>CM062084.1:11796257-13028080 GCA_031163375.1 Conogethes punctiferalis
GCTGCCTCTGAATAGGCGTGACGACAGTATCAAATAATATAAGATTTGATGACTTTGGGAAAAAATACATATTAAAAGGATTTAAATCGTTGATTTAATTTTCATAAGAAAATTAAGATTAACAAGATTTTCAATAAATGAAAATTATAAAATACAGCAATCGGCCATTCTGATTGAAACACCAATCACAGCGCAAAACGTCACGATTTGGTAATAGTGATGGGTCATAACAGGTAAAATTTAATACTTGTTATCTTAAAATAACAGTTCCAAATATCTGTTCTGAAATAACACCTGCTATTCTTTGATTTAACTTCATCTGATTTGTACACAATATTATTATTAACACATATTGTTGGCTGGAGCTTCCTCCTTCATTAATAGTTGTGGTGCTTTCAGTAGCTACGCGATGTATTATTCTCTGAAATTTTATTTTTAAAAAAACGACAAAGTTTGTTTATGTTGTTGGTAATGATATGTTAAATGTAGGTGTTAATATGTCCAAAAACAATAAATTACTTCGTAGTAACAGTTCTCAATGTTCCATATTGTTGTTATGAGTATCTGTTACGATAAATACACCTCACCGCTATTTGGTAAACATGCTGTCACCTGTCAGTCCTGTCATTGTGTTTTGTTGTTATGAATGTTAGGTTACGCATTTACGCATTTCATTGGTTTTTTATTGGTTTACGTAACATTTTACGTTTAAAACCTACCAGAACATGATAATTGATAACATACTTAGATCAAAGTGGTCTTCACAGAAATAAAGTGGTGCATTCGTGCTTACTTCGTTCGGGTTGCGCCGTGCGAGCTTTAACCTTTGATGTCTTATTAATCTCTTACAAGGGACATGTACAAAAACCTTGTCGGGTGTTTTTATTAACGTGTTTTTACACTGCATACCACTTATAACATCTATTATTCATTTCTTACACGATACACGAAACTAAACAATGTTTGTTTACATTGTCCTTAGACGCGTATTTGACAAATTTGACGTCTACTATATGGTGACGTCAGACCCGACGCCATGACACTGCGAGCTGTTTTTGAGCCACATTGAAAAAATATTAGAAAATTAGCTTTAATCTTCGTTAAATTTGGAGTTTTTATAGAAATAAAGGTTTTTTCGTAATCAGTAAATGTGTACCCTCTTTACGGAAGAGGATTTCAAAATCATTCGTCATGCCTATTAATAATACGACTTGAGTCTCCCAAATTGTGTCAAACCTATATCTACCCACGTGTTAGCGATATTACCTAATTCCAGACAAGATTTATATGCGCGACAGACGTATGAAATTGAAACTGAACGTGTTTATTAACATAATATATCATTTTCATAGTAAATATAGGTATAGCGATGTTTCTCATTCTGCATACAGTACATGCTGTCTTCTTTGCAGTTAGTATATCTGCGAATATTTACAGATAGGATACACTATAGTATTGACGATTTATAAGTGCTTGTGTCAAGCCTATATGAATAAAGAGATTTTTGATTTGATTTGAGTCCATAAAACGTAACATGATTAAAATGACAGCTGTCAAATGAAATGAAATGATGAAATGAAATGATGCTTTATTTCACTGAAAACAGAGTACAGTAGGTCTTATTGTAGGTATGAGAACCTCTATTTTACCATTCGGCATGTGAAATTATTTTATAATAATAATGATCAATATAATAATATGTAACATCTACATCAAATAATTATTATCATAACATTAATAGTTTTTTTTCTTAGGTCAAAAACTATTGAACGGGTCTTTACGAAACTTTAACATAGATCAGACATCAGAGTTCGGACAGAGTTGCGTACCTACTGCAGCCAGTATAAACATAAATTTAAATGTAGCAAATAACCATTTGGAAGGAAGACTGAGGATGAAGATGAACGGACATGACGAAACTATCAAAATTCTCGACGTCAACTAACTACGGAACCTTAAAAAGGGCACTCTACATTGTACACATTCTATTTCTCGTATTACTGATAGATTAGATTGGATGGATAGATGGTGGAAGATGATTTGAGTGGCTGTTTACATTTTATGTCAAACTCTCTGTATTGGGAAGATAGCGCTGTGCCTTAGGGCTATGTCAGATAATACGATTGGCCGATAACTTGAGACCTGCGAGGCAGATCCCAGCGCGTTTCTTTGCAATTCCCTGATGGCGCCAGTATTGTACTATAAGCAACGCCATTTTTCTTTATTAGTACTGGCTTACGTCATGTACAATGCGCTCGGGATTTTTTTTAATTTTTGAGTCACCGGGTATCAATTATTATGCTTCCTACGGTACAATAAATAAATTAAGAAAGCCTGTATTTCTCAAAGACAATTAAATGTTACATAGTATTACTATGTAGTTATTAAAAAATTACTTAATCTTCTATATATGAAATATATGAAATATATTTTCAAAATAACTATCAGAAGGTGCAAAAAAGCAATTAGTAAATTATTTATGGAAGTCCGTTATTTTTGAAACTCTATATCCACGCATGCGACGCCGCTGGCACAGCTAGTAGTAAGAGAAAAATAATAAATAAAATAGTATAGTATTTTTCTCTTATTTAATTAGTCTGCAATAAACCCTGTGAGTTTGCAGTTTGCAGCCTTAGTTTGTGGAAAAAATATGACTTTACTAAGTTAAACTGCAAAAATAAGTTTCTCTAAATTCAAGACATCATATGGCGTAGCTCAACTTTATTGAAATGTAATACGTTCCTTACAGCGACCTCTTCTGTATTTCAAGCAAATCATTACATTTCGTTAAAAGCTCGATTTTTGTGTTAACCGCCATCTAGCGGAATTTCCCGACATTGGTGAAAACCGACCATGCAAAATTTCCTCTCAGTTTCTAGTTTACGCATTTAGAACTAGATGGCGGTGCGCGAAACTTTTACTCGGTTGGATCAGAGTTCTATTTTAGAAGCTTTTGTGTCAAGTAATCTCTCGACAGAAACAGGTAGTGTTATGCATGACACTGGATGGCGGGCAAATGAAAACAATATAGATAGGTACTCTTAAACCTATATTTTTCCCTTTTAATTAAGAAAGTACGCTTATTCTTGTAACTTAGATAGGTAATCACACTTCGAATGCGTATAGACTAGTTAAGTACAATTTAATAGAGCCTACCTAATTATTACGCAGCCGAATTCAACTTAACTTGAATTAATGAGAAAAAGTAATGTTTACAATGTGGGTACAATAGCAAAGTAGATGAAGCACATATAACATCTATAATTTTTGTAACAGCTTGTCATCTTTACATTTTACTAGAGCATTGGTTCAAACAACACAACACCCGCATACTACAAGCCCGCAATCCCATAACATCTAAGTCTATCTGCAGTATCTACCTAATCAGTATCTACGGTTCGCACCTGATTTTACGACGACATTACCTAATGGGGTGTTGTGGGTACATAATTCAATGCTTACTGCTAGGTATAAGAATCGTGACATGTGCTAAACCAATCTATTAAAAGGCCATTGATTGGTGAGTGAAGACGCTGAATTTGAGATCTGTTTTTTTTTGTGACTTTTTATAGTCCCGTCGTCGCCTGATGGAAAGCGAAAGAGAGGCCCCAGTCGCTGCGACAAAGGATCAAGACAAGTAAGCAAACCAGTCACTTGTCCGTTGCTACCTCCCACGACATGCTGGCCTGAAAGATTATTATGGCTATAGACCCAATCCCAAATCCCAAATCGATCGAAGTCACGTCACTGGTGTTTGGCCGCTTGTTAGCGATAGAAGGGAAAAGGAAGGAAAAACGGGAGGCTCAAAGAAAATCAATATTGAGACAATATCAATTTATATTGAGACTTTATTTGGTGTTCTATCCTTTGTGAAGAGAAATAAATGATTTTTATTATTTATTATTAAAGAAAATCAATAAAATATAACAAAAAAGTAACAAATAACACAAAATAAAATAAAGAGATTGGAGAAGAACCCACAGAAGGAATGGAAAAGAAACAAAACACAGACGTAAATATGAAAATGTATAAACAAGAAGGAGGCTAGCCGCCATGCGGGCATAACATCGGTGTTATGCCCGCATTGTACACCGATTTTTGGTCACCAACCAGACCGGTTTAGAAGCTCAAATCTCAAGTCCCTTTTTTATGCAAGAGGCGGCAGAGCAAATGTAATGACTGATGGTAAGCAGTCAACGCCGCCCATAGACACCCGCTACTCAAATCGAGTTCTAGGGTCGCTGCCAGCGTATTTATATTTAAAAGAAATAGGAATACGCTCATTTTTTGAAGGTTACCAAGTCGTAGCTGTTGCAGTACTGAATGGCTGTCGCAGAAAGTTCGTTCCACATAACCGAAGCGCGAGGCAAGAAGGAATTGCAATTGGTTACGTCTGACTTAGTAGACCCTTAGTAGACTCCTACGACACCCACGGAAATAAATGGATCCGTGATTTGTTTTGAACATTGTGGAAACAAAGTTGTAAATCTTATTTAATATTAAAAAACTTATCTATCAGCGGCACTTTCCTACAACTTCAAGTAATCATCACATTAAGAATTCTAATAGAATACGGAATATAGGTTATAAGTTCAAAGCATACAAAGTTCAACTTATTATGACGCTTACTGACTAGAAGAAATATTTTCTAGAAAAAAAAACTACAAATGTTCTTTTTAACATCTTAAGTAGCGCCCGAACACGCAGTAATAAACATAATTACGTCTAATTAACATCGAATTACGCGACAAATACATAGTAAGCCATGAGAGACTAGGCAATTGTTAATCCAATCTATTAGGCAACAATTGGCTCGTAAAACGTGACCCTGGTTGCCGCGCAACCTGCACAGGGGCACAATCTGTGACAGGGGTTCATCGTACGGTTCCGTACATGTGGAAGCGTTGTGTGCTATTTTTGACCGACTTCGATTTGTCCAAAAGAGAAGTTTTCTATTCCAGTGTATGTTTTTTTATGTACGTATATTCGATATTTGGAAAGTAATGAACCGGGTTTCTTATTTCGATATCATTTACTTCAATTATATCAGTATGAAAGTTGTTTGTAAATTTATTATTTTTTCATTATATTTTAAGTAAACTATTTTCTTTTTTTTTTCACATTACCTACTAACATTGTTTTAAATTTAGCGTTTTCCATGAATTCATCGTTTCGTTTGATTACTATCATTATTATAGAAATCGTTTTCGTCTTCTTAGCGAGTCGATGGCAATCTAAATAAATACGGATTCTCCTGTGGCCAAAATGAGATGTGGTTTGTGTAGGACAGGACGTAAGGTGGGCCATGTTTTGAGGGTAAAAACTGCAAACGCAGACCAGGTCGGGCTCGTCCGTAAATCCCCACTTAGGTACACCTGTTTTCCTTACTATGTACAACCTGTGTTCGGAGTCTATTTTGGGACCGATACATAAATCAAGGATTTCGCAACCACGTGGAAGGCTGTCCGCAAGCGGCACGAAGAAGAGAAATAACCTAAAATGTACGTACGTAAAGCTTTGAGCTTACCACAAAACGCCACAACACAGACTTCAATAAATATGAGACCATTCATTTTAAAACAACAACAATAAAATTAAATTATACTCTTGATACCTACAGCTACTTTCTCATATTTAACAGACTCGTAGGCAAAACCTTAACGGCAGGTCATTTAAACTTAAATACGCAAACAGCCTTCATCCATATCCATTATTTACTTAGTGGCGTGAGCAAATTTATTCAGTTAATTGCAGCTCAATTAGTACCAACGCAGTTTTAGAGCAATCCCATTGAACGGCAAATGCTTCACTAATAGGATTTTATAGGATGACTGGACCTTTACAAATCGATGAAACGTTAACCAATTTATCTACATAGTCGTTTGAATACACCCACGAATATAGGTAGGTACTACATTGAAATGCTTTTAACGAATCTACTAGTCTTTACTACTACGTATGTGGTATTTATCGTGAATAGTCGTAGGTATAGGTAGAGTTAGCGTTCCAATAAGCAATACACGGATTAAACTGACTACAAAATACTTGGATAAAGCGCTTTGCATCTACTTACATTCATATTGCGAATAGCTAAACTTTGTAACTCTTTGCCAGATTCCTCGATAGATAATCTTTAGATTTTCAATCCGTTACCATCGTTGTCTTTGTTTCCGTTCCCATATATTTGTTCCCGCTCCCGCTCGCGTTTACATTACATGTATAAATCGTATCATAGTTGCGTTCTAAAAGGAACCCACTTACAAATTGAGGACATATAAGTAAACCGTGAAGCAGAGCAACTATTTTGCTGCCTATCGATATTCTATTCTGGAATAGAATTGCTTATTGATTGCCACATCTTTCGAGTATTTAAAATAACCCAAGACATGCCAAGCCAGCCCACAGCGCGATCTAGTCCCAAACTAAGCCGAAGCTGTGGCCGAAGCTTGTACTATGGATACTAGATAGCTTACATAAATTCTTTTTAATTATACTCTTTGACCCTTTATTTCTGTCCCTAGTAAATTCCTTAATTTTACCGACTTCCATTGACCCAAAACGGGATTCAAATCCGTTCTTAAGCTGATATCATTAGCAACCACTAAACGAAGATCCATTAGTTGATAGATACAGTAGGTAAAACGAATACGTTGATTTTTGTGTCTAAACGGACGCTGTTTTTGTAAAAGTGTAGTCGGGAGGCTAGAGAGCGATAAAAGCTATTTTATTTTAAAAAACAAAACATGTTCCTGTGGGACGCGCGACAGATGCCGTCTGTGACTGGGCAAATTTCACGCAGGCAAAGTGAGGGGAGCGGAAGATAATTTCATAATACTGCTACGCTCATCATATTAAACCTGGCCATATTTTATGATCTATTCTACTTTTAATGCAATTATATTTTTTTTTGTGAAACAAAGCAGCGACCACTGGAATATAAATGATATGATGACCATTTCGTTCAATTTTCAGACAGTAACAAATGACAAAATTGCGCTACATCTAGTTAGACCGGACTGTTTTCCGCAACTCGACATTTGTGCGCCTATTTAGCTTGTGATGGATCCTTAGTTTCTCTTGCCAGCCCATCTCCTTCAGAGACCCCAGCATACCTTTAAATCTGCCAAAGACCTCCGGAAGTGCGTCTGGTGTATGAGTTTGACAAAGATAGACACATATCGCTAAACAAGATGGCAGCATTCTTTTTTGAAGTATGTAATAAGTTCAAAAAACATTCAGAGCGCGTAATGGATGTGAATATGAAACGCTACGAAATTCAAATTTACCTAGCTAAATAAGCTAGCATTTTACTAATCATGCTTATTAGTGCAAGATTTAGTCACGCTTTGTGACCACACAAAGCCGCCCTATCTTTCACGCCTTTTTTGTAGCAACGACCGTGATCGCCACAGTTCCTAGTTACGTAACGTTAAAATACTAAAAACCACACAGTGATAATTTGTTGGTATGGATTTCAATAAAACCAATTTACCTTCGAGACCATTATCCATCCAGGCATACTTTATTTCAATGAATAGAACATGTAGGTTGCGAAAATTGTATGTATTTGTATATGTTGTGTAATATGTAATGTAATCATAAAGATACCTATATATACATAGGAATATGTAATATACAGGAGGCATAACGCAAGTTACCAATCCTCGGCTGTCACTCCGTCTTTCGCGCCTAATTAGTAAATCAGTTATACAAGTGACAGAATGACAGGCCATGTTAGAAGCCCTGAACACTCGTCGGAGGTCTAAAAATAAGTTCATTAAGAAAAGTTAACATTTATACTATTAATTTAACTTGAACAAAGCGTTGTCACTCAAAAGTCGCCGACCCGGACGCTCCGGGTTCAATTCCCGGACTTTTCTAAGTAATCTCGGGTCTGAACGTTCTGGGAAACGGAACGTTTACCATATACTCATAGTACCCGTACAGGGAGTTTTTGTGAATTGTCTGGAGCATTTTCTTTTTTTATATATATTTTATAAAGCTTTCATGATGACCTCACTCCACCGGACTATGTATTTATTCAAATAAAATGGTCCATATGGACATGAGGTATAGCCTTAAACGCTTTCCAATACTTATTTAAGATCTGTCTTACAACCTGTATAGTTAGACATAACCTAAATATTAGCATTTACGAGTACCTACTCAGGATAACATGCTGTACGCTAACTATCTAATGATATCATCATCACCAGCCTATTGCAGTCCACTGCTGGACCAGGGCCTGTCCAGTCGCTCGCCACTCAGGGCAAACATCTGGAGGATATGCCCATGATCGCCACCCTGGGCAGGCGGGTTGGCGATTGCAGGACGTAGCTTCTGCTCCGGTGACGCTGCTGCCCGTCATCGGCCTGTGGTATTTAGCTACGCCTTCAAATTGTGATGGTTAAATCGCCACCAGTCGGTTGCCAGCGCCTCGTTTGTTGTTCGGCAGGGTGCACCACGGGCAGGTGAGGTTGACTTGGAGCGAAAAGATGATAGGTCTCTCCCTTATATCCCTCTAATGATCACTAATTCATATTAATTAAAATGAAAATTCAACCTTCAAGAACCTTCATTTTCCCAACTTTAGCTTTTTAACATATAAGCCGATTTCCCCTATTTCCGTTTCATTGTAGCTCATTCAGCCTTCTCGGCTTATGTTATTTAAAATTATTCGAGCATCATTGATCACGGCTACCTATAGATAGATTAGGTATGCGCCTACCTTGATTTCGAAATATAATATTCCACGGGCATCGGAAAGATATAAGCGTCAGCATAAACAAAAGCCAATTCAATAAAACCTCTTGAAAATATAATCAGTTCCGTAACATTTGCAGATTTGACTTTGTCATTTATGTTTAAGGTAAGTATTCTTTTTCGTCTTCGAAAATTCCACTTTCACAAATGAGATTAACCAATACTGCCTTTGGAACACAACATAATGTTATCTTACATTTGAAGTTGACAAAATGGCTTTAATCTATACTTAAGTAAATAAGAGTTTCATAAAAAATATTTGTATTCCTTTTTCCAAAATCAGTAGCCTATATGCTCCGCTTAGTAGCTATAACACAAAAAAGCTTATTTAAAGCCGTCCAGTAGTTCTGGAGATGAGCGTGTATAAACAGAAAAAATTCTTACTCTTTACTGTTTAGAAACATTTTTATACAATTATTCAATCTACAGACATATTTTTATATCTCTTTTATAACATTATTTTTATAATATTATATATTAAATAAATAACCCAAGACATGCCACGCTGGGCATCACACATCGCCATCGATCCCTTAACTAAGCCGAAACTATGGGTACCTACTAGACCACTGATAAATTTACTTAAGATACTTTTTTTGTAAATAAATACATATTATACACCCAGACCAATACAAACAGACATGTTCATGAACACAAATGTTTGTACTGTGCGGGAATCGAACCCTCGACCCTTGGCTGGAATGAAGTCATTACCAAATGAGCCATCGAGCCAGTCATTGTATTGATAACACATTTGAACATCCATCTATTTGAAGAACATGTGCCAAGATTATATAAATAACAATAACTCATAATTCTCTCATGTCAAACATTTTAACCGCATTTACGGCCACAACGCTTAATGGAAACAGGTACCAAGTACAACACCTATACCTATGCTTCTATGAATTTCTAGCCAACCAGGTTTATTTTAAGGTGCCCTTGAAACGCTACCACAGCACGGTTCCACGTAGCATAGCATTAAAGGTATATAGGATGACATGCTACGTAAGTAGGCAACTGACGTGTGTTGTATGTCACAGCCAAGACTAGGTTAATCAGTCTTTCAAATAATAGCCTAGCATGATTTTCGATCAACATTTGAGCCATTAGTACTCAAGTGCTTTCCGAAGCTCATGCTTCTGAAAACAGAAGCAATACGGATGATGACAAGGTATGAAAATGAAGAAAATAATTAGTCCGTCTCTTAGATAATAAAAAAATATAAGACCCGTATTTTTTGTTTTGTCGAAATAACAAGAAAATACTAAGATATAGCGCATTAAAGTTACGGAGTGGGGGCTAACTACGTCACGTTAGAGTATATTTTGTACTCTAACGTGACGTCATGTGACATTTAAAATCAATGTATCTTCGTAAGTTTTTGAACAAGAGGCAAAATAAAAAATACGTATCCAATATTTTTCATTAATCTATCTGATGGACATTAAATTATTTTTTAGTCATCATCCCAATTATGAGTAAATGAGTACCTACTTTATTTTTGTCACTGCAGCTCAATCAAAGGTCTTGTTTTCTTAATTTTTAATTCAAGAATATTAATAAAATCATTTCAGAACAAAGACATTTTGGGGTTAAAATATGCAAACATACCTAGTATTGTTAATACTGTTTTCGTATATAAATATTGTTTTAATAAATAATAAAATATTGTTTTCGTCATTAGATTCAACAGCTAATATCGTTCTTACAGACGCCTATTTGATGTTTTTTTATAGTGGCAAAGCATTGTGGCTTTTTCTCGTCTGATAGAAAGCGAAACAAATACTCTAGTCACTGTGGCAACGGACAACTCACAAATCAATCACTTGTCAGTTGCCGATGTCATGGTGGCTTGTGAGGTAGCTCAGATCTCGAAACCCAACCAAACCCATTTCATTAGTGTTTCACCGAGTATACGCGTGTCACCGGTCAGATGAGTACCTACTGAAAACACTAAAAGTCTCTTAAATTACTCTTACGACCGACGTGAAGAGAGGGGATTGTTCATTTGTTTTTAATCATCACCGCAGGTATCAAATACCGTCTAGTAAATCAGTCTAGAATGTTTGTTAAAAATCTAATAAAATCAGTTAGCTGCGACGGATACATTGTATCCAACCAAGTATAAACCACGTTGACATTGCTAAGTTCTCCGGTCCCTATCTGTTACCTCTTTAGAACAAAGGCACGTCGACTATTTCTGATAGATCCTGCCACACGATCTACAGTTTTATTGGGAGGACACTATTTTAGATTTCAAAGCATATTCTTTACTAGTCAAATTCGTATCGGCCTAATACGGCCACCACTTTATTATTGAGTCTGGACCTGAACACCTGTACTACTCTTTATTCAATGAACTAAAGAGACTGAAGATTGTGTGCTTATTCTCCTGCTTATGTATATGAAAATACACTGACCTTGTTTTATATTGTAAACATGTCATCGGATCAGATTTCCCATAGCGGTCTAGCCTAGGCAGATTACATCATCCTAGATCAAATTATGATTGATGATAAAACATTTCCTGTGCCTGTTTAATGAATATCTTTGCAATTCCCAGATATTTTCGTAATATTTTTTGCAATAAGCTAGAGCTTCTATGTTAATATAACTTAGGAAACAGAGTTAGCCTTAGATTATTAACATAAAAACAATTAACATAATTATTACAAATAAGCCCAGCTCAGAAGGCCGACTTAGTTTTTTTTCTCCTTTATAAACCCGACCTGAAATAAAACCTGGAATATTCTACTGCACTATGCAAACCCGTTGTACAAAAAGCATTACCGAGATCGTTATGAGACTTTTAATCAATGTACCTAAATCAAATTTCAATAAAGTCTCTTAAATGTATTATTCGGGTCACTTCACGAGTACATATTGAGAAAAGGTGTATAAAATGATCGCGATCAACTTTGGCGTTATGGAATTCCATATAAAATGATTTATGTAATATTGTCTCTTCATAGGAGACACTATAAATCTTATGGGATTCCCAACTTTGTTCCAACCGGGAGGTGTTTTATCAAACATTTTTTCTGTTGGTAAGTAAATAACACTTTTATACTGCTCCGTATTTTTATAGTTTCTAATGTATATGTCACCGGAAAATAGCAAGAATCGTAAGTTGATCAATTACCTGGGTAGTTGATTAACTTTCGGAATATAACAAACAGTAGTTTAAATATATTATTTTACGCAATGGATTTCACTTAACTCATCAACTTACGGTATCTGGCAGGAATTTAATAATTTACGATTTTGACACAAGTAAAATCGCCCTCAAATGGGCCAATCGTTACTCAATGTAGGGGAAAGTGGTTACCCTTCGTACGCTTTTTAGATTTTATTTTTTAAATTTATGATTAATAATCGAATTTATCTAGTTTATAGACCTAAGTATAACAAATATATTGTAGTTTGTTACCAAAAAGTCCGACACTATTATGTCAAAAGGTTATAGAGTTATAGTCATTTTTCTACGATAAGATATTTGTACGAACTTGCCCCACGTATGGGGTACGTTCGTACGCATGGGGTAAATTCATATAGGGTAATTAAAAATCGTTAAAGTCGTTAATTTTTTATTAATTATTATAAAAATATGTATTTCTCAAAGAACTAACTTAATAATATTTGAATTGGCTCATAGTCTTTGAATTTCTTGACTCTGCTTTCCAACGTCGAGGTCTTGATGTTATATTTCAACGCGGCTTTCCTATACGACAAGCGTCCGTGAATTACGTCGTCAACTGCTAATTTTATGGACTCCTCATCCACGTCTTGAGTACGCGTGCCCTTTTTTTATATTTTCGCACCATGATTCTGCAATACAATACTTTATAAAAGGAAAGTTATTGTGCTTTTTGCCTGGTATTTTAAAAGTTTACTATATTTTATTTCATAAAAATCTAATTATGATATTGTGGTGGTTAATAAAATCTAAACGCACGCGTACGAATGTGCCCCCTGTTTGGCTGTACGAAAGCACCCCATACCTTGCACAAAATTAAAGTACAACTTTATACAAATTCTAATTTAGTAAAGAGAAATATAACAATTAAAGCTCAAAATAAACAATATTAACATTAATTAATCATCACCATATTGTCAAAAACATAACAATTCTACTTACAATTGCGAATTACACCTAAGGAAAAAATTTACTCACCGCGCGCGAAAACACGTTATGTCTTGTCAGCCGATACACCGTGGTGCGACTGCCACGCCACTCCGCTAACAATATGGTGGTCGGTATGTCTATGCACACAAGCAAAGGCGTGTTTGTGTGCCGTTTAGTTTTTCTGCTATACTCACTGCACGAATGTGCCCCACGTACGAATGGTGACCACTTTCCCTACTATTTAACGGTGCACTATTACCCGTTACTTAATACCTACACTGTTCCCTGATTGGTTGACGGGATAACACCAAGTGAGTCATTGAACCAATCAACGTTCATATCGCCTTCGTCGGACGATTTAACGGAAAGACTCCGTAAATTAATCAATTTACTAAAATACGTACGTTAAATAATACATTTCAACTGCCGTTTATTATTTTTCGGAAATTAATCAACTACCTAGGCAGTTGATCAATTTACGATTCTTGTTATTTTCCGGTAACATATATAATCATCATACTCGTATCTGAACGTAACCAAGGCTGTCAGATAGATATCGCTATTGTATTTTTATACCTCTAGCGTACTTTAAGTAATAGGTGTTTGGTGTTACTTCGCACTTCTTGAGTTAACAATACTAAACAGAACAGAATGCATTTGCGGAATAGAAAATATTCATAATTTATCATCATCCGTTGCGTCTTCATACAAAATTACCTACTCCTTTTGTATTACTGTCCTACTTTTGAAAGCAATATTTTACTTCAGACAATGATGAACGTCTACCTTACTGTAGGGAATTTAGTCTCTTTGACTTCGTATAACTAAAGTAAAGCAGCTATAAACCCGATCTTCGCCTCGGGTGGAGCTCCCGTCAAGTATTATACCTACATGCTACAACATAAAGGGATTTCCAAAATCAAACTTCGAGGATACCTTACATCTCGATTTCGCAGTCAAGACGTCTTGGGTTAGGTCGATAAAAAGAGCTAATTTGATATTCATTTCGAAAGGACATTTGGAAACTATTTCGGTAGTACACTTACAAAAAAAAAACAGGCAGGCCATACTTGACGTCTGTCAGTTTTAGCTTCATAGTGAGGTGACCCGCTTAGACAATTCGATTGAAAGTGATTTAATCGATACGTACTTTAATATCTTGTGTGAAAATTAGAGAGAATACGCATTTGTATACGTGTATGTTATGTCTTATAACTCAGGCACACAGTAAAAAGTCTGTTAATAAATCTATGTTTATTATCAAAGAGTTTGGATCTCTAGATTCACTAAAAAGTTATAGTTATGAGTCAGTAGCAGCCTACAAATACGCCTAAACTCTCTCCAGTCTTCTCTAACTGTCGCTTCATTGGATTATAAGAGTAAAGAATCAAAAAATGCACTTGTATAATATAGCACACACTTGTCCTTTTAAAAAAAAATCAATGCAACAATTTCTATTTTTATCGCTAAGGCTACTGATTTCGTCTAAAAATTAGATAGCTACAGACAGACATAATTAACTAGGTACTTCTTTTATAACGAACTTGAAGATAAGACTGGAATATTTTTGGCATACCTACCAATTTTTTCAGTAAGATTCGTTTAAGGAAACGTTATTTTGTAGCATAAAATAATAACGTTATGTCTGTTTGTATTTAGCTGGTAGATAAATGAATAAGTATCAGACAACTTTACATACATTGCTCCGATCCCAAAGTAAGTAGCTTAAGCACTGGTGTAATTACTGGTACTGGCTATCAGAATAACGAAGGTACCACAAATACATACTTAAATACAAACATGAACACCCAGACACGAAACAAACACAAATGTTAATTACACGAATGTTTGTCCCGGGCGAGGATCGATACACGATTCTTGCTCAGAAAGCTCTTGTTTTTGGGAAATAAAGAAAATAAAATTAAATAGAGAGGGCTACAAGTAGGTACCTGATCAGGGTAAAACTGTTGCTATTATAATTTCGTTTGAATAGAAGTTCAAAGTGTGAACAAACAATTTCATAATGCATGAAGAGCATAGCACATAGATAAAACGACACCCACATCTTTTTCAAAATAAATGTGTTTTATGTTTCACCGAACTAAAGGAATAAAGAGAAAACATTTTCACTTATTTATTTTTGTTCACAACTCAACACTACTTTCAATGTCAAATAAATTAAAAGATTTTTTTTTAAATTGAACTAGAAATATGTTTTTCCACATACACATAATACAAAAACTTTCTTGTTCAAAATAATTATATTTTATTTTTGAACTAAACCAACCTTAGATTAACTTTCAACCCTAGTTCGATTTCAAGGCTTCAGAACTTGTTAAATGTTCTAATATTTAAATAGACAAGTCAAGCATGTCTTCGTAAGTTTGATAAAAATAAACTCCCGCGGGCGTCAGACAGACTGAATCTATAAAGACATATCTATTATTTGACCGATTTCCCCTGAAAGCCGAAATGGAATCTCAAATGCTCAGACAAAGATCACGCGATAGTGCCGTCACAATAGCACCGACATAACCTATAAGATATATCTAACTACACCTATTTATCGTACAGGCGTGCATTGGGTCTGGTTTAGCTGTATACCCTACATAAGCAGGCACTATTTGTCCCATCAACAAAGTCGATTACCGCCATAAGTCTTATTAACACGATGGAAAGTGGTTTACGTGTTTTAGTATAGTAATTGGTTATTATTAAAACGGTAGACTATCATTTTTACTTTTAAAAACACATCAGTTATTATGTTTTCACTATATTGCGCTACAAATTTCGTAAATTGTAACTTTTTAGGCTAAAATTTTAGGTAATGTATTATAACGTACTCGTATTATACATGGGGATTTCGTATTTGAGAAAAAAGTTATTAATTGGTACATTGTGGCGATGCTGATTTAGCCAACCGAATTCCAGAGATCGGTAGAGAGATTAATCGATTCAGATTACATATCAACGATCGTCACCATAGATCGTTGACCATGTTTATAATACTACCGTAAATGGTTCTTTTTTAGAAATGATGTGGGTACTATTTACTTACTTTTAACAAATATGGGTTGGGTAAATACAAACTTCCAATCTATACGTACTGAAAATCGGCAAAAATCAATAAACGAACATGCATAATTACAATCAGCGCTACATCAACTAATGTACCGAACTTATGTACATCAATGCGTCTTAGTACTAATTTCAAACAAGTTCTTCGCTAACTTACGATTTGCAATTTAAATCGTACTCTATACTAAATCGTATTACACGCTCAAGTCAATTTTATTCATAAAATATAAGGGCAAGTACCGTTGTACAAATCATCGACTCTCCCGTTACAAAATCAATACCAACAATTAAAGTAGGTATATAATTAAGCAGACACTTGTTACCTAAAGCTGTACCTACACACGCTACCTAGTCTACCTGCACGTATTTTGGGTTATAGCCAAAAATAGAATGGCGACTCCAGTCCCGTCCCACTTTGCGAACATTCTTCGAAACAAACAACAGCCCTTATGAATTCGCGGCGTGTTCCATTATACTACCTTCTGTTGATTATTAGTATCTAAGCTTGGTTCATATTTTTTTTTGTGATAAAGGAAAATATGAAAATAGTAATAGCTACAGCTTCCAGCTTTAACCTCGTGAATATAGGACATGTGAAATGATAATATCCTTATAAATTATAGCACGTGTGTTAATTTGATGTATGAGCTACATTACCGTTTCATTCAGGTCCGTTCAGTAGTTTTCGCGTAACAAACAAGAGGAACAAACATCCATCCAAATAAAGCATTTATAATATTAGCATTCACAGCAATTCTCCTAAATTCAACAATTTCAATCAAAAGTTTGTGTATAATCATATCAATAAAATTCAATGTAAAAAGTGGTAGACATTAGCTACATTCTAGATTATTAGATTGACAATTTTATTCTGAAAGTAATGCATATCATTACTTCCAGAATTGTCAATCTTTTTATCAACAGTATAGTTCTCTTAAATGGAAGGTATTTATTGCGTAACAGTGTAGCCCAATCCGAATAAAAGCTCAAAAAATATCGATTTGAATGATTCCCAATAGGCTGTATTAATCCAAACCAGACTCCGAAGTCGTTTATTAAAAATATCTATCACAAACAAATTACATATTATGTAAAATATATAAAAGCGTAAACCTCTGGAGCAAACATTTATTGAGAGCTATCGATCATCCGCGGAGTACACAATATAGAGAGCGAGTAATGAGTTCGTATTTTTAGTTGCCAAATGTAACGGATAAACGTGCTTTAATTTCTAATCTTTGCAATACGTATTAAAGTTTCTTAATTTATTATTTGTAAGTACTAGATTTCAAATTAATAACTGTACAGCTTTAAATAAAGAATCCAGTAACAATATCTTGACGATTCATAAGTGCTTATTTATTTTAAGTCTATGTAAATAAAGGTATTTTGATTTTTTTTTTCATTTCATATAATATTATTCATCATCATCATCAGCCTGTTGCAGTCCATTGTTGTATATAGGTCTCTCCAATTTGTTCACCACCTTGCTTGATTTTGGGCTTCTCGCATCTAACAATACCAGTGTTCTTTTTTTTATAGTGGCTCGACATAATGGCTTCCCTACGCCTGATGGAACGCGAAAGAGAAGCCCAAGTCGCTGTGACAACGGGCAAGTAACTGGTCAGTTACCTGTCAGTTGCCACCGCCATGCCGGCCCAACCCTAACCCCCCACGAGCTCCGGAAACCCTACTCACCGGCAGAAACACGACCCAGAGGTCATTTGACTGCGGTATTCTATAGGATGGAGGTCCTTCCCCGGACGGGCGGCTCAATTCGCGCGAAGATTCGCTATGCCCTACCTCTCTTAGTGTCCAATGAATATTTAATCGTAGGTATAACATAACTATTGTCGAGAAGAATACTAAAAGAATATTGGAGTTGAGTGAAAACTTTTTGATTTAATTAGTATTAATTTCGTGATAACATTTCTAGCAATTCTTTGAATGCTCTTAGATTTTCATTAAGTTTTAATCAACATTTTTCTCCCTCTGGGCAATGCGATCCAATAATTAAAAGTTTTTATTATTTCTGAAAGGACTCGTTAATAAAACTTCTTATAATTTCTTAAATTCATTTGCTTTAACTTTTTTCGATCTCTATCCAAACTTCATACACCTATACCTACGCGTATATAAAATCTATCAGACATACTTGGTCGATCAATGGAAAACTATATTCGGTTCTGTTAGATAAAACAAAAATTTTACCTCTATCTTCAACGAACCAAAAAGTGAAGCACCTTTCAACTACAGGATATTGGGGTTTCATACCTATATCCGATAGTATTCAGGTTCACAGAATATAATGACAGATGCCAACGTAATAATAAATAACTGTTGGTATCAATCACAAGTTCCATTAAAACATAAACACAAACAGTAGTACTAATAATTGCTGTGAATATTCACATGTAATTAGGTGTACGAATTAAAATTTCATGTCGCTTAATATTGATATTCGGCCATAAGGCAAAAGGAATTTATAGTGGATATAATGATATGAATACGTAGTTGTTACTAGTATACTAGTTTGCGGCTTACACATCCACAACTATATTCACACAACATAATTTTTATGTATCTCTAACATTTTAACAACCATCTGCCTCAAATATGTACGCAGATAAAATGTATCAGCGAAAAATCTGAATTCCAAATGTATCGTACTTTACACTTGAAAGAATTATTTGCATTATACCTCAAAAGAAACGTTAGAAGTGTTATTATGAGGCATAATTTATGTATGTACCTACGTCAATATCTTGTGGATACACCAAAAATAATCTTTGTAGTAATAATTCACCTAAGGAAGTTAGTTACTATGTAACAGAATAATCTTACCGTGCTATCGCTATGATAACACTATACTGTCTATAGAACACATAATGCTATCTTTATTACGTAACTATTACAGTCTTCTGCAACATTATAGAAACAAAAGAAATGACTCTTTTTAAGGCCCATGACATTGCTATGAGGTATAATTTACACCAGATGATCCTCAGCACTGAATCAACATTTTAAAATTCTCATTTTATGAAGCCAGTCTGTTCAGACCTAAATAATGTTTAATTATGATCTATTTTTAACCAAGAATACCCAAGGTTCTCATTCAAACATTTATCCAATAATTAAACACAAAGGGATCCTTAGTTAATTTGAGATAAGACGAGATTACATACCGTGCTCTATATCAATAGATTTATGGATAGCACATGAAAATAGTAGTCAAATGAGTCTTTACTTAAAAACTCATAAAGGATTTTTCTGTCATTCTATTGAAAAGGGATTATTATCCCTAGTTGATTAGTATTCTACGCAAAGAGCCAATCTCTTTATACAAATATTAACTGAGGCCGCAAATGCTGTCGCTCTATATATAAATAAACTCTACCTATACATAATCGGCCTTTCTAAAGCACAATGGAACTGACATTTAATTACAGCGTATCGGAGCAGACACAGATGTATCTTCTGTAAATAAGTTCATATAATCGTAAAGGCAACATACTACACTGTTGAAGTATGTAACATCTAGCTTTGTGGTAAAGCAAATTGCTACCTGAAATCGATTTAAAAACCAATGAGAAAGAAACCAAATTATAAAAATCGTCAAATTCCGTTATTCATGACAATCCCAAGCCCAGCTTATCACAGTGAGAATATTCAAAAGGAATTTATTATTATGATAGACGGCGTATGACGATAATAATATTGTATTCAGTACCCACTTTTTTGCCGCCGTTTTCATGAGAAATCAAAAACTGACGTAAGCGAGTAAGTCTTTCCGAACAGCTACGACTTGGGAACCTTCAAGAAACGAGCGTATTCATATCTAAAAGACCGGCATTGACCCTAAACTCGATTAGAATTGCGGTTGTCCATGGGCGGTGTAGACTGCTTACCATAAGGCATCACACTTGCTCGTCTGCCGCCTCTAGCATAAAAAAGCGAAACTTCAGGGCAGTTATAGTGAGTGCCACTAAAGATGAGACTGCCGAGCGTCAAATAGTAGGGCGACCTGGCAGGTACCGTCGTTCAAAATGTAATCCTTAATTTTTACTTAAATTCAAGAAGTCCCTATACGGTAATATTCGGATTGGTATAGAGTTTATCTTATGAAAGTAGGTAGTGGTGGTCGAATCACGCGGTCTCTCAAGTCTCATCTTTTGTGGCACGCATTATACTTTAATATTTAAAGGATCAAATCGTTCCTAATAATTATTTATAGTCACCTTGGTGGTAATCTGCACGGGTTCAGGTGATCAATCACTACTGTCAATAGCAAGACCCCGGGTGGTCCAGGCCGCTTTTATTGAGGGCAACGTAAGAAATCTACCCAATTACCGATGAATTACTCATCTATATTCGACAAATATCGAGATTTTCCTTTCGAAAGCAAACGTTTGCGTAATAAGTATTACTCTCAACTCTGACTGCGTCGATGCTTAATCTTTTCCGGTTTGTTATTTTGAGACTGGTTAGATCTGTAGGGGAAAAGTCTGTAAGAAAGATCTAAAGAGGAAAAATTCTCTCTGAAGGTGCCAGGATCGCTGACTTGAGCGCGGATGATCCAAAAGTTTCGGGTTTGATTTCCGACATTTTAAGAATTTAGGCTTTTCTAAATTCCTTTGTGTAGAATCCGGTATAGTGCTTGACAATTGTCTTACTACAGCGATTACCGAGAGGTATTAAACCTCTACAATACGTAGGTATAAAAAATTACAAATCGTTATTTAATATAGGTAACGGAATTCCAACTTTATCATAGATATCGCTTTTTGTCTTGCTTTTAGTGTTTATTTAGTAGTTGCTAGTATAGATAATTAAATAATCAATACTATTCTTTGAAGCTTAGCCAAGGTTATTTGAATATCACGGCAAAAGCTATTCAAAACACTAATCATAGAATTGGGAAAGACACGCGCCACAGAGCGTAGAAAAACAAATCACAATTCCTCAACATTAGTACCCAACTTAGAAAATCCTTACATTATAAATGCGCGTATTTTTGGTTGATTGGTTTACCTTTTTCAAGCCAGCGATAGATCGACTTAATATTTTTGGATAGGGATCGAGCAAATCTTCTATACTTATAATAAATCTGTAGAGAGGTCAATTCTGTACATAAAATATTTTTTCAAAATAACTATTAGGGGGTGATAAGTGATCGATACTGATACCAAAAATGCAATCAGTAGAATTTTTGTCTGTCTGTCTGTCTGTCTGTCTGTCTGTCTGTATGTTCGTTATAGAAAAAAAAACTACTGAACAGATTTTGACGAAACTTGGTACAATTATTCTTCATACTCCTGGGCAGGTTATAGGATACTTTTCATCACGCTACAATCAATAGGAGCGGAGCAGTGACGGGAAGTGTTGGGAAAACGCGAGAAATTTAAACCTGTATGTTTGAACGCGCATTACGCGAAAACTACTCCATAGAATTGAATGCGGTTTTCACCAATGTATTGCTAGAGGTCTAACTTAAAACTTAGGCACAAGGTATAGATGGGTATTATATGGAAGTCCGTTATTTTTGAAACCCGATATCCACGCGAGCGACGCCGCTGTCACAGCTAGTAATTAATAAATAACTCATACCAGGGCCGCTAGGCGCTATGTAATGTAGTCCCAAAGTAAGCCGAAGCTTGTACTGTGGGTACTAGACAACTGATAAACAGATTATAGATAACATTTATAGATAGCCCACCTAAACCAATACGAACAAACAGGTTTAATGTTCATTCGTAATTTTTTTTTTAAATTCAAAATGATTTGCGCTTGACTGCGATTCGCCTGATGGTAAGCAATATCGTGGTTCCCCTTGATCATCGGAAGATTATATCTCTCGGGGATCAAGGAGCCCGGCAAAGAGTTCCATAGTTTACCCGTTCGCACTACATATAAAGAAATACTTGTATTGTGCGAGAATCGAACCCACGACCAAATTGACATTATTTGATGACAATTAGTCATATATAAAAAATAAATAAATAAAACCTAAACTAAACCTAATATGTAGGTATGTCACCGGAAAATAGCAAGAATCGTAAGTTGATCAATTTCCTAGGTAGTTGATTATCTTACGGAATATAACAAACGGTAGTTGAAATGTGTTATATATTTCAACTACCGTTTGTTTTAACGCAATGTATTTCTGTTAATTGATCAACACAACATGAATCATAAAATAATGATAGAGATTCATATTTATTCCAATACTATTGTTATATGGCTAACAGAATTCTGACCCTCTTAACTCACTACTTTAATGAGCTTCATTGACTCTCAACAACAGTCAAAGACAACTCAGGCGGAGTGCAGCTATTATTCATCTTCATCTATTGTAGTTTATGACCAAGTCTCAATAGGCAGAGCTAAGGACCTCATAACTCAATTACGCAACCATACGCAACCTTAAAAGATAGCCCCCCATCACCTAGCTAATCTAACACCAACGTTATAACCACCTCGATTTATGCTGATAACGATTTGATTACACTGCCAGGGCACGTACTAGCACAAATTTATGCCCCCTACTCCATTTTCCATCATCAAAACGACTGCCAAGAACAGAATAATGCTTATGTAAGTACCTACAATCGCACAATCTCGGAGGAATTAGGCAGATCTGTACGGGCATCGGTATAAATGTATTCAGGATTTAAGTAACATGAAAAAATAGCTCTCGTGAAGCGGTTATTTAGAAACTCGACGGCTATGTTTAGATTTTGATAATAACTGCCTAAATATTTTTTATTAAAAAGATCCATCTATCAATTCTTGACCTTGCTTTAACCCATCTGCTGCTCACTGTAGTGAGTTCCTTTATATCGTGTCAGATTTCTCTATTCTGGACTTTTTTCATCGAGCCACTAACAGCAGGCAGCTTTGCTGGCCATGTACGTCTTGGAGTGGAGAAACCGCGTTTAAAGTAAACGTACGAGTAGACTATTTAAACGTGAACTCTATTTGACAGGCTCGGTGGCTCATTTGGTAGTGACCTCTGCCCTCTGAGCCAAGGGTCGTGGGTTCGATTCCCGCACAGTACAAACATTTGTGTTCATGAACATGTCTGTTTGTATTGGTCTGGGTGTGTTCTATGTATAATATGTATTTATTTACAAAAAAAAATGTATCTAAGTAAGTTTATCAGTTGTCTAGTACCCATAGTACAAGCTTCGGCTTAGTTTGGGGCTAGGTGGCGCTGTGTGGCCCAGCGTGGCATGTCTTGGGTTATTTATTTCTAGATTCGTCACCTCACCTCCCGCTAAAATTTACCTCACCGAAGACATGACCAGCCCACTTCAGCGGACGAATTCTCTCAGTCTATGTCGATAACTTTCGTCCTTTGACGTATCTGCTTCCTATGGCATTAGATAGACGCTATTTACTAAATGTATTCTGTTTATGCTAATAAGACCTAATAAGCGTGACAACCTTTTGGCGCAATGCAGACACAAAACTGATATATCAAAGTCAGAAGTTTGTACAGAAATATATCACGGCCTAAGTAGCTTAGCAAACTTAGCTGCGAGGTACAGAATGCGCGTGGAATGGACCAATCTAATAAGAAAGATAAAGGCATGTTACGATTTATATCTATACATAAAGCGACTCTCGAAAGTTTGTACTGTTTTCTTCTAATTAGTTTTCAAAGTTGACAGCCCTGAGTGCTCGTTCATACCGACGACATGTTCAATATTAGCCGGTAAGTGACGTAGACTACGTTAATTAATTACATAAACACAGTTCAGCCAAGCTAAACTTCACTCAAATTGCTGTCAGAAGCAATTTTACGGGCCTCCAGTGGCGGCTGATTCAATTAAATGAGGGTATTTGAACAGAAATGATTTATCTGCACAAAACTAGCTATTAAAATAAACGGCCAAGAGTGACCTGTGATTCCTGATTTGTAAACTGACCTATTTACCTGACAGACACAGTTAAATGTATAAAATGTTTCTAGACTTTAATTATTCCACGTGTTCAAGTCTATTGATTAGGTAAACATAGTTGTTATAAACTAATAATTACGAATTTCGTTTCAGTGGTTTGTATCATTAAGTATTTGTAATGAAAATAATATTGATTTTCTTATTTTCGTACACTATTTCGTTTGGACTCCAAATAGCTACGTTTTGAAAGTCAGGATTATATTCCACAAAGATTTAAGTGGAAAATATTTTTCCAATTACTGTTCGAAGGTAAAATAAAATATAACCTATCCATGTTTAGATGGTAAGAACAGTCGGCCAGCATATGGCGAAGAGGCGCCTAGCAAAGGCGGTTATGGAGCTCCGAGCCGAATCGATGGGGGGAGGGATTGATTCGGTCGGCTCACACTAAATAATATAAGAACAGGGTCGCCGTATTTAGGTCTCGCTGCGACCGGTAGCGCGCATAAGTCCTCGGCTCCCCTCAAAATCACGCGTTGACCTATAGTTTTGATTAGGTGCTCGTTATTTAAGGAACGAAATCTGTCTTACAATGTAGATTAAATACACATTTGGCCTAGTTTTACCTACAAGCGACAACTGTAACGGAACCAACCCCACCCTATCACAAAATTATTTTTCGAATCTAATAAAATTCTATTTGTTTCTAATAACACAGAAACCCATCACAGCGCCCTCTATGTTGGGGCCAAAACACTAACTAAAAACGTACAGGATTTCTATTGATTCTCTCACTCACTGAGTTGTTAGTTTGCGAAGTTCACGTTAGGTGGCAGGTTCATTTGCTGTATAGTGCAACGGAAATGAGTAAGATGGCGCAATTTGGCAGAATGGCTGAGAGTTTTTTTATAAATAAGGAATCTTGGTCACGCCCCGTAGGCATCCCATACGTATGGAAACATTAAATGTAGGAGTGGGGAGATGATTATAAAAGGCAAAGTTCAGGAATATTCAGGATCGGAGCGAGGCGCGATTTGATAAAATTAACAAGGGGACGGAGCGAGGCGCTATTTTATAAGATTAATAAGGGAGGGCGATTTTTAGCTAAGCGAACCGATTGAGGGAGGCGTGATTTAACTTAGTGTTTGATTCAATTCTGAGAAAAGTTTAATTTAATAATTATTTTGTTTTGAATTTTAACTAAATTGTAGAGTCAGTGAAGTGCGACGTAGGATTCAGACCTGAAACTGCCGTTTCAGGTCCCAAGTAAGCCAATTAGGGCCACAGACTATTTATTTAGTTTGTGATTAGGTTTGCTAGGAAATAGGGAGTAGGTTTAGAAATTGTTATTTTGTGGTAATTATTGTAGGAATTAACAGTTAGAAATTTTAATAATATTATGTTCAGAAAGCCTTTTGAAGTGAAATCTAAATTTATCTATTTATATCTTATACCTAAGTATTATGTATTAGCATAATATATTGTTTATATTTTATAATTATTATTGTATATATTTTCACATTACACACACTACTTTTCATGCTCAGTTTAGGGTTTTAATAGGTACACTTTACAAAAAGGTAAATACTCTAGATTTTAATAATTTGCTCGTAATCATTTATATGACCACTTGGAGTCATTTCAGTCCAGGTAGGTGATTAAACTTGATGCGTTTTATTATAGGGTTCCCATCTTGGAAAACTCGTGTGGAACTGTCTGGCTCCTATCTCGGTAAAACGAGGTAGTGTATGCGTTTAGAGGGTATTTCTTAGAAATGCCCGCTTAAATGCTTTATGGTCAGCCATTCTAGTGTGTAATACGGTTGAATATTATTATCTCAGAGATTTTATTATTTAACTATGTATTGCCGACTAGACGGTAAAGCAGGTTCCGACCTCTCCTTCGGGACTTGGTTAGAGCAATCTTACGAGTGGTCCTAACTCATATCATGTATTTTGGGCACAAACATAATACATGGTATTGGTGAAATTGTCCTCTTGTGTTTATTAAATTATTATGATCCTCGCTGGATTGATTTATTTAAATCAACTTTTAACCAAATTAAAGTCTAGAATACAAGGTTTTAAGGTATAAATAAACATTTAAAAGGTGTTGTTTCATTTCACACTGCACAAAAATCTTAAAATATTTTATACATACATAGTTGCCTAAATCGATTGCACCGTAAACAAAAACAAAACTACTTAAATCTAACCAATTCTATAAAGAAGTAAATTTGAGACGTAATTCTTCTCTTAAATACATTTTACCTTATTTCATTGCCAGCAATGGTAACATTCTATTTACTTCAAGCTTGCCTGTTCCTATCTTGGACTGGCCTATAAACAAACTTTATTACTAGACGAAAGTCTTTCCTACCTACAACATACCTGACTCCTGAGTTTACCTGGCTTAATTGCATTGGTAATAAACAAATCATAAAAACTATTGCAGCTATTATCCAATACTGCAAACTACATCCAATTTGACAGTTCATGTTTTGTGAATTATGTCATGGTGGCGTATATACGGCCTATCTATCATTACAAATTATGGCGGTGCCCCTGCTTATGCAACCACCATTATGCCATTAGGGACCAATTATCATACTAGTATTCTTGGTGTAGTGTCTCAGTGCTGAGCTGCTCCGTTGAACACCTTCATACACTAACGTATGTCGTTGGGAGGACCAGTGTTGACCCCGCCTGTTTCATTGCATCGGTTACTAACTTATGTATGAACCTTATTCGCTAAATTTTACCATGTGTCAGCTCTTTACCGCTACCCTGGTACCACAACACAACAAAGGTATTCCGTGTCTGCAAGACCGTGATATACTTCATACAACATGTTGTTAGATTGGATGTTATTCTATCTAACTTATACAACTTATTTGGATTTGGTGCTGGGTAAACTCCATCCCAATATATCCTACCTACATTGGCCTTTGAGGCTCAATCACAATCCTACTCCTATTCGGGAAGGAACTATAAATATGGTTGTGTTTCACCGCTTTTAGGCGTGTTTGGGGCCTTAAAGCATCCCTAATACCTACACTATTATACTAATCCTTATCCTAAAGGTAGGAACGATTTCGGTTATTAAGATTTTGATGTACCTTGTTTCCGGTGAAATTATATTTAGGATTCTGTAAGCAACAAGTATTAAATATATTTTATAGAAAATAGACTAGAAATTCAAATAACACTTACTTTTAAACTATCTCTATTAATTATAACCATCTCGTATTGTATTTTAGATCTAGATTACTTACTTACTAACTTCACAAGGCTTTCGACATACGCTTAATCTGAACTCAGCTACCTTCATAAAGAATTTGAGTTACTACATAATAAATTAATACACAACGTAATAGAGTCCTATCATCATACTAGACGATCACAAAGATATTTATCTGGCCAAAATAACAGTTTCTCTATTTATTTCATTACAGCTAAATAGCTATACATGTATTGAAAATATGAATGTAGAGAAGTAACGAGTTTTAAATAAGGGTTTATAGTAGTGTTCCCTAATAATATACTCATGTAATAATATAGAAGGGGGGGTTCGTTACACAACTAAACAGAAGCGAGGAATACCTACTACATACAATGTTATTTATTACATCGGTATTAAATGTAGAGGAATTTAACGCGCTCAATTTTTACGACACATAATTAACTAAGAATCTATCCCATCAAAAACATTCTGTAAAAAACTAGCCAAGTCTCGATGGAGCTGCTTGTTTATCTCTAAAAAGTAATGAAATCTAGACAAAGTCGTGCCAAGTCTAAAGTTCCTTACTGCGATTTCTTTATTATTATAGTTAATGGTGTGTTAAATGCCAAACAACTGGAGAGGCCTATGCAGTCCTAGACTGCAATAGGCTGATGATGATGTATTATATAATGCAACGCCAACGTTTAAAAGTTATTACAAGCCTATTGTTCGGTAGTTTGTTCGCTGGATTTCTCGCCTGCCTGCGGTTTCGCTTAAATCACGAGACGATTGTTTGTCACGTACCTGCGATACGACTGCGGCGCGACCGGCCAGCTGCGGCGCGAGCGCAGCACGAGCGCGACGCGCGGCGTGGAGCCGTGCATGTTGCCGCCCATCTGCGGCGCCGACGTGCGCTTGCGGCTCCAGCCGCGCCGCCCGCTGTTGGCGCCCCACAGGTGCGCGGTGCCGTGTTCTGTAAGGCAATTTTTTTTACTACAATGTAAATAGTAGAGAATCCCGCTATACAACAACCTTCACCGAGACGTTTATTATGTACCAGCTGTGCCAGCGGCGTCCCTCGCGCGAAAATCGGACCGTGCGTGACCACATAGGCTCCAATGAGAATGAACGCTCAAGGGACAGGGGGACTAAGTTCCACTAAAGCCTCTCTATAGTAGAGGCCAAAATCAGGATAATATCTACCTATAGAAGGATACCTCAAAAATTTAGAAAGATACAATCTTTGTAAAAATGTAGGGATTAATGTACGGATGAAGTCTGCATTATCGTAGTAGCGCCTAACTTGAACCCTCCTATTATTTTTCCAGTCCACGAAAATACCTTATAACATTTTGTTAACACAGGATAGACAAGACCACGCACCTAGTTTTTCCAGTTACATAAGACTGTTACAACCGCAGTGCGAAACAGTGCCATCCATGTCGTCGTGGTGTAAAGATCATCCAAATCGGTGTTACTGACCTTCCATGCAAATCGTTGTCTGGGATGCCCCATACAAGTAGGCTCTATATCTCGTCAGACAATAAAATCTGTTTTAGTAACTGATAACTTTTCCGCTGCATCTTGCGCTCATGAGAAAAGTCGACAGTTTTAAGTCTCACAAGACAGTCATAAACCTGTAGGCACTTTTTTTTTCTAAATGACTACGATGATGGCCAGGTCGGCCTTGTCATCATCACCGGACTGTTGGGGGAGCGGAAGGAACCCCTAGACCTGTAGGCACAAAATTCATGCAAACTATAGCTTTTTATTAAGTACATACCCGTGTAAATGCTATCACTAAAAGATCAAGTCAATTCACGTTTGACAAGCGTATCACATTAAATTAATCGTTGCCCATTTACTAAAGGATATAAAGCTTACTGAGCCACGCTTTGTATTAATGTCGAAATGAAAAAAGAATGTTCGTAACAATTTTCCCTACAATATCGTGCTGATAATTACTCGTAGCATATAATACAAGTACAATAAGTATAAAATGGTTACTTGCCAACAGAAATTACCCTGGAAATCGTGACACATGGCATGCAGTGCTCGGACAACTTCCATAGAATTCGTAATAATAACCCGAGTTAAAAATGGCAGGTATAATAGCGGCTTATGTTAAGGTTTGTTATTTTTAACTTAAGCGAAATATTCACAGAACAAGATCTAAATCAGAGTGGAAATTAAACAACCTGTTCAGACGAAGAAAAGACTTTCACTTGAGTACGATCATCGAGAATTCGTAATTACAAAACGCAGTAAAAACTTTTATTATTTACAAATAACTGATAAACATATTACTTTAGACTCGTAATGAAACGAGCAACCTTTGAAAATAGGGGAAGATTAATCAGTTAAACGTCAATTTTATATTTAGATAGATCGAATAACTAATTACAAAATTAGGTAAACTATAATCCTGTTAATTTGATACCTAAATTAAGTACAAGGCTATAATTATCATCCTACAAATTAGCTATTTCGCAATACTGATTAATTCATTATAATATTCTGACATAATGTGAGGTAACTATAAGTACCCAATTAACATAAATAAAAGGAGAAGTTTCCACTTATATTGTATATACATGCAAGCCCAACCGTGATCTTAGTGATAGAATAGGGAATATGCATGAAAAATAGTTTCAGGTATTTACTAATTTATCGTAAAATAGATCAAAATCTACTACGAACAGTGAAAACAAAATCAAAATTGGTTGAAAAATGGGCGAGATACAGTCATTGAAAGTGAATATATCCGTCTCTCTCTCGCGAAACAGATTTTTCTATGGAGTTAGTACGGCGCTTACGGTACGTGACGTCAACTACCGCATCGGATCTCTCTGTCTAATCAATAACTTTAACGCTTTATAACTCGCTTAATAGAAAAGATAGTTTAAAAATTCTTCGATATTTATGTATCTGGAAGACAAAAGATCTCAATAAATCCATAAAAAAAAGTCATGCATATTCCCTATTACAAAATTTGGGGCCATTGGGGATGCCTATGTGCGGTTTTATTTCAGTAGGGATTTTGAAAAAAAATTGCAACAAAACGGACAAATAGGAGTTCAAAATATATTTGGAAAATATATGAAACTGGATGAATTGGGTCAGATAATTCACATATAGGTAATTTAGAATCCGAGATCCAAAATAGAAACATTTCATTGAAATGCATTAGGGCGAAAGCATTTCGGACAAACGTCTCTATACTGCGGGAACTTAAAATCTCTTCGCGACTGCCTTCCGAGTGCCTACGCAAAGTCCTAAAATATTTCGGTCACATAGCTAGGAAAGACGGTGACAACCTCGAGAAGCTTATTGTGACCGGGAAGGTAGATGGGAAAAGGCGTCGTGGTCGCAGCTCAATACGTTGGTCCGACCAGGGTGCTTACTCTCGACGCTCGATAACATTGGGATTGGAGATTGGAATTGAAATATTGTCCTTTTGGCACTCTTGAATGCCACACTAGCGCACGATTGGAATCAAATCTGGTGGAATTTTATGGAACTAAATGAGATCGAGCAATGCACTTTTTCGGCACCCTTGACGGGATTTTGACATTGACGTATCGAGTTTAGATTCGTGTTTATGATCGAACAAATACAGTCGCACAAATCTTACTTTTTCGGGATCGAATTTGGTGTTTGTGTTTGATTTTACTAGTCTTGAATATAAATAATGGCACGTATCGCTCTTATTTGTAATACTTTGAGTAATGCGCATTCATTTGATGTACGACAAAGGCGGAATTTAAGAAGAATGGAGCGATATGCCGATAACGCGTTTGCTATGGGTGACGATGAATTTCGACAAAATTACAGAGTTTTAAAGAACTTTTCAACCTAATTCATAATGAATCATCCTGACAAAGCTGCTAAAATTATTAAAGCTTACTGTGTCTTACATTACATTTGTAACCAGCCACAACTAAGTCAGGGTGATTTTGATGAAATTGTACCACCCATAGGACAAATCCAAGATCTATTAGATAACCGAGGTGTTACTGATGAGCTTCGGCGAGGCACTGAAGCAGAATTAGTACAGGAATTGTGGGCGGCAAGATATAGGCAGTGAATATATTAATAAATATTTAAACTTTTATGTCACTTATTTCTTTCCTTTGTTAATACACAATAGACCCTATAAAAATGCCTATTTTTAATATTAGTAACTCGAGCCAAAACATAAGCTCTAATATTATGATAGGTAGCCTTCATGGACGACGGTAGCCTTATACCTATCATATAAAGGATAGGTATTTATGATCATACATAAATTAAAACAATTATTGACTTGATATTACTTGTATATTAAGATTACTCTTTCTAAACACACACAGCTTAATTTACACATTACATGTAAGACAATTAAAATATAACATTTAAACTTACAAAGTAAATATATTCCGTACATAATTTAAAACATTATTATTCTGCAATTTTATTTAGGGCATTTGCTATGTTATTTAATGCATTTCCTATTCGTTCACTGCCCAATCTGATAGCAGTTCCAACAGAATCCAACGATGATGTGAAGGCTGTTAGACTATTCACAGCATCGGAAAGAGGTCTAGCAGTATTTGATTTTGCTTCAACTCTTTGCCTCTCTATGGCAAAAAATCTTTCACTCTCTTGATCCAGTCTAGTCCTAGATTGTGATTGAGATGAGCGGGTCCTGCGCCTTTCCCTAATTGCAGGACGAGGCCGAGGACAAGGTATTGGTGTCTAAAACCGGACTATGATTCGGTTTCATATCTGAAAAAATAAAGTAGTACATATTTAAAAAAAAAATGCTTTCTGTGTCTTTATTAGACTTCTACAAAAATAGGTATTTTAAATAAAAGGAATGCCTTGCCTCTCACAGGCTCTAAACCATTTTTAATTTCAAAACTATAAAACCAGAGTAATTAAACTTATACAGTTAGTACATACCTTTGCCCAGCCTTTTCCGTCTTTCTGCGCGTCGCCTAGAGCATTTAAGGATATTTCGTTCCACTTTATTTTGGTCTCTTGTTTCGCATGAGGGGTGCGCAAGAGACCCTTGGCTATTCCCGGGCTTTGCGACAAGAAATCCGTCAGGATCTCTAACTGTTGGTAGAACGGTCTGCTGCTCATTATATTCTGTTGAAATTACACATTATTTGTATAAAAGAAATAAACAACGCAATATTTCTATCAAATACAAAAAATAGAACTTTCATACCTGTGTTGAATTATTTGTGTCTTGACTTAAAATATTCCAAATACGGTGCACAAGAAGAGTTCCGTCTACGGAGTGACTAATAAGGGCTTAATACTTGCATTGTATCAACAAAAACTAGCCACATAGAATACTTTAGCTTTTTGTAGCGAAGTGTTCACAAATTTCAAAACGTTATTTGTTTATTTGGAACTGACAAGAGTGACAAGTCGACGCGTTGTTTTTTTAAATCCAATATGGCGGGCAAGGCAATGACATATTCATCAGTCTTCCTTCATTATTTTCCGTAAATTACGCTTTTAATCGACATACATTAATTGTAAATGCTGAAAATAGTTACCTTTGTAATAAAAAACAAATTAAGTAATATTTAATCATAAATTAACGTATATTCAAATATTCCTGTATTTGGTAGTTTACATTTTGTTACATTATGACCACCCCAAGTCATAGTTCATTCATTCTCTGTATATTATCTGTACTCGATCCTGCAGACGATTGCGATCCCAATCCTATTTGGTTCAAGAGTACCAATATTTTTAAGATTGGAATTGAAACTGCACTAGATTGGGATAGGATTGAGATTGGGATTGGTTTCAAGAGTAGGCCTACAGATCCGCTCCGCACTCGACTCTTCGGTTCACCACGCCCTCCACGCTGCCAAAGACAGAAACCGGTGGAGAAAGACCGCACGAGAGAAGGTGTTTCGCAAGGGAGGTCACGACCCTCATTAATGAGGAGTACGACGCGAGGAGGAGGAGGGCGAATAGTAGAACTAAGTGAACCATACAATTATGTAACAATTTATGCGGCCTTTATGATTGTTTATTTAATTAAATACATTTCAGTCATCTTTAGATATCATAACCAATCAGCGTAACGAACTGTTTCGCCTTTGCGAATAGTAACCACTAATTTCAACATTTCTCTTCCCCTCTATTACCTATTTTAACTTCGTAATATTCAAACGCTTAACATTTCTACACGAACCCAATAATTATACTAGCTGTGCCCTCTCCTTATCTGTACTAGTAACGCTTAATTAATAATTCTAAACTAAGATTGGGAGAAACAATGAGGAGGTATAATATTAAAATTCCAAGATTGATTAAGGCGAGGTAATATTAATGAATATTTAGAGATTGTGAAATAATATTGTTAGTAATTACTTATGTTGACCCGTGTTGTAGATCAAAACCATTTCGAGTACCTAGCTGACGATACAGCCTGCTTTAATTACAGTTCTGTGTGATCCGATTAGTTCCTGCCGCTGGTATTTGTTAGTTTTCGTCGTAAATCTGATTATGATGTGAACGTCAACTCGCACGGTCTAAGTTTTAGATAGAAAAAGTACGATTCTTTAAAAATACTTATTACTTATTTTGAGTACTTTTTCATTAGGTTAGTGTAGCCAGATTTATCTATAGAAATGTAGACAAGAAATTTGAAATAGGTAATAATTTGAATATACTACCGATTTTTCAACTATCTCGATTACTTGAAATCTGGGCCTAATTAAGAAAATACACACGTATTTTCTTGATCTCATGCGTGCGTGTATCTTATTTTATTTTTTATTATATTTTATTAATTTCCTTTGAGCCACCTTCCTTTTTTCCTTTTTTATCGTTAACCATATTATAATAAAGAATAATAAATAAAAACAAACAAAAAGTCGACAGTGTACATGAATCACCAGGTCTTAAATGATGGTTTTCCCCTATAATTACTACAATTAGCACCTACCAGATGATAACTGGCGACATCTTACGCAAGGTAAGTAAAACATAGTATTCACTTACTTCGTAACAACAATATATTCATATTTCAAAGTCAAATTTTATCTCTACTATCTTTACCCTACAAATCCAGCTACCGACTTAATTCGACAAATCTGCATGAATTCATAAAATAAATGATGCTTGCTCTGTAACGACTCCCACCAGACCTCCAAAAGGAAAACTCAAAGGGAAAACAATATCAAATCTGATTTAGATTATAACGCATAACGTAGTGTTTAGTGTAGTAGATGGTTTCAGAGAATACATGACAGGTCAATTTTATATACTTTTAGAATAGAGCATATTTACATAAAGAGCTTTAGAATGCGTTTCCCTAGAATTGGGGCAAAAAAATCATCATCATTATTAGCCTGCTAACGTCAACTTCTGGCCTCCTATAATGACAATTATTGTCATTTGGGGGATTTGTCTTAGGGGCAGCGCAGACAGACTATCCGTGACGCACTTTTTTTCAATTATATGCAGTACCGCACACGGCGACGCGCAAAAACCTGTCGCGGATATTTCACAGACTCAACGCACACGACGCACATCTTCGATCATTCTGTCGGCAGACCTAGACGTTCTTTTTAAATGTCTCAGACGCAGACTCTATCGCACAAAAAGTGTGTCTGCGCTGCACCTTAGTCACACCACGCTTTACGTTTTACATGCACCCAGCCCAGGTAAACGCTGCTGCCTGTTTCTTGATATTCCCTCAGTCGTCTTCTCCAACAGCCAAGGGAATAAGATTGGGTGCTCCTGTTCTAAATTCCAAAGTTCGTCACTGTGCCCACTGCGTAACCATCCGTTTGATGGAACAATATCATTGGTCGTTTTTTGTTAACTTCGCTCAGCCCAGCTTCTATGGAAATGCACCATTAAAGGTTTTTTTTTTCGATTAACTACATTGAATAAAACACGGCACGATGACGTGGGCCGGCATAATAGTGACAATCAAGCCGCAGCCCGTTTACAGCTTATTGATCTTGTTCCGCTTTTCATCGCCTTTTTACATGCAAATTAGCTTACGAGTGAAAGACGCGACGTAAAGCAACCAAAGCAATCCTTTTACGACGCCGGATTTTTTAAGCTTGATTTCTTTTCACGCCGACGTCGAGCGTGCGATTATACACGAGTTCTATTTTTTTTTTCTTTATTCGAAAGCATTGTGACGATAGCCAAGGCGGCCTTGTCATCATCACCGGGCTGTTGGGGCGGAAGGCTCTCAACCCTGAGCACTAGTTCTGTGAAGCACCGCATTGCATGCACTGTCAATCGTCTGCCGCTGATGACAGCGTTGCAGTGCGGTACTTAATAGGACTGGTGTAGATATATTCGTACGTTTAACCGACGTATAAGGAAATCAAGACTTTAACCTACCAATGTTGACATTTTCCTAATGCCGACGAACATTTGCGTAGACGACTTGAACAATATGAGGTGCGATTAAACAATACGACTACCTTCTATCATCTGCTTCAAAACGGTCGCTGTGAATACTTCTCTCAGTCTACATTTCATTTCAATCGCATTTATACTCGTACCTTACGCGCTTGTATCGGATTAATCGTCTATTGAAAACTTCAAACAATCAAAATTCCCTGAACAATTCTTCGCAACTCCAGGTACGTATATCGCTACGGCAACAGATGAATTAATTAAGCATCACATTTCAGGGCAAACAAAATAATATCTAAACCATAATTCAAATACCTCTTGGACATTAATGTATCCCATCTCATTTTATTTATTTTGTTGCTCACGGTACAAAAGTTTCATTATTAATTTGGTTCTTTTGTGATAATACTTCCTTTTATTGTGCTTAAGTACGTCCTTTTCTATTCATGGAAAATATGAGTATATATTGAATATTATTATGTAGTTTATTAAAACGGAGTACACGGAGTTGTTGACGAATATAGTAAGTCTACACTAATATTATAAAGAGGAAAGCTTTGATTGTTTTTTTTTTTATTTGCATTGAATAGGCTCCGAAAATAATGGACCGATTTGAATAATTATTTCACGGTTGGTAAGCTACACTATCTCCGGTGAACACATTTGATATATTTAGTTTTTAATAAGTTATGGATCCGTACAAAAATTCCAATAATGTAACCCAAGGTGTGAAAAATGTACCAAAACTTTCTTACATCGCATGTAACGGGACCAACATTCGTGTGATGAACATTTGTGTTTGTTCCGTGTCTAGGTGTTTATCATCATCATCAGTCCACTGCAGTCCACTGCTGGACATATGCCTTTCCAGTTGTTCGCCACTTAGGGCAAACGTCTGGTGGATGGCGTAGCTTCTCGCTCCGGTGACGCTGCTGCCCGTCATCGGTCTGTGGTATTTAGCTACGCCTTCAATTGTGATGGCTATGCCGCCACCAGTTGTTTACCAGCGCCTCGTTTGTTACTCGGCAAGATGCATCACGGGCAGGTGAGGTTGGCTTCGAACGAAATTATGGTAGGCTGTTCCCTTACATCCCAGAGTATGGTGGTGGTAGTGGTTGGTGTTTATATTTGTATTTAAGTACATAATTATGGTACCTTCGTTGTTCTGATATCTATAACGCAAGCCTACTTAAGCTACCTGCTTTAGGATCGGGGCAATGTATGTATTGTGTTCTGATATTCTCTGTTAACGGGTGATGAGATCATGCGTATATCCTTGTGCCTTATTCCTCCACAGTGCTAAGCTACTTTTTGGCAAAAATTGGTATTAATATACTCATAGGAGTACAATGAACTCAGATTGATTAATCTAAAACCCTTAGAGCCTAATTTATAAGCGTCCTTTGATTGCGTCACGCTTTGTTCGCTTTCTTCTAACTTTCAAATTCATTCATGGAAATTCAATCGACCTAAAACATTCTGTGAACTTTGAAACAAGAGTTTCACTATTACAATTTTTGTAATAACAGGCAATATTGAATTTCAGTAAGTAACTATGTAGGAGATTAGTAAAAGGGAATATTAGACGAACAATCATAAGCAATACTACGAGTACATGCATGTATTGTAGATATAAACCTTCCTATTGAATCCCTCTATCTACTTGAAAAAACTGCATCAAAATCCGTTGCGTAGTTTTGAAGGTCTAAGCATACTTATATAGGGACAGATACGAAAAGCGATTTTGTTTTATACTATGTAGGGATAGTCATCATCAGCCTATAAATGACCACTGCTTAGGGACATAGGCCTCCCCTAAAGACAATTGTCATTTGGGTAATTTGCCTTAGTCACCACACTTGGCAGGCGGGTTGGTGACCGCGATTCCATAATAGTAACATTGCATATTCCAAATGATGTTCCGCGTCATAACACCGGTGCCACAGAAGCAAACCAAATGAAATAGAAAAGTCACTCAAGTTAGTACGCCGCGAACGACGAGGGTCGCCCACCAAACGTCACACTATTTCAAGCACTTGTATTTTATCTTATGAAAGGTTTGTGGGCAGTGAGCGGAACATAATAGGTATGTATTTACCAACTGTCAATCATAATTGTGCCATAATTTATGAAAAGTTTGCATATTGCAATACCTTCTTCTTGAATCTTTAAATTGATTGCAGTTCTTATTACTACACATCAGTCACTGGTCAGTTACCTGTAAAGCAACTCTGCCTATACACCGACTGATCCCTAAAAAGTGTTATTTTATTTTGTTCACTGTAGAGAAATGTCATTGTTTAGTATCGCAAAACCTTGACTATTAAATATTTACCTCTATTGTGTGATAAACCTTGACCATTAATAACCGTTTCCTGGTCAATCGATTGAATATATTTTAATATTCAATCAATTGACCAGGAAACTTCGTGACGTCAAGCCATAGAAAATATATAAAGCAATATTGCTTTGACTGCTATGTATCAGTGTCTAAAATGGCCTAACAGCCGACTATTATAGAATATTCTATTCAAAGCTACTTATTTAATGCTCTGCTAATAACTGTCTACACATGCGAAGGTCGGAGGCTTAAGAAAAATGGAACTTACGTGTATGAATACTTAAGCACGCCCATTGCACGGAGCATGCTTCCCTCCGTTCGCACATAAGCATTTCCTCTAACAGACGACTTATTATCTCCGGGGATTAGCTATTGCATACCGTGGATGTTTACACATGCGATAAACTTGCAGGGATTTCATTATTGAAACGCGTGGACTGTAGGTAGGAAGATTGGAACCAAAAGTAATGGTTGCAAACACAATACACGTAATCTGTTGTCGTATATGAAAAGAAAGGACTTAATGGAAAAAAAATACGAATACATATTCGGAATGAGGAAAAAGCACATTTTTTGTAGTTTTATATCTTCGTGGACAAATGACAGGTGGTTAATTTAATGTCTTATGGGATTGACCAAAATGTTTAGACTTTTTATCAGCTAGGTGCTTATGAATCGACGAACTTAATTGCTAAAAGTCGCCATGAGTGAGCGCCCTAATGGACGCACTGCGTAATTTACAGTTTTAATAGTATCTATTCTATTGCAAACAAATGGAAAAAATAAACATTTTTTTATTGACTAAGGTAGATACTTAATATGTAGTTAGGGTACGCCCATGATTAGAGGTACCTTTGGATGCGATGAGTATGAAGTGGTACGTGGTTATAGTATAACCTAAGCGCAAAACTCATATCAATCACTCGGTATCGTTTCGATTTGGCAGGACCGGCTACCGAGCGTGGTCATGGGACATTCCCTGTATATGAGACGACGTTTATGATATTCATGATACGGGCATGATTTTGAAGTGTTGAAAGTGTATACTTACGTATGTGAAGTGTGGGATGTGGCCCTTGCTCGGAGCACGCCCTCCGCCCGCGCCCGCTCATCAGTACCTCCCTGCGCGTACGCTCGTGAGGTACGTCGCCGACGCCCGCTCCGGCGCCGCCCGCCGCCTCGGCCAACAGGCCACCACCCTCCTCACGACCTTCCTCCACTACACACGCAGACATCACTATCTTTTTCGACCACAAAAATATACCACCAAACACAGTCAAGTCACAACGAACCACTTCCCGGAAAAACGTCACCAAAATATAATTTAGTTACGAACACATCGAACTGACTCCGTTTTATCTCGCAACTAATGCAATACTTTACACGAATCTCTCAAGTTAGATTACTGTCCACGTCACTGCACTTGCGTAATATTTACAAATTAAGTTATGAGTAAGCACAACGCGACACTGTTTGATCACCGCTGTAATTATGTTTACAAAGCACTCGTAAAACTGATGTTCTAACGAAGGCTTCTTTCCCGGCTACAATTCTTTGGGTTCATCTGAAACAAAATGAACCTGTCGTTAACTTATGCTGTAAAAACGTATACATTAGCTAATAACATACTTTACCTACTTTACATTTTTATTTTTCTCTATATTAAAATAATTTTCAAACCGACAAAATGTTTTGTAGAGTGAACGAATTGTAACGCTGAACGAAACCTAACGCCCACCCACCTATCATACAAAATTTTACACTTGAAATTGATTTTGACATTTTCGTTTTACACTAACGCCCTTATGTGGAAGGTCGGGATTAGTCTTATTAATAGTTATGTATTGCTGGCTTTACAAATAAATGTTTGGGCTGACAGACAAAAGCCACTGCCGTTGGGATAGTATATGCGCACTGAAGTTCAGATGAGCGGACACTTTGTGAGACAGTGACGATTGGTGGAAACGGACGTTGTCCAAGCCACAGTTACGGCTTGGGCGAAGATTTTGTTGGCAGAGCAGTCGCCCGATGGCATAACGGTGGTGGCCGGAAAGCATTGGGTGTGGTAAGCAAGGGATCTTACAAAGTGGCGATTAAAAGAACGAGTCTTCTTTTTTTATTATTATTCGGAATGGGTTTGCACTTGAACGCGATTCGCCTGTTGGTAAGGATATCGTAGCCTAGGATGGAACGCGCTCACCCAGCAAAAACCGTTTCACTCTCGCCTTGAACATCGGAAGATCATATTTCTTAGGGAACAAGGAGCTTGGCAAAGAGTTCCATAGCTTAGCCGTTTACACTATGTCCTAATACTTAATAGTGGGTGGATTAGGGCTGAAATGATGATGATAACATACTTATTTAACTTATAAGTAACTATAAATATTCTCTCACATAAAACTACAATGCCAACGAGTTCCTTTATACCGAATAACATAGTTGAAGCCATCAAGTCACGCAATTAGCACGGCAACGGCAACGGACTGTCGGTCATAAACATTGTTCCACGACAACAGATTGTACCATTCGCCTGACCCGAGCCAAGTTAAATATTTTCGCACCTCACGACCGATCGATCCCCGTTAACACCGAGCCCCAAACTTTATTACTTTAATCGAATAATCCCTTGTTGGAATCCATACGCGTCATATATAGTGATATTTTATATTATTAACTACAATGAGTTACTTTACATCATCTCTTATGTTATTTGCAAATTTATTTTACCTCCCACTAATAAAAAAAATGCGAATTGTACAGGATCCCGAATAACAACGAAGACGAGGCGATGACGGGAACGGGTTTAGGAGCGTATCTAAACCTGAAGGGTGGGGACAAGGAGCGGTGAAGGGATTGGGATTAGGTGTATTTTTTATTCTTAGCACGTCAAAATAACTGCGTCCTGCCTGATGTTAAGCAGACGATGACATCCAAAAAAATGTAAGCGATTCGCATCACGCCGGCAACACGGATCGATCACACTATGACGGCCTAATACCATTTTGTAGTGAGACGAAGTTCGTCGGGTTGGTTTTGTTCTTAAATACAATAATATTCCTAAACACACGTGAACTTCGTTCCTTCACATCCATATTCCTATTCAAATGGAAACAACATTGAGATGCGACAGGGCAGCTTTAATTTTATTTTTGTTTGCCTTCTATAATGTACCTATAACAATAGATTCTCAACGCTGCATTGTGAAATGTAGAATCATTGTCTTAACTCTCCAATGCATTAATTAACCAACATTTTATGTTTGGTTTTCGATATTAGTCGAGTCATAAGATTGTAAGTAGGTATGTATGCTATCTATGGCTAGCACCCTACACATTAAAGCGTTAATGCATCATGCGTTAATCCTTCATTGACGAGCATACAACTCTATAAAGTTTTAACATTTTCCACTACCTACTAACTTCGCTAAGCATTATTTACGGTTATTTCTGCTATACCCATGGGAACATACCCCAGACGCTAATGTGCAGCACAAGTCAATGAAGGCTCTTGCCAGGGCAGCGACCGTCCCTCGGGCACGCATGCGACCGCGCGGTCGATAGACGTCCTGATCCATCGAAACGATCACTAGCGATATTGTATCAATGAGTTTTACAGCGGATTTAGCCTCATAATCGAGAATGGGGATGTGTGTGAAGTCAATTGATATACTTTTAAGTAGATGTGAAATCATTATACCTAACTTCATATATTTTTGAAGACTTTACCAGAACATGACGTCACGAATTTAGCTAGCCAATAGACTGAATATTAATCGGTTTTAATGAAATTAAAAATGTTAATTTCAGGTATACTTGTCATTACGTAGCGGTGTTCCGATCATCGTATAACAAATGATGTCCTCTTTTACTAGAATAGTATTTAGAAATTTATTGCGACTAAGGGCCACATCCCAACCCGGGACATGCTGCTCCCACATACTAATGGAGTTACACTCTAAACTTATGCATGGCTACACTTCAATGTACATCCCTGTTTTGTGTGACAAATAATTGAGAAAATAATGAATATACTATATGATTACATATTTAGGGCCATAAAAATTACTGTCTTCTAAATTCGGTAGGTTTAATGAAATTAATTACTCATTCATTTACAATAAGAGACGAAATAGTTGCTTAACAACGTTTGACTATTAGGTACGTTCATAAATACTTACCAAGAAAAGTTACTTACCTGTAAAAGGTACCTGTGCTTTTTACTGACGATACGTAAATTATACCCATGAAACTCGTTAAAAAATTTACATAATTTGACAAATATTTATGTTCTAAAAAGTTTATAACTTGGGTATTTTAAGTAGATAAATGTAGCAGTAGAAAAACGAAATGTTTCGACATTTTCTTTCCCATAAAATTTTTATACACAGAACTTCCAAAGAAATTTGTACAATACCAAAGTTTTATACTTAATTCAATTTTTTTTTACTTTGATCATAGGTAATTGAATAATGTAGTTTCTGTTGGTGTCACAAAACTTTATATACAGTGATATATCCCTGAGAAAACTCACCAGACAACAAATATGAAGGACGAAAGTCAATACAGGCATTTGTGAGGGCAGCGACCGTCCCCCGGGAGAGCACGTGACCACGGGCTTAACAGCGGAGTCTTGGTCAATCGAACTGACCACTTTAATGCTGATCATGAATTGCGGGTATTTTGATCGCTATTCTAAGGTAAACTGGTGCCTTGAGTTTTTATGTTCTAAAACCTGCCCTGAGATTGCGCAGGACAGATCTAGAGATAGATGGAGGCGTTTATTATTGGAGGCCAAGGCTCAATTTGGGGTAATCGTATCGCCCAGCTTCATTAGATTACGAACTTTACTGATACATTTATTACTTATCGGGATTAATGATTTGTATTGATGAGTGCACTGATTGAACCAACACATTTCAGTGCAAGATCGAAACAAGCATTTATCGTACATAAGACCGTGTTATCCTTGATATATTTCATGTCGTCAACCAAAATTTTATTCGTAATATCAGACATATAGGGGGCGAAGATGGGGAAATCTTCTTTTGTCTGTTTTATTTCTTTGCATTGTGATCGTGGATTTTACCCAGTGTCGAGTAACAGACTTTTATATACGAACAAAGTATTTGGGAACAGGAGAAATGTGATACTGGTGGGAAAAGGAACATTTAGGTGTTAAGGTTATTAAACCTTCCCACAAATGGCACTAGTTAACTTAAGAAAATATGATTTACATTGCCTGTTTCTGCTACACACTCACCTTCGAAATAACTTAGTCACCGAAATAACTTAGACAGGCGTTCTGGGGTAAACACATGACCTAGTCTTACACCAAAGCTAACAGTACTAAGCGAAGTAAGGCATTTACAATGCCAACCGCCACTCAAGTGTTGTCTACGAATCATTTTTTGGGTACCTGTGCGTCCGCGCGCCCTGTGAGACCTCATAGTAAAGTTTCCGGATACGGCAGTTAGACATTTATAATTGAGGTAGCTTTCTAAACAGCTTCACCTTAAAGAAGCAATCTTGTAAAAGTTCAAACTGAAATTCGGTGTATCAGTTCGAGTCAAGACGCCATACCTCAACAGCCCCTCATACGTTGAGTTATAGGATTTTGGGCATTGTGCATCCGCGCGTCGCATAGTAAGGTTTGTGAATTCGGCCGTTGGATAAGATCATTAGATCTCTAGTGTATTTTTAACATAGTTATAAGAACTTGTCAGTAAGGACCTATCAATAGCTGTAGGTGTTATCATCAGCCTGTCGCAGTCCACTGCTGGACATAGGCCTCTAGGTCTAAAGCCCAGTTGTCCGCCACTTTTGTCAAACATCTGCTGGGATTGCTCATGATTGCCACGACTGATGGCTATACCACCACCAGTCGGTTGCCAGAGACTCGTTTGTAATTCGGCAGGATACACCACTGGCAGGTCAGGGTGGCTTGGAGCGAAAAGATGATAGGCTCCCTGACACACATCCCATCCCTTACATCAATAACTATAAAATTGATTTATTATGAGCCATAACATAAATAAATATCACTGTCATTATAATATCTCATTAGCATAAGAATTGCTAGCCGTAGCCGGATTCATGATAAATTTCATTTGAATAAAATGTGAACCCTACTAATCGGCAAAGAAATATTTTCGTGAAAATAGTAATCAATTCCTCTTTATCTTTCATTTCATTTCATATCGCCAGTCGATTTCTTTCTGAGCCCTTATATTTTTAATAGTTTTGTATTTCTTTCTATCAATCACAATTCGTTGTGGTTATAACTTAGATATTATTGGTAATGAATGAGGATATGAGTAATATATTAGCCATGGCTTTATCAGTTTACTTACCTATTAGTTTACACATTTATTTATACTATCCCCTAAATAGATTTATTTTAGCACATAATGTAAAATATTGTAACTATGACTATATACATAATGTATTCTAGCTCATATAAATACTCGTAAATAATCCAATATATGCCACACTGGGCCACACATGATCCAAACTAAGCCGAAGCTTGCACTATAGGTATAAGTTGTCTACAACTTATAAATGTAATGCAATGCTTTTTTATATGTACAAATAAAATAATAACAAAAATCTTTATTGGAACATTACAAATTAGCACAATACGGTGTATGATAATAGTGCGAAACTGTGTCGCGATTATTAACGCCCACCTCCTGATTAAAATGGATTAATATTCCAAACTTATGTTTGTAATGTACGGGGATCGAACCCGCGAAAACCGTTTCAGAGGCGGCATTGAAGTTGACTAACACAGAACCAAAGTGGTAGGTAGTCAAAATAACAGCATTTTTTTGCAAAAACCAACTTCAATATGGTGATAATGGAACCACCTCGGAAGTGTCCTCCGTCATCGGCACCGACTTCAAAAATAAGCGATACTTGTAATATTTAAAAAATTATGTATTAAGGATAGAATTACTTACGTTATTTATCGCTTTTTAGTTTTGGTCGTTTGTGTTTTTTTTTTGAAGTCGGTTAATCAACATACAACTTATTTTCGAATTAGACTAATACTTTGTGTCTTTTTTCTAAGTACTGTAAGCACACTAATATGTTCTATTCTATCTATAGGTATTCGAAAACCCTCAGTCTGAGGTGATTTAGTGCAGACATATCTAAGTCGGAAAGTTTCAAAATACACCTAATGTGTTAATGGAAATGGATAGATGGACTGAGTAGCCGACTAAACTCATTATAGAAAGTGCTGTTTGAACAATTTTATGATCAAGAGCCAAATTAATGAGGCGTGGCACAAACGCCAACATACGGTCAACATTAGTTTATTGCACCATGCACCAATTTCGTCGAAGTTAACGTCGATTACATTACAGAATTTTCCAACTAGCATTTTTAATTATGCTTGATTAACCGATGTTTCATTTCATCAGCATCATCATGAGATTCTATAAATTTTTAGCGGAGTCCTTACATCCCTTAGGTGATTTGACTCCACTAAAAATTACATTAAACCATCTTTTCCCTCCAAGCCGAGCTCACCTGCCCATGGTGCATCCTTCCGAATAACAAACAAGGCGCTGGCAGCCGACTGGTGGCGGTATAACCAACACAATAGAAGGCGTAGCTAAATACCACAGACCGATGATGAGCACAGCGTCACCGGAGCGAGAAGCTACACCATGTGATCGCCAACACACCTGCCCTATGTCTAGCAGTGCACTGAAATAGCCTGATGTTGATGATAATATCACCTAGGTGATTAAGCGCAGGTGACTAAGGTGGACCAATTCCTGTAGTCCACTCGTGCAGTGGAATCGCCGCTTGTACTCCACGCCGCAGTCCACTGCTGTACATAGGCCTCTCCAGTTGTTCGCCACTTTAGGCAAGCACCTGGAGGCGAGCACCCATGATCGCCACGCTGGGCAGGCGGGTTGGCGATCGCAGGTTGTAGCTCCTCGCTCCGGTGACGCTGCTGCCCGTCATCGGCCTGTGGTATTTAGCTACGTCTTTTGTCATTATTGTTTTTAGTTTGAGCTTATTTAGATGGTGAATATTAATTGCTTCCTCTTACCATTGTTAACAGCAACATAACGTGACTTAGTCTTAAAAACTTTCCGTACTCTTAGCGATAATGTAGTTACCATCGCTGAGGATAAGGAACACGTCTACGAAGCACTAATACAGTGTAAGTGTATCGGGCACGATTACAAAGTTTCGACGTGACCCAATAGAGCGCTAGCTAGGTATGTGATGCCGTGGCTAAGTAGGCGGCTTAACCCCGTTAATAGGTAGTGTGGCAGGCTGTAATCTGCCGCGTAAGCTGCAGGCTGTGTGCCCCCCGGCACTATCGATGCACCACGGTTGCCTTTGTCACTGGTAAATACACAATATCTATAAATATAAATGAGTGGAACAGGACTACTCGTATTTCTACTTATAACGTCCTGGTTAATGTTAATTAATGTACCTATGGCGCGAAGCTTCTCGCATTGCAGAACTTTGCAACTGCAAATTTTGAACGCTGTTAACAAAAAACTAGATTTGTCCATAAACGTTTTATACTACTGCATTAAATGCTCTATCGGAATTTTCGCTCTATTTAGATATTTATAGTTAGATAAATTTTATTGAACACCAAAAAATGTACTTAGAACTATGCAAATATAAGGCGATATTTTGTGAAGTAGAAATGAATATTACTTCTAAAGAAAATCATAGTATTTTCAAAAATAAGATACTGTGTAGTCATAATTTAACTTTCAAAGCAAATTCAACGCAAATAAATTGGTAACATCCATTATTTGTAAGTATACAAATGACACCCAGACCGATGCAAACATCTTCGAAGAAAGTTTGATTACTTTCCTTAACTTAGACGACCTCTAATAGATACACGTAGCATCACTGCAGACGAGATCAATGAGATACGGATAAATTAGATAAAAAGATCAAAGTTGATTAGGTAGCTAATCGGTAGTCTTACCTAAAATGTTTGATACGTAGTCAAAAATAAGTAACAATGACTCACGCCAAAATGCGGGTTATCCAGATTCTCAACTCGACTGAAAAAGCATTGTTCTGCGGCCGAGTTACTTGGTGAGCTGTTTTGACATAGCAATATAACGGGTTGAAATAAAGCAAAATTATAAAATAGAGATCGTATATTATGACGGTAACTTGGCAACCATATTCGAGTTATCTAAATATACAGTATACCGGAATATTTACTTAAGACAAAAGTCAAATAGTGCATTTAAACTATATTTGTTTTTGTAAAAATGCAGAGGTAAGTGCTGCGCTCGAACCAACTACCATTTGAGAATGGGCCAAAACTCTTACCTAACGGCTGCGACTGATGAGTACTAACTCTAGGTGTACTTTAAAGAAATTTTACAAATAAATAGAATACCTTTCTATTATGCTTCCAATTACAGTTGATTTCTCTAATTCAATAACATAACTGGTGCAGTAGGTGTAGAATAAATTAGCCAATTGTGGCCAAGACCAACCGATTAACTAATAATTACGTAAATGGGATTCTAAACGAGCGTCCCTGTCTAATATCAATAATATATATTATTATTACCAAGAACTAACACTAGATAACCACACACCTAAAAATGACAAACACCATAGAATTACAAGATATTTTCGTCAGGAAAAAAAAGAAAAACGTCCCTCAATTCGTCGCCGTATCCATCATAAAAATCATTACAAAAAATATTAAATCCACAAGCTCTCCTGTTCCGCTCCCAATCAATCAATCACATCCGTTGCTTATTGACTTTTTTGTAATCCTGATCACAAACCCCAGAAATTAAGGCCCAGCACTTTTGAACTCGCTCCCCGATATTTATTTAGCATCCGCCAACCGAACTCTGAATTATTTATTTGCAACCGGGGACTTATCGCCGGAAAGTTCGCGAACAAATTATTAGACGCCTATATTTGTTTAGAGACAGGCATAGTAAAATATAAAGCATTACGTAACATAAAGTTTTAATATGGTATGATATTTATTTCTTTCGACATTAAAATGTATACACCAGAATTCAAAATGAAGAACATATAAAACCTATATACCGGATTACAAATCCAGCTGAAGTGTCAGTGAGCTGGCCAAATAAGCCGCAGAACAGATATCCGGAAAAACGAGTTCTAGAATGGATACCGTTTCTGGGCTATAAGGACGCCCCTAGGCCAGGTGGAGCGATGATTACGACAAGATGAAAAATCACGGCTTCAACTTAAAAAAGTAACTCCTTAGGAGAGCGAATTTCCAAAAATCGAGAAGCACGTCGTTGATCATTTATTATTCTTACATATTTATTAAGTACTAGCTGTGCCAGCGGCGTCGCACGCGTAGATATCGGGTTTCAAAACTAACGGACTTCCATAAAATGATGCCCAAACCTTAAGTTAGACCTCTAGCAATACATTGGTGAAAACCACATTCAATTCCATGCAGTACTTTTTGCGTGATGCTCAATCAAACATTCAGATAAAAAAATTCTCCCGTTTTCCCAACACTTCCCTTCACTGCTCTGCTCCTATTGATTGTAGCGTGATGAAACGTATCATATAACCTGCACAGGAGTATGATGAATAATTGTACCAAGTTTCGTTAAAACCCGTTGAGTAGGTAATTTTTGTTTCTATAACGAACATACAGACAGACAGAAAGACAGACGGACAGACAGACAGTCAGATAAAAATTTTACTGATTGCATTTTTGGCATCAGTATCGATCACTAATCACCCCCTGATACTTTTTTTATAAATATATTTTATAAGCTGAAACGCCTGTGCAAAACTATCTACCTATACCTACTTCACTTAAAAATAAATACTTATAACTACTTTAATTAATAAAAGTACCTACGCTTAATAATTTTTAATTTGAACGAATATTTTACAATATAACAACAAAAGAAATTCAAATAAACTATTTAAACACTAAAAGTCGCGCTGATAAGCACGGTTTCTCAATATCAATTATTGTCTGTCAATAAGGTCGATCGCTCTGAACGCATCAACAGCCAAATATTGAATGAAGCTAGCTCACTCTCGGACCTCCCGCCTTTTTATACCGTACCGCCGCCGCGACCCGTGTCGAGCGCGGCAACCGTTACACAAAAATAATCCTTATAGCATGATTCAGTATTCACGTGCGACGGCGCGATGGCTTATTTCATGTATAAGTTTGGTGTTTCTATACCGATTTCTATGATTCTTTTTTTATTGAATAGGTAATAATGATAACTTTTTTAAATTAGGGATGAATGAGAGTATTATAAACGTAAGAGTAAACAAATATAATCAGAATGCTCCGAACTGCTAAGCTATCAGGAGTTACACGTGTTATTGTGAGTCAACCATAAAAGATAGACATATGCTGTTGCGGGATATTTTTTAGTCAATTTTATGTAAAATATTTCTGTCATACATAATTTCTATGTAACTTTAACCATTAAGGCTGCACACGCGACGGAAGCTTAAAAAATGGAGTAACTTCTCCCGTTTTCCCAACATTTCCCTTCACTACTCTGCTCCTATTGATCGTAGCGTAATGAAAAGTATACTATAACCTGCCCAGAAGTATGAAGAATAATTGTACCAAGTTTCGTTAAAATCCGTCGAGTAGTTTTTGTTTCTATAAGGAACATACAGACAGACAGACAGACAGACAGACAGACAGACAGACAGACAGACAGACAGACAGACAGACAGACAGACAGACAAAAATTTTACTGATTGCATTTTTGGCATCAGTATCGATCACTAATCACCCCCTGATAGTTATTTTGAAAATATATTTCATGTACAGAATTGACCTCTCTACAGATTTATTATAAGTATAGATTAAAATAAAAACTAATTATTCCTTTTGTATTAACAACAATAGTACCATGACGGCAAATAGAACCATTCGCTCTCAAAATGCCGCTCAACTTCTGCAATAATAAGTTTGTAGCACACTTCCCGACGGACGACCTGCATAGAATATCTATTTAGTTTCCAGGGATCATTGGTGCTATTACCAGAATGACCGGTTAAATATTTATTTAATCATTGTCATTTATAACGCATCGGGTCTTAGGAAGTGTGTGTTGATACGATGCGTTGTACTCGGAATATTTCTTTATCTACCCTATGAAAGTTATGACACACAGTAGATATATTTATACACATGTTTTCACAATATATATTTATTATCCTCACTATACATAGGAGTGGATGCAAATAAAATTCCTATGACGTTAATATTTTCACTAACTCAGCCGGCGTACTTACTATCGCCAAGTTCTTAATTTTATATTGTTACTAGCTGCTGTGCTCGCGACTTCGTCCGCGTGGAATAGTTATTTTTCCCCGTTTTTTTTTTTACATTTTCCATTATTTCTTCGCTCCTAATAGTTGCAGCGTGATGTTAAATAGCTTAAAGCCTTCGATAAATGGTCTATTCAACACAAAAAGAATTTTTCGATTCGGACCAGTAGTTCCTGAGATTAGCGCGTTCAAACAAACAAACAAACTCTTCAGCTTTATAATATTAGTTAAGATTTAAATTGTACCTTTATCCAATATCTTATTAGGCCCTCTGAATTAAGGATGTCACCAAAAAGCCTTTCTAATAATAGATAAACTTCATCCATTATAATTCAATTTGGGGAGTTTAATAATATAAGCTAATTGCTTTGGGTTGGTTTTGCTTTATATCAACATAATTTTTTAAAGTTTGCTTCCAACTTACTTTAATTTAATGAGGTAATCAGAAAAGCTATACAGCATAGAAATGTTTAAGTATGTAATAACTAATCGTAGACATATTTTTACCTTATATGTAGGTACTATAATAAATGCTCAGTTTTTTGCTTATCCTAAATAATCTAATTTATAACAATAGACATATGTAATAGGTCACAGCCTCACAGGTAGCCCCAATGAGACGACAATGTCTGAATACGCGGTCAACACCCCCAATGGTCTTTAGCAAATACGAGTAGAACTTAACATCAGGTGGGATTGTGGCCAAACACTTTTTAGAAATAAATAAAACAAAAGAAGGAGAGTTTGCAGGAATAGGTAAGTACAAGAAGATACCTCCCCTCACATAAACACACTCAACAAAGCGATCAGACTGCGAGTTGCGGAAACCGGCCCGTTCAAACTAATTAACTAACAATATTAAATCATATGCTACATTAAAGATATAGAGCATTCATTTGTCATCTGTAATCATATTCAATTAAAGGACGTTGTCGGTGTATTTGACTGAGCTCCAATTATGTCGTGTTTCAAGTAAGAACTGCTACGGTGTAAAACGGAATTGTTAATCAATTGTAATTGAGCGAAACCCAGCTCTGGCTTGAGTTTCATATTAAAATAATAACTGAACGTTTTCATGGAAGAGCTTCGCCCATCTGCTAGGTACAATTGATATATAACGATAAAGATGAATTGTTTCGATCTGTCGTTGCTTTCGCTTCATTGTTCTCACCTAATTGCCTGTCACTACACAACTTGACAATGGACCGGCATCTATACCGATAATTTATCCGGGCAACAGAGATACACGTCTTTTACGATTTCCAACTCCTGACAGCCCCAGTTATCTATGTACATATGAATATATATATATATCAGCAATCGATTCGATCAAGGTGACCTCATGATCGAATTTTGTACAGCAGCCTGACCTGATCAAATATACACATAGAAATATTTCCGATTTCTCTTCGATCGTTAGAATAATATTTTTTTTGTATTCCTAACTGATAACCATAGCATAAAAATATGGAATCATATTTTGATTAAACAGGTAACTAATACATAATAAAATTAAGCATATAGGTAGCTTTATAATTGTAAAATTGATAAACACCTACTGATGAAAGAGAAAGAGATAAATAACCTACCTACGAGTATTCAACGTTAATATTTTCCGATAACAAGTCAAAAGGAAAAGTCGATTTCGTTAAAACGGTTCTATCTCTCATTTAGCGGTGAAACTTAATTAAAAAGGGTTCGAGAATGGATCCTTGTGCGACACTTCTGTTCTCCATCTGAATAACGGGCGGACATGAGGAAGGGATCATGGGTGGGGCTCACCAACCGCAAGTTCTATCAAGGTACAACGTAGACATGACTATATTAAACCAAGTTAAGTAGAAGGTATATTCCAAAGTCAACCGACAGTTAATATCCTCTGTTAATAGAATAAAATAGGTATATTTGTAACGCAAAACTTAAATAGAAAGTCTATCTTAATATAATTTAGGTCACCCTGGTGCTATTTATAAGATTTTGAAGAAAAATTTCCTTTCATGAGAAAAGTATTAAGCTCACCTAAAAACGGGACACGATTGACGCTTGTATTTTCTTGAACCACTACTATTTGACTACAAATCGTATAATATTACTGTTTAGGTCGAGTAACATTGAACGTCGCCATCGGTGTCGCTAGAATTCAGTGTATCCTACCATTTACTGCAGAAGCACGCCTGGAGACGAATGTATCTGTAACTGTTACGTTAATTCTAAAATTCCACATCGTATTCCCAAGCATATAACGCGTTACCTACCCAAAAAAGAAATGATGGTGCTTAACTTAGCAAACATGGTTATTATATATATTTTTTTTATTAGTGTGTTTCAACCTGTGGGGTACCTCAAAATTTGAGACAAAATTAGGGAGGGGGGCTCCGATTAGCGGCCCCGAAGTAGATTTTGATTAAATGACTTATGTACCTACTAACATTTTGCCGCTAGATTTTTTCAAATTGTTAAGAAAGTCACACATTCAAAAATTCTAAAAAACACTGGTTCAGATAACTCGGCTTTGTATTATACTGATTAAGTAAGTAATTACAACTTCTCACTCGGACGCATTCTCCTGACTAACGAATTCGCGTACGCGCAAATTTACATACAAAACGAATACCAAATGGATTCGTGAATAGGAGGCCAAACCTGAGGCTTAATTCGCAAACGAAGTTTCGCGAAAGTCCTAATCTATATATATAAAAGGAGAAACTGACTGACTGACTGACATATCAACGCACAGCCCAAACGGCTAAACGTAGGCACTTGAAATTTGGAAGGGACGTAGCTTAGGTACCGTAGGGGTGCACTAAGAAAGGAATTCCCGAAATTCCCACGGGAACGGGAATTAGCGGGAAAAAACTTTTGTATGAAAAAACACGCCACGCGGACGAAGTCGCGGGCAAAAGCTAGTGTTACGTATATTTAGGACTTCATGTTACATTTGAACTAAATTTTCACGAAATCTCTGGTAATAAATTTTGTTCCGAATCAAAAGAGAGAAAAGGTAGGATACCAAAGGTACTCTTAGGTAAACAGGGCACTTATTGAAGGAAACGATATCATCTCGTGAATCAATCACACGTGAATTCAGATTACAGCTTTCAAGAATCGTTACACATATCAATAAAATCAAATAGACTACGTAGAATGAAATATATCTAATTTTTAAGAACGTTGATGTTTTGTAGGTTATCTACACTAATATTATAAAGAGGAAAACTTTGTTTGTTTGGTCGTAATGAATAGGCTCAAAAACTACTGGACCGTTTTTAAAAATTCTTTCACCATTCGAAAGCTACATTATCCACGAGTAACATAGGCACAATTTTATTTTGAAAAAAAAAAACTTTACGCGGACGAAGTCGCGGGCGGAAAGCTAGTCGATAAATAAAATACATCAGACCATTTACACCCACAATCTAGTCTGAAAGTAAATCTGGTTTTCTTACGCCCACAATCTGGTTTGAGGCCAGTAAGGATTTCTCTTATACTATGAGTACTAGACAACTGGGGGCGTCTTCCCCGAACACCCAGACCTGAAACTATTTCAAATTATTGACTTTTTTTGTGCAATCTATGTCTATCTATACCTACTTATAATAAATCTGTAGAGAGGTCAATTCTGTACATGAAATATATTTTCAAAATTACTATCAGGGGATGATTAGTGATCGATTACTAAATGGAATGGATTTTTTTTAAATATTAGCTAAATGGACCCGATTAGGAATCGGACCCGGAACCTTCGAATTATCTGGGCCATAGGCATGACGCTATATTGGTTATAGGTACTATAGATGGCCTAGGTAGTTCGTTACAAAAGCGATTTTTCTTACTTGATAAAATGTTTGTTTATCTCGATCAGTGATCACAAAACAATATCCTTTCTAACTCTGAGGTCGTAGATTACAACAAGACTTATTGCCCAATAAAAAAACCGACTGTAAAGTCTTCGAAAGTGTTGCTTTTCTCACAGGGTGTATAGCTCTGACCTACTAAGCCGGCCCAAAATGAAAGTGTAAGGGACTTGAGGATACCGTTGAAACATTTCATAGTCATAAATCCCAAAGTTCGTTAGCCAGATTCATTACTTTAAAACAAACAAACAGAAATTTCATCTATTTTTCATCTTCAAAGCCTATATTGTACAACAAATGTCTATTAAAGTACCTAGTTAATTTCTTGGTTACCCTACCACCTAGTCTTCAGAGGTAGGGCATAGCGAATTTTCGCTCGAATTGAGCCACCCGTCCGGGGAAGGACCTCCACCCTATAGAATACCGCAGCCAAAGGACCTCTGGATCGTAGGGTTTCCGGAGCTCGTGGGGGGTTAGGGGTTAGGCCGGCATGGCGGTGGCAACTGACAGGTAACTGACTAGTTACTTGTCCGTTGTCACAGCGACTTGGGCTTCTCTTTCGCTTTCCATCAGGCGTAGGGAAGCCATTATGTCGAGCCACTATAAAAAATAAAAAACAGACATGTTCGTGCACACAAATGTTTTTATGTTTAGACTGTGCGGAGATCGAACCCTCGCCTATTGTGTCAGAGTCACCAACACCACACCACCACCGGTTTGGTTAAGTAACCAAACCGGTGGTGGTGTTCTTATCCAGAAATGTTACCATTATCCTAAGTGTGAATGCACATGGCTTATGGAACAGATATGTTGTTACTGCCGGTAAGCACGTAAGTGCACTTTCGCCGCTCATTCGATTATAATTCTATCACATTGCCCCATTGTGGTCTTTTTACTTTACACGGAACAGTATAGGTCTATAAACTTCGTTGCATTTTGCCTGCATGTCAATATTCAAAGCCTGGGGTGGTAGCAATTGTCAGATGATTGTTACCTGTTATCCTATTGTCACAGCGACTTGCGCTTTTTTTCCCTTTCCATCAGGCACAGGGAAGCGAATATGCCATGCTACTATAAAAATTTAAACTAAAGCATAGAAAATATGTAAATTTCACAAGTATTTATTGCTTGTATTGGCCCGATGCCTTAAGTAGTTTGCGATTCAACGTCTTGAACAAAGTCGTGAGTTCGATCATACGATCATAAAATTAACACCCAGAAATGTTACAATTCTTCAATATTTAGCAATACTTATGCAGTATTTTTAATTACATTTCATCATTTATATCAAGTATCTACAAGTACTCAAGATATTCAAAGGCACTACAGAAAATATCCTATTATGGCACTGTGTGATAGTAATAACGTGAAGCTCATTTCTTTCAGACATTACATAGTTAAGTACCACACCTAAGTATACCTAACTTGCATGCAGCCTACGGTCGGTAATAGCCTCGGCGTAAGTACGCAGACATCGGCTTACAATAAGGTAATTGCACTGATTGTCGCCCTGTCCAAGCGACCGGCTACCAACGCCATCATATAGGTACCTACATACTTATATACGATACGTGTCGTGACCCAAATTACTCTAGTGCGCTTATTTTACGAGTGTCATATTCAAAACAAACTCGTCTGGCAGCAGTTATTTTATTCCAGTACTTAATAACTAAGTAGCTACTATTAAGCACGATTACAATGTACACGTTTGTTAAACAGATGAAATAATGACTTTATTCTGGTTGTGACTTTTAAATCTTGGTATTAACAACAATATACAGTTGTAAAGTGCTTTTACAAAAATGCAATAGAAAAGGATTCTAAAAATTTTTTAACAATAAATATATCTTAATATTGTCGCTTAATGTTATTTGTATTCCATTGATAACCATATAATCACAATTATTTATCTGAAGATGATCTAGAATAACTCGAAATTATTGCTTTTGAATATATTTATATTTATCCATTTTCTATCTTTTATAACTTCACTTAGTCTTATTACTTTTGGCAAAAATTCTCGATAGAAATAGGTATCATAACAATAAGATTGTCATCATAATTTATTGATGGACCCTGAAAATGTTATTGATACGAAAAACATGTTTACTTATCTGAAATAATTGAGTGGCATAGGTTACGTAATATATATAGCCAGCCATATTTATACACCTAAAAATTAAGATGCTATCCCTATCACCTTATATGCAATCTGGATCGTCAATCACTAAAAGCATCTTAGTCCCAAGGCGACGCATCAACATGTTGAAGCTTTTGTCATTGTTAAATGTTCCGTCATATGTTTACCGGGGCGTAAACGTGAATCTTTGCAAACTTGTAAGTACGCCTGTCACACTATGCACGCTTAAGCGGACGACTTCACACCTGTCCCGTGGTTAATAAATGTGATCATTTTAAAAGTATCGTAACAGATGGTCTGCCGTGTTTTATGGTCGTAGAGCCGCGTGCACATCGTAGTGACAGGTGGCTCTCAACGAGATTGCAGCTCTCGGACGCAACACGTTCCTCGTATAACGTGTTACGTGATGTTTCTAATACAAATAACGATCGTGTAGTTTTATTCTCACATAAATGTTATTGTCGGCCTCTCGTCTAAGTAGTCCTTCAACGCTCATGACATCGTAATTACGATGACAGAAAGATACACGACATTTAGGCAGATACCCTTTTGGATTACTTTAATTTGGTTGATACATTTGAAATATAAATAATATCATAATGTATGGTTCTATAAATGGTATTGGTTTATGTAAGTAGCTATCGAGAAACGTTTATGGTTAACAAAATATGAGCAATAAATTCTGATTGACTGTCCTATTTTTACTTTTCAAATATTCACCAAAATATGACGCGCTACCAATAATTTATACTTATCTATCTAGATTTTGTGAAACAAGTCCAAATCACTTTCATATTGTATGCGAAAATATTAAGTAAACAACCTAACTTTGTGTCTGTTTTGTCAGCTTCTATGTAGTAGAAACTCAAATCTGTAATAATGCTTTCTAAATTGCTTTCCAAGTTTCTTAAACACGAAGTAAACCTTTTGTATCTGCGGTAAATTATTGTGCTTACCCCACAGTTTCTTCCTCAAAACGTCGTACTGGGCAGGTCTTACTTAAAAGTGTTTAGAATGTATAAGGTTTTTCCAGCCATAAAAAATAGAAGGTTTTATTTTGTAGTTACAAATTAAACTAATGTTAACAGTATTGTGTCTATATTATATGCAAATTTCGTAGCGCTGGTGCCCGTTGATTTGAATGGTCAATCCTTAGATCTGACCACAGGGTCTGACTAACAAAAACTGTTTTTCAAACATTGACTAAAAAAAATTCATCAAAACTAGGAGACCAAATGTTTCAATATGTACCTAAGTGGAGTGTAGTACCTAAATGTAAAATTGCATTAAGAGTTTAGTAATCCTTGGTCTAAGGAAGTAAGAATATGAAACCAAATCAATTTTACATTGACGACGTACATATTTTTTATTTTATTTATTAGGTACACAAAACAGAATTACAGCAATAGATAAACAAACATTCAAGTAGATCATACATTCGTGCTTTCTAATTTGATGTTGTTTGCTATCCTAATCCTTGATTTATTAAGCGGCCGAGTTCCATGAAGTATGGCAACGATTTCTATAACAAATTAATTAATTCAAAATTCCAAATATTAACGACCGCCCCGATAGTTTGACCTATACAAACAAGATACCATCTGTAATTTTGAATAAAATTTAGTTTCGCGAACGTTTGATGAATGTTTGTATGTATTTAAATACTGTCCCAAATATATTGGTGCTGCAGTGATGAATGGAGTAGTCAAAAATCTTGATGGTTAAAATGGTTATAATATAATTGTACTGTAGTAAGATAGGTATCTACTGCTAAATTACTCTTTTAAGATGTAGGGCTCAGGGCAGAACATTGTACCTCTACAATTTGTGTTCTGAAGTTTAGTGAACTGATGGAGATATACTCGTAGAAGCATTGAAACAAATCGTCTTCAAGCTTACATCAAGTTTTGAGTGACTAGTCACATGTACAATTGGCTTTGAACCCGAGTGCGACCCGATGACCCTTGAAACCTGCCTACTGGAAGAGTAGCCTTCAAAGAATCTGGAAAAACGATACAGATAGGTACGTGAATGTAAACACCTTTAATGGTACCGAAAGTTATTCTTATGCTATTAAAAAATAAATCGGGAGTAATTGGTTACTACTTCTTAAAGAGGGGAATGCATTAGGCACCTTCACGCCGAAACCGGGGGGAGTCGGCATGAAGTACGGGGCTCGCACCTCCCAAAATTGGAGGGCATACCCACTAAACCCCCCCGTGTGGTCAGTGGGCAGCAATTTGCAAGGACTCGGGAGCGCAGGAAAAGGAGCGCCGAAGCATACGGCCGCATCCCTGCCTGCCCTGGCCAGCTGCAGATGACCAGAGGCTGTCACTCTGGTCTGCGGAGGGCAAATACCCCCGCGTAAATAGTCATAGGTAAGTACTTCTTCACCTTTGCATTTCTTACAAATTCCAGGTCTTAAAAACAGATAAGAACAAAGTGAAATACGTTAGTATGTAAAAGTAGCCATGAACATATTAGTTAGTGATAAAGTCAGGTGTAATAAAATTTTAATGTTCACGCACTAAGTAACCTAATAATGTTTAATTTCTATTACAACTCTTTGTCAAACATTCATGACAATGAAAGTCACATACAAATTCTCCGACAGTAAAACATATATGATGATAAATTTTAAGGTGACTTAGCTTGTTTGTTCCGCTTTCGCATTACCTTGCCACTAAACTTCATAAGCGATTTGCTTGAAATGTCAAGCACACGACGCGCAAAAATGTGTCGCGGATATTTCACAGACTCATCGCACACGACGCACATCTTCGATCATTCTGTCGGCAGACCTAGACGCTCTTTTTAAATGTCTCAGACGCAGACTCTATCGCACAAAAAGTGTGCCGTCTGCGCTGCACCTTAAAAGATGAACGTAAGGCGATTAAGACTACCACGCACCAAGCTGCATATTGCGTGTCGAAACACCTACGCACGTTTTTGCGGGATCATCGTGCGTAGTTGAGTTTTGTGGATTCACACCACGATTCTGACTCATTTCATTAAAAGCTGTTCGTTAGAGCCAAAACCACGCACAGTACTGCGGGACTCGATGTGCCATACCTTGCGTACTGACATAAGGTGGTAGATTATTTTCTATGAAGATCAATTAACATTCTAATGTCCAATACATAATGCGGGATTACTCCAATAAATTGCTTGTTTTACATATTAACAAACCTAAATACTTAAGCCTAGTGAAATAAAATATTTTTTTACCTATTCAAAGCAGACATAACAGTGCAAAAAATCCTAAACTCGTTACTACATTACGTTGATGGAAACGCTTGCAGAAGCTCGTAGTAAATTCTATAAAAACTCCATTTAGATCGCTTAGGTTACCATCCCGATCGGCAATTACTGTCGCGAAATGTCACTCGAGCACCCTCTTGATAGCGAATAAGCAGATTATTAATTTTTTTTTTTCCAATCAAAGCGCCATTTTATTTTAACGGCTGTCGTAAATACGATTTGATCGCGGAGCGCAACGTGTTGACGTGTAGGTACCACATTTTAGTCATAAAATTGGTTTTTTACATGTATGGGGTTGTCGGGACATATTATAGGGGTCAATGAATTATCGATTGTAAGGTTGCGTGAGCGAAGCGCGGCCGAAGGCGGGCGGCGTGACTTGTGCCTTTCTCCAGACAAAAACCCAGCGGAAAATGTGCATTCATAGTGTTGCGAGTTTCCGTGTAGTGTAGGGCTCTTCATTATTATTAGATAAGTTAGTAATGATAATATCCTATTAGTATGTACCTATAAAATGATTATACGAGTACATCAGCAAATTCGTACAAAAGCGGAATTCATAGAATTGATGGTCACAATACATGTGCGTTTTATAAATACTTTTACATTTCCATTTATTTTTAGTTAATCTCTTCTTTCTTATTAATCTTCGTTCTTTTTAGAGGATAAACCTCTACCTAAAGGTTGTCTGGAAGAGATTGTGGAAAGCGATAAGGCCGTCTATATTGTACCTCGATTTTTCATTGTATCTAGTTTTAAGTAAACTGTTTGGTGTGCATTAAAGAATGTCTATCTCTAAAGTGTGAGGTGACAGTGTTTTCTTTTAATATCCTATGGCGATTCATCTCACTCTATCTATCTTCTATGTATCTATACTTATAATAAATCTGTAGAGAGGTCAATTCTGTACATGATTTTTTTTTTGCAAAATAACTATCAGGGGTTGATTAGTGATCGATACTGATGCCAAAAATGCAATCATTAAATTTTGTCTGTCTGTCTGTATGTTCGTTATAAAAACAAAAACTACCTAACGGATTTAAACGAAACTTGGTACAATTATTCTTCATACTCCTGGGCAAGTTATAGTATACTTTTCATTACGCTTCAATCAATAGGAGCAGAGCAGTGACGGGAAGTGTTGGGAAGACGGGAGAATTTTTTACCTGTATGTTTGAACGCGCTTCACGCGAACATTACTGCATGGAATTGAATGCGGTTTTCACCAATGTATTGCTAGAGGTTTAACTTAAAACTTAGGCACTGGGTATAGATAGGTATTTTTATGAAGTCCGTTATTTTTCAAACCCGATATCCACGTGTGCGACGCCGCTGGCACAGCTAGTATTTACTAAACTAGACATTTTTATATCAACTCGTCATAATGACTACACCATGCCTGATGTTTAGCAGATAATGAAGTCTAGAAATATGAACGATCCACAACACACACACATAGACAGACGTACGTGTTTAGGTACATATGTATGTGTTTAAAAAGATTTAAATCTAAATTCTCTAATCATAAACGAAGATCATAACATCTGATCTTCTCAATCCGCTAGACAATTTATAAAACGGTAGAGGCAAAACAAAATCTTTCTAACAAAATAATATTACTGAGTAGAAAACAGTCGAGGAAATTCTATGCAAACGGTTTAATTTGATCTAGGTAGTACCAGTGGACGCGAGCAAACGACGCTGTGTTTAAACGAGCTGCAAAGTATCAAAGTAAACCAATCCGGTGCACTTATTAGACACCTGCGAAGTCGTCAGGGAGATCAGGCCTTAATTAATGTCATACCAGTAAAATTTTAATTTTATTTACGTAATAGCCCGTGTGGTTTTTGGATTAAGAATGGGGTATATGGGTACAAAAAAGTATACTGCGGTCACCGACCCAGCTAGCGTAGTGACCAAGGCCAGACGATAACTTATGTCCACCAGTGGACGTTTGCAGGTGATGATGATGATGATGATAAAACATTTACACTTCAGATACCTGAGGCTGCATTAAATTGAAGTATGAGATCTTTAGGCCTGGGTTAGACATGAAATAAGAGCGTAGCGCGAAACGTACTGTCCAAGAAAGGTAACGTTTTGTATGAGGACGGCGTTGGTTCACTTCAAAAGACCTATACATCGTCTTTTTAGCATTAGAAAGATCAAAATTTGGGATACATACATATTTTATACTAGCTCGACATAATCGGCTCGGCTTCCCTACGCCTGATCGAAAGCGAAAGAGAAGCCCAAGTCGCTGTGACCACGGGAATGTAACTGGTCAGTTAACCTGTCAGTTGCCACCGCTATGCCGGCCCCTACGAGCTCCGAAAACCCTACTCACCGGCAGAAACACGACCCGGAGGTAATTTGGCTGCGGTATTCTATAGGAGACCTGAAGAATCAGAAGTAAACGTGAAACGAAACGTCTATTAATTTGGTATGTTTGACAACTCTTCTACTTTCTTGTATCCTAACTTTTGTGTTGTAGTTTGTATAAGAAAAAGGTTTAGACAATTCCCTGGATTAATTTCTACGGTGTACCTCAATATGAGGAAAATCCTTGTAAGCGTTAATAGTCTCATAACACACAAGTAGTTTCTGCACCAGAATGTCGGGCAATAAAGGTAAATGGGGAGATGTCGTGAGATGTCATTAACCGGCAAACGGTGCCTGGTCGTGACCACGACTGCTCTATAATAGGTACTGCTAAGAAAAACAAGATAACAGGAAACCTATAATATACACAACATTTAAGTTTACTTTATAAAAGTAACGATAAAAACGTTCAAAGAATTTATCAAGAGATTTTCATAAAGTTACCTTGTGCATCGAATATAGATTTTCGTTTATATTCTTTACTAGCTTTTGCCCGCGACTTCGTCCGCGTGTTTAAATTTATACATACAAAAGTTTTTTCCCGCTAACTCCCGTTCCCGTGGGAATTTCTCAAAATACAGCCATAACTAAACTTTATATTTACTAAGGTACCTGCATGCCAAATTTCAAGCGTCTAACTTAAGCGGTTTAGATTTTTCATACAAAAGGATTTTCCCGCTAATTCCCGTTCCCGTGGGAATTTCGGGAATTCCTTTCTTAGTGCACCCCTACGGTACCTAAGCTACGTCCCTTCCAAATTTCAAGTGCCTACGTTTAGCCGTTTGGGCTGTGCGTTGATATGTCAGTCAGTCAGTCAGTCAGTTTCTCCTTTTATATATATATAGATTGGCGCTATGTTTATCTAGGTATCATGTAAACACTTTTGGCATCTGCAAATTTTTTTAACTCATTTGATATTACATTATTCAGATGCGTACTTTTATAACATCTTACGTTTATACAAAAATGACGAAAAGCAATTTCGCACTTTATGAAGTGATTTATGAATCACCTCTGTTTGTTTTGTTTTAAGAGTAGCGATTGTTAATTACAAATTTTCTTGAAAAAATTGTTCAGTCGCTGCGGAAAAAAAGTTCTGAAATCAAATTAATTAAACGTCACAAACGGTCCCAAAAAAGGTTCTAGAGATCCGGCAAAACAAAGTGAAAGTACAAAATCACTAATTTCATTAATTATTCACAAGCATTCAAAGAAGGTCGCCATAATAAGTATTTATTATGACGGAAAGTGAGGATGTAATCTAATTTACTTTAATTTCCACAAACCTGTTTTGTTAAGGGTTAATATAAATGCTAATGGATCGTGTCTCATTTCTGGTTCGCTCCTCAAACGACGTCCATGGATGCCTGTGTCACAGGATACATAATATAGCAGCGAAATATCACCTTTATATTTATTTACCTTTGAGATTCACCTGTTTTTGCACAGGTAAACAGGAATAAAGATATTTAATGTAGCTCTTTAAAAGTAGGTATTAGCGGAGGACCGTAGTAAATGGCAATCAAGAGAGGAAGCCTTTGCCCTGCAGCGGGATCGATATGAAAGGCTATATGATGATTTAGATATATTTGAAAGCTAAAGTTTTCTTTTATTATCTATATCTATCTATACTGATAATAAATCTGTAGAGAGGTCAATTCTGTACATTAAATATATTTTCAAAATAACTATCATTTGCAAAATAACTATCAGGGGGTGATAAGTGATCGATACTGTTGCCAAAAATGCAACCAGTAAAATTTTTGTCTGTCCGTCTGTCTGTCTGTATGTTCGTTATAGAAACAAAAATACTCAACGAATTTTAATGAAACTTGGTACAATTATTCTTTATATTCCTGGGCAGGTCTTATTATTCTACATGGTTATAGTCTACATTTCATCACGTTACAATCATTGGAGCAGAGCAGTGAAGGGAAATGTTGGGAAAACGGGAGAAATTTTTAACTGTCGGTTTGAACGCGCATCACGTAATAACTACTGCATGGAATTGAATGCAGTTTGCCAATGTATTGCTAGAGGTCTAACTTAAAATGTAGGTACCATTTTATGGAAGTCGCAAACATAACGATGTTCTATGACGACGTACTGTTTTTACTGTTACGACGTATCTAAATAACTAATAATTAGTTTCCCCTCACTTTCATAAAGCTTGAAGTTATTTGCATCACACTATATATAGACTACTCACTGTTATTTATTTCACTATGCACAGCTCAACCTATGCTGCGGAGACACAATTTTGCTTACAAGTAAATAGGTTTACACCTTCTCTATTTAGATAGAATATTTATGGCGTTTATTAAAGCATATTAATCAGGCATTGTTTGGATTGAACAGTTTTAATGCACACGTATTTAAGACTTTAATTACAAGGACCGTGGCAGAATGTTGGAAGGAAAATAACTAGTGACATGTAATTAAATGTCGTTAAGAATTATTTTTGGTAGGTACCCAAATTAAATTCAAAACGTGTTGTTATAAGATCCTCTTCAATGTATTTAAACGATCTTTTAAGATCTTCCGATATAAAAGTTGTAACATTTAATGTCTTTTTAAAAAGTTTCGTAAAACTGATCAACTTACGCATTTCGCTACATCTACATACACCTTCGTTGACTTGGCTATTTAGGTATTTAAGTAGCTAAAGGTAAATTGTAGACACATTTTTGTTGTGTAATATAATAAATACCTACTTGACAAATAAGGAACCATCATTTTTTAATTGACGAAGTGTTCTGGGTTTACCAATAATAATTTAGATATCGTGACACAGAGGACATAATTATTTATATAGCATATACATATGTCCTCTGTGGCACATAATCTGGATAAAGTCATAGTAACATAGTCTGGATTTCAGTACCTGCCTACCTACTTTCTTCTTCTTGACACAAGCAAAATCTTTTTTCTACGACTAGGTAATGTTCTACAGATATTTGTCTAGCTTGACGGTGATACAAATACGTCAAGATACACTTACACATCTTAACTAATATTATAAAGCTGAAGAGTTTGTTTGTTTGAACGCGCTAATCTCAGAAACTACTGGTGCGAATTGAAAAATTATTTTTGTGTTGAATAGACCATTTATCGAGGAAGGCTTTAGGCTATATACCATCACGCTGCAACTATTAGAAGCGAAGATATAATGGAAAATGTAAAAAAAAAACGGGGGAAAAATAACTATTACACGCGGACGAAGTCGCGAGCACTGCTAGTGGTATAATAAGCATCGTTACACTTTACAACTGAATGAACGCAATACAAAGTTTGATTTCTCTTGATTAGTCTGGCGCCTAATGATTATTATAGGCTACGAAGTTTAATAGTAAGCAAAGTAAGTACTTAACTATTGACGGTTGAGAAATTGTTAATTATACATATAAATCACGTACTGTGCATATGGATACGCATATAATATAGCTAGCGACCCGCACTCGCTTCGCCTCTGATATTACAATTAAATATATCATTAAATAATAAATAAATAAATAAATAACCCAAGACATGCCACGCTGGGCCACACAGCGCCACCTAGCCCCAAACTAAGCCGAAGCTTGTACTATGGGTACTAGACAACTGATAAACTTACTTAGATACATTTTTTTTTTGTAAATAAATACACATTATACATAGAAAACACCCAGACCAATACAAACAGACATGTTCATGAACACAAATGTTTGTACTGTGCGGGAATCGAACCCACGACCCTTGGCTCAGAGGGCAGAGGTCACTACCAAATGAGCCACCGAGCCTGTCATCATTGGTTTATATATTGGCGTTTTAGTAGGGATCCTTAATCTTTTCTAGCAATAAATATAGCCCAATAACGGAAATTAGTTTAGAAACGAGTTTATCAAACAAAAACCTTACAAGCAAAAACAAAAATACAGAAAAACAAATCTTTCCTCTTTATAATATTAGATTAGATATTGGAAACAACAGTAGGTACACCCTTTTCACATATTCGATAAAATGTAATCCCTTCGTTTAATTTTCAAGCGTCGATAACACAAACAAGAAAGTTTCAACACTGCAAACAAAACTTACAGGCTAAAGTAAGAGTGTTATAAAACTTCGACATTGAACAGTAACAAACAAAAGAAAAGCGACATAAACTTAGTCAACGACACGATGAACGCAATAAATAAACGAGTAAGGACTAGCGGCGAAGATTCATTGTCGCATTGTAAGCTTAGCAGAAATTGATACGTATCTATTGAATTTGTTGGTAGCATTGACTAGAAACGGTACAATGAAACAGAATGAAATCGAGCCATGCAATCAACCAAACGAATCCATTGTAGCAACCCCGTGGGCTCCATTACCTGCGAATACGATGCATTGAATGCGAAACGCGTTAAAGAATTTACATGCGGACATTTTTGATGGAACTTTCTTTCCGCCGATAATGGGCCCATTATAATATATTTTCGGAAAATCTTCGTCTTTACCTTCTTTTCGTATTATGTGTTATTGAAATGTTCTCAGTTAAAGCGTCTCTTTGTAAGAAATCGACTAAATTGTATCTTCCGACAAAAATAGACTAGCGACACGTCATTAAACATAATGGGAAGTATTTCAAGATTGGTCCAAAATTATTTAACACTCATAGCTTATAACAGGGATATTTCAAAATAACGTAGGTACTTACTTTGTACTTTAAAAAAGGAATTCAGCGTATCCCAAGACATGTCACGATGGGCCACCAGCATCTAATAAGCTTACTTATATCCTTTTTTTGTGAATAAATACATATTATATATAAGAAACACCCAGACCAATACAAATAGACATGTCCATGCACACAAATGTTTGTACTGTGCGGGGATCAAACCCACGACCATTGGTTCAGAAGGCAAAGGTCACCAAATACCAAACGAGCCATCGAGCTAGTCTCAGTCCAGTATCCAGTTGTGCATATGTTTTAGTATATAAACGTTTGGCAAAACAAACTATAAAGTTTCGCTGCAATGGTTCTCAGAAAACACAATAAGTAATGAAGGTATGTATTTAAAATCGCAAAACGTGAAACTACTTCAGAATACAAACGTCTATTTACGGCAATTGGAGACCATCGAGCCCAGAAATCGAGTCATGTAGGCAATCAACTAAACGGCAACTGCGTCCATTTACGACTACGCTGAATCACTACATTACTTTTGTACTATGTATTCGTGTTTACTCAGTCCCAGTAGCAATACCTACTGTCTAACGATTGATTCGCTGTAATGGATAATTAAAAAAATTAAAAACCGTCTGCGTTTTTCTTCAATTTGCAAATGTAAAGACCGTATAACAAGCAAAAATGTTTCATATAACAAAATCAGACCCAAATATTTGAAATATTATAAAACTGCTTTGAAGTAGTTTTATGCTGACAAATTTTAGGTAAATCATTGATTCTCAAAATGGTCCAGGGATCTAAGTATGAAAGACTTTATTACTACTAGACTAATGTAGATCTTTGACGCGACAAAAAAGTAACAGCTAGAAGTGTAGCTGCAGGGAGTTTACAAGAACAAGCAATTTTCTTAAGCTGTTTTAAGAGAAAAGAAAGTTTCGGCCTACTTCTGATGAAAGTTTACAGAAGCCGTATGTCTAATTTAGCAACATATAAACAAATTCGCTAAGAAGACGTCTGTTTACGAAGTAATTAGCCCAAAACGCTATGAAAAACCGAGAAACTTAATCCACGTAGGGTATTTCTGAGTGGCCCGGTTGTGTAATGTCAAACTTCGAAGGGTCTCAAAATTTACCATCAGCGTTATTGAAATTCTTTTACTAAAAAGTGCGAGTATGTGATCGACTTCACGGTAAACACGACGAAATAGGAATAATATCTGCAGTAGAAACATGTCAAGCATGTTTGGAGTTTTGGTAAATTAATAAAAATTTTATGTTTTTGGGAAACATTACAATGCTTTTAGGCTTCTAGAAAGGTAAACCACATTACCTCGAGCCGTGTTATGTAACAGTCTGCTAGACCACGGGACCCTAATGCGAAACAAAACATTGGCTCTTTGTGGCGCTTGCCTACAATAGACGAACTACAGTTTATTTACATTTTATTAAGTCTATTTCTGTAAGCAAATTTAAATACAACAAACTATGAAAAGGTAATGGTATTAGTGCGGTGCGGTGATGTTCTATGTTTATTTTAGCGTATGACTTTAATAGCAATGCGTACCTGTAAAGTATTTTCAAATTTTGGACGTCAAATGACTCCTTGGTATTTTTTATTTGTCCATTTGTGATGAAATTTTATTACTTTCGTTTTTTAAAAATATTAGATTGTCTACTTACTTACATTCTATTAACTTCTGTACCTATACTTTACTTTCGCCGGAAAAATATATAATCAAATGTGTCATGAAACTACACGATGTGTTACTTTCTGTTACTTCATAATGTTTCTCTTCCCCATATAATAACAGTTTCGGAAACTTTTTTCTGAACATTCCTTAATAATGAATGACTTACATATACCAACCATCCTGGAAACCAGGTCAATGAGGCACTTTATTTTCATAAAAATGTTACTTTCATAAATTATAGCCAACTAGCGACCCGCCCTCGCTTCGCTTCGGGTATTTCGGGTTACATTATTGGCGTTTTAGTAAGGATCCCTAATCTTTTCAAGCAATAAAATACAGCCTATGTTTCTCAGGATGAATATCGCTTTCCAATGGTGAAAGAATTTTTGAAATCGTCAAAGTAGTTTTTGAGGTTATTCATTACAATCATACCCAACAATACAAATCATTCCTTTTCATAATATTAATGTAGGAAACTATTTTAACAGCATTAGATACCGAATAAAACTACACCAAATCACATCTATTCGTTTTAAGATGGGGTGGTACGCACTACAATCTCTGATCAGGATCAAGACAGGAGACAGGGACAAGAGACAGCGATCAGCATTTGTCATGATCAGCGTACGACAGAAGCCGAGCGACGAGAGTTTGAAGACTTTAGAAGTACGGTGCCAGTACAAGGCTCAGTGACAAGTACCGATCGTGGCTTCATGTCTCAATCTCCGCCGCAGATTCTCAGGTCTGCGGTCGCGGTCGCAGGGCGAATCGCCAGCTTTAGACTGCGATTCCATTGAGGCGGAGTAGACGAGATTCACCAATAACATGGCGTGGAATTCATGTTCATAGGTTTCAAGCCATGTGATTGGTGAATCGCGGCACAGTTTGTCTCCGCTCTATGCCTCTCCTCCTCAGAAAAACCGCAGCCTCAGATGTACTAGGTCACAGACGCCCAGATTATACCTATAAGTATAAATTACGTCTTACACAGCGTTAAACTGAAAAAATTAAATTTGCCAATAAAACTAGCAAAAAAAACTTTTTATACGAAAATCATAAATGATTTTCCAAAACTAGAGTAAAATTTTCAACGAGTTTTAATTAGGCGGGGCGTAATTTGCGTGAGGCATATTAAATGGTGCTTGAAATGGCCGCATAAGGGAACTAAATTCATCAATATGTCACAAATTTTCATAAGCCGGTGAATTTTCATAACCCCGACCATATTAATTAGTTAATTAAAAGTCAATTTATTGCTATAGTTTCGTCTGAATTACTGACGGGGGACTATTTAAGGCTAGACTGGACAATTGTACATACTCTAGTGTTATTTGTTAAGGGCTACTTAAACCAATAAATAGCCGTAAATTGCATGAAAATTGTTAACACTTAAAAGTTCAAGCCATATTGTTGCTCTTTAATTTTGATAAAATGTAAGTGTATGTCTCTTTAAATTTGAGTATATTTAAACTTAGATTCTTAAGTAATATCTTCTTTCTTTTTGAATACTTTTATATGTCCCCAACTTAGGATATATCAACCCACATTTGGCCCGCGTAGTTGACTAAATTTAGTCAACCGCGCGGGCTAAATGTGGTTTGGTAAATCCTTTTGTGAATGTAAATAAACTATAAGCTTTATATAGGTCTCTACATAATAATGACAAAGAGTTTTACAAAGTTATGAATGATTGATGTTTTGATTTGAAATCACGAGGGATTATTTCAGATGGCACAAATGCATTCAAGGTATCACCGCTCACGGTATGAATGTAGGCTAGGTACATGTATCGCACTGCAGTAGACAGACAATTTAACTTCGATCGGACCATAGTTCCAGTGACGCTTGATAGACGCTTTCGCACGGCACCAACGCTCGCTCTATTCACGCTCTAACTAAGCAAACAATATTAATCACTATGCAAACACTCATGATTCTCTTTACATATTGCTTAATTTACGCATACCTACTTGTTTGTTTTTAAAGTGTGTGCCCCGACGGACTATGATTTGTCGTTCGTTGTTACTCAGTGGTTTGTATATCTTCGCAATTTTTGCATTCTTTTTCTTTGTATGATCTTTACCGAAGTAAGAAAAAAACATCGTTTCGATTTTCGAACTTTACACTTAGTAAAGCATTCGGCGATTCAATTTTATTTAGGTAACTCGGATATAGATTTATCAAAATCGAGAAATCACAGATTTCCGGTCAAGATGTAAAGTTTCTCATTAATTGTATGCGTGTGTTTATTCTGTGTTAGTATTGTATTGAGTTCTATTACTTATGTAAACTAATATAAGTGTACTACTATGTATCTGTATAAAACCTTTTTTCTGTATTTTATTCTGGTGCAATCGAGAGTATCTTTAGAGCTTTAGAGAGCACAGACCGACAACGGACGGCAGCGTCATCGGAGCGAGAAGCTAAGTTTGCCGTAAGTGGCGAACAACTGAAGAGGCATATGTTCAGCAGTGGGCTGCAAAAGGCTGATGATGAAAGAGTATTTATCTATATAATAAGTAAGTTTTATATACATATATCATCATCATCATCTCTTCGCTTCACTGCTGAACACAGGTCTCTCCAATTGTTATGGATTTCCGTCCCACATTCGTACACTTAAAGTCAATAAAAGAAAAATAAGCCTAACAAGGCTTCGATAATTAGAAATACGAGCTTCACAATATTGGTACATAAGACCCGAACTTAACTCGCTACGAAATACCGATCAGTTAACAAGCGTTTCTTTTGTCAATAACCCTTCGAGCGCCTAAGCTTGTTGCTTGTAAGTCCTATCTAAGTACTTCTCCTAAATCGTTCAGCGATATTGTATTTCTTTTTCCAATTTTTATCTAATATCGAAAGGTGTTGTTTTTTATTTGAACAGACTCCCCTTAAGAGGTTTTTCGTTGTTTCAATTACAACTTGCAGGAAGTTTAAAAAGTTCCTAGAGTTGTTTTTGCAAAAGGTTTTCCGGTCGCGACCGTGCGCTCATTTTATTGACATGCCGGGGTTAGTACTTTTATAGGGAGTCACGGCAGTTCGTAGCTCCTTATAAAACTGACCTCAACCCTCGTAAAAAGGACAGGACTTAACAATGTTGATAACACATACATAAATTAGATAGAACGGCATTTTTATCCAACATAAACTCTGAAAAATATTGTACGTATTAGAGTTCAAGACTGGTACTTTTAGCAGAGAAACAGATTAAATAAAAGTGATAGATGAATATACAGATATTCTTTTTTTGCACAAAATACAAATATACAGAAAAGGTACTACAGAGAGCTACGGTAAAGTATAGGCGGTCTTATCGCTAGTAAGCGATCTCTTTCAGACAATCTTCTGGTAGACTGAAAATTAAGACTAAATGAATAAGATAGCAAAGTGGCCAACAATTCATGTCCAAACAAGTCTATGTCCAACAGTTGACTGCGAGAGGCAGATGATAATGATGATGATTAAATAATATTTTTTTCGAAATAATTAGTTTCATAATATTGGTCTTTAGGGGGTCCGATTTTATAGACTAATGAGGCAGTCACTTAGTTCAAATAAATAAATGCACTAGACAAGTGACATTCATGCCAATAATTATAAGTTGCTTTTACTACTAAGTACTAGGTATACTCCTAGTACTAAAGTTTTCTCTTGTACTATCAGTACCGGATGATGTATCGGATCTTCTCCATGAACACTTAGATTTAGAGAAGACCATTTCCTAAATTGAAACTCACAATTACTTAAAATCACTAATTATTAAGTCAGTTGTACCTAACTAATCCCAAATTAATTGGTAAGTACTTGGTACAATCCTTTAATAAAATAAATACGATGGAAGGAACGAAGAGGGTAAACAGGCTAATACGATTTGTAAAAGCACACACAGCACACATATAAAACCACGTATAAAACCGTTGTCACCCGTTTGAAGAAAGGTTTTCTATCGACTCCGAGATATGCAGGGGCTTATAGCAGATTGCTATATGCCCTGACATAATCCCATTTACGCGCCAACTGAGCAAAGTTCGCCGGGAAATCTTACGACAGCTAGTGAAATCCTTAAGGCTTTCCCCAAATTTCGGCAGGAGTGGAGTCTCAAATCGAATCGTGCATAATATGGAAATTACTACAATCCTTCCCCGGTTAAGAAGAAGGCTTTGACCTTTAAGGTGTCGTCACAACATTCAAGTCCTTATTAAAATAATTCAATCCGCCTTTGGATTTGTAGAAACTACGCGAATGCGTATTATCGCGAATTAACTTTCAATTTTCCGTCTAAATCCTAAGTTCATAATTTGTTGAGATTTGATTACTTTTGTTTTGCAATCTTACCACGAAGAGATTAGGTATCTTTTTAATGGACTTGAATAACTTTACCTTATTAACAACGGAAAAAACCTTCACAGACGTGATATTTATGCCAATAATTAAAATGTTGTTAGCCATTTCATTAATAAAAAGTAAATTAACCCTATAACCGTACCTAACTGATGACTACAAACTTTCATTAGGCAAATGAAAAAGTAATAGGCCCATCAAAAAAGGCTAATGATGAAATTACATTTCGTTTCATCTAATTACTTTACTAATTTATTTTCTAATGCAATATAGGTACGTATCTAATACCAAGTTTAACAAGAAAAATGGGCTGCGTTTGGGTTTCTTAATCCTTTGACCGCCGAGATATGTAAAACACTTATATGTGTGTTTTACATATCTCTCATAATCTATTGTTATCGACGGATATAAGCGTCAACGGTTTTCAACGGCTTAAAATATTATGATTGTATCCAGGTCCCACAGAATATTTAGATACTTAAACACAAATAAGTACAATTATAAAGATCATTGGTTTAGATGTGAGACGGTAGCTAGTAATTGAAGCTACGGGTCATTCCCTTCTGAATTCACAAATAAAATTTCTAAGTGCACTATATTTTTTTAGATGGAAATCTATTGTTAAAACAACATAACTGTCACTAACACCGCTACCATTTCAAGAACCTCACTTAACTTTTATGGACTCGTATATTCTTCTCGGTTGCGGCAGCGATATTTACCTAGCCCCAAAAATTTATCACTACGGTACAGTTACTTGCTAAAAATAACCTTATTTGCATGAAGTAAATTGCACGTAAAAATCCCCACGACTTTTCGCGACCCTGTTTAATGAAATCGTTCGGATGGCGACACCTAAAACGGCCAGTCGCACGTAGGTTTCACCTCTTTTACTACAAAACGGTTGTCAATAAACTAACATAGATTTATTTATCTTTACAACACTTACTCGTTATCATAGAAATAAGTCCCATAGTAATTGTGGGTTTAGGGGACTTCTGAGCGAGATCCTATAGTAATAGGCATCTCTGTGCGTTGTTACGCAAAGGTATTTAAAGATTACACAATGTTATAACAGTTAGAGGTACAATTTTCTCATAAACATCTATATATTATATAACCTATTGTAATATTTTGAGACTTTTTTTCCCAAGAATTCTCACAAACTTTAAGCACTAACTTTTAAAACTTTATTCTAGTGCACTAACATCGCATTCACACAAAGTCACTCCAGCTTAATGAGAAGAGAGCACAGATTATTAAATAAAAAACATAATGAAAATATTGCCGAAAATCGGATAAAAAGCATATCAAATTGAACACAGTCAACAAAGCAGAAAACTACAATAGGTAGGTACAATACCGATCATATCTAGCAGTGCCCAAAACATTTAACGAGAAAGCTCACGTATACTACCTCTATAGATTCTTTATTAAATGTGTCTCTTGATCCGGCGCATTGTCTATTACCGTCTGTAGGTTCACCGATTTAAGGTCACAGCACACTAATCCACTCGGAAAGGGATCGCCACCGTATCGCCTCAAGCCGTTCAGTATTGTTTGAATGAAACTCCCTATTGCAACGCACACTAATTGGAATCGTAACGTAATCGCCTCGCCTCAGAACAGGCTCCGAACCGCGATGCGGTGCGTGGTCAACTTGCAGTTCCCGCGCTTACGGCTCGACGTTCCCGCGCTTACGTCTCTCCGTACGCGAGCTCACGGCTCTTCGTCCACCCTTGCCCCTGTCCCCTCCCGCGACTTGCTAACCAGGTCAGCCAGCGGTCGGTGAGCCGTAAGCGCGGTGTCGCCTAGCCGTAGCCGAGTTGACGTACAGGAGCTGCTGATACGCTACGGTTACGTGCGTACGTAAGGTTGACGCTTGGTTGACGGCGAGGCGAAAGGCGATACGGTGACGATCCCTTTCCGAGTGGATTAGTGTGCTGTGACCTTTATCCTTTAAAAACTTCAATTGAACTGAAGAACTTCTGTTCTCAGGTTCGTTATCATATTACACCAACGTCCCATCTACCATTCAATTCCACACCAACAATTTCCCCGAAAACTTCTAAAAGACACAGCTTGTTGGCTCACGGTACCGTCAATAAAGTGAGACGTTAATATGCATCAATCGGCCCGTAATAAGACGTCGAAAAGTCTCTCAAGTTGGCCTCTTACGGCGTCGTAAGTTTCCTACTCTTACGCATAAAAATACCGCTCACTCAACACCTTATGTATAGTTCAGTACATCAATAGCTCACATATTGGCCCGAACTGGTAACTACCCTAAGCTAGAGCAATAAGGCCCTAGTCAAATACGATGACCAAGTGTGGGTTGGTCGACTTCACACAACCTTTTGTTTTCTTCACAGGTTTTCTTACGATGTCCTCCTTTACCGTACGAGCACCGATTAAAAGTACATATGAATTTCATGAGAACACGTGGCGGAGTTTGTACCCCATGGAAGCCACAGGACATAAACAGCTGGGCCACCGATGCTCAAAAGTAAATAAAATAATTTAATAACAAATAACCCAAGACACCCACGCTGGGCCACACATTGCCATCTAGCCCCAAACTAAGCCGAAGCTTGCACTATGGTACTAGACAACTGATAAACTTACCTAGATCCTTTTTTTTGTAAATAAATACATATTATACGTAGCAAACACCGAGACCCATATTTCTTTATGCACACAAATATTTGTACTGTGCGGGGATCGAACCCACGACCTTTGACTCAGAAGGCTGAGGTTTCTACCAAATGAGCCATCGAACCAATCGATGTGTATGTGTACCTAGTTATGAAAACGAAATTCGTGCTACATTATTTTTTCCCCAACAAAGTCACCTAATTTAATATGACTCATACGCATCTTCCTTGCAGGTAGTCTTGATTTATAGCTGTGCTCACGGTAGCATTATTTTTCACTAGATATCCAACATTGTCATTATTGCTCTGCCTGCGCCGTGTAGATATTACTTTTGTACAACACGAATGCCTTCAGACGCCATCACTTTTAGTGTCTCGTACATTATCCTTATTTTCACACATGCAATAGCAAAGAAATTAGGTAACAAGGTTTGTTACCTAATTTCGAAACGACAATAAAAGTGGGCCTTTAGGATGAGGGCGACAGGCGCAATGGTTTTGTTCTATTGTGCCTGTCGACCTTACTTTTGGACCTCACGACCACTTACCATCAGGTGGAGTGAGGTCATCCTGAAAGCTCTTCTTATAAAAGAAAATATAAAAAAAATAAGTAAAGCTCTGATATAATCACATCACATTAATTTAAAAGGCCAAAATCCTAATTCATTCTTCATCATCAGCCTCTCACGGTCCACCGCTGGACATAATAAAGCCTCTCCCATTGTTCGCCACTTTGACCTATCTTGGGCTTCTAGCATCCTGCACTTGCCTGCTATCCTACGTAATTTATCACTCCAACTGTCCTGAAGACGGCCTAAACTACGTTCGCTGAGCTTTACTTTATTTGTATTATTTTCCAAGCTATTTCCAACTTTGCTAAGCAAGCTATGTAAAGTTTAAAACCCAAGTACATATTGACATATACACGAATATATCATTCTTTATAAAGCTCTACTTTCCAACGCATGAAACTCGAATCAGCTGTATAAGAAATTCTACTTTCAAGAGATAAAGTTAGGTTACCTATATAAGGTATTTGGATTTGAATAAAGTTTTCTTCTTCGCACGTTTCAGTCTAATTCAAATTTCCAATATTATGTTACCCAGTAGCTCACCGTATTTTATGTAAAACATTTTTACTCATCGAAGTATTCCAGTAAATCAAATGCTGACTAATTTTGAATCAGACTATGTCTGGCCGTTAATACCTAAACCAAAAACATGTAGTAAAAAAAATTAAAAACAATTATGCCGGAATATGAATTGTGAATGACTGCCCATATTTAATATTAATGTGTCCATTTACGCGTGTGAGTGATATCCTACGTAGAACTATAAATATGATTATAATAGTTGACATAGGTATTGCTCGAATTATGAGTAAGAAACATGGCTTTTGAATTGTGTAAGATCAGTGTACAACCTATTCAAAGGTAGTCACTAAGTAGTACTTACAAGATAACTAATAAATTAATACATAATAATGACCAAGATAGCAGACGGACGACCAACAAATACACACAGTACCATTTTAAACACAAAGCCACACGGGGCCTAGGCGTCCCGAAGGACCACAATTTCTCTCACACATTTATTCTTATTTATTTACTAGCTGTGCCAGCGGCGTCGCACGCGTGGATATCGGGTTTGAAAAATAACGGACTTCCATAAAATACCTATCTATACATAGTGCCTAAGTTTTAAGTTAAACCTCTAGCAATACATTGGTGAAAACAGTATTCAATTTCATGCAGTAGTTTATGAGTGATGCGCGTTCCAAAAAATTCTCCCGTTTTCCTAACATTTCCCTTCACTGCTCTGCTCCTATTGATAGTAGCGTGATGAAAAGTACCCTATAACCTGCCCAGGAGTATGAAGAATAATTGTACCAAGTTTCGTTAAAATCCGTTGAGTAGTTTTTGTTTCTATAACGAACATACAGACAGACAGACAGACAAAAATTTTACTTATTGCATTTTTGGCATCAGTATCGATCACTAATCATCCCCTGATAGTTAATTTGAAAATATATACAATGTACAGAATTGACTTCTCTACAGATTTATTATAAGTATAGATTAAGGGAGGCAGATAGGTTAAAAAGATCACGAATTCTTTTTTTTTATAGTGGCTCGTCATAATGGCTCCCTACGCCTGATGGAAAGCGAAAGAGAAGCCCAAGTCGCTGTGACAACGGGCAAGTAACTGGTCAGTTACCTGTCAGTTGCCACCGCCATGCCGGCCCAACCCCAACCCCCCACGAGCTCCAGAAACCCTACTCACCGGCAGAAACACGACTCAGAGGTCATTTGACTGCGGTATTCTATAGGGTGGAGGTCCTTCCCTGGACGGGCGGCTCAATTCGAGCGAAGATTCGCTATGCCCTACCTCTCTTAAACACGAATACACTAGAGAAGATTTTGTTTCGCAGCATGACGCGCAACACTCAATGTACGTGACGCTGCAACGTTGCATAGTGTCCCGCAACACGGCCCGCAACATTGTACGTGACGCGGGCATGTTGCTTGCTCTCGCTTTCGAGGATGGGAACAAGCAACATGCTCTGAGTCACGTAAATGTCGTAGCTGTTGAGGAACATATTCTGCAACATGTTGCGCCGTTGACCCCCTAAGTACCTATACGTAAGGCGGGCATTAGCTTGTTTGCCACCCTAGTGGTATAAAAAAAAATTTGGCTTAAAGTTACAACTCCTTGTGTGACAATATTTAATAATCCATAGTAAATTATCTTAGCACAGACCAGACACAATTAGCTTTCTTTACTTTTTAAAAAGGCCCAAGGGCACCACCATAGTTGAATACACCGCTTGAAACATGTCGTTGTGGAAGTTTTTGAGGATGGCAAGTTTAAGATTCATTATTACTTATTTTACCACATATTTTAATAAAATAGTACTTTTAGTGCTAAAGGTATTAACGAAATTTTAATATAATTAAGGTCACCTCCCCGGGGAGGAAGAGAGCGTGCATGTTTTAAGGGGTTTAAGTAATTAAAACTTAAATTACTTTCACACTCTACTACGGGTATATGAGTATGAGAACCTAATAGGAACTGGAGTATTTTCCAGGTAAATGTTAGTATTACTCGTATTTCAACTTTGAATACCTAAAACTAGACTAGAACTAATCGGAACCTGCTATTAAGTATTATACCTAAATGCCATTATACCGTAGTGTATGATACACTTTAAATATAGTTTCATTATCTTCTAAAATAATTCGCTTTCATAAGCGAACGGTTACTCGCTCACTCAACACGAAATCTAGAATTGCCAGAAATTTTATATTGTGATTAGGGAATAGTTATGACGCCCGCTAAAATTTTTTTTCTGAAATTAACCTTATGGGAAAAATCAAGATATGTCATTTATGGCGTAAAGGAATAAGAACGAAAATGAGAGCGGGAACGAAGATGGACAGGGGAACGGCAACGGGGGAAAGAACGGATCCAGGATCGATAACAGGATAGAAATATCATAGAATTGATAGTGAGAAAGACAAATAGATTTTGGGTATTGGCATTGCATCTTTCTGTGCCGATCGTTTCCGGGTCAACCAGTTAATAATATTTTAATTATATTATTATGTATATACTTAAAACATTATTAGGATAATTTGTAAAACTATTGACCGGCATTGATAGGTACGGCTCTATTTTAATTCTTCACGATAAAACTTAACTTCCCAATCCGACATCAATTTTATTTCTGCTGTTTACAAGTGCGTGACTAAAGCAAATAAAGATAATTACTATGCTACTTAAATTGTTATGATACAAGTTACATAAAGTAAAATGTCGAGTTCTGTTGTCATTTGTAAATCATTACACGAAGTATTATCTTAAATGTAATAAATAAAGGTAAATTAGTATTCATCATATACCTCTGATTTTCACGAGCCCATCTGCTACATACATACATTACACTGAATATTTCAAAACACTGAATAAACTTTGGCACAACAATAATTTGATCCCGAAGTAAGGCAGACAATTGAAAACCTCGCTGAAGCCGATGTTGAAAAGTTATAAAAACAATAATTGTGAGGTTCGACTGAAAGAATCAGGTCACATCGTGTGCATCGACATTATTGGCAGTCCATGCCTCCGCATCATCAACAATGTTTGATTCATATCTCTGATAAATCTACTGGATTTGGATTAAACAGTATTAAGATTATACAACAACTGGTTATGTACCTAGACATAAGGGTAAAAACTTTATGCGGCCGTATGCATCGGCGTTGCCAGTGTCCCTGCAATGTGGATAGCTTCATGATGATGATGAAATCCGGCTTAGTTTCACCAAGTGTAATTTTGAATACAACTGCCAATAGACAAAAGATCTAGTTGTTATCCCGCAAGATAATACTTACAAAAAGAGAACGACAAAGAAAAAGGGAACAATCTCCGGTTAATTTGGACCTAAATAAATAGACAAAGGTCACTATATACAACTGTAATAAATATATTGTCAATCCTCTTCAATCGTCTGTATTATGGTCGTAGTCGGGTATAGTAAGCTGATATGAAACCAATGAGTGTGAGAGCACTGCACTCACGTTTCTCCTACTTTTAAGTACCACCACTGAAATCACACCACTAGTGCATTCGAAGTCTCCATAAAATTTTACAGCAACGACTTTTATTACATGCTATGTGGAAAAATGATGCACACAAGCTTGAAAATCATACCCATAGTGTGGGAAATTAGCTAAACTAGTTTACCATTTTCGGATATACCTAATATTAAGACACTGTGATTGGGATTTACCTTCAAACACAGATATCAAATTATGAACAAGACAGAGTGGTTATAAAAGAAATAAAGATTCCGTATAAGTATGTGTTCATAGGTGATATCAGTGGTATCAAATGGTATGAATAAGCATGTGCTTATTCATACCATTTTTGCCATTTGATTCAACGCTACTAGTAAGAGCCGCATGAAGTACATTCTGTTCTGATATTAAATCGGACGTCTATGTACTTTAGTTGTCGTTAGTAGGTAGCTTTTGTCTGTGATACATCTCCTACAAAACGATATCAGACTATCATATAGCTATTTTTAGAGCCTAGGCTAGCAATCGTCACAATTAAAAATTTGAATAACATTTTGGTTGATCGGATTATTCGATATGCAAATCAAAAACATTCAGTTGCTAGGAAATGGTTTGTCCATCTGATTTCCATTTCTCTCTAATTTATTTAGTGAAGCCCTAAAATGGCGCAGTGATTCAACTGCCGAGTATTGACACAACAGTCTCCGAACTATCTCTTATGTCCACTCCAAGTAGCCGACCTCAACAAGTTTCCAGCAGTTTAGGGTGCCGCAAATGTAATTGACGGCCACTAACTGCGTTGAAAACAAGAGCCCGAAATATATTTAACCAAAATATTAGTAGGTACTTATATGACAAATAATTATAGCCTTGTACGTACAATAAGGTTCAGTTCACATGCAGCGCGCACGTTCAATTTTAAAAACGACGCAATTGACTCTGTGTCGCCAGATTTCATAGTCTTGAATACCGACATAAGGTTGCTGGACTTTCGGTCTTCTATCGGTTGCATTGTTGGATATTTAATTTAATTACCTATCCTTTTTACCATCGGACGAGCAGGGCCACGACAAGGAGGCACCGATATCGTGCAGGTTCAAAAACTCGCACAAAGTGCTTTGGTTATACATTCATAGTGCGAACGGCTAAGCTTTGGAACTCTTTGCAAGAGATATAATCAAATCAGATCTTCAGATTCTCAAATCGAGACTGATATGAATCGGTTTTTGTCGGGTGAGCGCGCTCTATCGTGAGCTCTAACTTCATTTAACACAAGTCGAGTTGGAGTGAAGCGCTACACCTATTTACTTGTAAAAAGAAATAGCTCGCGCATCAAATTATTGCCATCTGAACATAGGTTTACTGTCCTAATACTTCAAATACCCGCATTCCAGACACGATAAAATCTATTGTTTTGCATCCCATAACGAATTGAAGGGTTATGTCGGTAGAATAATAAGCATTAGTAGAATGAAATCTTGTACATAAATAAAAATGGATCTTCGTGCGTCCATAACATTTGAACCACTGCACCAAAATGGACGATTCTTAGTGTTGTATATTCATTATTGTAGGGATATGGTTTGTGTTATATAGATTTTATGGAAAAAATATTTAGTTAAATAACTCGCGATACTCAGTACGCTGGGTTAGCTAGTTTACAATTTTACGTGTAGGTATACAGAGTTTGGGGATTACATGTTTTTTTCTTGATTATTCCCATCTTCCCAATTGTCCCCCCCACCAGGTGACAACTGGGAAACAGACGTCCCATTTGTCCCCTCTAGTCAGCCGTCAAAGGGAACAGTCGGCACGAATTGTCACCCTGGTGACAACCGGGAAATCAATTCCCAGCTATCACCCCGGGGGACAAGGCTAGAAGGGGAATAATTGAACTTAAAAATCTATGAGCTCAATAGTGTGCCAAAACCAAGCGAAATATAAACACAATGCTACCTACCTTCACGTTATTCAATATGGGACAAGGTCAAAACTGTATTATGCCTCTATAGGACGATATTACTATCTGTTCGGAAAGACGTTCTACAACACCTGTCTTCGTAATATACTCGCACAGAACTGTTACAAGAATCGTCTTTTAATCGAATGTAAAGAAACAAACGTACGTTACGAGTTTATACTCGTCGTCGTTTCTTTACTGATTGCGATGATTATTCACCGCAATCAGTTTTCTCATACTCATCTTTATGACTTTTCGTATGGTATTCTATACATTGCAAGAACGTGGGTTCGCAGCAAACACATATGTTTGTTTTATTTTTCAATTTATTCGTCTTGAGGAGTTAAGTAGATTAGTAGATTGCAATTCCATCCTCATCATCTCGATGGTTGGCGATCCTCCACTGTAATATTTATGAGGAACTTCTTGCCTCGCGCGTCGGTTTTAGGGAACCAACTTTCTGCGACAGTCTTTCCAAACAGCTACGACTTGGGAGCGTACTCCTATTTGAAAAGCCGGAAGCGACTTCAGAACTCAATTTGAATTGCGGGTGTGGCATCATGAGCGGTGTTGACTGCTTATCGCATAAAAAAGTAGCAAGTAAACCTCAAAGCTTACTGTATAGGTATTTGTGTACTCTCTTCTGACCGATTTTCGGCCACGGCGGTCCATCTCCAAAATGACTAGCCGAGTACGACAAAGATATTAAAGTGCACAAGGATGTGCGCAAACAAAGGGTTTGTTCCTTCTTTTTCATAATCCTACGGGACGCTAGCTCTGCGCATTACGATGCACGGGAATGTATCATCACCAATTTTTTAACTACGCAGTTGTTACTGGCTAATAGCTCTAGGCAGAAAAACCTAGTACACTTTTTTTGGCCCAATACGAGATTCTAACCCGGGACTTTTTGGTCCTTTAGTACGCTAAACCAACGATGCAGTCGTCAACGCCAGATTTTTGTATTACATTAACAATGACCATGGTACGCGAGTAGGTACTATGTTAATGATATAAAACTTGATTCCTAAATTAAACCGCCAGAAATCAAACCCAAGATTTTCCGCATTTTAGGCCTTATATGTACAAGGATACCAATACATCGATATTTATATCCCGGGTAAAGGGGTACAGAAATATGTTCAAGATAGAAATCCATATTGAATTGTTCAAATCCCATATCAGTTCGAATAAAATGATTGTCAAATCATTCGTGTTATCATTTCTGGTATGAAAGCGGCATTGGAGTTATTCCTGAACTTCGCATTTCATGAAAGGAACAGCTGTCTCCTAAATTGAATGATTGAGTACCTACTTGATCTTTTTTGTCACATGTCGCGTATATTATCTACAATTTTATTGCTAATCTTGGGTATACAACACCCTCTTTATGCTCACCCGGCCACTTTTGTGTAGGTATTTAATGAGGGTTACGTAACGAGAAGACGTACAAACGAGAAAGATCCCCTTTACAACTATATGGACATGTAAAAGATAGACAAATTGATTAAATGCCTCACCTACTAGATTTTGAAGGACTAAATTATGAACATAGTATTCTTATCATCATCATCAACCTATCGCAGTCCACTGTAGGACATAGGCCTCTCCAGTTGTTCGCCACTTTGGGCTAACATCTGGAGGCTTTACTATATATATATATATATATACTTTATATATAATATATATACCTTCAATCGCGATGGTTATACCGCCGGTTGCCAGTTCCATCCCCTATTATATGTATAGTATTCATATAACTACATACATACAAAATAATATCTTACAATAATCTAAACTAATATTATAAAGAGGAAAGATTTGATTGTTTGTTTGTTTGTTTGTTTGATACGAATAGGCTCCGAAACTACTGGACCGATTTGAATAATTCTTTCACCGTCGGATAGCTACAGTATCTGCGCTGAACATAGGCTATATTATATTTAAAAAAAAGTTAGGGATCCGTGCTTAAACTCCAATAATGTAACCCAAATTTACCAAAAAGATTTTAATCTACAAAAAAAGAAAACGATCTTACATACTGACGTCTCATGACAACGTTCCCATAGCAACCGAAACTGTTATGACAACTAAATAAATAAATCTAATATGAAATCGTACTTTCACGTAAAAACTACTGAAAGGATTTTGATGAAACTTTACAGGAATGTTATTTATGCATCAGATTTACACACAGGCTATAGATTAGAAGGGTATCTTACATTTTAGATTTTACAATTTCGGCAAAATATGTTACATACTTTTTGAAATGACCATAGATACTGTCATTTCTTGAATTTGTCAAAGAAATTGTCATTTGGACATGACAGGTACTACATCGAAGTAAATACGGAATTATCGAAAATTTACAACAAACAGTGATATAAATAAATATTTGTGAACCGTCGGCTTACTTTCAGGATAAAATTCTTCGGAAAATACTATAAGCAAATTGCTATAGCTAAAAATACGACCACCTTGAAAACACACCACCGGTGTTTCCTGCATCAATGCTGCTATCAGCTTGGAGGCTCCTCATTTAGCAACAAATCGGAACAACATTTAGGAATAGTGCACAGTCGAACAAATCTAGCATAATCCGTGAACAAGGCATCCTGAATCATAGTGACATGAAGCTCTAAGAACCCAAAAAATATGAATGCATTCTTTCAAGGTTTAGGTAGGCTCACATAATGATAACTGCGATCTGTGCATGCATAATAAATTTTTTTCTTTTCTAATCCGATGTTATAATTTCTGTACCCTATATTAGGTAATAGTATGTATGTATTTTAGCATAATAAAATAGTTTTAATTACGCTTGGGTTGTAAGGGAGCGGCCTGTCATCATTTCGTTCCAAGCCAACCTCACCTGCCCGTGGTGCATCCTGCCGAATAACAAACGAGGCGCTGGCAACCGACTGGTGGCGGTATAACCATCACAATTGAAGGCGTAGCTAGGTACCACAGACCGATGACGGGCAGCAGCGTCACCGGAGCGAGGAGCTACGTCCTGCGATCGCCAACCCGCCTGCCCAGGGTGGCGATTATGGGTATAACCTCCAGATGTTTGTCCTAAGTGGCGAACAACTGCAGAGGCCTATGTTCAGCAGTAGACTGCAATAGGCTGATGATGATGATGATGATGACGCATGGGGTAGGGGATGCGAATTTGTGTTCGACCCACGGTTCAATGTGGATTCCTCACATCACGGCCTATCATCTTTTCGCTCCAAGTCAACCTCACCTGCCCGTGGTGCATCCTGCCGAATAACAAACAAAGCGCTGGTAGCCGACTCTGGGCGGTATAACCGTCACAGATGAAGGCGTAGCTAAATATCACAGACCGATGACGGGCAACAGCGTCACCGGAGCGTGAAGCTACGCCCTGCGATCGCCAACCCGCCTCCCCAACGTGGCGATTATGGAGATCTATGTCCAGTAGTGGACTATAATAGACTAATGATGAAGAATTACGCATGTCGGAAGAAAATAGCGCTATTAAAGTAGGTATTGCTTTTTGGTCGGCGTCATTATCGCTAAATCATTTTTAAGGTAATTTCATGTAGGTACTAAAATGAAATGAAAGATGAAAAATGGTTTTGAGTTTACGGCAAGTAACTGGTCAGTTACCTGTCAGTTGCCACTGCCATGCTGGCCCAACCCAAACCCCCCACGAGCTCCGGTAACGCTACTCACCGGCAGAAACACGAACCATCATTTGGCTGCGATATTCTATAGGGTGGAGGTCCTTCCCCGGACGGGCAGCTCAATTCGAGCGAAGATTCGCTATGCCCTACCTCTCTTAAAGTCATCAGTGTTTAGAAGGCGTCGCTAGATATATAATTATTCATCTGAACTAACAGCAAATTGAACCTTAGCTAAGAGCAGGTGGTTCCTGAACAAAAGGCCTGAACAACGTATTGCTTTTATGTTAACTGCATCACATATTGCGTTTGTTATATGTCAAGCCATGTTCAGATTTCTCAGCCTTCGAATCGAATGTACCTTCATGTTATTTCTAGCATCCATTAATTTTAGCATTGTAAGCGTGTGTATAGGTTATACTAGCTTTCGCCGCACGCTCTTCGCGCGTGCGTGCTCAAGCTAGGTCTGCGACGCTGGACGCTCCGGGCTTCGCCTTACGCGGAGCTCGGCCTGCGGCCTCGCGAAATTACTTTTAAATAATTGATTTATCCGAAGCGAAGCGAGGAGCGGGCTGCTAGTACTTAATAAATAGTAGACAGACACATAGAGAACAGAGGTGAATTACAATTACGTCTAAATGGCCAGACTACTGTACAAATCAGTTGTATTCTGGAGCAAAACCGTTGTAACTACCACAACTGGAAACTTTAAACGACCTTTGTTAAATTTCAAACCCAAAATGTCTTGAAATCAACCTACATTAGTACCTACGACCTACATATTATATTAAAGGTAGCCTTACACTTGGACCGACCTTCTGCAAGCATTCCGACTATCATAAATTATCAAAGGCACCTTACTCTGTAACTTCAAAGCAAACACAATGAAGTAACAAGACCCTATCACACTTGACAAGTGAACAAATAACTTAAATTACTCGTAAAATCAACTCGTTTATGAAATTATAGATAGGTATATAAAAAACTGATTGGTTTTACTAATACTTCGCTTCTCCATATTCCGTACTGTTCCAATTTAGCTTAAAATAATTAAAACTAATGTTTTCCAACGTGGAGCATCTTCCTATGCTGCGAGACAGTAGATACAGTGTGTGATAATCTGCACACACCATGTGCTATGCATAAAATTACTAGAACACTAAGGACTCGTTTTAGGAGACGCCACCATACTTCATCTTATGTTTGTTTTCTCGGCCCGCTTCGAACAACGCGACGCGTGACACACTGCGTCTTAAATAAGATATTAACATTATGCTGTGTACAGTTACCGATTAATACTCAATACTTTAGGGATGTAAGGGAGCGACCTATTATCTTTTCGTTCCAAGCCATCACCTGCCCGTGGTGCATCCTGCCGAACAACAAACTCTGGCAAACCGACTGGTGGCGGTAAATCGTCACGATAGAAGGCGTAGCTAAATACCACAGGCCGATGACGGGCAGCAGCGTCACCGGAGCAAGACGCTACGCCCTGCGATCGCCAACCCGCCTGCCCAGCGTGGCGATTATGGGTATATCCTCCAGAAGTTTGCCCTAGGTGGTGAACAACTGGAGAGGCCTAAGTCCAGCAGTGAACTGCAATAGGCTGATGATGAACTGAATGCTTTAACTGCTGTGGGGGTATCAGAGACTTTCACTACATTATTATCTGTCACGGCTTGTCGGCGCACTTAACACATCCTTAAAATTGTGTAAGGAAAACGCTATTCATACTCTACAGGACGTAAAACTAGATGTACATTCGATTTTTATGGTATATGAAACGAAAATGCCACTAAAATTGTTTAGCGATAAAAGAGTTACCCAATGCGTGTACACAGGCGTTCTCGTACAAGAAAACTTTGTTTGATTTAGTAGGGCGGGCGCTTGGGCTTTGATCACACCACACATAAACGTAGAGCTCTTTGAGATCCTTGAATTCAGTGTCTAAACCGTCATTGTTGCTCAGCCTAATGAAAAAATGCAAAACGCTTAATAATTGAATCTGTTTCAGTAAGTTCAGTTTAAGTAAGTTTGATAACAGATTAAAACCAAAATGAAAATTCTGCCAGACCCTAAAATGCATTAAAGCAAACTTATGGGCACACACTTTACCTCCTCCGTCTTCTCTAAAGTCATTTAAAAATGAGTGAGTGCATATAAATAAATACGTTTCTAATGATTGTTGGATTCAACCATGTTTCGCAATACGCAAACTCTACTTTCTTAAATGAATCTCACATTCTCACAGATAGGTAGGACTAATACCACGACTAATACACGCAAAAATTTGATAAGCGCCTTTTTTGTGTTGGTAACCACCAACACAAAAAAGTTGGCAAACACTGACTTGAACGTTATATTGAAAACCGCATTAAAAGCAAAGTAACTGTTTCTTCTCCGGCGCTTTACCCTTAATTTTACGCAGTAATTGAGTTACATCCGTAATTGTATTAAGGCTCCATTTCGGCACAAACCGTTTAAAAATATTTTTTTTCTTTTCGCAGCTATGAAGAAGACAGATTTTGTATATTACAACCTTGAAGTCCGATTATTTTCAGACTGTACGCAACAGTTTCAAAGAAATGTAGTGATTTATTAATGATACGAGTGTATTAATCTCGTCTCGCTGTCTGTCTTACCGTCAAACCGATGCAGTCTGTTAATTTTCAATGTAGTTACCAAATAAAACGTTTTTTATCGTCTTTCTATGGGTAATCTGTATACGTTCTGTCTTTCATTTGAATTTAGATTAATTTCAGGCAATTAGTCTGTGGGAGGAAGTAAAGTGGTATGGGAGTAGGATAATCTTTAAAGCTAGACGCTTGAAACCCATTTTTTAGGTTGCTGATTTGACACAAATAAATATAACATTAAAATAAAACGCATGTGTATTATTTGTAAAATAATTATGCATATCCTGAATAATTCATAAAACTACCCAAAAAAACTACTCCACGTGGACTAAGTCACGAGCACAGCTAGTATTCTATACATCATCATCAGCCTATCGCAGTCCACTGCTGGACACGGGCTTCTCCACCTCTCAGGGCCATCATCTGGAGAATATACGCATACCCATAATCGCCTTGGGCAGACGGGTTGGCGATCATATTCTATACAATTTAGTTTAACTCCATGTGTCTTTATATTTGCGACACCTAAGTACCTAACTAAGTTGTAAGTGTTTAATTTTGTATGGCACTCACATCGTAAAAAAGTAAAAACACACTAAGCAAATAAATAATGCATGCATGAGTGATGTCGAAATCACCTATATGGCATTAATCGAATTTAGACAATAATGCTTGCAGGATGTCTCTGGGTCTAATTTTAAACTCTCCTGTGCTCGATTTTTCACGCCAGGGAGGCACAGTCATACCTACATCACCTGTGGGTCTGCTGGTGACAACATCTCAAACTTTGTACGCATACGTGTATCTGTATAAAGCGTTTGTAATGGTAACACGCCGCGGGTCTCCGTCCTTACAAATAGGTAGTAACATCAAAAAGGGCCTATATAGTATATATAGGCATAGAATCTATTATCTACGGCAGATATTAGAAGACTTTAGGCATAAAATTGGCAATTACGAGTATAATAAATCTATCTGATTTAAATAATAGATATAAGTTTACCATATTATTATCTACCTAATTTTTTTCCTAGCATATTATTTTTACAGAATGTGAAACAAGATAACACTTCATACATTTTTTTAGTTAGGCGACTAATTTGATTCGCTGGTAGTGAATGTCGCCTTTGACATATTGGTTGCTGTTTACGATCGAACCTGGAATGTTCACACTTTAAGCGAATACTTTACAAAATGCCCACTGAACTCATAAAGTTGAACATAAAATTTATATCAGTCTACGGCGCATTCAGGCCAAGTGTGTTTATGCGTCGATATTTTAAAACTAACAATCTTTCCATAAAACAACATTGCGATATTGTTATTTTCCAGCGATCGTAAAACACAGTAGCGTCTGTTTACTGCCATGAGCTGATCTTGTATCGCCTTTCAAGCCAAAAAGAAAAAAGGTAAACTCTCTGGAGACTATAGGTGTCGTCGTACAAAAGGATACAATATAATTCATAAAAAAACTTCCTTTCAAAAACGTGCAAAGAATATGAACTGGATAATCTGATAATAACAGGAAAATTTTAATACAAAACGGCACCGTATAATCCTATAAAACACAACAGAACATCGTCCTCTGTATAGTCTTAGACATTTTCGAGATGGGTCAGATAAAAGGAAAATCTGGGACGATGGTTTAATCTTATTGTAACACGTGTACGTCCATTATAATAATCGAGATAATGTAATACGATTATACCAATATTGTTACATGTGATCTGTTCATTGAATGAGTACAAAAGTAGAGCGATGAATCATTACGTTTGATGGATAATCCGTGCCATTGACGGCGTAGGTACAGATAGCATATTTCAGATAAGCAGCTAGAGCAATGACTACAATTACGTACAGGATAAAGTATCCTTAAGTGTATTCTTGAAATGTGTTCCCAATTTGAAATGGTAGACCTTGATAGAATGTTAGATACCTATATTTTCTTTTTTATGACAGAAGGGGCAAACGGGCTTGAAGGTCATTCAATGGTAAGTGATCACTTCAACCCATAGACACCGCAACACCAGGGGAGTCACAGGTGTGTTGCTGGTCCTTGAGAAACATGTAGGCTCGTTTCTCTTTTTGAAGGTCACAAAGACGTATCCATTCGGAAAAAAAAAATGAAAAAAAAATTTATACCAAGCAGTTGACTTAAAACTTGGCATTTATAATTTTGAATGTGATTTGATTTTGCAAACACAGGTGAACTCCCTGTTCTTTTACTGTCATAATCCGATGTGACGATAGTTCGTCACGACCGGAGGGAGATCAGGCAAAGGAGTTAGGACCAACGGCTTAACGCAGTCTCCACTACACGGAGGTTTGTCACCGCCATTCATTTTTTTACAGTAAACCCCAGGAATAATACCCATTATGGTTTTTAGGGTTCCGTAGCCGAATGGCAAAAACAGCAACAACAACATGTGTCCTCAGATTCCCATACCAATCAATACGTAGGTACAATAAAATATATTAAATCAATACCACGTTTACGTTACGTACATTCGATCTAATCCACCAATGCATAAAGTCAATCAATCAAGGATTACGAAAGGGGGCGCCATATGTTTTTATACCTTTAACAAATAAGTATAATCTTCTATCAGGATTCCTACAAAGTTCAACATTTATTAATCACGAAATAGGGGCTAACAATAGAATGTCAGTGAACCATCTTCTGCTGTGGTTGTGAACAAATTCAAACATTTATTGGGTTTCTAACTTGAATTAATGATATTTATGGGCTTAGCGCCCGCAACATTCTATTTTAAGGGTACTTATTTCGGAGTTTTGTTATCGTTTCAAATCCTTGCAGCCAAATTTGCTAATATTTTTTTAAACTACTTAACCTAGAAACTTGCCAAGTATCTCATTTGACGTTTTATACTGCTAAATTGAATTGAAAATCCTTACCTATTGAGGTAATACAATAACAATGACAATCAATGCTTGTTTCACTGATAGATGAATGGATATACCTACTCGTAATATGACTCGATAGCTCACTTGGTAGTGACCTCTGCCTTCTGAGCCATGAGTCGTAGGTTCAATCCCAGCACAGTACAAACATTTGTGTGCATAAGCATGTCTGTTTGTATTAGCATGGGTATTTGCTATATATAATTATGTACATTATTTACAAAAAAAAATCTAATTAAGTTTATCAGTTGTCTAGTACCCATAGTACAAGCGTCGGCTCAGTTTGGGGCTGTATGGCGACGTGTGGCCCAGCGCGTCATGTCTCGGGTTATTTATCTCTTTATCGTATACAGAGAGACAAGGTTATTTTAGTCCGTGATCGAAATCGGAACCAATGCCGTTCTTCTACAAAACGCTCCATTTGACGTCAATTTTTGACATTTTTGCTGAAGCAACTGTGAACAGACTCCCGCATGTTAATGTCAGACACGTGCCAAAAGAAATATTCAAGTCGACTTTAATATTATTTCATACGCCTGAATAGTTGGAACACAATAGACACTCTCATTCACTATGAAACAATGCACGTCAATCAACTAGTCGAAAGGACGAAAGTAATATTTTCGCTTGTTATCTGTAGTACAACACTGATGTTATCCGACAATGCACAAAAAGTTCGCCCATAATATTAACTTTATGGCATTCGTACCCAGGATCTAAACATAATACCTACTTAAGACATAAATGACTGTAAAACGTTACTAATTTGAAAAACGTGGCTCTTTGTAATAGGTACAAGTACCTATATACGAATATGTTACATACAAATATTTAATTAATATCGTACCAATTCCTTACTTAAATATAGGTTATTTTCAACTTTGGTATACAAAACCAATTAATCTACTACTCGTAAGTATATCTAAAAACTTTAGAAAAACAAAATACTAGTAACTATATTTTTAAACTACATATAACGTTAACCAAAATAAACAATATATCAAACCATACATGCGTTAGGCACTGAGGAATGAATGCTGCTAAATATGTTTCAACTTTGTTGTTATTAACTTAATATTATACTTTTTGAATTTACCTTATACCTACTTCGCAACATATTTCTTATAACATCAAGATGTTTATTAACTTACCAAAAAAAGTTAACAACACCACAGAATGCACACACAGCACTTATCACATTTATCACTAAATCTCCGTTCTTACTATTTACTTACGAATTATCACGATAACAGTATGCAAACAGAAGGGGGGATGTCTACGTAAACTTGGCAAGCACGAGAACAGGGTCACGGTAACACTGAAATATTTGGCCGGGACCCCACCATAGGGCACGTACGTATACTCGTAGTTTGTGTAAAGTGCGTCCGAAAGTGCTACGGTCGTAGCTCGTAGCGGGGTCGCGTAGCGGGCGACGGGCGCGCGGGCGGACTCACGGTTGGGCACTGCCGGCTAACACCGACCGTACGTAGCCGTGCGGTGCGGCTACGGTCCCCGCGACCTGCACACACACCTAACCAGGGCTGCTACGTTTGTAAACACAACCGTAGCGTTACAACACAACAGATAAAAACAAAGTGAACCATCTCCGCGTATTTTAGAAGTAAAACTAGTACGTAACAAGGTAAATGTTTGAAGTCGGTTCAGCGGCTCAATGGCCACGGACTTTTCATTGGATTATATTAATATGGTTTGAACATTATAAAGGGATGTCTTGTTGTGTTCATATTTCCGCATATTGAAATTAAGCCAGAATTGTACAATTGTGTTCTAAATTATAGTTTGCCTTGAATCTGATAGTAATGCAGTGAAAAATCGTGCCAATACAACGATGCCCTAAATATTAATAACACACATTTTACCACTTTGGAAAAGTCTCTCGCGCGAACTATTTAGTTTAGAAAAAAAAATATGTCCCGTTTTTGCCATTTAGCTATGGAACCCTAATTATATTTATATTCTTTATGTTGCTTACTGAGGAGCTCGGTGGCGCCGCGGTCTTGTTCGTTTAACAAAGATCGCAAATGTTGTGCAACCATTGGCGCGGTCAATCCGATGATGGGTGACCAAAATTTGACACCGATTTCCTCCGTGCTTCGGAAGGCACGTTAAGCTGTTGGTCCCGGGTGCTATCTTTACCAACTCAGATAGCAGTCGTTACATCATATCAGAGATGATGATAACTCTGACGCCTAAACTGGGAATGGGTATAGCTTACCCTAAGTGTTGCGGGGGTCTGATGGCAGTCGCTCTGTGTAAAAGAGGCTCTGTGCTTAGCCCTCGCCAAATCTCTCAGTTTGGGAAGCCGACCCTGAGACAATCGGGAAAAAGGCTAGGATGATGATGATGATGTTGCTTACTACTTTACTGTTATATTTTGTATACTGTCCATACTAGCGTGTATCTCTTATCAATACATACTAATATTCAGATACAGCGGAGAACCAACGAAAATAAGCCGTTTAAATAATAATTATTAGCAATTATTTGCAGCTAAACATCGCACGAATAATTATAGTCAAACGAAACTTGCTATTAAAGTCTACGAAATTATTTTACGGCATTGCAGCTTGTGTTGGTCTAGTGAATCACCTGCCAGCTTAAAAAATATTGATACGAATTTGTAAATTCAACTTTATCCTTACGACAGTAGAGCTTAGTTCCACAAAGGACGTTATTATAAGATCTTTGCATAATAATCTGATTGCGAACTAGGAACATTGCGTGAAAGTTTACGTTGCGGATATTAATTGATGTTACATTCTATCAATCTTAGCGAAATCTTTGTTATACCTATTTGTCATTGTAGTATACACGAAGCTATAGTTCATTCGCGTTAAGAAAATAGTGACTGACAGGTCACTGACAGGCCACTAGCCAATTAAAACGCTAGAAATTATAAAACGCTAGAAATTATAATTTCCTGTCACCTGTCAGTCACTATTTTCTTAACGCGAATGAACTATAGTGATCCACGCGCCAAGACGCTAACATCCGTTGCACACTCTAAGATGATTTACTGATTTATTAAGTAAATCCATGCCTTTATAACTTCCATACTAGAGCATTAAAAGACAAATTTTAAAAATAATGTAATGTTATTTATGTTATAATAGGTAAATAATAGAATCATAACATTATCCCCAAAAATAAAAACAAACTGGAAATTATTTTACTTTTAACCATCTAATTACTGGCTGGCTCAAAATGTATTAAAATTAATCCGTCAATTAACTGATACTTGTGCGCCGGCCTGCAAAGGAGCTCTCTGGTAATAATGAAGATTGGAAAACAAATATCCCGCAATATTATCCACAAATGCTGAGGATCATTATTGAAATTCCAGAAATTAAGTTGATTTTCCTGGCCTCCATTGTTTAATGCCTTTGCCGAAAGTAGAGGTATCAGTTATATACCAAGTATTTTTGAGTAAATAGGATCTGGTATTCAATTTCTATCCCAACATGTTAAATTTCATAAATACACGGTAAATGTCCCGTTAAATTTATAGTTACGAGTACTATACGAGTTTTACACCGTACCGAACCCGATGTTACTGTTATGCAAACTTAGGTAGGTACTTTATAGATAAAGTTATCCATACCTACATTCATTCATCCAGTTTAAGTACTAAATATACTAATACTAAATTTCGACAAATATTTCATTTAATTTTAGTTTGTTTCTTTAGTTATAAGGAAAATTACCGGCAAAGCTAATAAATAAAAGTTCACAAAGCGATCTGGAGTAAAGTATGAGATAAAAGTTATGAAATAAGATCACCGCAAATGTAGGTACCTACGTAGGGTACAGTCATTATAATGTATGTACATGTTTTAGGCAAAACCGGCAAAAGCCGATACTTGTTCAGACGCTTCATAACGCTATGCTTGCAGATTCTTAAAAACACATTACTAGCACCAGCTTAGCGCTCAAGATGTGCGAATCTTGTTATCAGCCACGTTATACAAGAACTATTCAGATTTGACCCCATTGCATATGGAAAAGCCGAGAATCATCTACAAATTAATGTTTTGTATTATATTGAGACTAAGTACCTACCTACTAAAATCTAGATTTTAAATACATTTATAAAAGCGATAGCAAACTAAATGAACCTTTTTCATGCGTACATACCTACTTATTTTAAAATATTTCTGAAAGGGAAATTAATGGTTTCGTAGCTTTCCAACGTCGGAATTAATGGGCTTGATGGATTCTGACGTTCTTATTGATAATATAATTATAGCGCAATTGTTTGGCCAAAAAGTAAGAGACAAAACGCTTTTGAAAGGAAAAGATATTCTGTGATGTTCTTAATTTGGGTCTTCTTTGAGAATTTAAAAGCTAAAAAAAATTTCGGTGTGAATTTGTCGTTATGTTACTTGGAAATACCGTACATTTTTACAGTGTGGCGTGCATTATGTCGTGCCGAGTCACAAACACCTCTGCAATAATGTATTTTTAACTGTAATAAAATGTGTGTGTAGCTTAAGGTAACGAAATAACAACTTTGTAGTCGTTGTATCGTACTTACACCTACTTATATTTAGTTCCCTTTGATTGATAAATAATGAACTTATTAAACTGAAAGCAGTCGCAGTCGCATATCAAAATCTTTAAAAATGTGTTAATGTACCTAATGTGTAATGATTAATGTACGGTTATTCACAAATTAACATATAAGCCAAGTGCGCACCTACTCGTAAGTACGCAGGGGTAATTAAGTACTGTGAACACACGGTAGCTCCGTGAGTAAACAAGACTATCATCTAAACACTGCATTCTGTTCTTTCACAAACAAAGTTTGATGGGAGTGGAGGTATCAACAAGCATGCGTTGGACCAAGAGGATTCGTCAGAACCAACGTACCTACTTCTAATGACGGGGACTTCTAATGTGTCACCACCAAGTTTCAAGACTTTAGGTTAGTACTTAATAATTTCTGGATGAAAAAACTGGAAAACAATTTTGTAGCCTATGATCGTCAAAGTACACCTCTAGGACATTCTAGATATTATATTCAAAGTACTTACATCTTCCTATACCTACTTATTACGTAATTTAAATATACCTACCATTCAAGGATCAGCTATCGAAAAGTTAAACCTTCCGAGATGATATATAGTTTTAAACACGATAACGCTGACATCGTATGTGATTCTTAATAAATATTGGTCTGCTACATTGGTTCATGTAGCATTATTTTTGTGGTATCGGGCGGAGCGGCACACTTTGCTTTGACAATGTTGTCATTTGCTGTAATGGCATACATCATAGCATAGATAAAGAAGATAGTTCGGTACTGCGCAGAATATTTCAATATCTGACGCCCGCCCATGGACGTATAACATCCATGCGCACGCCTGATAACTTACAACCGTATACCTACTTACAACCGTATATATGCAGAAAACATAATTGTACCTAAGCAGAAAACATACAACCTCAACATTCTTTGAGATTAGGGGTGCTTTTCCACCAGAGATGTGCTAGTTAGGTATGCTGCGTTGTTATGGAGGCGATATTGATATCTAATAATTTGTGGAAACGGATGCAACTCAGGAAGGTATGTTCTCCTATATGGAAGATTGCGTGCTCTGCAAATTTTGTTACTCGCCCCGCTGTATAGCTTAGCATCCGTGGACGATTACTTAGTTTCGTATGTTACCTTTTATCCTCATAAGTATAGTTTCATCACTGGCGACAAAACGTCCTTACATAATCTCGTTACAAACTATTTATTTATTTTTGTTAGGTATTTATGTATACAAGTAGTTGTAGAGAGTACCTATGATATTGAGCCCTTTGCCTTAGCTTAAGGACTCGTTAAAACGTCGTCGTGCAACCATTTGTCCGCCCCGCCCGCCCATTGGGGCGAAATAAAACTCAGCCAATATGGAAGAAAGTTTGCTAACAAGTAGTAAAATTGTGTCCGTTTGGTGGACCGCTCGTATATTGAATCACGCTCGTGGGGTGTCTAGCTACGTGTAGGTATGTCTTACTGAACAACCTGCAACCTTATCAATGACATTACAAGTTTACCTTTACCTCCTTTTCGTTCGATATTTGGTAACAATTAACCACACATCGAACGAAACCCATTCGCGCCAAGCGGCAAGCGTACGAACCTATCGTAGGTACGTTTGGCACGAATAGGTTTCGTGTGCCTACCGCGAGAGGGAAGGGTGCTTCATCTACTTTTCCTAGCAATAGCAAGCTGTACCTAAAATCATCTTGTTCTGCTATATTAGCAATCTTACCAGTATACCTAAGCGATCTCTTCCACTTAACCATAAAATATAGGGTAGGTATTCAAATATAAAGGATGAGGTGAGCTATCAACTGAATCAGCACCTATTCATGACTTTCCTACCCGAAATGATTAGTTATAAAACCCTTTGCTCGAGTATTAAATACCTACTCGAAAAGCTTTTCTAATCACCTTTACCAATAACAGCAGCTTACTAAATAAATATCTAATTAAAAAGTTAGATGCTAAACGTAGGTACTAGACAAGAGGACAAATAAAATCTTATCCTCGTGTTAATTTAATACTCTTCTAAATCCCGCCTGTTTACTACGTCATAAAATTGCTATAAAATATAGCACCTAACGGCCGCACTGGACTGCACCTTAGTTAAAATAAAGGAGGCTTTTCTGTACCTACAGCTAGTAACTAAGCAAGGACCCTAAATGAGTTTCGACGTTCTAATTAAAAACTCCATTATTTAAAAAAAATTATACATACAGACGAATTGAGAACCTCCTCCTTTTTTGAAGTCTTAATATCTTATTTTTTGTTCATACAAATAAAAGGGAGCTGTTCTTATTTAAGACAAAAATAAACAAACATTAGTTTTTAATATTGAACCCACGACCTTTGATTGGCCAAGCAGAACCAATAAAGGAGCTATATAGTCAAACATTTTCCTTTAGTTTCTAACTTTTATATACGACGAGTAAAAACCCGTTCTCGGGAAAAGCGATTATTAGATATTCTACGAAAGTAATATATGTATTCGTTTTCTGGCATAAAGTCGGTAATTATTTTTAGTTCTTGGGCTCTCAACGATGTAAAGTTTGAGAAACTCTGACCTAGAGTTGCTCCATACTTATTATTATATCTCTTCCACTGATTTACCTATATTGTGATTATTTCCTATCAATGACCTCTACTCACTCCTCTACCCTCCATGACCTATTATAATTAAAAAATCAAATGGGTGTTTATTAGTGTGTACCGGCTGTGGTACCGGCGGATGTTTTGGCACGTAGCTGAAATAGGAAGGAACCACGGATGTAACGCTCGTACTCATACAAAATGCCTTTGACATTTTTGTATGAAATAACGCCCTCATGTCAACGTCACTCATGTCCCAAAACCATGGAAGTAATAAGTACGTAGTACTTAATACTTCCATGGCATTACCAAAATACAGTTTATAATCTGTGATAAGACTTCTATATTAAAAATATACCCACTCGTTGCAATGTACCATGGCGTTATCAAACAATTTAATTTAGTCTCATTCTCTCATTGTACAGACAGACAAGTCTGCGAGCGATGTAATGTCAAAGTTGTCAATTTCAATTTCAAAACGTTTTCTGGCTGGAGGCTATTCTAGTCGCATGGAAAGTGAATTATTTTTCAAATAAAATCGAAATGGCTGCAGTAAAAAGTTCAGAGGAAATAAATAAAGATGAGGTGGTTGAAAATGGGGAAGAAGAAGAATTAGATGCTATAGAGGAAGGTGAAACTAAAGATCCCGCCAAGAAGAAGAAAAAGAAAAAAAAGAAGAAGAAGACAGGTTATCATCAAGAACATTATTTATTAACCAAAAAAGTTATTCCATATTATTATTCTGTTACATTCTGACCCATATTTACATAGGAAACTCCGTGAAAAATGCTTGCAATCAGCAAATAAGTCCACAACCACATGTAAAATAAGATAAATATGTACTTCCTGTTTGTTTTTTGAATAGGCATCTATCGCATTGGCCACATTTCATCATTAATAAATTCAGCACGTTATTGGTTTTCGTATGACAAGATAAAGAACAAAGTATTGTCAAGAATTTTTAGGTTATTTGCTTATGAGGCGTAGTTTGTATTTTCAGTAAATTAATATAAACAAACACACTGAATCATCATTAGCATAGTCGAAAAGACTTTATAACACCTACCTTGTTCTATGTACCTACCTAGCACTAATAATATTAAATGCGTGTCTTGTTCCCAAAGTGCCTCTAGTTTAAGATAAAGTTTTATCACATTATTGTTGCTCAGAGCGTAAGTAATAATTGAAAACAACAAGAGTTGTAATATTGTATTGGCTGACAAATTAACATCTTATTGGATTTTATCTGCAGCTGATGCTGAAAATGCAGTGGAAGATGAGCCAACTGAGAATGCTGCATCAGATTTACCAAATAAAGTGAGTAATCTGACCTTGGAAGATGGTGGTGAAGGTGATGAGAAGAAAAAAAAGAAGAAGAAAAATAAGAGCAAGGGTGGTAAAGGGTCTGGCAAGGAGCAGACATCACCACCTACAATACCCATTGCGGAGTTATATCCAGATGGTAAGAAAACTAAATAATGCATTGTTTTTCTATGTGCAAATTAAATTATATTAATGTAAGCTCTATAGAAATATAAGGTGTTAATACTCTATAACTACAACACTACAGAATATTATTTAACATCATTAATATAAGCCTACATTATAGAATTTGTTTCTCTGATATTGTCTTGTTTGTTGAAAAAAAGAAACATATTGTGTACACAATGTTACATTGCCGTCTAGTCACTACTGTATTTAATTATGACTACTACACATTTTAGGACAGTAATCTGTAAGTGAAACTTTAATAAATGAATAAATTGAATTGAATTTTTAAAGGAACTTAAATTTTTTCAAAGAAGGAATTATGTTGCATTTATTCCAGCACAACTACTTGGTATTAACTCACATTTTATGAACTGAAGGGGTTTCAATAAAAGTAATAAAAGTCAGGTGCATGAGATATAAGAATCAAATTTATTGCACTTGGTGTGACCACTAATAACATTTGACCCTTTGACTGTGGCTCAGCACAGCTGCTTATGCTGTAAATAAATAAATATAAATATCAGACAACATCACATACATTGCTCCGATCCCAATGTAAGTAGCTTAAGCACTTGTGTTATGGGTATCAGAACAACGAAGGTACCACAAATAAATACATAAATACAAATATTATAAACATCCAGACACGGAACAAACACAAGTGTTCATCACACGAATGTTTGTCCCGGGTGGGGATCGAACCCACAACCCTTGGTTCAGAAGGCAGGGGTCACTACCTATTGAGCCACTGAGCCAGTCAAGCTGTATCGACTACTTGGTTACCTCTTAACTATTCCTTGCTTTACCAGTCACAAATGTCTTTGTTTTTCTGATTTCCATAGCACTACTCTGCCATCCTATCACTAAAAAGCTGTTAAGAAGTCTATTAGGCTTAACAGCAATTTATATGATGTTGCCTGTCATTTATATATTTTTTTATTGCTTTCAATTATACATACATCTCTGTTCTTTCATAGGAAACTTCCCGGAGGGTCAGATCACTGAGCACGGGCCTGCTGAAGGCATTGATGAGAGGACAGCTAAAGACCGCTTCTCTAGTGAAGAAAAGAGAGCCTTAGATAGGATGCAGCAAGACATCTATCAAGAAATAAGACATGCCGCTGAAGCTCACAGACAGGTAAACCTAGACAATAATACTGTTAAACCAATTGAGTTCACCCATGTTTGTTGTAGTATGAAAATGAGTAGTGTAACTGTGGAGAACACTACATGAAATAGCCTCCACACATCCACTTATAGTCAAGAGACTTAATTGCAGATAGACACAAAAACAATACTAAATATAGAATAAGTAGTTGTTTTGATAATATGGACATAGATGGCTGCAACACAACATTGAAATAGTCTATTTTATTTATAAATGCAAAAGGGAGCAATGATAAGTCATCAAGATATGAACTGTTTTGATTGATTCAGATTAAAAAATATTCTTTTGTTTATGTACCTATTCTTTCATTGTTATGAATAATAAAATCACCAAAAATTAAATTTAATTCAATCCCAAATTTGAATCTTTTAGACCCGAAACCATATTCGTCAATGGATAAAGCCCGGCATGACTATGATTGAAATATGTGAAGAACTTGAATCAACTGCAAGGCGCTTGATCGGAGAAGACGGCTTGAAGGCCGGACTGGCTTTCCCCACAGGCTGCAGCCGTAATCACTGTGCTGCGCATTATACACCCAATACAGGTACACCAATTTATATAAATATAATACTTATGGAATATAATACTTATGGAATTTGCCATAATAAGGATGTGAACTCTCAAGTTGATTGACATATTTTTTATGTATGACTGTGTACAAGTAACATAACATCACAAATTTTGCAAATTAACTAACTGAATATAAGTTTTAAAGAAATTAAAAATGCTAATTGTAACTAAGTTAACAATTTAATTGCAATTCACGTACAACTAACATGTACCAATATTATACAGTGCCCTCTTTACTGAAGGGGAATGCGACCACATGCTTTCTCTGTACAAGAGGGATAACGCTTCAGAGTGATGAAGAGAAAAAAAAGTAGTAAAATACGTACTTTAATCCCTATTCTATGTATCTTCTTATTAGGTGATACAACAGTCCTCGAGTATGACGACGTTGTAAAGATCGATTTCGGAACGCACATCAACGGGCGTATCATCGACTGCGCATTCACGCTACACTTCAACCCGCGCTACGACCCGCTCGTGAAGGGCGTGCAGGAAGCCACCGAGGCCGGTATAAAGGCCTCCGGTGTGGATGTGAGGCTGTGCGATGTGGGCTCTGCCATCCAGGAAGTGAGTACCCGTTAACCGATAGAGGCTGTTATAATGCAAGTTATAATGGTTAAAGGAGAAACCCAACATTTATCCGATAACAGATATCTGATGCTAGGTCTCCTATAAAAATAAACGAACTTTAAAAATTAAAAACTTTTGAACATATACTCATATAATGTATAAATTTTTTTAACGATTCTTTCTTCCTTTGTCTAATCCTACAGTATCTTGTAAGGTACTGAATGTTTTATAGTTAGAGAATGTATGTTCATAATATAATATAAAAACATTTAAAATAATTTTCTCAGGTGATGGAGTCTCATGAAGTGGAATTAGATGGCCAAGTCTATCAAGTGAAACCAATTCGTAATCTGAACGGTCACTCCATTGGACCATACAGTAAGTAACTTTCAACTTAGATATTATATTTAAGGTGTCTCTTACGGGTTTGACGTATTCCGTCCCATTCGCATTTCGTCACGAATTCAAAAATGGTCCCACTCGCAATTTCGTCCGATTCACATTTGGTCCCATTCACATTCGGTTCACATCTCATTCGGTCCCAATCGCATTTGGTGCCATTTGCGTTTGGTCCCATTCGCATTCGGTCCCATTCGTATTTGCATTTGCAAAATAGCTTCATCATTGTTATAAAGATGTTTAGAGTAGATTAGACAGCTTATATTAACTACGTAAAATGTTCAACAGGGATTCATGCTGGCAAAACAGTTCCGATAGTAAAGGGCGGTGAAACAACACGAATGGAAGAGAACGAATTCTACGCGATCGAAACTTTCGGCTCTACTGGACGCGGTCAAGTCCACGACGACATGGACTGCTCTCATTACATGAAGAACTTCGATCAGCAGTTTGTACCACTAAGGTAAGTCATGTCTGGAGTATTATTTCTGTTCTATGTAATACTGGGTATAACATATTTTCTGTCCATCTGATTTACGGATAGGATAGGATATACGAATAGGATCACCCATCTTGTCATGAGAGTTTCTTAGAAGACGACTAAGAGAATGTCAGGAAATGGGCAGCAGTGTTTCATCAATAGCCTATTGCAGTCCACTGCTCGACATAGGTCTCTCCAGTTGTTCGCCACTTTGGGCAAACATCTGGAGGATATACGCATAATCGCCACGCTGGGCAGGCAGCAGTGTTTATCTACTAAGTACAAATCAAATCAAACTACTGTAGTCACCAACCCGCCTGCCAAGCGCAGTGACTATGGCAAATGTGCCAAATGATACTCAGGTAAACGTCAGCAGCGTTTCTTGATTCCTGATAGTGCCTTAGTCTTCTTACGACCGCTCACAAGATGAGATAGGGTGGTCCTATTCTATATCCGGAAACCACATGGACAGCAATAAGCAAAACCATAATAAATTAAAAAAACTGAAAAACCATTTTCGCCAAAAATCTTGGACACAGGCATGGATGATTAAGAATTTAATTCCTAGATTCCAATTATCCGGTGTATCGATGTTCCTAGGATAGTCACGAAGATTTTTTCTATAATCCTACCGCATGTACCTACATGAGTTGTTCATCGTCGACAGACTGCAGTCGTCGAAGCAGCTGCTGAACCTGATCAACAAGAACTTCGGCACGCTCGCGTTCTGCAAGCGCTGGCTGGAGCGCGCGGGCGCGGCGCGCTACGCGATGGCGCTCAAGGACCTGTGCGACAAGGGCGTGGTGGACGCCTACCCGCCGCTGTGCGACGCCAAGGGCTGCTACACGGCGCAGTTCGAGCACACCATCCTGCTGCGCCCCACCTGCAAGGAGGTCGTGTCGCGCGGCGACGACTACTAGCGACCGCCGCGGCCGCCCGCGCGACCACTGCCGGGCTATCAGGATGCCTAGGATTCGAAATCTTCCTTTTTTTTATTTATTTTGGCAACAGGTCTCCCCATATTTATCGACTCGGAATCCGCGTAAACCGAGTGCGTATCACCATTCTACGTGTCGTCCGAGCCGAGCCGATGCGAATGGCATTAGTAACACCCTTATATCGTAGACATAAAGGCTTTTTTGACCGGGCGTTAGACAATTCCGCGTCGATAAATGTGGGGGGAACCTTACACGATTTATTTCTGCCGGTTCCCCGTTCGAGTAATATGGCGCACGATCGTGATCTCTTCTGCGTTTCTCTAGAACTGGTACAACAATTATTCCCGCAGCGGTTTATCGTCGCTATCTTACATTGATAGCGGTACATTGTTATAGATAACTATTTGTTTATCTATGTATATGATGGACAAATTCTTCTGGGGAATCTTGTGCTGATTCCATATTTCAGAAAAAAAATTTAACAAAATAATAGGGATGGTTAACCCAGAGAAGAACCTAGAATTTCCAACGCGAAATATCCATGAGTCGATCAGAACACTTGCAGTTATCGCTCACGATAAAAAGTTCAGTCACACGTTTTATTTCACATTGTTCAAAATATATCAATGCCTAATGCACTCTATGCATTGGTCATTTAGTTGAAAATTATTCAGGGGAGTTGATAGATACTTAAGTGTAACGTTTGGCTGTCTGTCTACAATAAAATTAAGTTCAACACCAAGTAGAACTTAAGTTTCATTGACATAAAAACTGAAAAGATACTATTACTAATGCGTAGATTGTTTATATTTATATAAATAGGCGTGATAACGTATATTGTGTAGTGAACTATTTGATAATGGGTGGAAATCGGAACCGATCGCAACCCAAGTTTGCGAAAACCTTATACATTTTTGGTGCATTTTGTTAACACGTTTTTGCTATTTTCTGTGTATTTTAACAATATTATCAATTAGGCGTCTGTTTAATTTTAAGGCTTTTAATACAAATTAGATATTTGGGAGTATTATAAAACTATGAGTTCAATTCTTTAAAGGTTGACTTGTGATCAAAGATCATGGTTAATGCTATTTCAGTACCTACTGCTGAAATGCAATCCAAATGTCTATTTAGTTCTAGATACGTACTTATAAAGGTTACATTGTCATTTTAAAATTGCATTGTATCAAAAGACCAGACTTATTGCAATATTTTGGTGTTTGATAGCAATTATCTTGTATAATAAAAATTTACGAACTTTAAAAGTAATAAATACAGTTTGTATTACATAACACTTCTGTCAATAAATCGGTATATTTCAAACAGATCAGTATTTTTAATTTAGTGTAATTAGGTACCTGTTATATCAAGAGCAATATTTTTGTCTAACCAGATATTTTGTTTTAAATCAAAATAGTCCTCGATGTAAAGTTATTTAACTGGTGACACAGCTAAACCAATCTGAGCCAAAATATTTTTAACCATTCATTTCACAATTACAACATAGGTATTACAACTGCATAAAAATATCTCAAATGACTTACAATCAACTTAGGAGTCCTTTAGAAACATGATATAAGAAAGGTTTAAAATTAAAACAGCTATGATTGTTTCATACTTTTTAATTTTTAGGAAAACACTATCTTTTACAACTACAGTCGCAAATAGGTATAAACGCGAGCAAACTATTTTAAGTATCATATCACCTATATTGGTACAAAATCTTTCGCCGATAACATGGTTCCATAAAATTGTATAAAACCACCTAATGTCACACCACACCCAATGTAAAATAATCGGTACAAAAACAATTGTACATCACACCAACAGTAGGTACTTCTCTCTCTCCGTAGTAAATACATAGTTATTATTGCTATATTTTCACTTTCTTTTCGTGATAAAACTTACTAAACATTTTTAAAAGTTTATGTTTTAGATGAAAAGGTTACCATAATATAACATTCCATCTATAAAAATATTAAGTTCCTTTGGCTGTTTATAAGAACTTTTGTTCTGCAGATTAATTCAGTAACACAACACATAATATGTGATATAAATAACGGCTCATAATATAATCTAAACATGATGCACCTCTTATTTGCATTAGGTACAGTGTGAAGAATTCGAAGATAATAATTTATATTGCTAGCGTTACATAATTCATCATTTTATTCATAATTGTCTACACATACACAACTACAGATAATGTTAAACCTTTGTATAAAACCTTAATTAACGTTGCCGACAAATTTCAGAATGTTCTTTTAACTCGGATACAATTATTGCAGAATAAAGATGAAAAATCCAATGAATTAGCAAATAATAACGCGAATTGTAGATATAACTGTTTATACCCATTTAAGTACACTGAAATTTGAAGCCTTGATACATAGACGCATGCCCCTTTACACAGCGATTGGAAGAAACGATGCCATTGTAATACAACTTGGATTCTGATAAAATAGGTATAGCCTTTATTCTTTACTAGCTGTGCTCGCGACTTCGTCCGCGTGGAATAGTTATTTTTTCCCCGTTTTTTTTACATTTTCCATTATTTCTTCGCTCCTAATAGTTGCAGAGTGATGTTATATAGCCTAAAGCCTTCCTCGATAAATTATGATATATTCAACACAAATAATAATTTTTCAATTCGGACCAGTAGTTCCTGAGATTAGCGCGTTCAAACAAACAAACTCTTAAGCTTTATAATATTAGTTAAGATATTACCACGCGCGTGCATCGACACGAGGCCTGTTTTTTACAAACTCATTGAAACTAAATTCATACAATGGGAATGAAATTAGTTGAAAGTGAGAATGAATAGTAATGCAAACGCGCACGTTTTTCACGCGTTTTTTATTAGTGTCTTTATGATAAAACAGTGTGTAAAAGTCCTTGATGTATGTTTCTTTAGACCGTTACACAACCTTCATTTGTGCTGTAAGAGTACCAACTACTGGAATTACAAAACACTAGAGTAGAAGCAAAACTTTAATAAAATATAGAACAGTTGACTGAACTGAATTGGCCAATGAAATGTAGGGGACCTCTACAACGTTTTATAGAAAAAAAACAATAATGAAAGTTCCACTGGTAGGAATTTTATGCTACTATGTATTTATACTAACCAAAAATATACTGTCATTCGATGACTAGACTAGAGTGTAAAACAGTTACATTTTATCTACTCAGGAAACAAACATACCACTACTCCGTGTGTCGAAAGTAGCACCCGATAACTAAAGTCTACAGTTATATTCTGATACAAATACTTTAAAATCATCTACACACAAACACCAAACAAAATTAAATTATAAATCAATATTCATTGTATGTAATTATTTTTGCCTATTCTTGATGTTAATAAATCCAAGTAAATTATACAAAGCCTTATACCAAACTGGTAAAGTATCACAGAACTTAACAATACCTAGCTAAACTATTTTGACTTATACATCCAAATAATGCCATCATCTACAAGAGTTTGGTCACATTACTCTATCATGAGTAAGACTTTAAACAAAACTGATTTTCAACATACTTAAGTAACAGGTTTCACTAAGATTTTTATATGATAAATAAGGCATATTGAAGAAAAATTAGGCCATTGTCATCACATCACATGTTATAATTTGTCTATAAATCATTTGATACCTTACTAAATTATAAAAGAATATATCGTGCGCACAACGACAGCTCGCTCTCACTTGCTTATAAAGTGTCCCTCTTGCAGTGTTATAATCTAAAGACACACCAAGACCTATGTTTATTCCACCAACTAGCTGTGCTCGCGACTTCGTCCGCGTGGAATAGTTATTTTTCCCCCGTTTTTTTTTTACATATGCCATTATTTCTTCGCTTCTAATATATAGCCTAAAGCCTTCCTCGATAAATTGTCTATTCAACACAAAAATAATTTTTCAATTCGGACCAGTAGTTCCTGAGATTAGCGCGTTCAAACAAACAAACTCTTCAGCTTTATAATATTAGTTAAGATAAACACGAACACGACGCACATAGGGGTATGTCACACTAAAAAGTGGCCAAAATTAGAATTTCTTTATTTAAAATTATCTTAAAATTTAATATTACTAGATATATTTAGATAAAAAAAACTTTAGTCTTTATACATATATTATCGATTTTATCAGGCAAAAAGCATAGTTTATCTGAAAGAGTAGCTAGCATCTGTAAATCGAATACCCATATAACTCCGAGTATTATATAAAAAAATACATAATGTTTATCCACTTTAAAAAATATTTGCTTTTATCTTGAATTACCCTTATGTGCGACGATGCAATAATCCGCCGCTTAGTGCGTGTACAGAGGGCCACTGACAGCAAAATAAGGGATTATAACCTACTAATGGCAATAAAACACGGGGATACCAAAGTACGCGACGCGATGATCGCCTCTAATCGGTTGCCCCCTTTATCTCACAGACCATGACTCTAAAAATAAAACAACATCTTATTATTTAGATAATATTAGATCAATTTTGACTAATTACCCAGAATTACAGGACGACTTATTTAGCTCGAACTGTAGATCAATTAATAACAATAAATAATACTAAAATTAGGCACTAAGCGAACAAAGTATGGACCAAGCATCTGTAGATTTAATTTTTTCACTAGTAAAAAATTTTATAAAAGACTTATAAAATAAAAATTTCAGATCTACAATTGATTTAGAAATAATTTGTTTACCATCGGCAAAATATCTAAGGTAAATCTGAAATTAATCAACAATATTTTGAACCTGGCCATCTCCATTGACAGTGGAGACCATTGTGTATGGCCAATTGTAGATAGACTGCAGGGGGACATGCAGCAACTCCACCAAGTACCGGTAATTGGGTTCTGAAAAACGAAAAAAAAAACAATATTACCTTAAAAATATTAAGGACTAGCTTTCCGCCCGCGACTTCGTCCGCGTAAAGTTTTTTTTTCCAAAATAAAATTGTGCCTATGTTACTCGTGGATAATGTAGCTTTCGAATGGTGAAAGAATTTTTAAAAACGGTCCAGTAGTTTTTGAGCCTATTCATTACAACCAAACAAACAAAGTTTTCCTCTTTATAATATTATAGTGTAGATGGTTAAACAGTTTTTATATGTACATATAATAAGATACATTTGTACTAAACATAGGTAGTATGTTTATCACTGTGCCAATTCGGCCACACATGTGTTAAAACCAGTTAGACCAAACCAATTTATATAAAAGTCCCTGCACTGGTATATATGTCAACTGTGTGATGAAAAAATATTATGTTAAGTTTAATAAGAAAATACTAACCATTTTCAGGATTAATGTATCCTTTTCTTATCAAAAAATCTATTAACACTGGAGCACTTGTGACTTTAAATTGAGGTGAAAGAGCCCTCTGTATGCATTCTTCAGCAGTCAGCAGTTCAAAGGTCTCCACCTCGCCATCCGCATTTTGTGGATTAAAATCTAATGGTAGTTCAAGGTCATACACATACTCTGTGTTTGGAAACAGGCCCCTTTCACTTTCAAAGTAAAAACTGAAAAGAAATTAGACAAAATACACAAATAAGTACAATATTATTTCCATAGTTAATATACCTACTTCACAAAACAATGTACATAATTATATGGATTGGATTATTCATCTGTTTTAAAATCTAAGTCAACTTGCTGGCATGTTTCGGTATAAATATATGCTATACTGAACTTATCCTACAGCCATGCATCATCAGCTTTAATTATTATGTCTTAGCACATAATGATTACACTTTGTTAGCAGTTTTGTAAGAAAAACATTCCTAATCCACCTGAAAAGCTCTAGGAAAATCTTTCTAAAAAGGTCTTACAGAATGTGTTATTAATTGTGATAAGCAAACACCAACCTGACGCATCCTGCTGGCACTAACTTCTTAACAAGGTCACCGTGAACAGATGCCTCTTCTGCGGCCTCTTTGATAGTTGTCTCTAAAATGCCATAACCTACTGCCAAACCTCCACTGACAAAACAATCCCATTTTCCTGTAAACATTTATGATAACATTTATAAAGAATTTTGATGAGGGACCGCCACACTGTACAAAGGGGTTGGCGATCGCAGGGCATAGTATCTTGCTCCGGTAACGCTGCTGCCCGTCATCGACCTGTGGTATTTAGCTACGCCTACAATGAGTGTGTTTCAAAATGAAATGCCCAATTTATAGCATTATGTAGCCCGCGGTTCAGCTATAACGCGATTGGTCATGCGCTATGTAATCTTCAGTGGTGTGTCAAAATTAACCAATCACGCAACAGTTGGACCTGATGCATATGTTGTGTTGGCATCTAGTGGATTATTTGTTTCGGAAAACCTTCAACAAGCTCAAATTCATCAAGACATTTAGAATTCTAATAATATTGGACTCGTAAACAGCAACAAATACAGCATTAACAAACCTGGCCAGGTCTGCTTTGTAAAGCTCCTCTGCTGGAGCCAAATGCATAGCCCTTTCGTTGGATGGTACAGGTAACCTGTTACACTGACCCCATAATTTCTAATACCAAATAGGCAAATGGCACTCCTGTCCATTTCTAGTAAACTTTCATGGCAAATTGGTGTGCTCACTTCGAAACACTGAAATCAATTATGAGCATATTGGTTTTGTAAAACAATTTGTATAATTTATGTACATTGTATAAATTATGTAACCATTATCTAGGTACTAATGTTTATTATAGTAGTTAAATGATTCATTATGAGAACATACATACTTCTGTTTATACAAATATATTTATATATTTCAAAAAGCAGCCTTGAGTGAATTTCAAGAGTAGTTGTCTTGCTGATTAAGGGATTATAACAGATCCAAGATAATATAGGTTTTTATTATATCAATGTGGACAGCAACCTGATAATTCGGTGATAATAAATTATGAGCATATTGGGAACACTATGTATGAACTATATAAAAATAATATGTTAATATTTCACATTATGACATCAGAATTTCATCAAACAATAATTTCCAAGCCTTCTGAACCAAAGGTTGCACATATAATGCCCACATTCATTTGTTGATAATTTGTGTTTATATTTAAGTATTATTTGTGGCACCTTCATTGTTCCGATACCATAATACAAGCACTGATCACTATGATCCTGGTACTAATAGGAGCAACACATTAAATTCATTTAATAAAAATTTATTAATAATACAATACCTCATCACGCCAGCCCTTCAGAGCAATTATATCATTCTCTTTCTTCAGATCTTCCAATATTTTAGCAACACCTATTGTTCTTTCTCTATAATCTCTATAAGCTGGATTTAATTCAACAAACCTGTCGGTCACATTGAATGTCTGCAATTTTTATTAAATTTATGTCATTATTACATTTTTCTATTCACATTGCCTGGTCAAAGTGTAGTGCCTCAATAAACACAAGTAGACCAAAGTAAGTGCTAGTGAAATTTTGCGATTTCTCTTAATTTAGTCTACTTACCTCAGGAAACCTTTGCAGGTGTTTCAAAACATTAGGCCGAATTAAGCCCACCTGATGACCAGAAACTAAAAATGGTCTGCAGGTACCTTGATGTAAACCTGCAACAATAAAACATTCCAATAGGAAAATGTTACACACTTTAACACATAATATTACTTTTAATATGTACATACCTGATAAATAAAAACAGTTAAATTTTCTCGCTAATTTCAAAAGATCTGAAGAACTGTTTTGAATTACGGAATTCATATTTTTCATTGTATTATTCCATTCAAGTAAATACGTCTGACGTGTACACAAAAACCTTAGTTTTTTTGGAATTGCACAGCAACTCTTTATAAGGAATAGCACAACCACCAATTTCTGTTACAAAAACATCGATGACAATGACAAGAATAGTCAAATATGCAAAATCAACAAACACTGGAGTTGCGTGAGATGGGAAAATAGTGACAATTTAGCAAAAAAATACAACAAATGAAAAGACTGTAGCCCGATATTATTTCAATTCGAATGAAGCAAGCAAACCAAGGAAAGGTAGATGGTAGTGATTGTTAGCCCGAATTTTAATATTGCTTCATCAATCAATGCGTTGTTGGTGGATCGTCGTATCATTCGATTTCGTCGACTTTCGTTCGTTTTTTTTCAACAAGCAAGTCGTTCGTTCGTTTCCCATAGAACAAGACATATCTTTTGACGTTTAATTAAGTGTCATTCATGGAAGTATCAAGTACTATAAACGTACAAACGTATATATTACTTCCATGGCAGGGCTTGGTAACGTTACCAATTTAACATTATAATAGCGGTAAGTAACGTTAATTTATAATGTTACTTTTTTTACCGGTAAAATAATTACCGGTAAGTCGGTAGCGATACTAAATTTTAACGGTAAATTATAACGGTAATTTTTACCGGAACGAAAACTTAACGTTAAGTTTCAGGTATCGATACTGCAATATAACGTTAAAAGTATCGATACCTGCTTTAGTTACCGGTAAAAGTAACGATACTTATTACGCTACTTTGCTGCGTTGCCGCTCCGCACGGTTACCTATTCGCTTTGTGCGAAGTGGGTGGTGGGGAACGGCAAATCGATCGAAGCGCACGATGTGGCAGAAATGTGAATTACTTCTGGGATGTCATGTGTCAAATTGCTTTATTTTCATAGATTCCTTTGTATTTTTATGTAAAAACGTAAAAATTTGTGTTATGGGTCACACAGTACATGCTGTGTCGTAAATTGTAAAAACAATGGGAAAAACAGTTCGTTCAAGTTTTATGCGTTTCCAACATCAAAATAGATATTACAGCAAAGACAAAAATGGATAGCTGCGGTGAAAAGAATAAAGTAAGAAATTTAACCTAATAGGTACACTATAATATTACTGAATATATTATTTTATTTTTACTGCCTTCCAAAGTAACAGTCCTTTTTTATTTGTTTTAGTGCTGATGGGTCCCCATGGCATCCAAAACGTCATGACACAATATGCACTGAACATTTTATTGGAGGCAAAAAGTCAGACGTCGAGGCGAGCCCTAGCTACATTCCAACAATATTCCCGTCAATATATCGGTGTAAGAAAATTGACCATTCTAAGGTCACTGCTTAGATTTAATCGTGTGTGTGCTAATACCAATTTCTTCCCTTTTTGCACAGTTTGAGGTTGGAAATGTATTTCATGTTTAATTGAAGCAAATCCCGTACGTATTATGATGTTCAAATTTTTGACAAGGAAGAAAATCACTAGGTATAATATACACACTCACTTTTTACAATAATCTTTTAATTTCGCTGAAAAACTAGTCGAAAATCGTTATCAAAACATCTAGTTGATATGATTTGACAGACATCGTATCCGGAAGAGTTGAGGCCACTAGGGGCGCTGTCATCGCGCACACAGCGAATAGCAGAGCGGCAACTTCGCGACACGAGACGCATGAGACCATGTTGGGTGGGAGCGATAGAGACAGAGAATGAATTTAATCCAAAATTAAGTAAGTAACGTTTGAACGTTTACCGATACTTTTTACCGATACCATCATGAAGGTAGCGGTAATTTTTAACGTTAAAAATTACCGCTACTTTAGGTATCGCTACTTACAAAAGTATCGATACCTCGGCGAGGCAAAAGTAACGTTACCATATTTTTACCGGTATTCCAAGCCCTGTTCCATGGTGTCATTTGAAATGAGAGTGAGCGGTAGGCATGGGCGGTAGTAGGACTCCTACTGTAGGAGGCTTTGACGTGTCTCTTTGAATACAATATTTAAATATATAATTTGATATTGGCGAAATATCTACACCATGGATGTATTGTACAAGTTGTATGTAGTACTTATTACTTCCATTACCTACACGCGAGCGAGATAGTGTTTATATTAAATTGTAGTCCATTGCTGGACTGAAAAAAATCTAGGATATATTATCCAGGAATCGCCTGATGAATAAGAAATAAACATCTCGCTAGGACCTAGCCATGACCTAGCCCAGAAGATAATTTAATTTGAAAAGCCTTGGCACTACAGTGTATCGGATTTTGAACGTTCCGACGTTCATTCAATTTTTGACTTTGACAGTTTGACATTACATTTTTTTTTATTCATTGTAGATATTTAATTGGTTGGTTGAGAATTGTTTTGTACAAAAATTATTAGAAAGAAATGAGATTAATTATAAATTGAGTTTACTGATTCGTTGTAAACATGTCTAATGAAGGCTGCTTGGGTATTTTAAGCGATATCGTGCCTGCGTTTCGCCCTTATATTCAGTGCGTTTACCAGGATTTAAAACTTGGTAATGTACCTACTTTGTTCACAATAAAATACTTTTTTGCTAAGTTGCAGTATTACATGTAGTCTGTATTGATGGTGTAACTCAATTTAGTATTTTGTTCCTTAGGATTATGCAAAACCAAAGTTGACATAGAACGCATATCGGGAGGTACTGACGGAGTAGACAGTCAGTTTCGATTGGTTTTACCGTATTGTTCGAAAAAACTAAAATGGGAAGTTATATTTGATACCACAACTCCTTGGTTTGCTCCCGACTTTAGATTTGATGACGATAGTTTCCTCAGCAATGTTGATGAAGAATTCATTGAGAGCCAATTGCCAAGCTTATCTAAATGGAATGAAAGTGACCCGAGAGCTTTGAGTGATGTGATATCGGAATTGATTAATCTATATAAAATACATCAGGTAAATATTCTGTAAATACTGCATTCGTTTTTTTTATTTATCTGGTTCACACACAGTGTAACACTCCTTTCAATTTTTATTATTACCATTAAAAAAATATTATTTTCAGATAAAAAAGTTAAATGAAGATGAAAGTTCACGGGCATTTTTTGAATACAGCGCATTACTTGGTGATGCATTAACTTCTGAGAAGGACATTGAAGTCTGGGTGGGAGGTCATGTAGTTGAGTTTCTAATAAAACTCAATGTAGATACTTCTAGACTTCCAGAATTATACAATGACGGGTTTGTATCACATGATGTTGCTTAGATATAATTAGAAATTATTAATGTATCATCATCATCAGCCTATTGCAGTCCACTGCTGGACATAGGCCTCTCCAGGTGTTTGCCTCTTAGGGCAAACTTCTGGACAATATACCCATAATCACCACGCTGGGCATGTGAGCTGGTGATCACAGGGCATAGCTTCTCATTCCAGTGACGCTGCTGCTTATCATCAGTCTGTGGTATTTAACTACACTTTCAATCATGATCATTATACCGCCACCAGCCGGTTGCCAGCGCCTCGTTAGTTATTTGGCAGGATGCACCACTGGCAGGTGAAGTTGGCTTGGGGCAGAAAGATTATAGACCGCCCCCTTATATCCCATATTGATGTAACATTTCATCAAACAACCTTATCAAGCTGCTGAGTTTTATTGCACTTTTCATTTATAAAGTAATGTTCTAAAGTTAGTATATTTATTTTCTTTTTCAGAGTTGAACAGAACCCAGGCATTGATACTGCTCTACTATTAGTAAGATATCCTAATTCAACAAATGCTGAGCTGATAATGTCACCATTACTCACAAAGTCACTTGGAAATATATCATTGCCTGTGTATGTATCATATTCTGGATACTGAACTGATCTTAGTATTGAATATGTACATTAACTTTGTCTAATATTCACAATAATTTTACTTTTCAGAATGCATCAGTCTGGAGTTCTTATGGATTATGTTCCAATGGTCACTGAATTACTAAATAACAAGGTAAGAAATTCTACAACAGGTGCAATTTTGCAGCATTATTTATTCATTACCATCATGAAATATTTATAGCATCATGAAGATAAACACATCTTCATCACCAGATGAAGATGTGTTTCCATCACCAGATGGAAAAGGAATTGTTGTATTCATCAAGATCAGCATGCAAAGACCCACTGTTGAACATAGGCCACCCCAATTAACATGGCAGAAGGCCCAACAGTTGGGATGGTGATTGTTGTAGGTTTTATTTGTGCCTAGGTAAAAGCTGCTGCCCATTTATTGATATTCCCTTAGTAGACTTCTAACTTAACTAAGAGAGTATTCGACCACAATCTAGAAACCACATCTACAATATGTCTTAACTTGCGTCAAATATATTTTCTATTACAATATATTCTAAATAAATAATATCTTACTAAGCTCCCTGTATTTTGGTTTTATTCAAGATTCAAGATGTTCTCACCAATGAAAAATTAAAACGAGAATTGCTCGCACAGCTGATTGTAAAATATGAAGGAGCAGTTTTGGAACATGACTCCAATAATGCAGCTTTTTTGTTTGAAATGAATGACTTTCATTGGATCCTGCAAATTGATATAGGTGAGCATTCATATTATGTATTTTTAATTTTCACATTAGTATAACTATGATTAATTGTTATTCAATTAGTGTGCTTTAACCTAATTTTAAAATATAGGCAAACCTGGGCAAATACGAGGGATTTATGGGACAGAAATACACAATCCATTCAACAAACAATCGTTTTCAATTATTAAAGTAGGGCCCTGTTTATAGAAACTTTGAAGTGACCAATCACCTTAGTAAAGATTAAAACTGTCTTAACAAACTGGCAGATACCAATGCGAATTTTAAGGCAATCTACTTTTCCCCATCAGGGTGGGGGTATCCCTATGTGGTTGGGGGGTTAGCTGGAAAAATATGTGTTATGTTATTGTATTTTATTTTTCAGGCATAAAATTTCCCGAAAGAGCACCTATATTGACGCTAAGGTCAGTTTATCATTGCAATAAAGGAAAGCCTAAATACAAAGTACTCCCTGCATGCCCATACAAAAATTTTGAAGGATATATTGAGCAACAAGTAGAATTATTCAAGAATGAATGTAAGGGAAATGTAGGACTAAACAATCAACTCGTAAACATAGATAGTTAAGAATAACATAAGGTATAATAAAGTGCTTTATAACAATGAAAATATTAATAAAACAATCATAAAATTATCATAGCATTTATTTAATGAAACCACTATACATGATTTTTGATAATTTAAGTACTAGAATACTCTTGGTACAACAGGAAACAAGTTCTGAATACTCTTACTTATACAATTTAGATAACTTACTATGCTCTACAACCTGAATAACAGTACAACACCCCAAGTAAGAAAGTCTCAGTGTTGTAAGGAGTTTGCTGCCTAATTTGAATAGTTCAATAACTGCCCTGCAACAGGGTACTGAATTAATTATTTTAAAGAAACGTATCAAGATCAAATAATCGCTAAAATGTTGCCTATGTAAGATCATACCTATTGTACCTAAAGATTATTTCAGAAATTTGAGATTTTAAAAATGGGGGCCTTACTACATCACAAAATAAATATGTAACTTAACTGGGTAAATATTAAAATATGCAAATCACAAAGAGTTACCGCAGTGACATCTGTTGTCGACAGAAGAACCCCACGAAAAACATTATTAAAATTAATGTTGTCCTTTGGATTACAATTCAAGAAAAACAAAAAGTTTTATTCACTATCCAACAGTAATAAAGCTTGTTATGATGTTAATTTTGAGTTTTCCTTATTGTCAATCAACTCATAACGATACCTCATGTAAAATACTTTCATTCTATCCCAAACATTTTCAAAGGAATCCATTGCTGGCCTAACATCAAGAAGGGCAAACTGAAATTTATTATCAACTTCTCCACCATCATAGTAGTCAATAATGTACCGGACATCCTTTCCACATCTGTCCACTATCCAGTCATGGCGATCAAATGGTAACTCATACCTGAAAATAAAATATTATCATTAAAAACAGTTTTTACTTTTATTAACTGTTCTTGTGAAATGTTATTTTATTTTCTACTTGACAATTGTATAGCTGTTTTTCCCCCAAAATATCCATAGACTTGGGTTTGAAACCTGTTTTTCCTGTTTGGGTTAACATAAAACAAAGTTCTCAAAATGTTCAGTGGTGTAATAGGGTGGTAAACCGGCAAAATGCGAAGGCCTCTGACCCAAGAGGGCCCCACCTAAGGGTCCAAGAGTTCAGTAATGTAACAGTAAAAGCACGGCTTTCTTCACAGAATGTGCTACAGGTTCTCAGTTGGTATAGTTACACTAAAGGTAAAATAAAATAAATTATTTCTGCAAAAAGATTCACCAGTAACACTTTTGCACATCACACTTTCGTCCTACCAGGTCATAGTTGACATCTTTTACTCAAGTGCAATAGAATAGAATTTGATATATGTGCTTAGTGAATGGTGTGGCTTGCCTTTTAAGCAAGCATAGTAGTAGTACATAATTATATACATACCCAAGCCATGAGCGGATTTGAGCTCTGGGACTGTATTGAGTAGCTTTCCCTCCAAAGCTCTTAAGCCTAGGATGTCCACATTCTTTTGCATGTAAAGCCTCCCACTTCAACACTTCCTGCCAAGCCTGCATTGAGTAATAATGATAAATGAATTAAAACATTTAAATAATAAAATGACTTCAAAAAATTATAAAAGAAAAGATGTTTACCTGTTCATTATTAGCATTATGAATGTGGATTATGTCTTCCATATCCTTCTGTTTAATGTCTTCGTCTTTCCATCTCCATCCTTTACGTAACATAGCATTCCAAAACATTTGCTGACTGGGATATACCCAGAACTCTGTGGAGCCATCTGGCATTGCACGGGGAATGGATGACACTTGTCTGTTTGTTGGCAATGTGAAAGGCTGATCTGGAGCTGGTTGTTGGTTAGCCGGAGGCATCTGTATCATCATATAAATACCAATTGTAAATACTACTAAATTAAATTTAATTAAATGGAATATAAAATTATCTTTTTGAGCTGTCAAACATACATATTATCATACAAAACATAGTATAGGAATGTAGGTCAGAGTGTTGGTCAAACAATTTATGGTATCATGAACATTTCTGTATGCTGTCTCCATGTGGGAATAATAGTTGTTGACTTCTTGATATAGAGAAATAATTTGTTTGTTAAAAAAATGCAATAGTTACCATATTGTAAGGATTAATGTCCTTATCCTTTTGAACAGGGCATTCCGATGGTTTTTTGGTATCTTGGCCGTGTTGCACTGGACATTCTGACGGCTTCTCGATCGGTTTCGTCGGAGTACTTGCAGATTTGTTGTGCATTGGACACTCTGGAGGGGGGACTGCATTGTTGTGTACAGTTTTTATGTCAACACCAGTATGAGCTGAGACGGAATTTCCCATTTTCTAGTGCTTTTATCCTTCACTTACGTAAGAACAAACGAACAGAGGTTAACCGATCAATGCTGTCATCTTCATTTGTCAACCTTAAAACATTATCCAATGAACATTTATAAATAGTAACAAATACAATACGTACGATAATAAAAGATTATTATAAATAGCAGTTAAGGGCTTACTTTTATATTTTTTTCCTATTTTCTTTTTTTACACCCGTGCGACTGCGACACACTGACGACCGACCCTCAAGCTCAACTCATTCCCTCACTCACTTATGTCATTCAAGCAGATGATGAGAATGAATGAAATTAAATGTCAACGTCAGTCAAGAAGTGTAATTTATTTTTAAATTCGTTCCGGAACGAACAACTTTTCGGGACGATTTCAGTAACGAAATGTCATGTATTATCATGGAAGTATTAAGTACTCCATGTGTATTATACAATAGGGCTACGACTGGCTACGAAGACTGACACCGCAAAAATATGTATTGGTCTTATAAAATCATTTAGGGAAATTTGGCAAATATGATAGCCCATTTATACTCGCGTACGAGTGGAGTGGCGAGACGAGCTGTAAGCCCAGCAACGAGACGAGGACGCACGCGCGGCCCGCTTGGTCTCGTGGTTCGCAGCGCTCGTGTCTCGATTGGTTTTTTGGTCACGAGTCAAAGGGCCTCACGGCGCGCCAAACGCGAGCGTGTTTACATTCGCGCTCTCGCTTCATTCATGATTCAACGTTGTGCCGGGCACTGCGCAGGTAGTTAAACTGCAAGAATGGATTGGTCAAAAGAAGATACTTTTAGATTTCTTGAATTATTTCAAAAATAACTAATAAATGGGGCTCCTAAGAATTTTTTACTTTTCTTCATCATTGCGTAGTAACAGAAGCTCAATAAACCAAGGCTTATTTGTTTTAATTTGCTTCTATTTGAATTCATTATGTAGTAGGTAACAGACACAGTAACAGAAGCTAATGCTAGGTTTACACGCGTGGCACGCAGCCCGGCAAGCAGCTCGGCGAGCAGCCCTGCCCAACAAATTGCGCACGCACGTGCACATTCAAACAGACGAACAGCCCGTTCACATGCTTGTGCTTGTGTTTCATCATCATCATCAGAAGAGTGTTAAAACCCATGGAAGTTTTGTACGTAGTACATAATACTTCCATGTAAAAACCAAACTCGTTTAAGTACCATAAATCTCGCGAGGTACGAGGCTACGAGGAGAGAGTGTAACCCTTATTACACTACCCGGTATTCAGGGCTTAATACCGGGTGGGCGTAGACCCTAATTAGTGCGGAGCTTATTACACTACTCTGAAAATCGGTCCTTAAATCAGTTGATATGCGATAATCGCCCTTAATGCATGGAAGTATTAAGTCTTCCATGCCTTAATGTTATTAAGTTAAAGCAGTTATTACACCACCCTAAATTCAGGGCACTGTATACCGGGTGGGCGGGGTACCCTAGTAAGTGCGTGCTTATATTACACTACACTGAATATCGAGAGTTGGACGTATTTACATCATGCCGCCGTCACTATCGAAACATCAAAAAGTTGCTGTAGCAGTCACGGCAGCGCTCGCAACAACTAATTTAGACTTTCGGAAGATATATTTTCAAAAATCCCGGAGATAGGTATATGATAGATATAGGTAATATCTTGTGAAAGATCGGGAAATGTTCTTTTTGCTATGAATGATGATTATTATAACTAAAATTTTTCCCATGCAGTTGCTTGAAAATAAAAAAAAAAGGTCATCCTTCTAGGGAAACCGTTGAGGTTTTGCTCCGTTTGGTCATATTTATACAATACGGGAGGTAAAAGAGAATCGGGAGTTTTGGAGGGAATCCAGGATATTGACCAAAATCTGGTAACCCTGAACACGCACGACCACTACCTACGCGCACGCCCTGGTCGGCGTGACACTGAGCTCACTAACCGCCCTAAGTGTTATTACACTTACCATTACATTACCCACGGAATATTAAACACAAGAGGAAAGGGCATAATCTAGTCAGTTCATAAAAAACTGCTGTCGCCAAACTCACACAATAACATTATACGCACACATAAAATTAACCAATCATAACTATAATAATTTCTTGAAATCACAAAGATGTAACCGCTACTAACAATAACATAAAAACTACCATAATGCATTTGAGATAAAGAAGAATTTAGAAATTACACTTTGAGGGTTTTACGGCATATCATCGAAGTGCTTTTGGCCTGCTTTGACTAGTTAGTTCACCTATTGAACGCTAGATGACACTCTTAAAAGTTGTACGCTGTAACACCTTACGACAATCAGCGTAAGGTTTTAAATTATACGCATGCACTTGCTTTTTTTCTAGAATGTTTATCATGACATTTATTATCGTCGCTACTCAAATAGGGATGGGATTAATACGTGTTAGCGTTTATTATACACATTAATACATTTTATACCTTTAAGTTGGTAATACATTGCATAGCTTATTATTTCTCTGATAAAATAGTCTCTCAATTGAAATCCGGCGTGCGAGTAGGAAATTAAATTAAATAGTCACTCAATTGACATCTGACGTCCAAGCGTATAAAAGGCAGACAAGTTGTCAGTGAGCCTTCCGCTCCCCCAACAGTTCGGTGATGATGACAAGGCCGTCCTGGCCATCATCGTAGTCATTTAGAAAAAAAAAAAAAAAAAAAAAAAAAAAAAAAGTTATCGTCATTCTGTTACGAGACGCCGGACCGAACGGACGTATAGAGTGATTTATGTGGATTATTATGTGGATTACCTATACCTATAAAACAGTAAGTGTTAATAGATTTATATTTTATTGGTAGGATTGGTAGGATATTGTTAGGATATTGGTAGGATTGGTAGGATTATTGATTGAATTGGTAAGAATTGATAGGAATGTTAATTATGAGGGATTAGGTTAGGATAGGATTAAGGATATTAGGATTGTATACCAGTGAAGTATTGTATTTGTATGAAAAATAGTGAATAAAGTGATTAAATCTTGAGTATTTTGGTTCTTACTTTCACAAACCCACTCCTTCTGAACTGATGGCCAACATACGAATATTATTGGTGATGAAAAATCGATTACTTCTAAAATAATTAATTAATATTAGAATAGATATACATTAACATTTAAATACACTGACAGAAGTTTCACATTTAATGTATATGTTACGGGTAATGCTAGAAGTTGGAGTAAACCTAGGTTTACCCGGGTTTACTTAGGATTACCCAAGCTACTTGGGTAAAGTCCGAATACAAGGTAAAATAAATTCGTGGTTTACCCATGCTCACCTAGGTCTACCCAACTACTGGCTGGGTAAACTTAGGTGTTGCCTAATTTTCTTTCTTATTTAATGAAATAGGGTTCACTACTAACGGTTCATCTGATGGTAAATGATAACCGCCGCTCATATACATCTGCAACGTCAGGAATTTCGAATCATGTCACAGAAGTTTATCTTGCTCAAATAAATAATTTCAATTTTAATAACAAAGACCGCTATTAGTTTTTGCTATTAAAGCTATTATTAAGTTTATGCTCACTAAATGTTGTTGTAGATGTTTAAAATGCCCTTGAAGTTTCATTTCACTAACCCACTTGGCTCCCGGAGCCACGCACAAGTGCGTGCTCCCTACAGGGAATTAGCCGTCGGGTAGCAGCCATCCTCTACTACCCGCCGTTGTCCGGGGTACGCCGGGCCGTCTGCAAGCAGACGACCACGCGTGGAGGCTTCCCTTGTTATACCCCAGCTTGGGTAATACTAGGTCAACCCGGGTAAACCTAGATTTACTCCACCTTCTAGCATTACCCGTAACATATATAAATATTATTTGTGTTAACAGATCTAAAAAACCCTATAATAATAGAAATTATTATTGAGTTTTTAGATCATAAGGCCTACTTACACGACAAGAAGTATTGACTAGATCTACAAATGTATTATCTACGAGCCGTTTTCTGCTTAAAAAGCTAGCAGCTCCAATATAATCAATTATATGACGTTCAACGAGCTTTGAATGGAATAGAAAAATCCTGTCATTTTATGACATTGAAAAAAGTATTTAATGTAATTTTTCCTTAAATTCCGTAACAGTCTGAAATGGGTATTCTATGATCATCTAGGGAGCTACACCGAACCATATTTTTAAAAAGAAAACAGCTCTTTGTAGGGAACTTCATAAAATAAAACTCATTTAAAATAAATAAAATACTTTATTTCTGCAAATAGATTCACTAGTAATACTTTTGCACGTCAAACTTTTTTCCTACCAGCACTTCGACGTGTAGCCTGCCGAGAAGAATCCACCGAAGAGCCGAATCCACTTCTCTTTTGCATTTGGATCTTTAGGAAAACTAAAACGAAAATAATCAATAGTTTACAATAAGGCATAAAAAAAGTGTAATAGACAAAATACATAATTAAATCGATGATATTTCAACGTGTCACAACCCTAAAGTAGGTTCGACTTGGGACGTAGTTTCTGATTCTACTATTCGATACTAGATGGCGCATGCGGACCAGGCGTCAGACAATTATAAACTTTATTTCAGTGTGTATACGTGTGATTCTTAATTTACACGAATGCTTTAAATGGATAGAGGTTATGCCGAAAGATTATTTATTTAATAAAAAGTAAATACCGACTTACCGATGATAAGAAACACATGATCGAAGCAAGTTCTTAGTACTACTATTGTTTTTGCACTCAAAGACGGAACATCGAGTCATTATTGAGAGTTATTTAATAAAACACTCGAATGAAAATACCGACAGCGCACGTCACGATACTTAAGCAACCACAAAGCGACTGAGTCAAGTTAAGACTCGCTGTCCTTAACTTTGGCACGCGGGCCACGCCCACACGTCCTTTCCTCTTGTGTTTAATATTCCGTGACATTACCCTTACCCCCTGAATCCTATTACACCACCCTAATTCAGGGTTAGGGTCCATGAATTCAGGGTGGTGTAATAAGTGCTTAAGAAAATTAGAGAACGGAATCCCTATACGTATTATTAAAAATGTGCCCAGATTTTAGCGCAGTTGAACCTTACACATTAACTTTCTCCTTCAATGGCTGTGTCAGCTGGTTGTCTCAGCTTTCCAAGGATGACAAGTCACTGACCAAGATAATGTTATGATGTAGGTACAGGGAATTGAAGGCGCCAGCCGATGAGCCGAGTCCAGGGAGGAGTGGAAATTGTTCCACCAATACCAAAGCTCTGAAATTTAGAAGCAGAAAACTATGCAGTAGCTTGGAGCATAGGTCAATTGAAAAAAATCAGGCTTGAACATTTTATAGGTGTATAATAAGTTGCATAGGTACACAGTATGCACACCCTACTTGCTTTGCTACAAATAAATAAGGAATCTTTAATTTAAATCTCTAATTTCAACACTAAACTTAAAATTTGTTACATTATTTCTTAATGTATTTAAGATATTTCTTTGCACTAAAATTATCTTCTACATCATCAGATATCTTGACTTTTTTCTTAGGTTTCCTCTTTTCTAGTCTGAGTTTTCTTTCTTCATCCGAAAGTGTCGACAAGTCCAAAGGAAGCTGCAAATTGATTTTTAATATGAAATTCGTAATCATATATGTACATACATTTAAGAGATACATTTGATACAAAGAGATACAAAAAGATACATTTGATGTGGTACTGCTGTGATATATTTTTAGGTTTCTAAAGTCACCTAAATATCGACATTTTCACATAATTTAAGCCAAATCTTTTAAGCATTTACCTTGATAATTTTTCTAGGCTCATGGTATCTGATATTAATCGAAGAACCATCGGCAAGAACTACTTTAGTTGGATACATTCTAGTGTAAACTTCTCTGTGAATCTTAGTTATGCTAGCTACGTTATTATTTAAATCCCGCTTGAAATAATTTAGAATTACACCTTTACCACAATTAAAAATAAAACTTCTCGCATTCATTTTGAACAAATAAAAATAAAATTAATTAAGCAACTCAAAGCGACACAATAGACCAACATAACCTCCTAACCTAAATTGTACACTATTCAACCGACCGACTGTCAAAAAGGTTTATGGATAGCGCAAGCATGTAATCGGGAACGAAATGTAGCTCAACTTTCTTCAAGCGGAACACATGCTTTGTTTTGTTTGATTTGACAGAATCTGTCCAAGGCTATATTATATATGTCACCGGAAAATAGCAAGAATCGTAAGTTGATCAATTTCCTAGGTAGTTGATTAACTTCCGGAAAATAATAAACGACAGTTGAAATGTATTATTTTACGTATGTATTTTAGTAAATTGATCATTTTACGGGGTCTTGCCGTAAAATCATCCGACGAAGGTGAGGTGAACGTTGATTGGTTCAATGGCTCACGTGGCGTTATCCCGGCAACCAATCAGGGAACAGTGTATTAAGTTACGGGTAATAGTGCACCGTTAAATAGTACATTGAGCACCGATTGGCCCATTTGAGGATGATTTTACTTGTGTCAAAATCGTAAATTATTAAATGACTGTCAGGCTACCGTAAATTGATCAACTAACTGAAATCCATTGCGTAAAATAATACATTTCAACTACCGTTTGTTATATTCCGAAAGTTAATCAACTACCTAGGAAATTGATCAACTTACGATTCTTGCTATTTTCCGGTGACATATACAAACAAGACAAGACAGACAGACAAGCCAAGCCAAGCCAGACGTACCTACCTGTACGTACGGTATCTTTGTTATTGTGTTGCTGGGAGAAGCTCTTCCCTTTGCTGAAGATTTAAATGTTTTTTTATTGTGAGTAAACGGAACGGATAAGTAATACCTATAACTTACATCACATTTAGCACTTCTTTCTCGTAATTATAACCGCAATTATTAAAAATATAGTGAATTGTGTTACACAGATTGCACTCAAATAAGGTCGCGAGTCTCAAACAAAGTTTTTTCATGAAATAAACCGTATTTAAATGAAGTAACTTGATATTTTTTTACTATAGTGTACTATTGTTACATTTGTTAATGCCTACAAATACTCGCCGGCCATACATTATCGTGATCTTATTGGATTTATTTCTTTCAGTCTAACACAATATGGGGTGTACACAAAGTGAAATTTCCCCTCAGAATGAGGCTCCTAAAAAAGGTTGCACCGACGTGCTATGGTTAATCATATACATTCTCTTCTGGATTTTGATGGTAAGATAATTCAGATTTAATAATTTATACTGTTTAAAAAAATGCAATCTACCTGCAGTGTATTTATATTTTTAAAATAAATATCAAATGTGGGTTTAAGTAATTTTCTAACTTACTTTTTTTCTGCTTGTATTAAAATTAATTGTGTACATAATAATTTAAATAATTTTGAATAATGTTTATTTATCTACAGTATTTTTATTCCAGATAATAGTTGCAGCTATATCATTTGTGTACGGGAATCCTCAAAGGCTTATTAATGGATATGATTCATTTGGCAATACATGTGGTGTAAAGAGTAATAAGAAGCTCATAAATTTCCCACTGGCTGGTATTAGCACTGTTGACAAAAACTATTTGTTTTTCATGAATGTAAAAGAATTGTCGAGGTCACTTAAAATATGTGTCAAACAGTGTCCTAATAAGAGAATGGAGTCTCTAGCTGATATACAAGAGTTTTATAGGGATACTGGCTCAAATCTTTGCAGATATGATATAAATGTGAACAGTGCTCCAAACACAGAGGACATGTTCAACTCCATAGGCCCGTGTCCAAAACTACCAGTTTATGACACATTCCCACTTTTGAACAGGTGTTTCCCAAAATCTGCTCAGAATTTAGCTAAGAAAGTGTTTACTGATTTTTATGATTTGCTTAATAGTTGGGATACAATTGAGCAGATGTTATCCGATCTATACTCTTCTTGGAAAGAAATGATCATTTGTGTAATTATAGCATTCAGTAAGTATTTTATCTTTTATACCTAGTTTAGTAGATCTCAAGGGGAGGGGTGGGACATGCACTATGCATTGATAGTTGGTGTAACCATCAGATTATCCCATGATAATAACTGCTGCATAACTGCTCCATAGCAGGAGAACTGGTTTGTATTGGGTGCATTCCCTGTTAGGCCCAATGTTGCTTTACATCAGAAGAGATGTGGTGTATCCCCACTCCATATAAAAAAAATTATCATACCAAATTTCAATTCCGAAATACAGATTCAAAATAGTACAATATTTGATTTGTTGTCTCTCCTATTGATTTTTTGACATTTGACTATGAATTGTAAATAAAACATTAGTCCAGTTTCATTACAAGGCCAACTCTATTTTAACCTTAATGTTAGCACTGATTAATACAATAATTGTAGTGTAGGAAGCCAGTGTGTGACCACACTGACTCACAATGTGGTGATGTCATATTTTACAAGATTGTTTGAATGACTTAGATTACCATGTTTATTCTAAATGTATGAAAAAGTATGAGATTACTGATGATGTTGACAGTTGCAGACTAGGCACTTGGTCCCAGTCTGAACACGCTACAAGAGAAATCTTGTATTAAGCATACCAAAATAGTTTCTAACGGCCGTATTCATATATAAACGTTACTATGCGACGCGCGTACGTCAGGGTCCAAGGGGTGCGGTGCACCCGGGCGACGCGGCGCAGGTCCCCGGGGGACTATAAGAAGGGTTGAGTCCGGCACCCCGGCGCCGAATATACTTAAGACGGCCCTGGTTGTTTGGGTTTCTGTGCGTTCGTGTAACGCTAGTGAATACGGCCGTAAGTCTGAGTGTCTCCCAGGAAACCCAGATTTGTGTTTTGTATATTATATTACAATGTTGTGTTTGAGTCCCATCAAATTTTCCAATCACTCAAATAATTTCATATCACTCATGAAATAAGAGGATCTCAGTTTGAAACTTTTGCTTTCCACTATAATTTAATTAACGGGATGCAAGCGCGACATTGGTTATGTACTATGGCCATATACAGGGTGTCCCGTAAATAGCACGACATACTTTACAGGGCGGTAGTTGACACCAAGGCCTATCAAAATAACGAAAATTATGTTAACTGAAATTTTACGGTTTTCAAGTTATATTGATTTTTGAATAAAAGACCAAAATCAACACTATATCAAATACAATTTCATTTAGTAGATATGTTACGGGTAATGCTAGAAGTTGGAGTAAACCTAGGTTTACCCGGGTTCACTTAGGATTACCCAAGCTACTTGGGTAAAGTCCGAATATTAAGTAAAATGAATTTTAATTCGTGGTTTACCCATGCTCACCTAGGTCTACCCAACTCTAGCTGGGTAAACTTAGGTGTTGCATAATTTTCTTTTTTATTTAATGAAATAGGGTTCACTACTAACGGTTCACCTGATGATAAGTGATAACCGCCGCTCATGTACATCTGCAACATCAGTAATTTCGAGTAATGTCTCAGCAGTTTATCCTGCTCAAATAAATAACTTCAATTTTAATAACAAGGACCGCTATTAGTTTTATTATGCTCACTAAGCGTTGTTTTGAATGTTTAAAATGCCCTTGAAGTTTCATTTCATTAATTAGTTATACAAATTTTTAACATTACCCAACCAGAGTTGGGTAGACCTAGGTGAGCATGGGTAAACCCCGAATCAAAATTTATTTTACTTATTATTCGAACTTTACCCAAGAAGCCTGGGTAATACTAAGTCAACCCGGGTAAACCTAGGTTTACTCCACCTTCTAGCATTACCCGTAACAGATACATTTAGTTGAAACAACTATTTAAATATTTTTTACGATAAAAAAATCAATGCCTAAGTAATTTAAAAAATTATACTATGTACCACTCTGTAGAGTATGTCGTGCTATTTACGGGACACCCTGTATATAACCACTTGCGTTACGGTATCGGGACGACTTGCTTGTGGTCCTGTTGTATGACCTTTGTTTATCCTATATATTTTTTCTAATACTTTTTAGTTTGTTCACTCTTGATGGTGTCTATTCTTCATTTGCTGGCTACGTTTGTGTCCTGGATATTCATGATCGTCGTGTCTGTTGTAAGCGTCGTCGGGACGGCCCTTTTGTGGTACACTTACCATGAGCTAAGAACCAAGCAAAGGGACTTTTCTGGAACACAATTCTTGAGTGTAAGGCGCAATGTTGTCATGTCTGTTGAAATTATAATAGTTACTTTTAATCTTTTAAATATTTAACTGCTTTTTAAATAAAAAAAATATCTTCTTTTAGGAATCCCTGAAGAATGAAAAGGCGTTTTTGTGGTATGCCATTATCGCAACCATTATAACTGTAAGTATTATACTAAGACCATAATTTGTTTCAATATTCACACCTTCGGAAAGATTGTGTATTGTGTGAATCAGTAGTTTGCAACATAATACACAAGCTTCATCTGCATCTTGGCTCACATTATCATGGGTTGGAATCATGTTCACGTTATTTAAATAGAATAGTTCAATATTCAACTGAAGTAAAAATAGTTTACTGACGATTGTATATTGTATGTCAAACAAACACCATTAAAATGTCATAAAACTGTTTTATCTAGCATTTTTAATTAACTGTAATAAAGTAACAAATATTTGTTATACAACTCATTAATCATTTATAAATACGAGTATATCGTACTTATAGGTCATTTACAAATGACTGGAATACACAATTGTCCTCAACCAATAATAAAATGCATGGTCATGTCCTTTCAATCCAAAAATAAAAAAGCTATTTATTCAACTCAAGATTTAATAAAATATTGAACAGTGGCATTGCTACTATTTTAACGGTGCGCGGTGTATGTAAGGATCGCGTTGGCGTGTGTCGTATTAGCTCATTAAAACCTCACCCAGTTTTCAATTAGGTCATCGTACTTTACTATTATGTGGGTAGGGTAGTTGCCCTCTGTTCAAAAAGTCTTTAACACAGATTTACTAACTAGATCGGTGATTAGCAGGAATGTTGCCATGATCCAGTTTTGATTGCCTGTGCTCCTTCGGGTTTAAAAGATCATCGACATATCCCATACAGAAATTATAGTGGTTGGCCTGCCTTTTGAACCGAAAGTTGTGGGTTCTACTCACCCGGGACCTTAGAATAATTATTCTAAGCCCGGGACAAACATTTGTTCCATGTCTGGTAGTTTGTATGTAGGTATAGATATTATTTGTGGTACCTTCGTTGTTCTGATACCCGTGATTGATGACACATTAAGCTCTTACTTTGGGATCAGAGCGATGTATGCCATGTCACTATTTTTTTTTAACAAATCTAGGGGACAAGTAGTGTGACCAAATGTCCATATTTTGCGACTTGTCCTGTATTTCGGGAATGAGATTTTGCAATTTTTGCAAGAATTTTTCGTTTTTTTTGTAATTTGGCGAATCCAATTGTCCAGTACATAATTTAAAGGCGTTTAATGATAAAAATAACTTTTCGAACAATATATAACTCTAAATTTTACCAAGGATCCCTAATTTTTTTTTCAAAATGAAATATTGCCTTTGTCAAATTGGAAGAATGTAGCATTCTATTGGTGAAAGAATTTTTTAAATCGGCCCAGTATTTTGAGCCTATTCATTACAAACATAGGTACAAATCTTTCCTCTTTATAATATTAGTGTCGACTTATTTTTTAAAATATTTCTTTAATCCTTTAGGTAATCCTGTTGTTGTTGGTGTTCGTGATGCGGTCCCGGGTTTCGTTCCTGGCCGCCCTGTTCAAGGAGACCGCGCACTGCCTCGGCTCCATCCCCTCACTCTTCCTGCAGCCGATCATAACGTTCGTCTTTCTTGTATTGTTCTTCGCGTTTTGGTCTACAGTTGTGGTGAGATTATTTCTTTTGTTACTATCAAAACAGTTCGTCAGAAAATCATTATTAACCGACTTAAAAAAAAAGGAGGTTCTCATTTCGTTTGTTTGTATGTATGTATGTCCGCGATTATCTCGCGTTTGGCTAAAGCTATTTGGATGCGGTTTTCAGAAAAGTATTTGTTACATTCAGAAGGTTTTAGTACTTTAACCGACTAAAAAAAGGAGGTTCTGAGTTTGAAGTCAAGTTATTACCAATATAAAATCATGAAATATAAAAAAAAAACCACCTGTTTAATATGTATTTTGTATGTGTTTGTGCAGGTATGTCTAGCGACAGCAAACTATCCAGGAATACCATATAAAACGAACTTCTTCATTAACGGGACCCCTCTTCCTGACCATGTGGAGAATGCAGCAATTCAGGCTCAAAACGTCAACAAAAGTGCCAGTTTGAAAAGTAAAAACTCTTATTGCTTTATGTTCATATTCTTAATTTATAATATGTGTGTAATATTTTATTAATTTTTTTAACAAATTACAGCATTTACCCTAGATTCAGTGGAATTCGACCCAATGTGGGTAAAGAGTATGTGGTGGATTTGCTTGATTTGCCTGATATGGGGTAGTGAGTTCATATTGGGTTGCCAACAAATGACGATCGCTGGTGCTGTGTCTGTCTGGTATTTTAGGTAAGAATATTTATAAATATAATGATATTGAAACACTTTAAGCCTGCGCCCGCTTTCTAGTATCGACAATCGGCCGATTTCTGACATTGTAGAACGTTTGCATTTCATTACTGCTATCAGCATGTTTAATTTTTTCCTACAAAAAAACTTTCATCAAACGTTCATCGTATATCTTAAACGTGTTTGTCAAACATTTAATTAAATATTAAATAGATTGTCACAAAATCTAACAGATTTTTGATTTCAGAGGTCCAAATGCTCATTCTCCGGTGCTGTACTCCATCGGTAAACTCATTAAGTATCATTTGGGCTCAGTTGCGAAAGGGTCCTTCCTAATTACGCTTTTCAAGATACCACGCCTCATCCTTACCTATTTACATGCCAAGTAAGTATTTCTAAAATTCTTTAATCGATCTCTATGTAGCTAATTTATCGATTCACTTTTGTGAATTTGTTAACAAAAGGCATAATAGGTATTATTAAAATAATTTTGTTTGAACTTTAATAGCCTTACTTTCAAACGTTAATCATTCGCAAATATTATGGCCACCAAAGGTTATCTACAGTTTATCGTATTATTTATGTAAGGTGTAAACATGTACCTGACATCAAATAGTGATGTACGCTTTTAATAAAACAGAAGTAAAGTATTTCGTATTTACACACTCTTTAGGGGTTCTTATTTAAGTAATTACGTAAATGTTCCTGACACAAATAAACAAAAAAAATGGACATTTAACAAGTAAGCTTGAAAATCGCGTGACAAAACTAACGTGTCGTAGGCTGTTAGTTCCTATTAGACAGGGTGTCCAAATAATACTCCGAATAATTAAGAGAGGTAGGGCATAGCGAATCCTTGCTCGAATTGAGCTGCCCGTCCGGGGAAGGACCTCCACCCTATAGAATACCGCAGCCAAATGACTTCCGGGTCGTGTTTCTGCTGGTGAGTAGGGTCTCCGGAGCTCGTCTGACAAGTAACTAACCAGTTGTCACAGCGACTTGGGCTTCTCTTTCGCTTTCCATCAGGCGTAGGGAAGCCATTATGTCGAGCTACATAAAAAAAAATACGGAACTCTACTAAAATGTTGAAAAAGTGTTTTTCAATGATGTCTTAATATTTTTATTTTTACTGCATATCAACGTCACGCCATCCAAAATGTAACTATGTAATGTAACATACAATAACTGAATAATTTGAAAAATCACAATGATGCTCATGTCAACACAAAGACAATAGGGATGTTTCCAGGGTCAAAATACTTACATTATGTTTAGTCCGTATTTTCGATTATAAAAAAAAAATTAAACCGACTTAAAAAAAAAACACAAACGACCAAAACTAAAAAGCGATAAATAACGTAAGTAATTCTATCCTTAATACATAATTATTTAAATATTACAATTATCACTTATTTTTGAAGTCGGTGCCAGCCTCTCGGTACCTAACGTAGACTGTTGTTGTATGACGCGCGCGGCCGGCAAATCCACACGACAATATACATTTATTTGTTTGGCGGGCACCGACTTCAAAAATAAGTGATAATTGTAATATTTAAATAATTATGTATTAAGGATAGAATTAGTTACGTTATTTATCGCTTTTTAGTTTTGGTCGTTTGTGTTTTTTTTTGAAGTCGGTTTAATTTTTTTTTTTTAAATAATTTTATTTCTCTATTTTTAGTTGCGTTAATTGTGCTGTGACCTTGAATAAAGGCTAATTAATGTCCTTAAAAGTTTTACTTAGGAATGAAAAATTTTGCTTTAAGTCAAGTGAAAACTTTGCAATCTAGAATCAAGCATATAACTTACCAAATCACCTGCCCTATTAGCCCTGCATAAGTACATACTACTACCTAGTTTAATATCGACCAATGTCAGTACTATCCCCTAACTCCTAACCGTTAAGGAGTTCTGTGGCTTCATCATCAGCACCAGATGTTGACGCCCGGAAGCATATACCTGATTAAAATATGATTACGTAACAAAAACACCATATGAGCATACAATTTTCGGTTGTTGCCCTCAATTTCTCCAGGATCCCATCATCAGATCCTGACTTGGTGATAATGGGACCACCTCGGAAGTGTCCTCTGTCGAACTGTCGAAAAATTTTTGAAATCCATCCATAATTAAAGGAAATATCGGTGAACATACATAAAAAAAAAAAAAAATATTATACATACAGACGAATTGAGAACCTCCTCCTTTTTTCGAAGTCGGTTAAAAATATATTGGACACGTATTTTTTCTTTTTTCATTTAAACAAAAAATAACAAAGATACAAAGCATCAAAATTTAGGAGTGGGAGTTTTGATGTCACGCCGTGCGACAAAATGCCGCACGGCGTGACGTCACACGCAACTTTAACGGGCTATATCTTTGTAATTTTGGGTCTAATTTACAAATGAAAAAATACGTATCTCTTATTTTCTAATAATCTAGAAGACGGACTAATTAATTTTTTTATGGAAACAAGCCTATTATAATTTTTATAAAATTAAATTTCTTTTATTTTGTATTTTTGTAGACTATCCGCTAGGGCGGAAAAAGGATCAGAGTGCGCTAAATGCGGCCTCAAGTGCGGTATTTGCTGCTTTTATTGCCTGGAAAAGTTTATGCGGTATCTGAATCACAACGCTTACACTATTATCACAATCGAGAGGTGCCATTTCTGCAAGGCAGCGGGCAAGGTAACGTAATGCATTTGATTTAATTAATTTTCTTCTTTGAAATGTATTTGACCTCTTAACTTTCGAACGACTGCACCAAATTGGATGATTCTTGGTTTTATGTATGCGTTATTGTTAGGACAAGTTTGTATAAAATACCAAATAAGACAATATGACGCGTATAAGTACGCCTGGTCAGCTAGTTTTTCATAAAATCTTGCTAGACATGATATACAGTGGCCAAGCGTTACATTAAAAAAAAACTAGTACATGTGTAGTAATATGAAGTTTTAAAAACAGGACGGTGATTTCTATATTATCTTAGCTGGAACTTGGTTAACACTCTTCTGCGTTGCTGCGGCTGCATTAAGTGAAACGTTTCAGCTCCAATTATTTTTTAAATTGAAATTTACATTATATTTGCGCTATCCTGGGTAGTCAACCAAGGATGTTGATAAAAACTATCCAGAACTTCCCAGGGCACTAAAAAAAACAGGACATGTCCTAGTAAAACAGGACGGTTGGCAACTCTACTATGATATAATGATATTGCTATGACTATGAGAACTTGTAAATCTAATTAACACATCTTAGGTTGTTAATAACACTTATGCCTAGTGGGAGATTGGTGGTCATCAAACAATAGTACGTAGGTAGTTCTGTTTTGTGGTGTCCTTATTTTTACTTAAAAAATACATCGTTCGCGTGATTGCTCACTCTAATGTCATGTCCGAGATTTTGTTATGAGGCACACCTTTTTTAATAATCTTAACTAATAACTATAACTAATTATTATAAAGCTAAAGAGTTTGTTTGTTTGAACGCGCTAATCTCAGGAACCACTGGTCCGAATTGAAAAATTCTTTTTGTGTTGAATAGACCATTTATCGAAGAAGGCTTTAGGCTATATAGCTTAGGCACCACGCTGCAGCTATTAGAAGCGAAGAAATAATGGAAAATGTAAAAAAAAACGAGGAAAAAATAACTATTCCACGCGGACGAAGTCGCGAGCACAGCTAGTATAATATAATTTTAATTGTTATTATGTATCAAATGTGAGGATAGGGAACCTGTTAATATGATGTCAACATTCCTCTGGGTTTTTTTTATACCAATAAAGTGGGAAACACGCCTACAGCCTGCCTGATGTTAAGCGGTTACCGCAGGCTATGGACGCCTATAGCCCCCCGGATCTGGGGGGCAGGTGTTTTTGCCCTCCCCGGACCAGGAGTGCCGGCCGCTTATCATCTGCGGCTGGCCAGGGCAGGCAGGGATGTGGCTGTGTGCTTCGGCGCTACCTGTGTCCGTTGCTTGCTGCCCACTGGCGGCACAGGGGGGTTTAGTGGGTATGCCATCCCATTTTGGGAGGTGTGAGTCCCACAAGATGAAGATACCTAATGCATTCCCCTCTAGAAAAAATGGACGCCTGTAACACCAGAGGCATACAAGCGCGTTGCCGACCCTGGTGGTGACAGCGGTGGGCGTCTACAGGCTGATTTTGATGATGATTTCTCTTGCAGGCGTTCAGCACGATAGTGAACAACGCCCTCCAAGTGGCGACCATCAACAGCGTGGGCGACTTCATCCTGTTCCTCGGCAAGTGCATCGTGACGGCGGTCACCGGCATCATCGGCCTGCTACTGCTCAAGCGCAACACGGAGCTGCACTTCTTCGCCGTGCCCACTCTCGTCATATGCATCTACTCGTTCTTCATCGCGCACTGCATACTGTCCCTCTATGAGGTTTGTTTCTTTATTTACTTATCTATGCAGTCTTATCTTAAATAAACCCAAGACATGCCACGCTGGGCCACACAGCGCCATCCAGCCCCAAACTAAACCGAAGCTTGTACTATGGGAACTAGACAACTGATAAACTTACTTAGATACTTTTTTTTGTAAATAAATACATATTATACATAGAAAACACCCAGACCACTACAAACAGACATGCACACAAATGTTTGTAATGTGTGGGGATCGAACCCACGACCCTTGGCTCAGAAGGCAGAGGTCACTACCAATTGAGCCACCGAGCCAGTCATACGGATAATGAATGCAAATCACCGTCCCATTTCTTTCCGGCGGTGTCGTAAGAGTAGTCTCCTTGACATTTCAACTTCTCGGCAGGTGGTTTTTTTCTTTTTTTTTCTAAATGGCTACGATGATGGCCAGGGGGCCTTGTCCTCATCACCGGACTGTTTGGGGAGCGGAAGGCTCTCACCCCTAGACTCAGCAGGTGGAACCTTACTTAGCTTACCCGCCTGTCTGTCGACCTCCGTACACTATCGTTTCGGCATCGATCCGATAATATGTGGAAAAATCGTGCAATATAGAACATTGGCACTTTTCTAAAATTTTGAATTAGTTTGTTGTTCTATTCCGCCAAAATTGAGACGCTGTTTTTAATATAGGTAGACGCGGCTATTACACGAAGTCTGTTAATTATAATAATTTTCAGTAACTTCCTAAATAGTAATAATTCAATGCAAACATTTATACCGTATTTAGTTTGTTGTAAAATGTTAAAGACCTTAGTTTATAATTAACTGATATGATTACGCTTATATCCATTCCGGTATGTCGTAACAAGCTGTAACGTACGTTAATTTGTCGTTGACCTTGTTTTTGTATCATTGTATCCAACAAAAAGTCAATATTTTGTAATTACTTTAATGGTTACAATAGACTGGCAGGGAATTAACGAATACGCGATGAGTCATACATTAAAGTAGCATGAAAATTAACACGTATTGTTTGACCCGGTGCCTAGCGTTTTCAAAGTCATATTTACCAAACAATGCAGTTAAAATTCCCACTATTGGTATTTTCAATGATTATTATTCCATTTCACCCCCGAATTTGGCAGAAATGAAAATAATAGTAATGACCATAAAATATGATTTCGATGAGCAAAATATAATTTTTCTTTCTTTCTCGTCTTATTAAATCTGCGTGATTTTATTTTGACAGCATTTTCCATACAATTCTATTTTTCACAATAGTTAATAGTACTTAGTACATGCAGATGCACCCCTCTAAAAGTAATTCTGGCGGCGCTCATGCCAATTGAATTGTATTCTTTTTGCTGCGTGGGAGCAGAGCGGTAATAGTGTGCTACCTTTACGCTGGTACCCTACCGTCATACGAAAAAAGGGCACTTCTGCAAACAGTTGAAAATTAAGAAAAAAAATAAAAGACCTATATCGCCTTACCGATTTATGTAATACTTAGATGGTAAAACGCATCTAAGGGGCAGCGCAGACGACAGACTATCCGTGACGCACTTTTTTGCAATTATATGCAGTAACGCACACGACGCGTAAAAATCTGTCACGGATATTTCGCAGACTCAACGCGCACCGCACATCTTCGATCATTTTGTCGGAAGACTTAGACGCTCTTTTTAAATGTCTCAGACGCAGACTCTATCGCACAATAAGTGTGCCGTCTGCACTGCCCCTACACGTGTGTATCTTTTTTCTAAGTATCATGTAGTGACGCTATTTCAACATAATTATAATAACTTAATTTAACCGAATAAATACATAACTCAATCCTGAAGAAAATGTTAGATACGCCCTTTTTCCGTATGACGGCAGTTCTGGTCAGGAGAGTATTACAGCGAAAGTGCATCTTTTCTTTGCAGATGGTGGTCGACTCTTTGTTCCTGTGCGTGTGCGAAGACCGGAACATGAACGGCGCGGACGGCAAGTGGAAGAACTCCCGGCTGGCGGAGCTCGGCGGACACAAGCGGGACGCGCCCGACGGGCCCGAGCTGCAGGAGCTGCAAGACAAGTACTAGCGCTCACTATGTACCGCACAGACGCCTGTGCGCTTGTAGCAGCGTAAACTAGCTGCTTTTTATGTTGTTTATAAGTACAAGTGTTTTTCGTGCCCTTCCTAAGGCCACTTGGATGTGTTTTCGATCCATACTCTCCGATTCAAGTACTACGATATACCTCGCACAGTCTTTGCGAATTAATCTTCCCTGTTACTAAATAAATTCCAAAATATTTAATAAGAATTTTATCGACGAAGTCGTCAGACTGACTCATGCCATAAGTCCACCATAACACAATGAAATTTCACATATTTTCCCATTCGGTTCTATAACTGGTATTGTGACGTCACTGCCGCAGACTTCGAGTCAACAAAGTATTATCTAAATTCATCGCTTCAATCGGAGAGAAACGGAACGTATATTATAAAACGTATATTTACGTACTTTACAAAAACGCATCCAAAGTTCCTTTTTTTTAAAGTGCGGCTGGCCTACAGTATTTGAGGCTTTGTGGCGAATCAGCAAATGTTTATACATTATTCAAATATTTTACCTATTGTACCTCACGCTTAGAAATCAAATGGGATTGAAGATTGGAGCTTTCTTTATATGTAATTTGGACCTGTGATTTGAATGTGATTCGAAGACTCCCTAGAATGTCGCAATGAAATTTTATCTTCGTAGCATTTTTTTATATTTTGAATTTATAGTATAAAACGGACCATAAAGTGGGGCATGAATTGGCATGATGCATTTAAATGATTACTAATTATTGTTGAAAGTAACCATGGAACAATATATTAAGTTTAGTGGACACAAATGGTTGTGGCTTTAATCATATTATTTATTTTTCATCATCGAATTTATTTAAATGTGACTGTTTTCAGTACACGCACAAGTGCAAACGCGTTTAACGATAGACTGGCTTATATTAATTAAGTATAAACACATGGTAATAAAAAAGAAATCATCAAATCCATCAGATTATCGTGTTCAATCCCGATCTTTTACTCTCCTATTCCTCGACTTTCTAACATAGAATGTATCAAGTTGGGGTATATTTAGTAATATGAATACATAGTGCCTTTTACGAAACATAATAAACAGGATATACTAGTTTATCTGTACGTACAATTTAATGCTTAGGAGTTCCTAAACTTTTATCTTGCATCTATGACTTTTCTGACGAACACTTTATGAGGCTAATATAATTTTTTGCTCCCTACATAAACTGGGTATTGTAAGTTACAGTTCCTTACAATTTTACGGCACCTCCTGCCTCACTTTGGGAACTCCTGGCTTAGACCATAGGGACCCAACCGGAGCGGTATCGACCTCGGCAGGTCTATTCACAACGCCACGACTCCGATTCGACAAATTCGAACGTCAAATGAATGTAGAGCCATAAAACTTTCACAGACCTATGGGTAAGGTGCGGTCGCGTGTGGGCATGTAAGAGCTTATGAAAACCCATAAAAGGTTGGATCCCTATGGCTTAGATGATGACTTGTTTTATATTTTGCCTGTACCTGTAAACTTATTTTTTATATAAGTACTATATTCATAAAAAGCATTAATAAAAAATGTTATTGCGCTTTATAGCATGTTTGTGTACCTATAGCATGGCCATGTATGATTGTACCTACATAGATGATGTATAAATTGGCGTTTAAGATATTTAATTGGTTATTGGTAAATACTCGAAAATTTTACAGATGAATCTCAGTGCAAATATACGACAGGATCTTGAATGAAGACTCCTTAAATCATTTGATTTAAGGAACAATTTTAGTTTATACTATTTTTTCCACCTAGTTATTATTTAGAGCATAATATTTTTTATCTAGATGCTATGTGTATTGAGATTTTGATATTTTTATATTTAAATGAAGTTTTATTATCTCTATTTAGTGGTTATTAATGACTTCATAGAGTTAAACTGGATACTGTGGAGGAGTACGTCATATTAACGTTGAAGATCTACATACATAATAGAATAAATTAGATAATAAGGTCATCTAATTTATTGGATGGTAAGGTTTTATTTTTATGTCATTAATTTATCTCGTTTCCATTATTTGAATTCGTTACGTACATAGGTATTGCGAAATCTTTTTATGATAATATGTAACACTGCACAATGTTAACATGCCTGTTATTATTATGTATTTAAAAGAATGATAAAACTAATTTAATGTACGTCATACAGGCTCTCATGACAGTTTGATTTTAGCTGAGGATAAAAACCTATCATTAATTCACTAATACCAAACTATCGAAAGTAGTTACATACTCATTGATTTGGTATCATTATTTTATAGCTAAGAGAAGATATGGTACTATTTTGAATTAAATATTTAGTTCACACTTGTTGAATTTACATCGTATTAGGCTACGATCAATCAATGTTAAATATTTCTAAATCATATTAAATGGATATTTTGAGTATGTATACAATTTTCAGCACTAGGTGTAGCTAACCACCTACTTCAATGTAGGCATAAATATATGGCACATGAAACTATCAATATTTTTTATAGAGGATATGAATTTTACAATCAATTATTGTGTGATCAAGTAAGCATAATACATATATTCAATGCACATTTAGTTCTCAATGCAATGTTTTAATATTAGCTAGGTATGTATATTTGATAGGTGTGTTCATAAAAAGTTTACCGTCCAATTATCACCAGTAATGATTTTCATAGTATTACTACGGATTCATTTTAACATTTTTATTGAAATAGATATAATGAAATGATACAAATTAATTATTCAAAATTTGTAAAATCTCTTTTAGTATAAACATTTTTACATTATTATTTTTAAGTCACGAACATTCTTTATTTTGTTCATAATTTTGTTCTTTTTCTTTATACAATGTGTGTTATAATTTATATTCATGAATAAAAATGATAAGTTTTATAACACCTATTTTAGACAATATAAGTTCTTTTACAATCTATTTCATTTGATGTATGTTACACTAATCTAATATTCTATTATTGTAATATTATTGCATTAAGCACAAGGGCATTTTATGTAAAATTGGAGATAAATTTTATTGCTGGCTAAAGATTCCCAGGAGCAGATGTTGACTTTTAAGTTATACTAGCTGTGCCAGCGGCGTCGCTCGCGTGGATATCGGGTTTCAAAAATAACGGACTTCCATATAATACCCATCTATACCTTGTGCCTAAGTTTTAAGTTAGACTCTAGCAATACATTGGTGAAAACCGCATTCAATTCTATGCAGTAGTTTTCGCGTAATGCGCGTTCAAACATACAGGTTTAAATTTCTCGCGTTTTCCCAACACTTCCCGTCACTGCTCCGCTCCTATTGATTGTAGCGTGATGAAAAGTATCCTATAACCTGCCCAGGAGTATGAAGAATAATTGTACCAAGTTTCGTCAAAATCTGTTCAGTAGTTTTTTTTTCTATAACGAACATACAGACAGACAGACAGACAGACAAAAATTTTACTGATTGCATTTTTGGTATCAGTATCGATCACTTATCACCCCCTGATAGTTATTTTGAAAAAATATTTTATGTACAGAATTGACCTCTCTACAGATTTATTATAAGTATAGATAGTGTGTGTACAATACAAGTGCGATAATTCCATCACTATCTGCTTGCAATATTCATTGTTGTGATCAAAATTAGATAAACATATTTTTATTTACCTTTTCTAATTTATTATTTCATGAATTTTATCTGTGCCTAGTTCTGATTAATTTTGTTCTTCTACCTCATGTTTCTTCCACTTTATATTAAAATATAGTTATTATTTTAAATGAAATAAATCATGTTTTAAAGGACTTTTACATCTCAAAATAAATCATGTGTGTAAAAATAAACGTTTTATTTACGAAAAAGCTTATTTCTTCTTAGGCTTTGCCTTGTTCAGTTTCCTTTTCTTGATTTGATCTGAGATCAATTTACTTTTGGCTTTCAGCTGCTTCCTTCTGATGGCCATATCTGGTTTGGCTTTAGATTTCTTCTTCATGCTGAATGTCTTGCCTTGTGGAGTCTCATTTTCATTGGATTCTTGAATCTCTTCTGAAAATTATAAAATACAAATTACAATGTTTTAAACCTTTAAACTCTTGACTCATAACTCCCTTACAGCATATTCATAGTTTAATCCCCATATAGGCTACAAATTTGATAGCTTTACTTCAGAAAGTAGCACTTTTATACAGTTTACTATTACTTATGATAAATACCTTTTATAACAACTTCTTTAGCTTTCTCTAAAGGATCCCCCTTAAAGAAATCTGCTCCCTCAATATCGGGGTAGCCAGTCTCGGGTCTAGTAGCTTCGGTAACTACTTTCTTTTCCACTCTTCTCTCATATTTATTTGCTGCTTTCTTTGAATAAGCCTGTCTGAGTTTGGCCGGACTAATATATTTTGGATTTTCCCACAATGTTGCTCCTCCAAAGGATCCCGAAAATATTTTTACCTGAAACATATAAGAAGAATGATTGTTTTTATTTAATCAACATTATTATATAAACTATATTTTAGACCTTATTGGTTTAAAATAGTTTATATTCCTCCTAACAGTTACAGGACTCCACCAGTTAAATTAAGTTAGCCATGCATAGTTGAGCCAGTTTTTTATAATACTATGAATTGTGTATGAAAAACTCAAATATTTATGCAAACTGAGCGAAATTGAGTTATAGTTCATTCACGTTAAGAAAATAGTGACTGACAGGTCACTGACAGGCCACTAGCCAATTAAAATGCTAGAAATTATAATTTCCAAGAATTTCCAAGAAATTAGAAATTATAATTTCTAGCGTTTTAATTGGTTAGTGGCCTGTCAGTGACCTGTCAGTCACTATTTTCTTAACGCGAATGAACTATAGCTGTGGTGGCAGACTGACCCAATGCCTACACACGGGCAATACAGCTATAACTGGTTTTAGTACAAGACATCACAAACATAATACTTTAAGCATTTTATTGAATGATTAATTTAATAAATATAAAATACTTACAGGATTCAATACAAATCTTGGTCCAATTTCTGCCAATCCTCCATCTTCAGAGAGAATTTGATAATTTCTGAACCAAATTCTATTATCCAATATCATGAATGCATAGACATGATCGAAAAAGGGTTGGCTTTTAGGGTGATGGTTGGGCACCCCAAATATCTGTGTGAGTAACTCCTTTAGGAGCATGTAATGAGGGTCTTTTGTAAACTGTGGATCAAATGAGAGCAACGGCCTTGAGCCCCTGAGGCAGTTTCCAGTCATTTTAAGTTCTCCCATTGTGTATACTGTAAAAGGAATTTAGGAGAATTTATTTTCAAACAACATTTAATGAAAAATTTAATAGACATCAAATTACTATCTACTGCAAAGAAAGGAAACATGGGACTCAACTTGAGTGACAAAGTATGAAACAGCTCATCATCATCATCATCAGCCCGTATCAGTCCACTGCTGGACATAGGCCTCCTAATGTAAGAAACAGATATAAGACGGAAATCCAAAATGGACATTCTCGAACAGGGCTTCCCTTAGGAAGCCCTAAAAACGTGTGCCGTATGAGCTGCACCTAAAGCTTACTTTAGGTGCAGCTCATACGGCACACGTTTTGTGCGATAGAGTCTACATCCAAGACATTTAAAAAGAGCATCTAGGTCCCTACAGCTCTGCCGACAGAATGATTGCAGATGTGCATTGAGTCTGTGAAATATCCGCGACAGATTATTGCGAGTCGTGTGTGTTACTGCATATAATTGCATCACAGACAAAAAAGTGTGTCACGGATAGTCTGTCATCTGCGCTGCCACTTAATCATTTGTAAGATTTTCTAACAGCACCCAAATCAACTAATATGATAATCAGCTACATAAGCTAGGTAAAATTAAAGCTCCATATATTTTCAGCAGACATGTTACTCTAAAATATTCTTTTCATAATAATCAAAGTCTTACATACCATTTTCAACTAAAAATTTCACACATGGCCCATTTGGTATATTTGACATCCAAAGATATAAATCCCTCATTTTTCTGCCCTCGAAGAGAATGCATTTATTGCAGTTCTTCATTTCACTGATCTCATTCACGACATACAAGTTCTTGCTTCTTTCCATCTTAGACTCCGTTTTGTGGTGAGGCATCAGTTTTTTGATGTCTTCCATCATGTGGCGGTGGCGGTGGTTGATTCCCCGGGTAGCAAATACCAATACACGTTGTCTGTTTATCCATTTTACCTGAGAAAAACACAGGAAACATTTAAGTTGTTATTTAATAATTTCCATGTGTAATTTTGATATTTGACTGTATGGAACCAAAGTATCCCTTAAACCTGACATTTACATAGGATTAATTAATATCAAGAATCTGTTTGCTTTACCTGTTTCGGCATAGGATCATCGGACATTCTCACAGGTGGCAAAATAACCACATTTTCTTCTGGTTTACTTGCAATTTGTTTAGTTTGTTCTTTATTTTTCTTCACTTTCACCTTAACCATTTTGTGATTTTTAACACAAACTCAGCAGGAGGCACGTGCTAAAATAATGAAACGATATGTACGAACTTTATGTTTTTAGGTTATAACAAACCTTGCTCGTCGTGGTAAAAAACTGTTTTGTATTTTTGACAGCTTCGCGACGAAATGTGTAAACTGTTATTTTACCGAATGCCAAAAACTATCAAGGCCAAACACAGATTAGTAAAGTTAACGTCGTAGCAGTCACAAAGTGGAACGCAACTACAAAGAGTCATCGACAATTTCGACAAAGTAGAGGGTAAAAGCGGAAACGGGAGAAAAAAATATTTGATATTTCCGGTACGATGCCAGCCAGACTTTTAAAAAATTAAATGTTTTGTTTTTAGGATCGTGACAATATTATTATGATAAAGCCGCACGTGAAAGCTGGTGTAAGACACCTAAGCGTACCACCTATTTTAAGAGCACCATTGACACCGATTGTCGCGATTTAGCCTGTGACCCTGTAGTAATACCAACTTGAAAATTCACCGTTTATGCGCGTTTATCGCTCGCTACAAAAAAATAATTACATAACTTACAACATCACAAACATTGAACCTATCTCAAATATTAATAATAGGTATTATATCTACTTAAATACAATATTAACGCTCATACGCAGATTAAACACAAATGTTTATCATTATCACATGAATGATCGAACTCACGACCTTTGGTTCAGAAGATGGGGTTACTACCAGCTGAGCCAATGGACCTTCTGAGTCTATAGTTTAGGTCTACATAATGCAATTTGAAATATTTTTCGCCCCAACCTTTGTCATTGCAGTTTCATTCGCCTTGGTGACATGCTCTTTACTGACTTTTCCAGAGTAGCCTACAGCTCTCAGCTATCTGAGTATCTCAGCAGATACTCCAGTCCAGCGTACCTAATGCGCTAAAAGTTTTTCATCACAACGATCTTTGTCGCTACAATACAACGTCAATAAGAACGTGTGTAAGTTGTTCTAGTGGATACGAAATGGGCGATAACGACGACCCGACATTCGTTCTTCTCTAAAGTGACATATTTATGTAAATAAAGATAAATTCCAGATACTCTACGACGTAATCATTAAATAAGTAACTCACGGTTGGTTTTTAACTTGCAAATTAGCAATTTGTATACTGGCGTGTAAAATTGTAATTATTAAACGTAATATATAATTGAAAATGTTACATTCTCTTAAGATATTCACTGAATCTACAAAAGCATTGAAAATTGTACATCAAGTTAGATGCGCCTCACAGATAATTCCACAGTATTCATCGGTAAGTTCATTAATTTGTTGCTTCTATCATTACGGACATCGCGAGAAGTTGTTAGTCAACAACAGTATAATAACAAAAGTGCCATGCGAAATTCCTGGTTTGGCTCGGTGGATCAACTGGTAGTGATACCCTGCCTTCTGAACCAAGAGTTGTGGGTCCCATCGGGACAAATCCCAATCCCACTCGGGGCACACATTCGTGTGATTAACATTTGTGTTTGTTCCGTGTCTAGGTGTATGTATATTTGTATTTAAGTATACATAAATATATTTGTGGTATATAGTGGGTATATAATATATATAATATATAGTGGGTTTGCCCTACTAGTCTGGGAGGTGTGAGTTCCACATAGCACACCGTCTCCCCTCGGAGGTGGTAGTGGCACTTCACAGGTAGGTATGCCGTCGAGTGTACGGTGGTCACAAGCCAGGCGAGTAAACCCCGTCATCGGCAAGTAAACTGAAATGTCCTAAATTAATTAATATTAAATAAATATCTATGTAATCATTCGCCTGCCCTGCTCCCATTTATATAAAATACTATATCAGACAGACAATCAGACATAATACTATATATATGTACTCGTACGTATCTTATGAAAAGGTTTTACAGAGCGGTACGAATATTAATTTTTGTTTTTCAGGAAAAATACAACGCAAAGAGAAAAGATTTTTCCGTAGTACAAGAAAATGACGTCAATTTCTTCCGCTCCGTACTTGGTACAAAAAGAGTTTTAACTCAAGATGACGACATCTTGCCTTACAACATTGATTGGATAAAAAATTGTAGAGGTCATTATTTTTATAGAGTTTAATGGAATTTTAATTTGCTAATGATAATAACAACGCAATTAATCATTTTCAATTCGTCTACAGGTCAGTCCAAAGTGGTATTAAAGCCAAGAACTACAAAGGAAGTATCGCAAATCCTATCTTATTGCAATGAAAACAGATTGGCTGTATGCTGTCAAGGAGGCAACACCGGATTAGTAGGGGGATCAGTGCCAGTTTTTGACGAAGTTATATTAAACCTATCTCTTATGAACAATATAATAAGTTTGGATGATATATCGGGTAAACATGTTTTTGTTATTGTTTTAGTCCAAATTCAGGCATATAAGTAACAACACAAATAAATTACTACAATTATTATGGCAATGGATTTACGATGTGTGAGTAAGTAGGTACTAGGTAGATGGCGCAGAGTGGTCCAGAGTGGCATGTCTTGGGTTATTTATATTTAATTTCCTATTTATTATCTCACGACCACACTAGTAAAATCGCAATCCGAATAGGTAATTTATAGACATAATACAAACCAAGGCTTAGAATTAATAACAAATGGATGGTCTAAAAATTAATGTAGCGTGACATTAAAATCGTTGGAAACATTTCAGGTGCGCTAATATGCGAGGCGGGCTGCGTTTTGGAAACCCTGGACACATACGTTCGCGATAAAAATCTAATAATGCCGTTGGATCTAGGAGCCAAAGGCACCTGTCAGATTGGCGGTAACGTCAGCACGAACGCGGGCGGATTGCGCCTTCTGCGGTACGGGAACCTGCACGGGTCCGTACTGGGCGTTGAAGCTGTTCGTTGAGTATTTTGTGAATTAAATCCTTTTTGGTTTGTCTGGTGTAAGCAGACAACGCGGTCTAAGGAATATGAACAATCCACAACAGGTTCACTTGCCTACATGCACCATGTGATTGTGGAATGAAAAACGAGATTACGAGGTTTTTTTTTCCTGGCCTGTGTTTGATTACTTCAAGATTCTGCTATTAGATTACGAGGTTTTACATGCAATGAAGAAAACAGTCCCAAAAAATTTGTGTAACGTAGGTAATTTGTGGATGGCTCGAAGGACCATTATGTACGGGCAAGGGTGTTTCTTCCGGCCCGCCAAGGGCCAGAATGTCGAGGGTCTTCGATTGTGTGCCGTCGGTGTACGCGCTGGGTCCATCGGTCAGGTCGCTGCATGTAGGTCGCTGCTGACGGATGCGCCATGTACGACGTAGCTCGTACAGCAGAATATTAAAGATGTATAAGATGTTTGAGGTCTAAAAGTAGTCGAAAAAACCTCGCATAATTTGTTATCATTCTTTTTTGGAACGTGGCCCTAAAATCAAATACATTTTATAATTCTAATTTCAGGTAAAAGCCAATGGTACGGTAATCGATTGCTTAAAATCTCTGAAGAAGGACAACACTGGTTACCACCTAAAACATTTGTTCATAGGATCAGAAGGCACATTGGGTGTCGTGACCAAAGTCGCTATACACTGTCCACCAAAACCAAAAGCGGTGACTTTGGGCTATTTTGGTAAGTAACTAAATAAATAATCTAAGACATGCCACGCTGGGCCACACATCGCCATATAGGCCCAAACTAAGTCGAAGCTTGTACTACGGGTACCTAATACACAACTGATAATCCTACTTATATACTTTTTTAAACTGTAGCCACTGTAGGTAGCAGGTATTTATTAGTTACCTCTGATAACGTAGGTAAATTTTTTATGCATAAACTAGCAAACCCGTCGAACACCGTTTCGCCACCAGATGGCTGTTGAATTTTTATTTCCTGAATTTTCTTTCCTATAAACCTCACGGAGCCGAGACCTTTCCAACGAATGCAAAACCGTGGAAATCGGTTAGAGCGTTCAGGAGTTATAGCGTCAGGAAGAAAAACCCGACTTATTTTTATTTAGTAGATATTATTTTTATATAGTATTATAATAAAGAGATAAATGGTTGTCAATAGGTATATGCCATTTATAATAATAAAACTTAGCTATTATATTTTCTTTAAAATAGAATCTTGGTTTTACTTGACCACGTACTTTTTACAGGTGTTGAAAATTTCGAAAAGATTTTGCTGTTATACAAAAGTGCTAAATCTTCGCTAGGCGAAATATTGTCGGCTTTTGAAATGGCTGATAATCTAACGATCAGCCACACAGTGAATACTCTTAGTCTTCCGTACGTATACATATGTGTATCTTCATTCTTCACCTTAAGCATTCTATAATTTTACAAAACAATATTGAATCCGTATCTACCTCTACCTTATATCATGGCCGTAAATATTTTTAAGTTGTACATAATCCTTCCATTTTTGTAGAAACCCAATAGCCGATTTCCCATTCTACGTCATCTTAGAAACGCATGGCAGTGACGAAGATCACGATAAAGAAAAAATACACAGATTTCTTACTAACGAAATGAAGAGTGGATTAATTCTCGATGGAACTATAACTTCTGAGCCATCCAAGATGAAGGTAGGTATGTTTACTTATAATTTAATTTTAATGTTTAATTGTACCTCTTTTGTTTTTTTTAAATCAGGAATAACTGTAACGATGTATTACCATCTTTATTTAGGTGTTTCCAAAGTATCTGAATAGATTTGCTGGTAGGTAATGAGGTATCTTGCTTGAACTTTAACAGGCGGCGAGCGACAAAGTCGGAAAGAACTGCATCTGTGCTAGTTACCGCTGTAAGTAGTGTAGTATGTACTGCAATTTTTCGTAGGGACAAGCCTATTTAAGTTGTCCCGACGAAAAATAGAAGTACCTACTCCTTCCCCTTCCGAGCTTCGTTTTTAGGGACCGAGGTCCGACATACGTACCATCTTGGTTTGTCGTCTGCGTAAATGTGATGAAACCCACGCCACGCCACGCTGGGTTGGCAGGTTGGCGATCGCAGGGCGTAGTTTCTCGCTCCGATGATGCTGCTACCGTCATCGGTCTTTGGTATTTAGATTTATATAGCTATGCTTTCAATAGTGACGGTTATACCGCCATCAGTCGGTTGCCAGCACCTCGTTTGTTATTCGGCAGGATGCACCACGGGCAGGAGAGGTGAGGTTGGCTTGGAGCGAAAAGATGATGGCTTTATTTTAAATGAACGTGTCGTTGTTCCAGGCAATTTGGACCATTCGAGAAAGCATACCAACAGCCGGTCTTGTGAGGGGCACGTATATGTTTACGTACGACGTGTCGGTGCCCCAGACGCACTACTACGACATAGTGCCCAAGCTGCGCCAGAGACTTGGCGATAAAGTCATCAAGGTGGGCGGTTTCGGACATGTTGGTGAGTGAAGTGCTACCAATACATCTTTTTAAGGTTCCGTACCCAAAAGATAAAAACGGGACCCTATTACTAAGACGTCGCTGTCTGACCGTCTGTCACCAGGCTGTATCTCAAGAGCCGTGATAGCTAGAGAGTTGAAATGTTCACAGATTATGTATTTCTGTTGCCGCTATAACAACAAACGCCTATTAAAAACAAAATAACATAATTATTTAAGCAGGGCTCCCATACAAAAGCGCAATACTACCTACCTTATTGAAATAAATTTCATATTATTTAGTTAAACTTATTAATATAAATTTATTTTTAAATAAATTCAAAGGTGACGGCAACCTGCACATCGACGTGGTAGTATCGAAATACTCTGCCGAAGTTAAGTCTTTGCTGGAGCCCTACATTTACGAGGAGGTGGCTGCGCTCGGGGGGTCCGTCAGCGCGGAGCACGGGCTGGGGTTCCGCAAGCCGCGCTACATGCGCTACAGCAAGGACCCCTCCGCGATACAACTGATGCGCGACCTCAAGGCGATCATGGACCCGCAGGGAATCCTTAACCCGTACAAAGTTATTCCAGACGAAGATTGAAATAACATTTTGACATTGATCATGGATAATTGAACCTTAAACTACTTATTGTTTTATTCACATCTTTTTTTAAGGAATCCGTACCGCAAGAGGAAAAAATCCTTACAGGCTCAATTTGGTTTCTCAACATTTTTTTCACACGCGCGCCACATTTGAATGGTATTTTTTAGTAAGTATTAACACCTACAAAATTGTAAGCTAATATGCAGGTCCTTAAAGAAATTATGATTCCTTAGAGGCTACAGAAATTAGACTGCAGGACTACCTGCAGTTCCCATTTCTAATTACATAACATTAAAAAGTGATACACCCACTCTTTTTGTTGACCGTACACCTTCCTATCTTTGTTAGCTCGTGGAAAGCACGTATTTTCAGATATTTTCAGGTTTTACCTGTTTGGAGTCACGAATTGCTTTCACAAACCAACTGGGTAAGCACGGAATAGATAAATCTTTGTTGAACCGTTTATTTCAGTCGAGTTTTCCCTGTAATGACTGACAAATCGCTTCAACAAACGAAGGTAAGAACAAAGAAATATGGGTTTTTGTTATGGTCACAAAAGATATGAGTTGCTTTGTTTGCCTTTGCTCTGTAGGTAGGTACCAACAAAATAGACAAGATTCATATTAAAATAGACCCGTCAGTACCATACATCATTCCCAACATGGATATCAAGACGTTAATAGTTGCAATCGTGGTCCTCGCTCAACTGGTGACAGTAAATGGCTTCGCTTGGGCGGTGGTGGGCATCGCGACTTCAGCTCTGGGCACAATCATCAACGCGGTTGACAAGGCCCAGGTTTGGGTGGTCGAAGTACACAACGAGGGGCCGCACCATGCCCACCTGTGGTGCGCCTCCAAGGACGATCGAATTGGCGACCGGAACGGCGTGTGGGTGAAGCCTGGTGATAAGCTAGCCTGGTCTTTCCGCAGAGCTCGTAACACCCAGTTCTGGTGCACGATGGACTGGTACGGGCAGCGCGTCGGGTGGGACGTCTACGTCAGGAACTGGAAGGATGCTCCCAACCCCACCAAGTGGTCCATTAGGAGCAACGGAGTCTACGACCAGTGGAGGAACAGGAAGTGGCGTCATCTAAACAGTTAAATCTGTCCGATTTTTAAGGCCATATATTTCTGAAACTGCAACAAGCAATTGTATTTACCAGACGTTAGTTTCGATGGGTAGTTTTTTTCCTATTTAAAAGAAAATAATAATAAAAAGCCAAGCAATAAAATTCAAACTGGTCTCTAAATTTGCCCTGAACGAATACGAATAAATAGATAATACCGGCTACTAAGTTCAGTTTAGTCGAATTATCACGGACACACTTGTAGATACAGTCAGCATAACTGACTAAGCCACGTGAATCTGTGTTTAAGCAGAGCATACTTAGGTATACTTAATATTAGCAGATAAAGTAAGTTCGAAAAAAATGTACGATCTATTTTCTTTACGAGGTGCCGGAGCTGTGATTGGCCAGTCTCCGGGTTTGTTCTGAGAAGCAAAGAATTCGGTTCCGACAGCCCATTTACTAGTACATAATGTGCAATGCTTTTGTGTACTGTTTGTCTACTTGTAGAATTGTTCGGCTTTTTTAAAGACATTATAGGTAAGTAGGTACGTGTAGATTGTAAACATCGTGACTCATTATACGTAACATACGAGTAGATCTACTTAGTTAGGTATAGTATCTGATGTGTAGGTAAAAACTGAGTGACAGAAAAAGAACAAACGTGTATGCTCAGTGCCATCTGTGCTCACATCACAGTGCCAACCATGCATGCTATTATAAAAAAATCTTATCATCTCTATCCTCGTATTTGTTAAGGTGCCATTGGTAAACTACATATGTACTACAATATGTCCAGCACGGAGCAAATTTGCTTCGTGGTGGGCACTTAGTACTAACGTACCTAGAATGATTTATTCTTGCAGAATGATTTTTTGATTCGACTTCCTCGGTGGCTCAATTGGCTTGCCTTCTGAACCAAGAGTTGTGGGTTCGATTTCCACTCGGGACAAACATTCGTGTGATAAACATTTATGTTTGTTCAGTGTCTGGGTGTTTATATTTTTTTGAGTATGTGTATATTTGTGGTACCTTCGTTGTTCTTAAACCCATAATAACACAAATGCTTGCTTAAGGTACTTACTTTGGGATCGGAGCAATGTATAATGTATGTGATAGTTATATTTATTTATTTACTGATTTTCAGAAATCAAAAGGTTTAAGTAGATAAGTACTGCTATCTACGCATCGTAAGTCCAGATATGTAATGGCTCGGCAATTTAGACAATAGAAAAACTGCACATTATCTTACGGGCACATTCGCCTTTATGAATAAATATTAGTAGGTACATAAGAACTAGTTGTGTTGTTAATAAGACATGGCCGTGGACGCTGGTGCTTTGTCAATTGAGTTTTCGAGTTACTTTGCACAATACATTTTTGCGGTGGGGAACACCGCGTCGGCCACTGCCGATAATTTTGAGTCATCAAGAGCTGTTCTACCTATTATTGAAAGACCTAGTCATTCTTTTATTACGTCTTGCAAAGTTTCAACGCGATCAGAAATTCTATCCAAAGTTTATCGTTATTTAACTCAATGGCTTATGTGGTGGTAAGCATTGGCACTGCGGTGCTGGGAGCTATACTCAAGATTATTGATAAGTCGGAGGTCTGGGTCGTCGAAATTCACAACGAAGGACCACACCATGCCCACCTGTGGTGTGCTTCTAAAGACGACAGGATCGGTGACAAGGACGGCATATGGGTGAAGCCTGGTGATAAGCTGGCCTGGTCTTTCCGAAGAAGGAACACGACTCAGTTCTGGTGTACGATGGACTGGAATGGGCAGCGCGTCGGGTGGGACGTCTACGTCAAGAACTGGAAGGATGCTCCCAACCCCACCAAGTGGTCCATTAGGAGCGACGGAGTCTACGACCAGTGGAGGAACAGGAAGTGGCGTGACCTCAGAAGTTAAGTCAGTTTTGGACGTTTGAAAACTTTTAAAATTTTCATACTGTTTTATTATTTAGGTTACCTACCCATTAATTATTGTTGTAGAGTTAGGTACCTTTAAGTTATTTATAATGTTATATTGCCATTTGTTATGTAGTAATTTAAAGGAATGTACTGCGATCTAACTTTAACTATTATAATTATAATACATATTACACTTAGATGCGTTATTATTATTATGATCGTACCTACTTACGTAAAATTACAATATAAGCACATATAGATAGGCGGCTCAGATCGCGGTAGGTAGTTACATGTAGGTGTGTACTAGGTAGGTAGGTACTTTACTGAGAAAAAACCGGCCAAGTGCGAGTCGGGCTCGCGCACAAAGGGTTCCGTAGCAGCAAATATAATAAACTTAACCAAAATTACAGTTAAATCAACCTATCTCAAAAACTATAAGAGATACTTTGATCAAACCAAAAATCGTTGAAAGAGTTAATTAGCATGCATCACCTCTATTTTTTTTAGAATTTTATACCCCGTAGTTATAAAAATAGAGGGGGGGGGACATACTTTTTACGACTTTGAGAGCTGATATCTCAAAAACCGTTCACTTTAAGAAAAATGTTTTTTAGAAAACTTTATATCATTTTAAAAGACCTTTCCATTGATACCCCACACGGGTATGTACATCGAAAAAAAAATTTTCATCCCTCAGTTACATGTATGGGGGGCCCCACCCCCAATTCTTTTTTTTACTATTTAGTGTCATAATTTTGTAGCGGTTCATACAACACATATTCCCATCAAATTTCATCACTGTAGTACTTATAGTTTCCGAGTAAATCGGCTGTGACAGACGGACAGACGGACAGACGGACAGACGGACAGACGGACATGACGAAACTATAAGGGTTCCGTTTTTGCCATTTTGGCTACGGAACCCTAAAAACGGTAAAGAACTGTAGTTGCAATCACAAATCGGTGCCGACATGATAAGGTAACGTTTTATTTATAACGATTACTTTAATTTATTTACAAAGAAATGATACGTTATCAAGCAGTGTTAAGTAGGCATCTCTGAACAAATGTACAAAATAGTTTCATTGCAAATACATATGTTCTGTTGCTTGTTTTGGACCATTTGCTAGTTTCAACTTTCCAACATGAGGAATCATCATAATCAGCCGTAGGAGAGGTCTACTGCATAGACCTCCCCAAAGTCTTTCACATCGGCTGGTTGCAAGCTGGGCAGCATCCAGCATTAGGAATATAACTAGGTAGGTAAATAAGTAACTACCTACCTACTGAGAATGTCCGATGTTGGTGAACTTATAAATACACCAGTGAATGTCGATATTTACCAAACACAACACCCAGAATACCAAATATATACTTACCTACCTATCTGCTATTATCTCGCTCCATGGGCGCATTATGTAATTACCTAACTATGTTGACAATATGTAGGATTTGATTTCGTGTTTCGTCTAAGGCGCCACAGAACGGGACGTTTCTATACCGCTCGTAAGGTTAGACAGCTAGCCAGTTATTACATAAATATTGTCTATGAATTTGTCTTCAATAAAGAAAAGATATAGAGTAGAGAGTAATCATATTATAACAGCATACATTATCAAACGCAGTCAACATCCGTATCTATCTATCAATAACAAGCCCAAACAAAATTAGTCGACAAGCCTATAATAGCATAGCTGAATGACGTATGACGCCCGAATGAAAGTAGGTACGTCGTGACAAGCGATTCTAGTGCCTATGACCGCTAGTCGGTCGGCGCTTGTTGTGATCAAAACACGTTGACAATGTTAAATACAGCAAACAAAATTGTACAATGCGTAAAAAGCGGGCATCTTATGGAGCAAATAAGGTGTGCATCCCAAGTTTTACCGCAGCTCTCAGCAGTGAGTATCCATTCCTATCTAATCATTATAATAAAACATGGCATGTTTATCTGACGGTTAGGTACCTACCTACCTATAATGTTTATTATCCACATGTCGCAGGCAAATTCTATAATTCGCTCGTATACAAACGGCGTCGGCAGTTTAGAAAGATAAATACGTGTTATAAAATGCCGAAGGCAAATTGTCATCGCATCAACGTCGACTTGGTTTGTGTATTAGGGTGACCATGATAATAGAAATGAAACAGGGTTTTTAATCATTTTATTTAGGTATTTAAGATTCATAACAGAATATTATTAAATTATTGACTACGAAAATAAATTCGTCGATTAAATAAGCATGAAATTGAAACCGTAACCGAACAAAACCTGCACTAAATGGTACCGTGTGAGAACATATTCTCCCTAATCTTAGGATCCTTACACATACATAGTAAACTTACCAAGAATTACCTATTAATTAAACAAGACATTCAGTGATAATAACAAAAATAAATTCAACAAAGTTTCTTTGTTTCACTTACTCTGCTAAGCTTAAACAAGCGTAAAACCATCAGCGAAACAATTGATTTACAGCGAATCAAAATACAATGCATTTTATTGCAATTTTTTGTTCCACTTTACCAGTTTCCATGGACACCCTAGCGTTTTTACGTGCTGGATAACCTCGAATTTTTTTGTTTTTTTTCCACGGTGTATTCGGAGCCCCCTTTGTGATTAGTTTAATTTCAATAGTTTCCTATAATACTAGCCCTTAAAATCTATTTGAAACAGCCGATATTAGACATATTTTTAATATTTTTTTTCTTCAACACTTTTACTGTTGACCGCCATATTGGTTTTGGAGACTAGTAGCGCCAGGGCGCGGTTAAATTTGGTACTAATTGGAACGATATGCCGAGGCAATTTGTAATCGGCTGTAATATCGTAGCTCGGCATATTAGTAAATGAACGACATCTTACATACGGCGTACGGTATTTTATATAACAAATTTGTCTTTGTAAACTGCCGACGCCGTTTGTATACGGGCGAATAATAGAATTTGCCTGCGACACACATACACGGACAAGTTTTTATTAGTAACTAGCTATAGCCCGCGGATTTGCCCCGTGAAGATCATACAATCTCATCAGATTCAGATTCATCAGACGGGACGGATTTCAAGGATCTTTACATTACCGTAGATCATACATCTATGATCTACGGTAATGTAAAGATCCTTGAAATCCGTTAAGTAGTTTTCGCGTCAAACCGAGTAGGATAGTGGGCAGCGGCGTAGCGTAGTGGGTGCGGGGGGGGCGGCCCGCCCCGGGCGGCACATTTTAGGGGGCGGCAAAATTTCACAATTTATAATCTATCCATACTAATTTAAATAATAAAATTATTTGAACCATTTCATATTTTTATCGGAACTACAAATTCGGACCGATTGAAAAGAGCATGGAATTTTTCATTACTTATTCTGTAACGGATTCGGGGAATCCCTTTTCTTTGAATGATATTTTGTAGCGACGCTGCCAACACCGTCCACGACTTGCGGGGATTCCCCGTATTTTATTTTATGCTTTGTTGATGACTAACAAAACAACAGCGAGAATTACTGACGATTCAAAATAAAAGGGCGGCAAAATTGTTTTCTGCCCCGGGCGGCAAAATTGTCTTCCCCCCCCCCCCCTCCGGGCGGCAAAATTGTCTTCCGCCCCGGGCGGCCGACACCCACGCTACGCCGCTGATAGTGGGATAACATGATTAGATGGATCTAAGACATAAATCAACGTAAACAAACAAGTTACATCTTACCTACCTTTTATTACTAGTCACAACAGGCAGATACCTTAACTTGATCCATTTTGTATTCATAAATCACGTTTAGGGGCAGCGCAGACGACAGACTATCCGTGACGCACTTTTTAGTCTGTGATGCAATTATAGTAACGCACACGACGCGCAAAAATCTGTCGCGGATATTTCACAGACTCGACGCACATTTTCGATCATTCTGTCGGCAGAGCTGTAGGGACCTAGATGCTCTTTTTAAATGTCTCAGACGCAGACTCTATCGCACAAAAAGTCTGTCGTCTGCGCAGCCCCTTATAGTAATATTATTTTTATCAATACCTTTCCCAACCTTTTCACCGCCCGTCAGTGGCAGAAGCACAAACCGTGCATAGCAAAAAAATAACAGGCAGATAACTCAATGTCCTGCTTTCAAGCTTACTTACCTCCATCAATTTCAGGATAAATATAACGTAAAACGAAAAGAATTCGCCACAATACAAAATGATGATATTGATTACTTTACATCCATTATTGGTAACGAGAGAGTATTGACGGATGCAACCGAAGTTTTGCCTTTCAACATCGACTGGATTAGAAACTGCAGAGGTATGTACGTACAGTAAGTGTAATTCACAGTGTAAGTGACACATTAGACTTACTTACCTACGTTAATGTATGGCTGACTGAACATACTGTATTTAGGTAAAATCAATAATTATGATTCTGATACTTTTGGTTTGGCACAGATTGATTGATGTGCTTATTTCTGAAAAAAAAAAAAACAATTTTAACGTAATCTTATAGCACATTATATCTACTATAACGTGGGTATTATTCTTGCATGATGGTCTAATGGTAGACTGTTGCCATAATCATATGAATATAAAAGTTTATACTGAGAAATAATGAACAAATCAATAAAAACGTTTCATGTTCGCTTTTAGGCACATCAAAAGTAGTTTTGAAACCAAAGAACACACAAGAAGTGTCGCAAATTCTCTCTTACTGCAACAAAAGGAAACTAGCGGTGTGTCCTCAGGGAGGGAACACGGGCCTCGTCGGAGGGTCCGTGCCCGTGTTCGACGAGATCGTGCTCAACCTAATGCTTATGAATAAAGTTGTTGGTTTGGATGAAATATCAGGTAAGATCAATGAAAATCATGGATTAGGTACCTAATACGAGTATGTACCTTCCTAGCTAAAATTAAAAAAAATTAGGAACCCCGACCCGATCATGTCCTAGATTATAGCTATCTTATAATTCTTATAAATGGTCGAACCGATTTTGATCAAATTATACCACACGGGCAAATGTCCTTTCAAACAAAAAAAAGTAGGTAGATATTTCAAAATCGCTTCACCCGTTCGGGAATTACATACGATGAATTTTGAATTTTATTAGTAGTGTAGAAAAGTATACTAGACTCTTTTTATAAAAAAAAACTGGAATGATTTGAACGTATCCCATTCCTCACTGTCTTTGCTCCATCGTAGGTATGTAGTTTTCTGTTGTGCCTTTTCCAATGGGAAAAACAGAAAACAGATAAATAGAAGATATAATACATATATTCTTACATAATATCTACGGCCAAAGGTAGCCCCCAAATGAAATGTCATTTGGGGGCTACCCTCGGCCGTCGTTAGTACCTAGTATTTGCGTAACATTCATTATTTATTAGGTGCGTTAGTTTGCGAAGCGGGATGCATATTGGAGACCCTAGACAATTACGTTCGTGAGAGAAATCTGATCATGCCTTTGGACCTGGGAGCCAAAGGGACTTGTCAAATCGGCGGCAATGTAAGCACCAATGCAGGAGGGCTACGTCTGCTTCGCTACGGCAACCTTCACGGTTCAATACTGGGAATTGAAGCTGTAAGTTATATAATATGTACTCGTCCAACATACCATTTAATCTCGAATGTCGTTATCTATCGAACTCTGTGACATTGTGCGAATATCGTCATATTAGTTTGAAAGGTCGATCCGGGTTTCGGAAATGAACTTTTATATGAAACGATTCATAATAGTAATCATGTTATTAGAGGCCATGAAAGTCAAACGTCTAACGATCATATTTGGGATATTAAAAAATACCTCCTCATTTACAAGGAAAGCCTATAAGAGCAGAGTGAGCGGAGAGGGTGGGTTCGTTCAGTTTCACACAGTGACGTTAATAGGTACAGGGTGGAAGGTCGACAAAATGTCACGGACCTAAGGGGCCCCCGATTAGACGTGAATCCAAACTGCTAACATTTATTACACATTATAAGTGAAAATCCTATAAAAAGCCACGGCCCTCTATAGTCTGTAACTCTGTAGTATATAAGCACGCCACTGGTGCACAGCAGCAGTAGTATTGGTTTTAGTTATGTATTGATCTACTTTTAAAATTACATATCTATGTGTATATATGTCTTATTCTTCTAGGTCAAAGCTGACGGTACCGTCGTAGATTGCCTCAAGACGTTGAAGAAAGATAACACGGGATACCACTTAAAGCACCTTTTCATAGGCTCCGAGGGCACATTAGGTGTAGTCACAAAAGTAGCAATCCACTGCCCAGTTCTGCCAAAAGCAGTTACCCTTGGGTTCTTCGGTAAGTTTTGAACCCGTCATACCTATATGTTAGCATTACAACTACATAGTGAAATCTTAGCCTAACGAATATACCTAATTATGTGCAGGTGTTGAGAACTTTGAAAATATTCTTAAATTGTACAAGAGCGCCAAATCGTCCCTAGGCGAAATTCTGTCCGCATTCGAAATGGCTGACAAAGAAGCAATAAGTTCAACAGTAAGAAATCTCAATATTCCGTAAGTTTTTAGAACAACAATTACCTAAGTTATTGATACCTTATTGAAATAAGTTTATTAATTCATCTATATTTTAACAGAAATCCAATATCAGAATATCCATTTTACGTATTAGTGGAAACACACGGCAGCGATGAAGGACACGACGCAGAGAATATTTGATACCTTATTGAAATAAGTTTATTAATTCATCTATATTTTAACAGAAATCCAATATCAGAATATCCATTTTACGTATTAGTGGAAACACACGGCAGCGATGAAGGACACGACGCAGAGAATATTTGATACCTTATTGAAATAAGTTTATTAATTCATCTATATTTTAACAGAAATCCAATATCAGAATATCCATTTTACGTATTAGTGGAAACACACGGCAGCGATGAAGGACACGACGCAGAGAAATTGAATCGGTTTTTGTCCAAAGAGATGGACAGTGGACTTATATTAGATGGAACTGTGACTTCGGAACCGGGGAAAATACAGGTAGGTACACCTACCTACATAATATCTACAATAAACCATAATCTACGTGATAACCTGACGGTGGCTGTAAATAGGTGCATGAGACGTGCCTGTACATTTTACTGCGGTCATATAGTAGTAGACCTATCTTGTACGCCTTTGTTCAAAAACCATGGTGCACCTATTTTGTAAAATACCTATGTTTTATTAATCCCTTTTAGTCTATCTGGAATCTACGCGAGAGCATATCCTTGGCTGGTCTGAAAGAAGGTTACATCTTCAAATATGACGTCTCGCTACCCCAGAAGCACTATTACGAACTTGTGCCCAAACTAAAGCAGAGGATGGGCGACAAGGCCAAGGCCATTTACGGCTATGGCCATATAGGTGAGTACCTAAATGTTTGCATTAGTTGTGCTAGAGGATCTAAATATAATTAGTGTCGCTAATAAACAACTTGTCTGTTATTTTTCTAAATAAATCAATCACACGAAAAGATTTAAGTAAATTAAACATTTTCGAAGTCTAAAGACGATTTTGGACGCCTTTGGACTTATTATGAAGGCCATACACGCTACGGTCTACCGGAGAGGTCCACATGTGCGTGCATGTAGGTACCTACCTATGCAGTGGCGTAACTTTACCATTCGAGGACCGTGGCAAATTCATCTGATTTTCACTAAATGTTTATTTATTTATTTCAAAAAGCCTTAAAACTATCATTACAAGTAAGTAACCTAATGCGACAGTTTGGCCTAAAATTAATTTAAAAATTACATAATATACAAAACAAATAAATTCTAACTTAACCTATCTTTTTACAATATTTTAATAACTATATGAAATTATGTACAATAGAATTTTTGCGAGCTCACTCGAGTTCTGCAACAAGAAAATGTCCATTTTATCATAATAATAAATGTTGGGAGTTTGAATTCTCCTCTGACCGGGGGCCTCTTACGGCTGGGGGCCCCTTACAGCAGGGGGCCCGTGGCATTTTGCCGACATGCCACCCTGTAGACGCCACTGTAGGTATGCCTGCGCAGGTCGACCGGAACGTGTGTGGTAATAGACCTGTGCAGTTTTTTGTGTCTGCGAAGGCGACGGCCGACCTGCGCAGGCATACCTGCACAGGTGGCCTCTCTGGTAGACCGTAGCGTGTATGGCCGGCATTACTGTTGTTAGAATTAGGTAACTATTATTTTTAGTAAATTGTGGAAAGCAAACATCTTCGCCATAGATTTTTTCCATTTAATGATACTTGCCAAGTCACTTACAAAATTGTACTTTATAGGCGACGGCAACATTCACATAAACGTGACCGTGCCAGAATACAACAAGGAAGCAGCCTCGCTCCTCGAGCCTTACATCTTCGAGGAGGTGTCCGCGCGCGCGGGGTCCATCAGTGCGGAGCACGGCGTGGGGTTCCGCAAGCCGCAGTACATGCGCTACAGCAAGGACCCCACCGCTATACAACTCATGCGCGACCTCAAAGCGGTGATGGACCCCAACGGAATACTCAACCCCTACAAAGTTTTACCAGAGGAATAGTCTGTTTGTGAGAAAATGGTTTAATAATTCTCTTTGTATGCAGTAAGAATATATTGTATCAATGTGCATTGATAGAATAATCCAACTACGTAAATATGCACAAAAAATTATATTGCCCTAATATTAATTTTATTATAATGGCTATTTCTAACTTAAAAGTTACAAAATACCTTACAAAATTTATTGATCTCATTAAAAAAGAAAATTTTAATACTAAGGGTGTTTGAATCACAGAAACTCTTATTTCAGAAAAATACCAAATTTTATTATAGGCTCGTTTGAGACTACCTAATTAAAGAAGTTGACGATACGTTAAACTTCTCAAAAATAGTCTGCTATGTTGTATTGTTTGCTTACCGGGCTAACCTTTATTTTATATTTGTACTTGATTTAAACAGTCAAGCTAAAAACTTGGACTGTTGATTTTAGCACAAGACAAGTATAATCACAAAAAGAGAATAATGTAAAAGTAACCTTTTTTCATTTATTTAGCAACGCTTGAAAAATAAATACATACCTAGGTATCTATGGTTTAATAATCTTCAAAAAAATATTATATTGTTTGGGGTTTCTAGGAATTCGGAAATAAAAGAAGAATTATTTAAATGACTTTTATTAAAATATCCATTTATTCTTATAACATTCGTAATATCACTGCAACAAAAATACAATGGAATATTATAAACATTTTCCTAATTGCTTCAAATAAATAAATCCGGTATTGCATAAATATATTCAAAAATCGTATTTAGGAGCGATTCATTTCAACATGACGGTATTGTGAATACTTAATTTTAGCATAAGTCATGTTATTGCTATGTGAATGTCTATGAGCACTATATAGAGAACACTATTATTTTATATATGTTATTTTACCAGCAATTAGGTCAGCACTTAAAACCCATCTCGCACTCAAGGCCACTATCACTCTATATCTCACTCATTTCAAATAGGCAAATTTAATCACAACAAAGTATAACGTAAATTTTGTAACAAATTTGGCATTTTTGCAAGTTGCTTCGATGACACTTCGAGCCATGAGGGACCTCGGTTAGTCGCGGACGCCGCGTTGCAAGTGACATACCGAACCAAAACTATTTGTGCTAAAGATAACTCACACGCAATAGGGTATTTGACTGTCATGCCGTTCATTTGATACTTTGCCTACTGGCAAAAGACGATTGCTTAGATTTGATCATTACAATACATGGCATCAATGGCAGAAATTAAAATTGATATAGTAAATTTCCAAACAATCGAGTTTTTGCAGCAACAACGGTCTTATATGAGGTACCTGTGAATCTAGCGTGAATGATCATCTACCCTATTCAAATACACTTAACCATACAAATTAATTCCATGGAATTGTTCAATAAATTGTTGAGATTTCAAAGAAGACATTTTGCATTGATGTGTAAACGTGGCGATTGGTCAATTACATGTCTTAATAAATAAAATATTAAAAGTCAGCCTTCTGCAGTAAGTAGCATTTTTGGTTAGCATTTCATTAAAGGGAATGGAATTTGAAAAATAACATTCTCATGTGTTTTTTCACTTGGACTTATTACAACATTATAATAATAGATAAATGTTAACAAAGTCCAAATAAATGTTTATATAGGGCTTTCATTATTATGAAATAGAAAGACAAATGAAAAATCATGAGATCACTAAACACATCATGCAGACGAAATGTAAACAAGAAGCAACATGGCTCCAGATATGGCCTTCATTGGTGGGAGACGAGACATACGAGTAATAGGCGCAGCCTTTGTCAAAATTCGCACGATAAGAAACAAACTACACTTGTTTACATTTAGTCTATAGATATTAAATAGCTTCAATGTTTACGTATAATCAGTAATAGAAAACTAATATATACTGGGAAATGCTCAAATTTATATAAAAAATATAATCCAAAACACATTCACGAATTATTATCAATACATTGAATGTTTTATACGTAAACACGATCATACCCTCCCGGATCAACAGACCAAAATGTTTAAACAAAGTATTAAAGTAGGATTATAACAATATAGAGTATTACACTAAAGGGGGCTAATGTGGAATTTTAATAAAAGCTCTTATGTTCAAATGCCAAACCACTCTAAAATTAAAAACTGGTACACAAGATACTTATAGACGGTTAGGTTGTGAGTAACGGGTTGGAACCCAAATACTATCTCTATTATGCTTTGATGACATATTATAGGCACTAGGACTACTGCGAGCAAATGTTCTATCTTGTTCTACTCGGACGTAGTGGAGGTTTCAAATTATTGCTTTGCCCTAACTCTTTAATTCTGTCATACCCATGCATAATCTTTCATCATAGAGTGGTCACCAAGTTGGTCACTCGCCATATATCTTTTTATAGAATTTTATAGTATTTTGTATTTTTTTTATACTTTTTCTTCATTGTCCTAGAGTACAGAAGACGCAGTTTGGTCTGTCCCCCGCGAGGCCCGGGGCGCGATTCCGCGGGGTTATCGCTTGATCTGGTTGGACATCTTCAAGAATTCCAAAAAGCCAGCTTGCATTTCGGCGTCCATTCCCGTGTCCCACGCCTCATTCTCCAGCTCCTCGCTGCAAATATATAAAAAAAAATACATTTACGCTGTGGACTTGTTTGGAAAAAAGGTGTAACATTATAAGAAAACTGATACATTTTAATATGAATATATAAAAATAAAATAAATGTTTGAGTTTACATACCGTTTTTATTAGATATCAATAATAATAAACTAACATAATATTCAAGGTAAATGAAAATGCGCGCAAACATACGCGCATATTAGATACAATATATCGGATCAATATCCGATTATGGCATAATCATGATAAAACATAAATCTGTCATTATATTTACAACAAACATTCGATAATACTTACGTGTTTGCTTCAAGAAAGTACTAACTTTTGCTACTAAAAGATATGAAATCGCTCTGAAATTATTGACAAAAATTATGACCTGGAATGTACGAAAAAACATAATTATCCTCTTCTACTGAAGGAGTCATTCATTAAACAGAATGTTGACGAAATCTTGATTTAAAAGCGTTCATCGTCACAAGACAATATTACGCAATATTTTAATCTACACACGACAATTTCATGGCTCTACTACTCTATCCCATCATCAGTCTATCGTCTTCTGCTTCTCCAATTGTTCGCCACTTTCCCCGAGCTGGCCTATACATGCCCGCCATCTTGCGCAAATCTACTCGGGTTCGTAATCAAGCTTACAATAAGCACTGAAAATAGTCCATTAAATGATCGTGTCCGTTTAGAATCCTTAGCATACTTAAATGCTGCGGTCCCACTGTGGCGGAGCGGATTTCACCAACCACACGGTTGTCACCGCAACTTAGGCTTCTCTCCCACTTTCCATCGGGCGTAGAGAAGCCATGCTGTGCTACTATAAACAAAATCCATGGTTGACTTACAGTATGTCGTCTTCGAGGGCGGCGTTCTTGACAGGCGGCAGGTTGCTCTGCAGGAAGGCGCACTCCTCGGCCGTCAGCGTGTGACCGTCGGCCAGGTACCCTCCGTCACTTGTCTCTCCGTTAGCTAACAAAATACATTGGAATAAATAAACTGGCTGCAGCAACCTGACCATCGACAAATAAAAAACTAAATAAATAATAACCCAAGACATGCCACGCTGGGTCACACATCGCAATCTAGCCCCAAACTATGCCGGAGCTTGTACTATGGGTACTAGACAACTGATAAACTTACTTAGATACATTCTTTTTTTATAAATAAATTGATATTATACATAGTAAACACCCAGACCAATACAAACAGACATGATCATGCACACAAATGCTTGTACTATGGGTACTAGACAACTGATAAACTTACTTAGATACATTCTTTTTTTATAAATAAATTGATATTATACATAGTAAACACCCAGACCAATACAAACAGACATGATCATGCACACAAATGTACTACGAACTATTTTATGATTTTGTGCCATAAAAACAACAATAACTTTGCAGGTTCCTCAAAGTCGATCTTCATGAAATCGGGAATCGGGGAGCTTCCAAATTCGATTCTCTTCCGAGAAAATTTAGCTAAATCCGTGTCTAAATGTTCTAAGAGACCCAATCATCATCAATCAGTTGTTGTTGCATATTATAATACTTCTACTGGGTGCTGCCGTTATATTAATTGGTCATAATATCCATATAGACTTTTTATGACCAGATGAACTGATGTTGAATAGTGACTGGTTGGATTTTAAATTGACAGTTGTAAGTGGCTCATAGCTATGGAGCATAATATTCAATTCAATAAGTAGGTACTAATTTATTCAAAGAATATACTGTCGTACATAGTTTTCTCAAGGCCTTACATAAAAAAAATGTTTTTAATAACGCTTGTACAAACGTCAATATACTTTGTAGGTATTATGAGCGTATACATAATTCTTCTCTGCATCTTTTTAAATTGATGTCATATGGCTGCATGGATCGGTCGATTTTAATAATGCTTCAATTTTTTTTTTACTATTTCCTGCCCGTCTTGGCCGGAGGAAATACAAGCGGCCAACACTTCGGGCGCGGGCTCGGCGAGGCCTTACAATGTTACGGTACATCATACAAGCGTACCTTGTGCGTGTCGGCGGCGGTCCTGCGGCGCGGCGGCGGGCGCGTGCGCGTGCGGCGGCGGCGCGGCGGGCGCGGGCGCGCGCGGGTCGGGCGCGGGCTCGGCGAGGCCTTACAATGTTACGGTACATCATACAAGCGTACCTTGTGCGTGTCGGCGGCGGTCCTGCGGCGCGGCGGCGGGCGCGTGCGCGTGCGGCGGCGGCGCGGCGGGCGCGGGCGCGCGCGGGTCGGGCGCGGGCTCGGCGAGGCCTTACAATGTTACGGTACATCATACAAGCGTACCTTGTGCGTGTCGGCGGCGGTCCTGCGGCGCGGCGGCGGGCGCGTGCGCGTGCGGCGGCGGCGCGGCGGGCGCGGGCGCGCGCGGGTCGGGCGCGGGCTCGGCGAGGCCTTACAATGTTACGGTACATCATACAAGCGTACCTTGTGCGTGTCGGCGGCGGTCCTGCGGCGCGGCGGCGGGCGCGTGCGCGTGCGGCGGCGGCGCGGCGGGCGCGGGCGCGCGCGGGTCGGGCGCGGGCTCGGCGAGGCCTTACAATGTTACGGTACATCATACAAGCGTACCTTGTGCGTGTCGGCGGCGGTCCTGCGGCGCGGCGGCGGGCGCGTGCGCGTGCGGCGGCGGCGCGGCGGGCGCGGGCGCGCGCGGGTCGGGCGCGGGCTCGGCGAGGCCTTACAATGTTACGGTACATCATACAAGCGTACCTTGTGCGTGTCGGCGGCGGTCCTGCGGCGCGGCGGCGGGCGCGTGCGCGTGCGGCGGCGGCGCGGCGGGCGCGGGCGCGCGCGGGTCGGGCGCGGGCTCGGCGAGGCCTTACAATGTTACGGTACATCATACAAGCGTACCTTGTGCGTGTCGGCGGCGGTCCTGCGGCGCGGCGGCGGGCGCGTGCGCGTGCGGCGGCGGCGCGGCGGGCGCGGGCGCGCGCGGGTCGGGCGCGGGCTCGGCGAGGCCTTACAATGTTACGGTACATCATACAAGCGTACCTTGTGCGTGTCGGCGGCGGTCCTGCGGCGCGGCGGCGGGCGCGTGCGCGTGCGGCGGCGGCGCGGCGGGCGCGGGCGCGCGCGGGTCGGGCGCGGGCTCGGCGAGGCCTTACAATGTTACGGTACATCATACAAGCGTACCTTGTGCGTGTCGGCGGCGGTCCTGCGGCGCGGCGGCGGGCGCGTGCGCGTGCGGCGGCGGCGCGGCGGGCGCGGGCGCGCGCGGGTCGGGCGCGGGCTCGGCGAGGCCCCAGCGCGCGGCCCGCAGCGCCAGCACGGTGCGCACGAGCGGCAGCGCCGCGCGCCGCCGCAGCCGCTCGAACGCCGCGTGCATGCCCGACGGGCAGTCCGCGTCCAGCGCTATGCCCGACAGCTGCCGGGGAACGACCGGTGTTAGGTGGGCCGCATACATTCGGAATACCGATTTCAGATTTGCAGAAACAAAGCTCTACTTACATATAAAATGCTGGAGCGCTTTGTATGCAAGTAGTATGCATGGATTCCTTATACTTCTTTTTTAAGATTACCATTAGAAATAGGCTATTATGGCTAAAAATTGTAATTAGTCCGGCTTTTTAACCGACTTCGAAAAAAGGAGGAGGTTCTCAATTCGTTAGCTTATTCAAAAATAAAAGACGTATTTTTTTATTTGTAAATTAGACTAAAAATTAGAAAGTTATAGCCCGTTGAAATTACGCGTGACGTCACTCGGTGAGGCATTTTTACGGGAGCGAGTGACGTCAGAGACTCCCACTCCTAACTTTTGATGCCTTGTATCTTTGCTATTGTTTATTTGAATGAAAAAATGAAGAAAACGTCTTTTATAAAAATAAAAGACGTTTTATCATTTTTTCATCATTAAGCTAAAAGTAGCTTATTCAAAAGAATAAGCTAAAAGACGGACTAATTACAATTTTTAGCCATAATAGCCTATTACCATTGAAAGAATAAATCTTTTATTATCTGTGTTGGATATTTTATTATCTAAGTTAAAAAAACACAACAACATGTCAGTTTTCGAATATGTTTGTACTAATATAGATATTTTTTTTAAAAATGGACGTATTGATTGCCGGTTGTCACTTGTCTGTAGAAACAGTTTTCTTACCACTACTTGTTTGTTTACCAAATTTCTAATAAAATAAAAGAAAATGTCCTGACTGAACGAGCAACGCTGAGCCGAAACCACTGTAGCAAATGCGACGAAATTTTGCATGTAGGTTACATTTATAACGTAGGCACCCGCTAAGAACGGATTTCGAAATTCACCCGCTCAAGGGGTAAAATAGGGGTTGAACGTTTATATAAAACTTTGAAATAAATTTTATAAAAATTGGTATTCAGGCTTATAAAACAAAACAAATAATGACGCGCTTCTGACTTTTGGAAATTAGTACTTCTAAGGGGGTTAAATAGGGGTTGAAAATTTGTATGAAACTTTGATCATTTTTAAGTTGAAGCCTGAAATTTCGAATTTGGTCTTTAATAACAAAATAAATATTTACGTGTTTCAGCTTTTTGAAATATTAACCACTTAAAGTGCTAAAATAGTTGAAAGTTTGTGTGCGTCACTTTGTTTCTTAATCTTTCACGGCAAACCAGAAAAGCAAACTGACGTTTTTTTGTTACATAGATATAGTTAAAGAGATGAAAAAAGACACAGGCTACTTTTTGTATCTTTGTAAAACATTTCTGTGACCAACCTACAAGAATGCGGGCGAAGCCGCGGGGGCACAGCTAGTTTCTAATAAAACAAATGATGTATAATAGGAAACTCACATGAGACTGAAACTGTTAAAGTGAATTAAATTGCTCTACAATTTATTATCATTAGAAAATGGAGAGGATTTAAAAAATATACATAACAAATATGGAAATAAGATTATGCTGTCCTAAAAAACTCACCTTCAGAAGTTGGCATACAGTTTTTATGTTTGTATCTTTGTCCGTGTCCAAAAGATGAAGCAACACCTTGCACAGACTTTGTCCCAGCGACTTGATTCTTCCGCCCTGAAAAGACTTTCTTACTATAATACTTGTTATTGTGAATATTGTTACACAATCACTCATAGTTATTAGTTACGTATTAAGTATCTCTCTATTATTTTCTTTGATTTATGTTCAAAATTAAAAACAATATGTATTTCATAACTTACATAAACATTCACTTAATAGAAGTTACATGATTATACCAATATAGCTTGAGTACCACATTAACAAATGTACAAACATCATCATAAATGTGATGTAAAATTGCAGATTTATTAGAATGCTCACAACACAAAAAAAAAACAATGTACTTTTTGATGACAAAGCAAATTTTTATGGAATAATGAGGACATAATAAAGCCTATATAAGTAAATGAGTGGCTGGTTTCTTTGCCTCTAAAAACGTTCTACAGAGGAGCTATCACTGCTATCAGGGACATCCGAGCAATTTTTTTCTTTTTTTTTAATAGGTACATGCCACATTGGGCCACACATCACCATCTAACCCAAACTAAGCCGAACTATGGGTGCTGATAAACTTACTCAGATAGTTTTTTTTGTAAATAATTACATATTTAATTACAAGATTTTTGGTTTGGAAGCATTCCTTTTTGGTTCTCCCAGCTGTATTATTTCGGCGTGACGAGGCGTGTCGAACTTACCTGGCTGTCTTCCAGTTGGGTGTATATCTCAGCAAGGAACATAGCGAAGCCGCGCATGTTCTCCTCCGAGGTCTCGACGCCGCTGATGATCTTGTCCTCCTCGGTGTTGCAGCGCTCGAGCAGGCAGGCGCGGAAGGTGGACTCCTCGGGCGGCGCCACGGAGTCGTACATCGAGCACAGGCGCGCACCGTTGTAACGGAAGTTCGATTCGCCAATCGACTGTATATACAAAATATACAACCTTATTTTTATATATGACAACCTCAAAACCTTTCATTCTAAATCAGTAACAGAATGGATTGTGCTAGTTTTAAAAACAATGTTATACTTTGGCCAATTGCATTATCATAAGTGCGAACGCCGCGCTCCATATTCGCGCAGGAAAACAAAAAGCTTGTAACTGTTTTGACAGGCTCGATGGCTCATTTGGTAGTGACCTCTGCCTTCTGAGCCAAGGGTCGTGGGTTCGATTCCCGCACAGTACAAACATTTGTGTTCATGAATATGTCTGTTTGTATTGGTCTGGGTGTTTTCTATGTATAATATGTATTTATTTACAAAAAAAAAAGTATCTAAGTAAGTTTAACAGTTGTCTAGTACCCATAGCACAAGCTTCGGCTTAGTTTGGGGCTAGATGGCGATGAGTGGCCCAGCGTGGCATGTCTTGGTTTATTTATTTATTTTTATTTATTTATTTGTGTGAGTTTAAAAAATTACATTTTTTTAAACTGATTCTTCAAATGTAAATATTTGACCAAAGTTTTTCATATAAACATCCATTTTCTTTTTATTATTGTAATCTATTATCTACTTTATATAACAGATGTTTTTAACCATAACCTGTTTATAATGTTATGAGTGACTGTGTCTGGTACACAAAGAATATTGCCTGCATACCTACAGCTAGAATGAGGGCGGAGTGAAATCATCCAACTTTCTCTTAGTGTTTTTGAATTGTGTTATAAGCAATTTGCGCGTTGAACGCCACACAAAATATTGGTAAGGATTCAAGATTCATAATGAAAAAGAATGAGAATTAACCAATGGGTTAAGATTATGCTATATATATGTATACTTATATGATTATAAGTATGATTATTTTCACCGTAGATGCAGATTAGAAGCAACAAAAATTTTAAGGAAGTCTGAGGCCTATTGTTTATGATTCTCTATATTCAACCTTTAAAATAGTTCAATGTCACAGAGTATTACAAGATGGCTTGTTGTCAAAGCTGTATCACTTACCTGATTGACAATGGCTTCAACCAAAGCCCTGGTGTAGCTGGTGTCATGCAGAGTATGGGCAAAAGTGTCCACCAACGGCCCGCAGAGGGTGTCGAATTTGCCAGGGTCAAATGTTATCTCGCACATGACAGTAATCAAGTTGGCAATGTTCTCCTGTCAATAGATTTATCTTAATGAGTACTAGTTCTTGTCTTATTCTTGACATACAATTAATAAATTCAATTAAGACAATGAAGTTTACTCAGTAGTGGTTTTCATAATGATATGAGACTGTAAAATGTTTCACTAGTTTAATGAATATGTTCAAATCTTATCCAATTTCTGTCACTGCCAACATCCAATCATTAAATTACATAAATAATTTTATGATTTAATTACAGATGAAGGATAAAATAGTTTTTAATGTTTCTAAAATATCCATTTTAGAAACATTAAAAATAATTTTATCTGACAGACAAAAGTGTACAAATGTTAGTGTAGCTTATCAAACAATTATCTAGCACCTAACTGGAGTTTACTTATACTTATAACAAAGAAGAAATACAAACCCGCAAGTCCATATTTTCTTGTTCTTCTAGGGAGTAAGACATGTTATCAAAATTGTAGGGATTTTGATCTTGCGCCTGGCGAAGACGATCTTGCACGGAAAACCTATGAGGCCTATAGGGTGCTGGGTCCGGAGTAAAGACTGGCACAGTCGGGGGGCAGTAGTTTGGTGGATACCATTCCTTTGCTTCCGCCGACAATTTCGATTTAGAAGGCTCGGCTGGAGATAGAAATAACATTTTGTCAACGAAAATCACCAGCGCACATGAAGGACAGGTTATAAGTAACGCATCATCACTAAGACAATAATGAATGACACATTAACCCACATAAATTTTCGCATCACAATCAATTTGCGGTACGATCGACTGCTTCTGTCAAACGAGGCGACGTCATAAGAAATGAAAATCCTTACTTTCACCTGAAGTATTATAATTATGCAGAACGCAATTAACTGGCCAAGTATGACGACGTCGAATCGTGAAGGAATGAATTCGTGAAAGTGTACAATGATCAATGAACTGTTTGTTACCTTTAGCATTCTCGTTCGCATCTTCAGTAACGATCTTCGGCCGGCGAAGCTCCCGTGGCTGATTTTCAGGCTGCTGCCAACCGCGGCCTCTGCCTCTAGGCCCTCCGATGTCTCCGTTATTCATTTCATACAGTTCCTTACAACAATACAATGTGATGATCACTTTGAAGAAATTCCATAAACCGCAAAAGGTTTCCTATATATTTCCACGGATTCGTTCGATGAATTCGACACGTAAACAAAGAAAAAATATACTGCGATCAAACCAATACCTCCATGTTATTTGCGAGAATGAGACAAAAAATACTAACTAACTGCTAACTGTACCTTGTAAGAGCAAGTATTTTGTTTAAAATATCGAATGAAATACCTGTTACTTTCTGTCGTATGACTTAAATTAAAAAAATTCCAAATGTTTGTGCGTAGGACTACTTCTAAATTAAAAACATTATTTTTACTAAATTATAACAGAAAATTTTCCAAAGTACGAAAGACTAAATTTAATTAGAATGGGAGTCAGTCAGGTATAATGAGCAGGGCGGTAATGGTGACCATATCACGGAATGCCATGACGCAAGGTACCATTCATAGAGTTTTCATAGTGTTGCTCGCGACTTTAATCGATTTCTCATACCTAATGTACCTACATAGTTATATAAATTAAGGACCTTTTACACAAAAAGGTCCTTGATATAAATCGAAGAACCTTCGCTCAGCATGTAGGATATACAGAAATACAGAAGGCCTTATAGGTGCGTCTGACTGGCTCGATGGCACATTTGGTAGTGACCTCTGCCTTCTGATCCAAGGGTCATGGGTGCGATTCCCGCACAGAACAAACGTTTGTGTTCATGAACATGTCTGTTTGTATTGGTCTGGGGTTTTCTTTTCTATACACAATAATGTATTTATTTACAAAAACAAAATATCTAAGTATAACAGTTGTCTAGTTCCGATAGTACAAGTTTCGGTTTAGTTTGGGGCTAGATGACGATGTGTGTCCCAGCGTGGCATGTCTTGGATATTTATTATTATTATTATGTGCACAATCTATAAATCGCACGCAGGCCGGTGATGATGACAAGGCCCCTTGCTTGGCAATCATCGCAGTTATTTATGAAAAATGGCATTAATTGATTTGTTCGCAACTTTTAAATGAGCGTCATTCAAATTTGAATAACGTCGTGAGAAAGCTTCCGTGTTCTAGCGGCAATATAATTTTATAATACCAGCTTTTGCTCGCGGCTTCGCTCGCGTTAAATTCGGGGTGAATGCTCCATACAAACTTTCACCCCCTATTTTAGGGAAATGGGGGGTTAGAAAGGGGCAAAAAGTAGCCTACCTATGTTACTGTCCATCCCTTCAACTATCTTCACTTAAAAAATCACGTCAATTCGTCGCTCCGTTTTGCCGTGAATGAAAGACAAACATACAGACAGACAGACACACATTCCCATTTATAATAGTAGTATGGAAGAATAAGAAGATTACACTGGTTCAGTGGTAGTGAACGCAACCTCTGAAGCACTGGTTGCGGGTTCGATCTCCGCAAAGTACAAACATTTGTGTGCTTTTGTCTAGTATTCATTGTACAAACTTTGGCTTAGTTTGGGACTAGATGGCGTTGTATATCTGTAACCAGTATATCACGTCTTGTGTTATATAAAATGCAAATTAAAATATGTTACATATTGTTTCAAATAAATAAAATAAAATACATTTCAACTGCCGTTTATTATTTTCCGGAAGTTAATCAACTACCTAGGAAATTGATCAACTTACTATTTTCCGGTGAAACGTTGATTGGTTCAATGGCTCACGTGGGGCTATCTCGGCAACCAATCAGGGACCAGTGTATTAAGTTACGGGTAATAGTGCACCGTTAAATAATACATTGAGCAACGATTGGCCCATTTGAGGACGATTTTACTTGTGTCAAAATCGTAAATTATTAAATGACTGTCAGGCTACCGTAAATTGATCAACTAACTGAAATCCATTGCGTTAAATAATACATTTCAACTACCGTTTGTTATTTTCCGAAAGTTAATCAACTACCTAGGAAAGTGATCAACATACGATTCTTGCTATTTTCCGGTGACATATGAATTGCGAAATCTAGCTTAGTTAGTAGGTATATTAAATAAATAAGACAACTTGAGATCAAGAGAGAAAATATATTTACTTTCAGCTATTTCTATTGTGCTAATATATTTTATATAATTTTATTATTTGTTTCTCCTTATAATATATAAGATTCTTTAAAACTAGCTAGAATTTTTAAATATGAATACTAGATTCAAAAAAGAAAGCTGCTACAAAATTGTTATATTTGATTAAACACACTATTTTATGCATCATTAGTCAAACATCCTGCAATGTCAGTATGTGTACTATGGTGTTTACATAATTGTAAATAATCTATGATTACTTACTTAGTCTGAAGGGTCTGAAGAAAGGGAAGAATAAAAATAAACTAAGTACAATAATCCGTAGCTGAACCATCGTTTAAGAATAAAACTAGACAACTGATTTATTAAAATAATTATACAAAAACATTACCCTTTTTTAAATAAGAGTTTTAAACAGTATTATAATTTTCATAAAAAAAATTACATTTTATTCTTCCCTTCAATATAATACAATATCTAGCACTAAGCATAACTTGACATTATTTCTAAAATTAAAATAATATATCTATATACTAAATGATTCTCCACAGCCACAGGTTCCTTTTATATTTGGATTATTAAACACAAATTCGGCTGACAGCTTGTCTTCTACAAAATCCATTTCAGTTCCTAAAAACAAATCAAAAATATTTTATAATCATGAATTATAATAAAAAATAATGTGTTGTTGAAAGATTTAAAGACTTGCGAATGAGTAATGAGTATAACTCAGAAACGTTTTTTGGTTTGAAACATCTGAATAAAATGGAAGGAATGTGTAGCATCAAAAACGACAATATGTGGCAGCCAGTTTGATGATGCTTGGTTGGATCATCATCATCAGCTGCCTATTGCAGTCTACTCCTGGACCTCTCCAGTTATTCCCTACTTTGGGCAAACATCTGGAGGCTGTATACAATACATATAATCTCCACGCCTGGGCAGGCGGGCCAGCGATCGTGGGGCGTAGCTTCTCGCTCTGGTGACGGTGTTGCCCGTCATCAGCCTGTGATATTTAGGTACACCTTTAATTGTGATGGTTATACTACTATCAGTTAGTTGCCAGAGCCTCGTTTGTTATTTGAAGGATGTACGTACAATGGGCAAGTAAGGGGTGGCTTGATGGAGCGAAAAGGTGATAGGTCACTTCCTTATATCCCTTGGTTGGTTGGAAGCTCTAAGTCAATATACAGAGTGTTGGTGTAAACTATAAAAGCTAACAACTGGTGGAGACACACCAGATTGTAAGTGGTAAAATCTTTTTCAAAAAACACATTAGGTTGCTGAGCTATAAGTGAGTGTGTGCAAGTATTAAGTTAATATGTAATGCTATCTGCAGCCCATGGCTTTGTCTATATCCATATAAATTATTTATAGCCTGTACCCTAATCTGATGTATAAGCTAATATTGTAAGTGTAAAAGTTAGTATGCGGGCTGTATATTATTTACAGTCTTATTAGCTAGACTAAGGTGCAACGCAGACGGCACACTTTTTGTGCGATAGAGTCTGCGTCTGAGACATTTAAAAAGAGTGTCTAGGTCTGCCAACAGAATGATCGAAGATGTGCGTCGTGTGTGTTGAGTCTGTGAAATATCTGCGACAGAATTTTGCATGTAGTGTGTGTTACTGCATACAATTGCAAAAAAGTGTGTCATGGATAGTCTGCGCTGCCCCTGTACATAATATCTTCACCCTGCATACTATCTGAAATGTACCATGATGGAACATTTCATTATTAGAATGTTTTTTTAGGGTGTAGACATTACCCTTTATTATGGTGTTTTGTGATGGTTAAATCTCTACCCTTTAGGTCCAAAACACAGTGCTACATACCATTTGTATGATGAAATAATAACCTAAAATGTACTCCATTGGAACTGCTTGCACATAGGAAGCCAGATTTAATACAATTATAGTAGTAGTATGTATCTATTTAATACAAAAACTAGTAATTCAAACTTACCTAATAATGTTAGCTGAGCTTTTCTATCAATTATGATTGTTACACCATCCTGCTTAACTTCTTCATCTAATTTTTCTTTGCTTTTGGCATAGTCTAAAGTGTATGATAAGCCATTACACCCCCTTTGCCTTACTCCAACTTTTAACCCAATGAATCCTTTGGCTTCTTCTTTAGCCATTATTTCTTTAATTTTGTTGATAGCGGATGGAGTAAGAACAAGTGCAGCTCTTGAAGGCAGTATTCTTTTTTTTACAGCTCTTACAGTGGCACTTGCTATTGTTTTAGTCGCCATCTGTAATTGAGTAGTTTTAACATATTAGGGGATTGGAATACAATAAAATGCATTGTAAATAATTCTTATGAGGTTCAAAAATGATAATTGATCACAAATCTAATGCGTAATACAAAAAAATATTATTTGGACATGTTCCCGATTCGACTGCAACGGGATTACGTAATAATTTACATACCTTTTATGAAAAAGATATATTCGTTATATGAGTTTTTATTGTACCACAATAAAAATGATTTCTTAACAGTTATTCTGTAAGATTGCCTTTTCTATCTTTTTGCATTTTTGATTTTGACGACTAACTCAAAATATGTCAAGCACAAATGTCAAAATCATATGTATGGTACAGATAATAAATAGCTAATAAATGAAAGTCACTGGTAAATATCACTAATATTATGTATATTTTTAATACTTACTACGCGTATCCGAACAGCATTTTTCCGGAGAAGAATGACACGAAAACGAATGACACGTCTCCTAGCGTACTCGTGTGTCGTGTAATGATTTTCTTTCTAAATGCTTTGAAAATTAACAATGGGTGGCCAAAAATTTGAATATGATGAGAGCGGATCTACATTCTTTTATTTCGTCCTTTCTTTTCTGGCCCTAATATTGGTACCAGCAACGTTTTACTATTGGCCAAGGAAAAGGAAAGAAGGCAAGTTTTACATTATTTACTGTAAAATCTAAACAACACGTGTAATTCGAGGGTTTCTGATAATATTTTTTGGGTAGAACAGCTTTGATAATCGATGTAGTGCTTGATAATTTTACCGTTATGATTATCCACTAAGATCAGGGTATACGGCCGTACAATATAAAATTTGTCTTGGAAGTTACACTCTTACTTATCTATTTTACTTTTTCTTCTAGATCCAGCAAAACGAGCAGAACTATGTCAATGTCCGAACTGTATAAAGAAACAATTAATCATAGAACAATCACAACCCTACAAGGGTGTAAAAAATTTCTTTATAAAACTAGCCATTGTATCAGGATGGGTTCTACTTGGCTTTTTGGCTTACAAAGTGTCACAATTTGATTATGAGATGTCAAACTTTGATCCCTATGAAATATTGGGACTCCCTCCGGGTGCTACTCAGGCTGAAATCAAGAAATCATACCGCAAGCAGTCTCTCATACTTCATCCAGATAAGGAAACTGGTGATGAAAAAGCTTTCATGAAGCTTACTAAAGCCTATCAGGTAATAATTTTACTTTTTACAACTGTTAATAATCTCCTTGACACTTCAAATGTAGATGTAATCAATAAATTATTGTTTTGTGGATGATTTTGGACACAGTCATTGAGGGGATAGGGCTGACATAAAAACAATTGACAATCTCTAAATCTGAAATTTAATTAACTTATCAAAAGCAGATCTGTTTTGAAGAGTTTATTAAAATGAAGTAAAATTATCTGATTTATATTAGTACTCCTTAAATATACTTATAAGTATAATTTGAGGTTTTTTAATGAAGTTGTAATAAATAAATTGTATGAACATTGGCTAGTGAAAAGAGTAACTATTGAGTTTCTCACCGGTTCTTCTCAATAGAAAACAACTTTCCCAACATGGTGGTAATTTTTATTTATTATTTGTACCTGCATAATTTGACTATTCATAAGCTTGTCATAAGTCTATTTGAATAAAGATATTTCTCATTTCAATTTTCATTTTCCTAAATTCATTATTATAGTAGGAATTCTGGTTTTCACCTTTTGGATGACTTTGTAGATGTCATATCTGATTTCAAATTTAATGCAGTATAAATCACTTTTTTCATGCATAAGTTAGTATATTAAGATAATGATTTTTAACCGACTTTGAAAAAGGAGGAGGTTCTCAATTTGTCTGTATGTATAATAATTTTTTTTCATATAATATAATGAACTGATTTTTTTTTATATAGGCCCTTACAGATGATGAAGCTAGAAGAAATTGGGAGAAATATGGTAATCCTGATGGTCCAGGGGCCATGAGCTTTGGCATTGCTCTACCAAGTTGGATTGTTGAGAAAGAAAATAGTGTCTGGGTTCTAGGACTCTATGCTTTGGTGTTCATGGTTGCTCTGCCCACTGCGGTGAGTTATACAGTTACTTTATAGTTCAAAATTATTTTTGTTACTATAGATAGAGCCAAAATTTGGTGTGATGGTACTTGAAAGATGATTGATATACATACTAACGACCCGCCCCATCTTCGCACGGGTGCAATGCTGTATGCATGTACTATACATATATGAGTCTTCATCTTGAATCCCTTTATTTATAAAAAAAACACTTCTAAGTGGTACGGAACCCTACGTGCGCGAGTCCGACTCGCACTTGGCCGGTTTTTTGCTATAGCTGAAAAATATATGTTTTTAATTCTTATATTTACAGGTTGGTACATGGTGGTACAGGTCAATTAGATTCTCTGGAGAACAAGTGCTATTGGATACAACACAAATGTATTTCTATTTTTGCCATAAGACCCCGTCAATGCCACTGAAGAGGGCATTGATGATTCTTGCAGCTTCTTGTGAGTTTGACCGAAGGCATAATTCTGAAATAGTAGAAAGGATAACTGATAATGAGGAAGTGCCAATGGTAAGTTAGGATTTATTTTCTGTCTAATGTTGCTTAAAACAACCTGGTTGTTAACTAAAATTTTTGATAAAGTTATGAAGTTTTTTGTTGAATTAGTTATATGAACTATGTACTATATTCTTGCAGCTACTTCGCGAGTTACCAAATCTGGGAGAGAAGAATAAAGAGCAACCCCTTTGTCGTCCATACAGTATTAAAGCTCGAGCACTGCTGCATGCTCATTTGTCTCGGATGCGGCTACCAGAAGATACTCTTGAATGCGACCGACGATACATTGTGTCGCGCTGCCCTGATCTCATCGTCGAGATGGTCAATTGCGTAAATCAACTCATCGCCCTTGCTTATGCTAGGAGAAGTAAGTTCATTATGACTGTTTTGTAAAAAAAAAAGCTTTTGGGTTGGTTGGGCGCGCGGGTATTCTTCGAAACGTAAGCAGTTTGAGGCGCACCTAAACCATTCAAAGCACATGAAGTAAACATAAGAAAATTACTTCGACATGTTTAGAACATAATTTGCATTAGTTCTATTGCTTCATTCCGTGATGGTACAATGGCAATTTTTTTTTCGTTTTATGAAGTTCCATTTATGCAAATGTTAAACTACATACATCGAATATTCAAATTCCTAATAGTATTCTATGTAAATTATTATGAAAATATGTTTTTTTTTTAATTTTAAAAGTAACAATTCAAACACAAAATGTTGGACTTATTGGTATCATTAGATATTACTATAAGTATGAAGCAGAATTCTAGATTCTAAATTACACTAAAGCATCTGAATATTCCTTTATGATCAAAAGCCTTTTCCAACAAATACACAAGAATCACTAATTTTATTTAAGAAAACATGAGATGCAGACTCTGTGTGCATTTCCTTTTGTTGTAGCATTACACTATCATACTTTATTATGCCTAACTATATTTATAAATTTTATACTATGTCTCTGTTTTGTGAGGCTCCAATAAGGCTTCTTCTGTAACCATGCCACTTTCAACAGTGCTGAAATATTGGAGCCTCACAGTTGAGGTATGGGGTGAAAACCTTGTCAATAAATATAGTTTTGATAAGTGTAAGCTTAATATAGTTCATTGCTCCTTATCAGTTAATATAATGCACTTATGTTTTATTTTTACAGTACCTCGTCTACCAACTATAGAAACCATAGAAAACTGCATGAAGCTGTCACCTATGATTGTACAAGGTCTTTGGGAATACAAGTCGCCCTTACTTCAATTGCCCTACATCACAGAAGATCACCTAAAATATTTCACAAACCGCAAGAAGCACATCAAATCACTGTTGCAATTGGCTCAGTTGCCTGGTGAAGAGAGAAGACAAGTCTTACGGTTTCTGAATGATAAGCAATACGATGACCTCATGAAAGTACTCGGAAATATGCCTTACATACACTTCCAAGTTAACACAGAAGGTGAGTGTATATGTGGTTGACACAATTAATGTTGGCTGGTAACGGTTTAGTGTACATGATATGAATAATAATAGGATTTAACTTTAGATCCTTTATTGCTAGCGCAAGCTTCGCTTAGGACACTTAGGGCGCGTTTAAGAACACGCGGGTTGTTGCGCGTCGCTACAGGCGTGGCGTGTTGTCAAAGTCAAAATAACCTTTATTCATATAGGTTTTTTAAAAAACACATATCGTCAAAAACTACAAACAACCACCGATTCGGAAAGGAGCATTCTACCGAGAAGAAACCGGCAAGAAACTCATGTAGTTGCTTTTTTCAACATAATGTTAACAATATTATCATTGTATGTATGCTGCTCCTTAAACGCCTCTATATTTCGCCGTATCTTTTTGGCGTTTCACCTTAAATGTAGGCTGTGTTTGCGCTTGCCATTAGGCGTATTGAAGTCAATCGCGAACAAAATCAGTGCCTTAGTTGAAAATTTTTAGTGTGCGTGTACTAAATATGCTAAGTTAGACTTTTATTTCCTTGAACTTTGCAGTAATTGATGATGAAAATTCGACGGTGGTGACAGCCGGAGCCATAGTGACAGTGACAGTGTTTCTGCGGCGGACCAACATGAAGGAACTCTTTGGCGATACAACCATCAAAGAAAAGAATAATATCAAGTAAGGGTTCGGATCGAATTCGATGCAGAGATTGATAAATGATAATACTTGATAATGATAAAAAGATATAGGTATTCGGATGTATTTGATACAATTGTTTTACATTTAATTCTAATGGATTGTAGTCCGGATAATAAAGGGGTTTATTTTATACTAGCTGTGCCAGTGGCGTCGCTCGCGTGGATATCGGGTTTCAAAAATAACGGACTTCCATATAATACCCATCTATACCTTGTGCCTAAGTTTTAAGTTAGACCTCTAGCAATACATTGGTGAAAACCGCATTCAATTCTATGCAGTAGTTTTCGCGTAATGCGCGTTCAAACATACAGGTTTAAATTTCTCGCGTTTTCCCAACACTTCCCGTCACTGCTCCGCTCCTATTGATTGTAGCGTGATGAAAAGTATCCTATAACCTGCCCAGGAGTATGAAGAATAATTTCGTCAAAATCTGTTCAGTAGTTTTTTTTTTTTATAACGAACATACAGACAGACAGACAGACAGACAGACAGACAGACAGACAGACAGACAGACAAAAATTTTACTGATTGCATTTTTGGTATCAGTATCGATCACTTATCACCCCCTGATAGTTATTTTGAAAAAATATTTTATGTACAGAATTGACCTCTCTACAGATTTATTATAAGTATAGATCAAACTTGAAATTTTCAAAATGTTTAATGGCACTTTTCAGTGGCAAAAAATTTGCGCTCTCTGCTAAATTTAAAACAATGTGAGGGTTTGACAATGAATGACGTGACCGAAGTTTGGTGTAATCTCAGTATTTTATGACGAATCCCACACTTTGCTTGGCTGTAAAAAATTTGCTTAGATCTAGATGTTCTGGTACAATTAAACCTCGAGTAATCATAGCTGTTAATTATCTAAACAGCGTCGTAACGGCCCACAACTTTGTTGGGACACATTATCATCATAAACCTTTAAGCAATTGTTCGCCACTTATATCGATCCTGGGCTTCTTGTATCTACTTGTGGGATTTGCGTCGGATGGAATGCCATTATCACTTATTAATTCCGCAGGGAAGAGGAGGAAGGTGCCGGCGAGAACGCAGAAAAAGGCGAAAATGATAAAAACGACAAGAATGATAAAAAGGAGACGTACAAGAGGCCCGTGTGGATGAAGCAGCAGACGAAAAAGCACGCCGCGTCCAAGAAGGCGAAGAAACCGGCCGCGAACAAGCAGCAAGCCAAGCCGGCGGCCGCCCAGCCGGCCACGCCGCCGCCGCCCGTCAGCGAGGCCAAGAAAACTAAGGAACCAAAGAAAAAGGAAGACGATGGTAAGGGTTTTTATTATTATTACATAATCTGAATAGCTGGGAGTTTCTTTGGTTGATAGAATCTGTAATAGCGAACCTTCGCCCGAATTGAGCTGAAAAAAAAAACGAAAAGGTGGTGGTTAAGGACCTTTTTTTGATAGTTGAGGAGCAGTGGCGTAACTATACCATTCAAGGCCCGTTACAAATACGGATTTTCACTAAATGTGTAATACTAAAAAAAGAAAGAAATTCATTTATTTGGTGCACACACATTACGGAACAAACACATTAACCAAAAAAATTATTATATGTAAAAAAATTGTAAAAAAGAAATAAGGGAGAAAGAAAAAATAATCAAATAAAGATATCTAAATGTACGGAGTTTGGTTTCTCCTCTGACGGGGGGCCCCTTACGACTGGGGGTCCGTGGCATTTTGCCGACAGGGTGGCCTGTAGTTACGCCACTGTTGAGGGAGTTTTTTTTGTTATCAGGCGACGAGTCCGACGCTGGCAGCTCGGACGAGTCCGCGTCGCACAGCTCGGGCTCGGAGGACGAGTCGCGCGACAAGTCGTCTGCGGCGGACAACGACGACGACGACCAGTGGGACAAGTTCCAGAAGCGGCTGCAGAAGCGCGAGCGGCTCGAGGGCCGCTCCAAGAGCTCGCATCCCGTGCACTGCCCATACTTCCCCCAGGTAAGAAGGAAGAAAGAAAGAAAAACCGTTTATTTAATAATAATAAAATAAATAAATAATCCCAGACATGCCACGCCCTAGCGTGCGTATCCCAATACTTTTTTTTTGTAAGTAAATTCATACTATTTTAAATAGTAAACACCCATACCAATACAAACAGATATGTTCATGAACACAAATGTTTTTACTGTGCGGGAATCTCTTATTCACCTCGTCCTCACTCACAGTTATTTCTATGTAACTGCAAAGTCTGCTCGAGGTCGACATGGTGGCGGCTTCAGAGAGACATCTTATCACTTGGAATACGGATGTATCGCCAATTTACTTGGCATCGCTGCAGGGACACCAGAACAGACCAGGTTTCTACCTAGTCAAAGGCTTTCTTATAGTCCACACAGGGGCTGATTATACTCTTCTTCATATATGTATTGTACTAGCTTTTGCCCGCGACTTCGTCCGCGTGTTTAAATTTATACATACAAAAGTTTTTTCCCGCTAACTCCCGTTCCCGTGGGAATTTCTCAAAATACAGCCATAACTAAACTTTATATTTACTAAGGTACCTGCATGCCAAATTTCAAGCGTCTAACTTAAGCGGTTTAGATTTTTCATACAAAAGGATTTTCCCGCTAATTCCCGTTCCCGTGGGAATTTCGGGAATTCCTTTCTTAGTGCACCCCTACGGTACCTAAGCTACGTCCCTTCCAAATTTCAAGTGCCTACGTTTAGCCGTTTGGGCTGTGCGTTGATATGTCAGTCAGTCAGTCAGTCAGTCAGTCAGTTTCTCCTTTTATATATATTGTATATAATGTATTATATGTTGTATATAGGAAAAGCAAGAGTTCTGGTGGTGCTACATCTGCGACCGCAAGTCGCACACGCTGCTGACGGCGCCGGCGCACGTGACGGCGCTGGTGGACTCGCACGAGCTGCAGCTGCGCTTCACGGCGCCGCGCTGGCCCGGCCTCTACACGCTCGCCTGCTGCCTGCGCTCAGGTACTGCGTCTGTCGCGTCGCTGCGCACCACTGCGCACTGGCGGTGCCCCAGCTGCGACCGCTAGTCGCACACGCTGCTGACGGCGCCGCGCTGGCCCGGCCTCTACACGCTCGCCTGCTGCCTGCGCTCAGGTACTGCGTCTGTCGCGTCGCTGCGCACCACTGCGCACTGGCGGTGCCCCAGCTGCGACCGCAAGTCGCACACGCTGCTGACGGCGCCGCGCTGGCCCGGCCTCTACACGCTCGCCTGCTGCCTGCGCTCAGGTACTGCGTCTGTCGCGTCGCTGCGCACCACTGCGCACTGGCGGTGCCCCAGCTGCGACCGCAAGTCGCACACGCTGCTGACGGCGCCGCGCTGGCCCGGCCTCTATACGCTCGCCTGCTGCCTGCGCTCAGGTACTGCGTCTGTCGCGTCGCTGCGCACCACTGCGCACTGGCGGTGCCCCAGCTGCGACCGCTAGTCGCACACGCTGCTGACGGCGCCGCGCTGGCCCGGCCTCTACACGCTCGCCTGCTGCCTGCGCTCAGGTACTGCGTCTGTCGCGTCGCTGCGCACCACTGCGCACTGGCGGTGCCCCAGCTGCGACCGCAAGTCGCACACGCTGCTGACGGCGCCGCGCTGGCCCGGCCTCTACACGCTCGCCTGCTGCCTGCGCTCAGGTACTGCGTCTGTCGCGTCGCTGCGCACCACTGCGCACTGGCGGTGCCCCAGCTGCGACCGCAAGTCGCACACGCTGCTGACGGCGCCGCGCTGGCCCGGCCTCTATACGCTCGCCTGCTGCCTGCGCTCAGGTACTGCGTCTGTCGCGTCGCTGCGCACCACTGCGCACTGGCGGTGCCCCAGCTGCGACCGCAAGTCGCACACGCTGCTGACGGCGCCGCGCTGGCCCGGCCTCTACACGCTCGCCTGCTGCCTGCGCTCAGGTACTGCGTCTGTCGCGTCGCTGTGCACCTGCGTGCGACTGCGACCGCAAGTCGCACACGCGTTAACCTCCATCCAAGTGATTGATTTGGTTACTTGTCCGCAGCGACCTGGGCCCGTATTACGCTTTCTATCAGGCGACGGGAAGCCACTATTCAGATTTGTGCAACTTGATATATGGCCGTATTGGCCGTGTGTACAATGTTATTTAATATTCGTTTGATTCCGCTCGGATATATTTGTTTTACCGTCTACCTCTTATTACCGTCTGACACTTCAATTTATTTCATTGCCCTGAAATATTTTTAAAAATTTGATAAAAAAAATATTTATCTTGTACAGCGTATTTTTATTATGTGCAGTCACGCCGTCTAGCGGCGGCGATGCGACGACGTTAGCTAATTGGCTTTCGCTTACGTCACTGTTTATTTTAGTACAACTGTGGCGCCTTTATGCAAAAAAAATAATTTAACACATTAAAAAGTCCAAGACAGCACTTTTTCCATATGGAAGCCTCCAGAAAGGAAGCTGTTTGATTGATAACGCTTTCTAGAAGTATTCACTAGCAATAGAAATCGTTATAACGTTACATGACTATAGTTTTAGGATCCGCATAGAACATTTTGTACAAAAACTTAAAAATTGTAAGTAGTCGAAATTATAAGAAACTATCGACTCGCCCTCGCTTCGCTTCGGGTATTTCAGATAAACATTTTAAAACTAAATTTAGCCTATGTTACTTAGTGATAATGTAGCTTTCTAATAAAATATCGGTCCAGCACTTTTGGAGTATATTCGTTACATACAAAAATACAAATCTTTCTTCTTTATAATATTAGTGTAGACTAGCGACCCGCCCTCACTTCGCTTCGGTATTATAAATAGGTATATAAACCTTCAAATTAAATAGTGATTTCCTTGAATGTATGCATAGATTTTTAAAACTACGCAACGGATTTTGATGTTTATTTTTTTGAGAACCCTATTTTTACAGACAGACACGAAAAGCGACTTTGTTTTATACTATGTAATGATAGTGATGTACGATTCGACATTATGAGCTGAAACGGCTTTTCCTACCGGGACCGGGGGACATTTTGCGACGGTACTTATGCAACAAAATCGTCCCGTAACCCATTTTGTTTTGTTTTAATACACCACGTACGCTGCGTGCGCAATATTTTTGCACTCGCGCCGCTGCCGTTGACAGCCACACGTGCTTCAACACTGACATCACGGCCAAGTGGAATGTCATTATTTATTTTCGTAGGAAAACATTGCCGCTGCGTGCCTCGAGTTGACTTTGAAAATTCTGAAAGGGCTTGAAATTGATTCCCGAAAATCGTTTATTCGCGACGCCATCTATCGACCTACATGATAATTTCACGCCACTTAATAATAATCGCTAGCTTCACTACATAAGTATATAAAACAAAGTCTCTTTCGTCCCTATGTATGCCGATATCTTTAAAACTACGGAATGGATTTACCTACATAAACCGAATTACGCAAGTATTTATAACAACGACACACACAATTTTAGAATCTCAGTCACGCCGTCTGGTGGCTTATCTCGTATGACTATGTTCGAAACGTCACAGTTAAGTTGAACGTCATAATTATTTTAGTAGAACTATGACGCTCTAACTCGAGCTATTTATAAACTTATTTTGCTGCGGCGTTTCATTGATTGTCGCGGTCATTTCAACCTACACACATTACGTCTGAGCTAAGCATCGGCTTAAGCAGGTCATTCACTTAGCCATTGGCGAAGATCAAGGATGTAAGCTCGTCGTTTGAAAAATGCTCATTTCTCAAATATCACAACAGACTATGGTCTCTCTCTCGATAAGGAGGGGATTTGTTTATACTCGTATACTCCATGGTGGGGCCGAATTAACTTTAAGGCAGAGTGGGCAATAGTTTAACTAGGGCACGCGCTTACGAAACGGAAACTACAAACATTTATTATGTGAATATTTGTATCCTCAATAAACTCCGGGGTGAAAAGGGACCCGAGAATTGGATTGCGTAGCAAGTGGCTTCTTTGGCCTGATAAAAAGCGTAGTAGGTAGGTAGTCCAAGTTTATATGGCAAGGAAACTGCCAAAGAGTTCCTAAAGGAGGTGACAAGTCCAACACCTCTACTCCAACGTCTATCAAAATAAGACTTCCTTGGAACTATTCACAAATGCGCCCGGAAAGATTCGTCTCCGAAACACCCTTGACGTTCACTCAAAATTGACATTAGTCTAGTACAACTAATGTCAAATTTGAATGACGAATATTCAAAGACGCATAGGACTTTCCTATATGAATTGTATTGTTGCACAGATTCGTACATCGCAATGGACCAGCAGCAAGACATGAAGCTGGATGTGAAGGAGGCAGCGGCGGTACCGGCCGAGCACCCGCAGTGGGACCTTAGCGACTCCGACACAGATAACAATGATCAGGTTAGTACGGGCTTCTTTATATATTTATCATCATCATCATTATCAGTCTCTCGTAGTACACTGGTAAGCATAGGCCTCTCCAATTGTTCGCCTCGTTGCTCGATACTGGGCTTCTCGCATCCAGCCATCTTGCGCAAATCGGCACTCTATGTAGCCTAAGGGGTCCTTTTTTTCTATCCTATTTATATTCTATCTATTTTCACTTGGGTAATGCTTTTGTAGAAAACTTTCCTTCAATATGACGTATAATGACGTCATAGATATATATTTTTCATAAATAAGAGCATTCAGGATGACCTCATTTCAACTGATGGCAAGCGGTCCTGAGGTCCAAATGTTAGGTAGACATGCATAATAGAGCCCGTCGCTGTCACCCTGAAGGCCCACTGAGATGCCGTTTCACGCCTCGCCTAAAGAACCCCAGGATTGTAAGAGGAAGGAAACACATGTGCTGGAAGGGCATTCCATGACTTAATGGCATCAGGATCTAAACCTCTTGGTGCGCTCTATATTCTGAATATTTTATTACTTCAATTAACCACCAGAAACCGTTTTTATTGTTGATTCCCCCAAAATCTCCCAAACATTTTTTAGATATTTTTGGAACTACATTTCGGGCATTGCGTAATTGGTTGATGTCGGTAGAATCACTAGAGTCCCTGAAGATAGAAAAAAAGAAATTTAGTTAAAAGTACGTAATTAAACAATTTCTTTTTGTCAACAGGGGGGCAACGAGAGTGAGTTCACAACAGATGACGAGGTGGAGGAGGAGTAGCCGAATATTACCTAAGTTATTTTTATAGAGTTTATTATAATTATTGCGGCGGGTGTGCGGTGTATGCTGAATAATTTGTTGTATGGTTGGCGAGTGAGTGAATATAATATTTTATATTCTATCTTTGGTTCTCATTTAATGAATATCCTATAGCGTATGAACGTCGTGGAACGTCGTGGAAGGTGCAGCCATCAGCGACCTACATGCAGCGAACCAGTGGGCTATATAAATATAATGCCTTTTTCCGCTCCGATTTGGAAATCTCGAATGAAACGTCATTCAAATTTGACATTTATTGTGCTAGGCTTACCTACCTATGTCAAATTTGAATGAACGTGCATGCTTTTTCGAGAGAGCTCTTCCCGCTCGATAGGGCTATTCATAAATCCGTTCAGAAGGTCTGCCTTGGAAACGAGAGAAGCGGATCAAGAACTTTTCCGAACGATCGATTATGGTATTTTCGAACGGATGGTGAATAGCCCCGATGACCGACCGTATTGATAAAGACATAAAGATTTATCTCCTTATTTACGAAAATCGAAAAAAAAAAAACCATTAAAGCGTTTTAGCTGTGTCTTTGCTAATCAGGATTTTTATAACGGAATACAAAACGGCTAAAAGGTTTCTAATGGGTTTCGTTTTTGATATTGATAAATATGGATATTTATGTAGTTCGAAATACGAGTATTTCAGTAGATAATTTATTGTAGTTATTCAATACTTTGATTAGATGGATATGGGTAGTTAGTTATTTAGTTCTTCATAGATTGAAAATAAGTAGTTTACAGACTTAGTACGTCTGTAATGTCTTTTTAATGATGTGTCTGATGTTCTCATCGTTTAATTTATGGCTCATTCCAAAATGTTTATAGTTTTGAAATACCTGTGTTTAAAAAAATAGTAAAACAGGTTTTGTAACCTATATATTTTATAGGTAATATAAAGAAGATACAGCCAATCTTACTATAGGTCAAGCACAAAAGCAATAAAACCATGCAATAAACCAAAATCACTGAGAAAAAGTAATAAAATTTCGTATTACCTACGTAAAATTACAAACCTACATACCGATACAAAATAATATTAACGTTGGTCTATAATTTAATGAGGTTGTATACCTAATGCCGTTAAAATCTCCCTGGTTAACAAGTCCCTGAGTAACATTTGTATCAGCCATATTTCCTGTCCGATTTTTTTTTACTGTGACTATCCTTTTTATTGTGTTTTCATATTTTGATCAACAAAAGAATATAAAAAAAACATGTATAACCCATTGTCTAAGGTCACTTACCTCTTGTCTAAAGTCAAGTATCCAAGGAGATGGTATTTTGTTTTTTCAAAAAGGTGTATTTTGACATAAATTTTGAATCGCGAATTGGGTAGGTACTTATTCAACTAAATACTCGCGTTGAATGAATAAGCTTTCTGTGATGATACTAATTTAAAAATAAATAATATGAACCAAACAAAAGCAAACACAGATTACACAGACTAGAAATACCGAAGGCAAGGAAAGTAAAAAAGATAAATGTGATTAGTTTACTTTATTTGCACATGATTTTATTTGGTGAGGGAAAACGAGATAGAGTTTGAAAAATTATTACTAGCAGTAAATAATTCAGCAAAGATCTTAATTGCTGGAAGTTTTGGAAGCTCGGTGTTAGAGTTGGTTTTAAAGTCAGTGGCCAGTCTCCGATGGTAGGCAGCGGTATCGATTCGATATCGATGTACAGAATTTTTTATTGGACGAGCGACTTTTCTAATATGTACCAAGTTATAAAAAATCTAATTAGTTTTTTATATAAGAGAATGGGTAGCACTTGACCCCAACTAGCCTGATGTAAAGCGATGTTGGAGTCTAGGATGAAGCGCGCTTACCCATCAAAAATAAGAAACACTCTTGAAAATCTGAAGATTTTAAATAAGTAGTAAGTAATTCCGCAGTTAAGATGTTTTGGAAGTTCGGAGGTGGTACTAAAGTGCAACGGCAGGGTTTGGTGTCTGGTAGGTGGTAGGCTGCGTCTGGCCAGCACAGCACAAAGGGCTGGTCGCGGGGTATCGTCCTGGCAGGCTGCGCGGCCGCGCGGGCGGCGGGCGGGGCGGCGTCGCGCGCGCCGAGCTCACTCGCGCGCCTCAGCTCGCCCAAGCCCCACGACCGAACGACCGACGCCCGCGCCCGGTGTCGTATTACCGCTCTAAAAATATCCGCGAGCGCGATCGCCTATTTAGAAACGGTTTCAACCAGTGATTGACAGTGTCGAGTGAAGAGTACCCAGAATCCGTGAAACGTCCACCGCAGACGTGAGTATCCTGCGATAGGGCCCTCGCGCCCGCCGATATTATGTTACCGTATGTATCGCGATTTTAAAATAAACAGCTGTTCTCGGAATCGATAGCGCTGGGCGCTAATTTGGGATTCGCTCGCTGAGGTTTTAAGAAATCTGAGAACGACACGTCTGGTCCAGCATTACAGTTGAATTTGATATTACGTACTTCATATTTGGTATAGGTTTATTATGACAGGTCTCCGCATGAAATTGACACTCCTACCTACTTACTTGTATTATAATAAGAAAATTGATTAGTGTTTTCCTGGAGCTAATTTATCCATAAGTTAAATTTGTACTTATTGTAGAAACTGTCTGTAAAATTGCAAAGTCTAAAGAAAAACTGATGAAAATCATACTAACAACTCAAAGTTTAACTATGCTTAAACTACCTTTGGTGGTTAAAATCAAAATAGGTGCATTTTATTTGTCGATTATGTAGGTAAACAAGTTATTATCATAAGCACCAATGAATGAATGAGATATGGGCCGTGGCTCCACATTCTGATCTAGCTGAAGTGGTCCTGGTCTTGGAACTTGGTCAATTGCATAAGCGCCAATAGTCGCCCGGGTGTCGTAGGCCGTGAGTCAGTTATGTTGTTTTGTGAAATTCAACTGTTGTTGGCATCGACCATCGCAGAACTAATTGGCAATTATACAGGAGACTTGAAAAGCGAAATATTTCAGCCCTCGGGTGAATCGTGATCATGATGGACCTTGAAGATTGTGCCGCGCTTTTCTTCACGGTTAATGCGCCCGCGCGGCTTATAGCTACAAGAATGCTAAAAAGAGGAACATGTTTATCTAGGATTTATTTTTGAAGTTTCCACTGAAGATTTTTATTTAACGGTCTATCTTACTCGTATAAATGTTGAAGGTGATTTGAACATTATTCAAGAACAATAACAAAAGATGTCAGTGAATAGCCGATTTAAATTTAATAAAACGATCTTCGTAATTTAATTTCCCAATGGAAATGATTGAGATCGTTTTGCTATTGTAGGCTGTAAAAGAATTAGTTTATTTGAATGTTCAAATAGACAAATAGGTAGTGCAGTATTGGCGTTTGTATTTTTACACTATAAACAAAGGAAAGTAAACTTGATCAGCGTTTAAATTCATAAATACGAAGGTATATTCGTTTATTTGATTACGTAGACTCTTTATTTAACCTACATTATACCTACCTATGTATTTGCAAATAGGATGTGTGGCATGTTATCACTATTTTAAATAACGGGCCATGTATTACAATATGTATTGTTATTGTTACATACCATAGGTATTATACTTTTGTATACTTCGCGCAATAAAAAAGAATAAAATAAAATACTTGCGAAATCATTAGGTATACACTTTTAATTACGACATTACAAAGATCAAAGATCTTCAGTTTAATATTTTTTAACAGACAAAGAAATTGTTTTCAATTTCCGCTATCTTCGAAAAATATAAGCAAGACATTGCGAAATCATCTTAAATTCTGTTCAATTAAATACCATTGAAAATTAACTTAATAAGTAGTTAATGTCATAAATGTCATTACTTCATTAGATGTGCATAATAGTTAATTTGCCTCACACCGTTCTTTTTAGCTTCGAATGTTGTGTAGTTAAACAAAGAAGCAGTGGTAAAAAAACATTTTTTTAGACAAATAGGTACATCAAATTAAAATAAATAATTAACAGCAATTTAAGCAAAAAATAAAACCCGACTTGAATATGGTGACAATAGGTCGAAGTATTTTTCAAATCGGTTCACAATTCTCCGAGATAGTAGATAGGTATGTGTTAACAAACATACATCAAAAAGAATCAGTCGAATTGAGAACCTCCTCTTTTTTCTTGAAGTCGGTTAAAAATGAGTTTGTTTATCAAACCAATTGTCAAACGAATAAACGTTCCGATACATGTATCCAACTTCTGCTTCTTTGGGTCTCTTTAATAGTGCACACTTTTCACGGTGAGATTTTCTCTTGTTGTTATACCTACCTGTACCTACCTATTAATGTGTATAAAAACACCCAAATTGTGCTATTTCTAACGCTAATAAAACAATGTAGGTATAGAGCACCTCGCACCAGAACTGCGGCGCAGATGGGCATTTTCCATGGTAGTGGGCTCGAATATGGCCTGCAGTTACGATTGGTGATACCCGCACATTGGGCAAGGCGGGCGCGCGATGAATCGCCCCGCGCACTGATAGCGGGCCGGTTAGACGGGTCCACGAACAGAGTGCAACGGCCCAAACTAAAGGGAATTTTAAAACGTTCATACTTGCAAGCCCTTTGATTTTACTGCTCTTACCTTTATTGGGTCGCTTTCTTTTCACAGCGTCGACCGGGAAATCATTTCGAGTAATTTACGTTTTCCTGTCTTTAATCAAGCACATAAAATTGGTAACAAGTTAGTTTCTCGTCGAGACTAATTTGTTAGCGAGGTTTCATGCGAAATATGCAAGTCCAGTAAACAAAGGATAAGTAATAAGGAAAACAATTCGTATGCAAATTTTAAAGGAGAATCTACATTTCCATTAATATTACAGCCGTGTAAAATGATGCGGTAGTTATAACTACTCGCTTGTAGATGATTATTAGTTTTGCATGTTTACATACAAACACTTGCTCTCTCATCTACGTCTTGTCTTGACGCTTTACCTACTAAGACTTGCCAGCAATATAGTGATATAGACCTACATTCTAGAAATGAATGATGAAAGTGAATTTACTTGCTGTACCTAGTATGACCGATTAACTATTACGTACATAGGTATTTATCAAATATTAACATGGCTAAGCAATATAAATATTTTTATGACTGAAGCATCACAAGAGAGCGAGAATTATTTAGGATCGTACTTAGTGTCAGTTAATGGGTATCAAAATGATTAGGTCAAAACTAATTTGATTAGTAATTAAATAAACGACTAGGCCAATTATACACAAATCTGGAACGCATATTTTGACATACAATAACCGTTTGTAGCATGTGAGATACTTGTTTTGGGTTTGTATACGACGGTCTAAACAAAACATCAACGATTTGAAACAAGAAGAACATGCCGTATAAATTTTCCTAAGTATGAAGTCATCACCTGAATTAGTCTTAGCTGTCATATTACAGCCGTTTCTCCATAATATAGATTGGCCATCAGGAAAAAGTACAGTTATGCGTTTGTTCAGTTACCTTTTTTTTGAAACCTTAACGTTATTTGCGTTAAATTCGCTGAAATTATAATGTAGGAGATGCAACACAACATTACTAATTAACTGAATATATGTATTACATATAGTTAATTATAACGATTCATCTACACTAATATTATAAAGAGGAAAACTTTGTTTGTTTGGTTGTAATGAATAGGCTCAAAAACTACTGGACCGTTTTTAAAAATTCTTTCACCATTCGAAAGCTACATTATCCACGAGTAACATAGGCACAATTTTATTTTGGAAAAAAAAACTTTACGCGGACGAAGTCGCGGGCGGAAAGCTAGTTTTCTATATAGTGTATGATGATGTTATTCATTAAGTTCATTCGATGCATAAATTAGTAGTTAAGTTTTGCTCTTGAGAATTACCTAAGGTGGGTTTTCTGTCAAAAAGGCAAAAAGTTATGAAAGCGTAATCTTGGGCATTGGGTAGGCATTTCATTTCCTTCCTGTGGTGTTCAATTATGGTCCCTGAATATAAAAAGGCAAGGAACAAAGAGAGCATCTGTAATAGCGCACACTTGTGTCATGTCATCTGGTAACTTGACTTAAGTCTTAAGTCCTTGGAGATTGACTGTCTGAAATTATATCAGGAAAGAGTAGGCAGTTTTACTTGTTCACTATTGTAATGAAAATAATTAAGACGTATTTATTAAATAGCGATACGATAATATTAATTTCATTTTGTATTAGTACCTGTCTGTTAATGCAAATTCATCAAAATATTTCAGAATACCATACCTATTTATGCTGGATACACAAAAACTTTTGAACTGTTTGACCTCTCACATTCATTCGCTTTGTGCGTATAATAAAGCAATTAATATCAATTCATGTGCAGATTTGACCTTGTTATAGTTTTATTAGCGACATTAGCCCGAGTCTGAAGATTTGGTCATATTTAATTGCTGTACGTGTCTGCTATTCTATTATCTATTTGGATTATTTCAACTTATACATGTGAGCAGAGCAGCCTTCGTACGGTCATCAGTGCCAAGCACCCACTTATATGCGTTTCATTAAAAACGATAGCAATTGATAAAGGTTACCTACGTTGTGAAATTAAAATCCCTTCTTCTCATTTTTAGACGTATGAATAAGTTATTATTTCGCCTTCTTTGCTTTTAGGGTAAGGTCTGCACAATATCATCCTTTCCTTTTAGTTTCTGAGCTATCTACGCTCTGCATCACAGTTCGTGGCTGGATATAGGCAGGCCTCTCCAATGTGATCGACCTTTAACTTGTCGCATCCAGTACTTGCCAGTCATCCTGCGCAAATCGTCACTCCATCTGGCCTGAGGGCGTCGGAGAGGCCGAATCCTCTCCAGAATTCGTTTACCCCAACGGTTATCGGTTCTGCGGCTTTTGTGGCCCACTCTCTTCATCACCTAAAAATCCTTTCCTATTGTCCTTCCTCGTCACAACATTAACACAATACTATAATCGGATTATAATAATATATTTTTTTCTAACTTCCAAATGACTAGTTAGTTATTATAACAGTATTTAATGAATGAGTCACAATAGGGTCATTTGATCGGGTCCGTCTGGCCGCGCAAATATTTACTCATCGTGTAGCCGATCCTACGCCTACGTGTTTAGTTGCCTTTGTCGACGCTGCATACAATGACCATTTGCATATTTTTTCACGTAGCATTCATAATAATATCGGTAAAATGTCAAATGCGCTCAAACTAGCTAGTAAATTAACTATTGTGAATCAGATTTTTTTCTTTTGATAGAAGTGGATAAGTCTGCTGGTTTCTGGAATGTTTTACTGAGCTGAGCCCAATAGAGATTAGACTGTTGTGAATGGTTAAGAACACTTCATTCGATTCGGGTACGACAGTGATAATTGAGTTACTCGCTAACTAGATTAGACAGGTATCTTTTTTTGTCCATACCTAACACACCTCATGAAAATAATAAATGTAGGCTGTGTAAAATCTATATTCGTTTTCAAATTGATGATTACCTTTGGTATTTAGTAGGCTAATAAAACTATAATTAAGCCTTAGCCTAAATAAATCCACATCGATTGATTTAAATTGACCGCCAATGGCCTAACACAAGAAGTGGGCGGTCTCTGGGTTCACATCCCTAGGATGACCTTTGAAAATGTTAAAGATAGTAAAATTAGACATAAAATGGCTCTGAAAATATAAGGCAGGTTCATTCGTACTCCGATTTTCCATTATACTATCTTATGGTATTGTGGATGTATTTGGGCATGATCTTAACATTATAATTTCTCAAGGAGAAACAGATAAATGGATCGAGACGATTTGTGACATTCATAAATATGCCAATATGGCACCGGGATCAATCAGGCACATCCGTTCTGCTCACATGTTGCTAATAAATACATGTTCTTTGTCCCGAACAATCGCGCACTTATTATATTAGTCATATCATGAAAATGATGACGTCAGGATATGTCTATACTTTGTCTGACGAATAGTTCTACGAAAGTTACGACAATTTAGGTGAAATAAGGAATATATTTGTTTATCCTTAAATGGCTACCGAATCCCCGAGGTCCCTATGGATTGCAAAGGCAGGAACAGGACAAAGTACAGTCGTTCCACGCAGAGCAAATGTTGCGAGATATTGGAGGACTAGGAAACACACTTTGATAACAAAAAAGAAATCGTCATAAGAGTTTGGGGACTCTTTTTCATTTTCATTGGAAAACGTATTTCCACACATGAACATTTGCTTTATTGCAATAATTTTTGCACATAATTGTTTATAATTAACATCTCAAAGTACAGGAAAATAATACATGTAGCTTTATATTAATCATGAATTATGAAAATAATTGTAACATCATATTGTAAACATGCATAATCGGGACGCAATTGCAAAGTTCTGCCAGCAATATGAGTAGCAACTACGCTACCGGCAAATATTTTTTGCGACTACACCAGGTGTGACAAAACTTCGAAAGTTCATTGCACTCACTGCAGTGCACTTGAGATTTATGATACGAGTATGGACATTTTCCCAATATATTTTCGTCTTATACAAGCCCAGAACTTGTAGCAGCTTCACGTCGATCTTTTTATCAGTTGCTTAAAGTATTTATTATTTTACTTCTAATTTATTTAATGTTACAGACTTTATTTTGACTATTTATATCCTCCATCTATTTATCGAATTCAATTGGGTATATCGCAACATGTTGATCTAATTCAGCGTGACCTAAATATTAGGACTGACGTTCTGCTTTCCTCATCCATTTCTCCTTCTGCAGCCCGCTCGGTGTCTTGCTTACCTACATTTTTATTGCGTACTTGCCCACATGCACAGTAATAAATATTTCAATTTTAACCGATTGGTATTCCACAGTTCTCATTCTTTGTGTACGATTTGGTATCGTTTGCTGACTTGACCCATTTCCTTCACAAACAATTCAAATGAGGCTAGAAAATGAAAAGAATATCACGCCTTCATATGCAGATTTATCACGACTCGTATCTCGTATTTCGTGGGAATCTTGAATAGTGACTGACTGATCAAAATTGGACTTGAGCCAAATTTTCTTGGTATCGCAAAATTCTATTCATAACATAGCGACATGCGAGTTATTTTCTAGTTTCACCTATGTTCCAAGTTTTCAATGGCACTTATTTTAAACAAAGTGTCACATTGAACTTGGCTGCTTCATGGACGTATAAAATAAGCTACGTAAAACATAACTTAACCAGTCGACGCATCGATTGAGATATTAAACAGTATTGATTAATAATTAATATGACGATAAGTCACACTTACTAGATGCCGTAATTATTTAGATAAGAAACTCGATAAACGGAGTGTTCAATATGAAATTGCACAATTTGATATTTCTCTGATGTCTTGTTTATCTTATTTTCATAGTAGGTAATAGTATGTATAGGCAATCAAGTTCGAAGGATTCCGTTGACTCATTTAACTTTAAAGGATCACTAAGGCTTCTTCGAGGAAGTGTTTAATCCTCAGGAGACACAGGTTCCTCATGTGATGTATTTATAATATTCTGTACAACGTTAGTGTAAGTGCATTTTGAACTTAAATTACAGTTGGAAAATGAACATAACTCTCTTTTCCGAATTTGGTTTATTTTCCATTTAATATCATGGTGTGTCGCCCCATAAATATATTTTTTGAAGATTACCTACACGCAAATAATTGGTAAAAATCAGTTGTTTTAGATAGGAACATCTTACAAACATTAATTTATTCGAGGGATTCCAGCTGTGCGGGCAGGCTCCATACACGGGAGTGCGTCGCTGATTTAACGGTCGGGACGTATGACATACAAGCCATTGATTTTATTACCAGGAATGCCAATGAACGTCTTAAGTTTAGGACACATTGCCATGTCTCCTCCACCACGGGCGGTCTCGATATCGGACACAGAATTCCGCACACAATATCACACTGAGATGATGATAATAATTTGTGACATAAACATTTAACCCGTCGGTGCAGTCACATGGACGTAGGCGTCCGAGCACATGAGTGCTCTTATCCAAGGATATATGGAAGCCGCGTTATCAGGGAGGCGACCGAGCGTCGCGGTGGCTGTCAGCCAACTCTTTCGCAAGCGCTCTATATTTAATCGCCAAGGTTCTTACATTGCATTTTGGGGGTTATTGACATTAACACACGTTATACAACGTATTATCCAATGTTCAAACGTAACATACGGATTTCAGGCGTGTTTTCGGGATACGTGACAGTTGTCGGCGGACCGTCGGCCGTTGATGTGCGTCAAGAGCCAAGTTTACCTACGCCACCGCGCGGACACGACACAGAAATAACTCGAGGTTGCCTAAATATAATTATTGACTACCAAAACTTGCTCAAAAATGTTTTAAAGCAATGCAGCAAAAAAGGCCCGCAAAAATGGCTTTATTTGAATAACGGGTTGTCGACCTTAAAGAGCCGTGGAAGCGGTATTTGTCAATATTTACAAAGAGCCCTCCAAAATGCTGAAGTTACTGACAAGATAACGAATGTATAAAAATGTATAAGCTTACGTCTGGCTACTGACGTTATTTGCAAAGCTGCATAATATGTATAGGTAATACTTTAAGACGTAGGTCTTGACACAAACAAGAGGCATTCGTTTGCACTTGTCAATGTTTTATTTTGTAGCTGATTTTGTACCTTTAACATTCGGCAAATTCGAAATGGCTAACAAGACATACTTAATGATTTATTCAACGAAGTTATTGTTGTGGCACAAACTGTAATGGCCGCTAAATTATCGGCATTCAATTTTACATCTGACACATTACATTGATGTATTGTGGCTATTAGATCGCCACAATTTACCAATTTGTATTAATGTTTCAATTTTGAAGTCGTGATACAAGCAGTTATTGAAACCTGCTAACAACTAGCGACTACGGACTTGCCTATAGTTTTGTAGTTAATTTCATGCTGAGTAATGTCGCTGAACTACCTAATTTGTATTGCATTGGTAACATACACGCGAATATCTGTATACTCTAACTAAGTAATACTAACTCTTCATCATGATTGATCTCTTGCCTAACTTTTTTCCGAGATGACGCGTTGTTTGTATGTTCCAATCAAAGCGGGCCACTGTTGTAAATATAGCCTCTTTGAATATCCGTAGTATAATTTTGAAAATCTATTCGCGTGGTACAGTCGGTCGTCCATAATTTGAATATTGTTAGTATCAAGGGCGTGTCAGTTGGATGGCGCCACGTCGTTCGAAAGCCGATGCATCAGCGGCCAGCGCTTGCGACACCGCTCGCACCCGGAGCCGGACTCTGGCATGCGATGGACATTTGTCTCTTGACTTGTGAGACGAGTGCGCAACCGCTGACTGCTGATAGCTGGCCCCGCCTTCGGAAATCCCAACAATATTCTACTCAACTACGGACTCGAACCACTTTATCATTGTTTTGTAACGAAATAGTGGATCTGTTTGCGTCGAAGGTATTCCCATTAATATAACAGAAACAGTTATCTGTATACCGATATTTGCTTATGTCTTGAGTAGGTACTTGGCATTGCCACTCATTTCCATAAGCGCTCAAATTAATTGCTCGGAATTGACTACATTGGTGAAAGTATTTATGCTGTCAAAACATAGGCTATAAATAATCATCATTAACCAAACTTTTTGGGCACGACTACCTAATATTGTGCCTAAAAGTAAAGGAACTCAAGACCACTGAGTCGTAGGATCTTCACTGCACTGTTGCTGTTAGCTGTCAGGCAGTGCATTATTTTCATCACTTGCTCCCATAATGTTTGGTCTCAATTCACAATCATCCCTGGCCTAGGCACTTAACATAGTTAAACAACAAGAACTTCTTGGTCTTGCTTCGATCTTGTTATTGATGATAGCCAAAAGACAATTAACGCGTTCGACGACAGCTCGACCTTAGAAGGCCACAGCTGGACAAACAACTCTTTGTACACGTATGTATTCTATAAATTACAACACTGGCAATGACATCACCTCATATTAAAGCCATCCAGTGATAAATAATATAATCGAACTGTTCCTTATAAGCCCCAGAATAGAACTCTTCAATGAGCGGAAGGCATGAATCGTTGTGATACTAAAAGTTTCCACGTAGAAGTGACATAAAAATGTTCACGTACACCATTTAATCTATCTTCAGATACAGTTAACCTGGCTAAGAATCTGGCTAAACGGTTTAAAATGTTTACCTATATTGTACAGAGAAACTCCCACGCATCCCGCATACGTTCCCGCTATCCTTCTATTGAAAGTTGTGTGAATATTTGATTTTTCACCGTCTTGCTAATTCTCTTGTGATCTTTGAACCTTGCCTATATTTCATAGTTAAAATTTTCGCTTTGGCAAATTATGGAATAAGTTCCAATAAACTGTAAATATGTGAACTAAGTTGACCTTGTGCACTGGCATAGATATAGATAGACTATAAAATAAGTAGGTAGGTAGTCGTATTGGTACCTATACCTACTTATAACCTATGTTTTTTCTGTCTGCGGTATAGCGAACTAGCCACAGAACTATAAAATGATAAAGCATTAATTTGCATGCAGCTCTATTGCACGCTAATAATTATTATGTTACGATGACTGAATTAATTGCAGTTGTTAGCGTGTCGTATTTGTCTAGACCAAAATTACATTTAAAAATAAAACTGGTTCTCTCTCTTAAATTAATTCATTAGGCGACGAAAATGATTAATGTCGATACTGCAGCTATACAACTTTACTTTCTGGTCTCATGGTTTATAGCTTTTAGGCTTAATTAAAGCGTGCATAAATAAAATAAGTAACGGTTTTTCTTATAAGCATTATATTTTATTCTGAAGCGATTCATGATCGTGACACGTATTCATTCGAATATTTGTGTTAAGCGGTTGCTGATGTTATTTTAAGTTAATACTTATTAGCCCGTTGGGGGCACAAAGGAATGGAATCTCCATCTCACCCAAATACCTGGCTAATCGGTTCTGAGAGCGACAGGGGTCGCAGTCTGTTCGGATTACTCATGCTGTTAAAAAGTGACGTCACCGATCATCGCAACAGCCCGCATGACTAAGTGTGCCGGGTAAAAAATCAGACGTGCGGCCGAGTAAATAATACCAGCGTTATAACACCATTGGGTTTTCTTGGAATATCAGTTCTGTGAAATTAATATCTGCTATATGCGGTTACTACGTAAACATTACATAAACGGTCATCGGCAAAAAAATGCATTGACATAGCGTGTAGGCATTATTATTAAACTTGAATGAAATATTCAGAAAACGCATTGTTACCCAAGCTTTATACGAGCACCTACTAATTAATATTTTAGAAGTTGACTGTACTGGTCTAATTGTAGTGGAAATACCTAAATCATCAGGAAACGAAAATTACAATACGCGTGCGTGGTATGCAAGAAAATCAGAAGTTCGGTATACCGAACGACATTGTACATGTATGTGGCTTTAAATTTTGACATTTGCACCAGTTATTTGTAATTATCAACTGAAAAGTGATGTTGCTTTGTCGCCCAAGGTTCTTGGCTCGTCGCGGTCAGCTGAGGCTGAGGGTCGACTCAACACGCGCCGTGTTTGTGTGCTTAGCCGATTACTACGCCTTTTTTCTCTCGCCTCACAACGGCTGACTGTAAATAAGTATACCTACGTTTGTTTGTATGATAATGGAAAGTGTTAAAATCAAGCCAGTACACACACACGAAAAGTAGAATAGGATAGAAAAATAAGTGTGAACATTTGTACTATAGCCGGCGGCAACGTCTTTACAAAGAGATTCAATAATCTTAATTTCAGTAGGCTATAACATAAACAAATATTAATGCTTGCATAATATAACTAGTTCACTTTTAGAGAAATCATAACTTAATAATTCATAATCCTTTTTGGTTTATCTAAACACCTTTTAAACTTCCTTTTATGTAAACACAATGTAAAGACATTTAGCCCAAACAAAGTCGACAATGGCATGCGGGCTTCTACACACAACGCATAAACACATTAGGCGAGCCGTAAGATAAACCAAAGGAAACTTTAACTATCTTTAATAATTATCATGCATTGCATTCTTGAGATAAGGCAGACCATGTAAATGACGTTCAATCACGAACAAAGGCTTCGGATGACACTGCGGACACGATGTAAATTTACAATAGCGACGAGATCAAAGATACAGTCTATTTGGATTTTACATTCGATCAAGCACACAAAGCTTCTCATATATTTTTAAATTTGGTTTTAGTAATACGAGAACCGCTGATCTCATTACATTTGCATAGCACTAAAACTAAATAGACATTCCCAATTGATTCTATCCTGAACCAATTTTAGCAGCAAAAACGAATCCATTTTATGGACTATTGCTAGAACAGGGATATTTAATAAGGAAAACATGGTAGGAACTAGTTGTGAAATTACGTAGACTGAATGCGTAGTCATTAGTAACTAACGGCTTGTTAGTGAGTTGCACAAGTTTTTCATTGTGCATTGAAGTGAATTGATGAAGTTGTAGAGTGTCGGTGGAAGAGTTGAGCGAGGCGACCCCTTGATTGGCGCCGATGCATCGGCCAAGGCTGCGCTCGACGGTCTCGCTGTTAATGAAACAAATAAAAATATGCAATTTGCATTTCGTAAAACGAATGACTGAATTGACACAACACATATTGACTGTGGAACAGCACACAACACAAATTCAGTGTATTAATATACAACTCTACTCCAGACCACGTCGTTGGTTTGGTAGCAAGTGCTGCCCAAGAGGTCTCGGGTTTGACTATGTGGTTGGGTTAAAAAAAATTGTGGGTTTTCATCATCATCAGCCTATCGCAGTCCACTGCTGGACATAGGCCCCTCCAGTTGTTTGCCACTTTGGGCAAACCCATTCTATACTCGCTAACCTGGGCAGGATGGTGATCACAAGACATATATAGGTTGTAGCTCCACGGTCTATGGTATTTAGCTACGCCTTCAATCTTAATGGTTATATCGCCACCAGTCGGTCACCAAAGCCTCGTCTGTTATTGAGTAGGATGCACCACAGGCAGGTTGGCTGGGAGCGAAGGAGGGTCGCTCCCCTTCATTACATACTCGTAGTATTAGTATCAATATTGTTGTGTTATATCACAATATCAACTTTATTCTTACAGCCTTTAAAGGTTTTCAGGCTGATTTGACTTTACTGTAGTACGAGCAAATCTGTGAGTACGAGTAAGAAAGAAGTGACACTTTGTAATTCTGCTTTCATATCTTTTATGTTTTGGACAAACGATTATATTACATTTTCATCGTTTTCTTATATTACATAACTAAGTATACAATGTTGTTACGTCTTTTGCATGAATGTTGTGTACCAAAGATCAGTATGCTCCAAATACCTTTACAGTGACATGAATTCTTCGGATGTTTACGTAACTTTACCATATTCAGCTTCACCTTATCGGAAGAGAGAAAGAGATTCCGCAGTAGGAGGGTAATAGTGAAAATACATTGTTCATGTCCATCCGACCGATGATGTTATCAGATAATTCTTTAACTAATCAAATTTGTTATATCTTCAAGTGAAATCTCTAGACACGTGAAAACCGATAAATGATTTGGTTATTGTTTATTCCTTGCATAAATAAACGAAAGTTTAACTCTCAGCCTCCTTTCACTAATGTCTTTCGGTTCGCACTTATCTCGATCTAAGATAAAATAGATCGCACGATGTCTGTACTTACCAAGTGGAGTGCGGTCAGCGAGGCTGCCGCCCCGAGAGAAAATAAATCTTCAATTGGGTCGATCAAATGCCAGCATTAATGTTTTGGCGTAATACTTAATTGATCCGCTTTCCACTTTCTATTTTTCGGGAACTCGAAATTACTAATATTTATTTGTATTCATCGATTACCTTTTTTCCTACGTACTTAAAATATCCTTTATTTATTGTAGAAGCTACGTCCTCAAAATACACGTGTGCGCGAGTGTTTTACGAAATGTCGCATATCGTCGTATTAGTCATCAAGCAATCACTGTACGAGTATATCACATAGTAGGCTATATTTATTTATGTGTTATATAGATTTATAACCGGAATTAAGATTGTTGATAAGGAATCAAATATTGGTTGGTCCTCAATTGGCCTAATTATAGACAAATAACTGAATTTTAATAAGGAAAACAACAACAACGCACGCATGACTATTGTGTTTACTCGATGAATCATAACACAAACGATTGTGTTTTTAAGTACTTAGAAATGTCTTCGTATTTATTCGTTAGTAGAAAATAACTTATTTCATTGAAAATATAGGAAAACATGTATTCGACCTTGCTACATACGGGGTGCTTACATTGGGTGCTAGAAAATATTGGTGACAACATTTTTGATGAACGTTTGTGTTTGCTCCATGTCTAGGTGTTTATACTCGTATTTGTATTTAAGTACATTTGTGGTGCCTTCGTTGTTCTGGTACCCATAACACAAGTGCTCAAGCTACTAAAATAAGTAAGCTAGAATTTGACCCCCACGTGACAGGCTCGGCCTAGTGTGGGAGTCATAGAATGTAAATACCACCATTAGGCTTCTGTTTTTGATTAATAAATAGATCATTTTTATTTTATTAATTTATTTACTTACTTTGGGATCGGAGCAATGTGTGCGATGTTCTCTGATAAAAAAGACAGGAAGAAAATGTTGTGAAGTCTGTTTTGTTATTTCCAGATGGCACAGTTGATAACTGTGCGGTTGAGCAAGGCGGACCAACAGCCGCTCGGGTTCCGGCTGCAGGGCGGCAAGGACTTTGGCACACCGCTCGTCGTGCAGAAGGTGAGTCCACTTCGTACACCCACGCTTCATCATGCTCTTGGCGGGTTTGGCGCTAGTTGGGGATAATAAATCGCATTCGCTGAATCACGTTTAGGGCACACTTTGTCAAAGTTCTAATTCGCTTGCATACCTATTTATTGTGTATTTTTATGGTAAGTGTATGTTAACTAGTATAGCATTAGAGGAATAGTTTGGTTCAGTGGTAGTGAACCCTGCCTTTGACACAGTGGTCGCTGGTTCAATCCTCGCATAGTACCTACAGACATTTGTGTGTATGAACATTACAGTTTGTATTGGTCTAAGTGTTTGCTATGTAGATATAAGTAATACTCGTATGTATTTATTTATAAAAAAGTATCTAAGATTTTTTTTCTAAATGACTACGATGACGTCCAGGACGGCCTTGTCTGATGGGTGAGAGCCTTTCTCTTCCCCAACAGTCGGGTGATGATTCACCGTAAGTTTATCAGCAAGTTTATCAGTTATCTAGTACCTATAGTATACGTTTCTGCTTTCTTTTAGACTAGATGGCGCTGTGTGACCCAGGGTGGCACATATCGGGTTAAAGATGTTACTGCCAGTTACACTATCACAACATAACATTTATGTCGGTTTTATCAAAAAGCAAACATCACCGAGACATTTCGTGTACCAACACGAATTAGGTAATTTAAATATTAAAGTGATAACATTTAATACAATTATATCGTCCGGTCAAACTTGGAACTCATACATAAAAATATGTTAACAAGTTCCTATCTAAAACAACTACAAATTGTTCTAGTTTTCAAACCAACAATACATTGGATCGAACTGATTAAGTATAAAACTAATTAAAACTCAGGTTATAAGAACTATACAGTAGAAATATAATAGAAGCGCAGAGCTTTTATATTACGTAGGTACTTTTGTACTATACATTTTATCATTTTTTTACGAAACATTAAGATACTTAAAGGTACATTTAGTTTTTAAACTTCTATAATTTTCCTATTTTCTGTACAGTCATCGTCAATTAGGTATCCCAAATGAGAATTTCTCATATATATTCAGACTCTTTATTTATTTGGACATGAAAAAGCTCTCCGGCAATATTTTGTTATCTGCCCTCGAATTATCAATTCAGATATCGGTTAGTACCTACTTACGTTTAAAGGGACTGGTTAGAAAATGATGTGTGCGCGTTTATTTAATAGATATTTTTGGCACACCATACAATTTACTTAAAACTTTATTAAAAGTAGACATTTGTTGTGCCAATTATTTAATGTTTGCTCTTTTCTATTTATCAGCATCTATTTACATGTTTTTTATACCACTAAGATAGCAAACAAACCTACGGCCCGCCTTATGTTAAACGGTTATCACAGCCTACATATTTCAACTAGTCGTATATAAACATTTTTCCTTTCGTGAACTGAGATAGGATACGTCATTATTAGATAAATGACGAGTACATCAGAATACCTCTGGCACGTTACAACGAAGCTTTTACCGGCTCATTAACTGTTATATGGCCTCCATAATAATCGATTGCTTTGACATTCGTGACAATCATAAGATAAAAAATGGGCACTTAGTTTGAAAAAGTCTCCTGAACGAAGCAAGCTAATAGGTTGTTAATTTCGCGGATAATAAATGTGTGGGATGAGTGCTGCTTTGGCTAAGACTGCGACCCAAAATGTACAAGACTCTTCAACATTTCTAAAGGAACTTAATTGAAATTCATAGGAAGGCTAGCCTTGTGGGAAATCACAGTCACGATAGGTGAGTAACTTATGGCTTTGTGACAAATGCAATTTATTCTTACATACAGTGAAAAGTAACAATATGTTAGTATACACCGTAGACCTTCTCACAATAATGAATGTCATCTCAATATTATGACAGGAAACGGGAAAAATTTGCAAGTTCCATACGACAAAGTTCTAAGCTGCATGCGAGAGCGTGTCAGCCAAGTTCCTGTTCAGCAAGAAAACTGGCGACCGCATATTATACATGTATTTTACACGAACCATTTACTGCATCTGAATAGTAATTTTATTAGTTTGCCATTATCTATTATGGTTGTTATCGGCTATCGCAGTGTGGCTCGTCCGTAGTGCCCGTTACTGCCACTTATTGCAAAACATTTATTTTTGTAGTAAATAAGAAAGCCCGATTTCGAGCTCTGACACCGTTAAAACTACGAATTTGCGCCCCCAATACTGTCCTTGCTTTCCTTCCCGTTTATACATTAGACACCATGGCAGTCACCTGGTGATTGCCATACACTTTACATAACTTTTCTATTGTGCCTGGTCTTTTAGCCATTTTGGCAACGATACATTTTTATGTGCTACTAGGTATTTAGATGAAAAGTAAATGTCGAAGAGATACCGATACATTTTATTTCAATGCGTGTAGTATGTACTTGTAAGTCCGCTCCCCTTGGTCCACGCGCCCTAGGCTCAAGCCTTATTAGTCTGTGGGTAAATCCTAGCCTGTAAAGTATACCTATAACTGTTCACATGCTTAAGTAAAGTGAAAAAATCGCACCCATGGTAATATAATGCAACATGTACCCATACGTCAAAAGTACTTTTATTACGTAAATAGTCTTAAAAAGATGCGTTTTATATTATACTAAAAGAATTTTATTTTTATCTTTTTTAGTTTTGAAAATAATTTGGTCGGAAAATGACGTAAGTCATTCGTGATCGTAAAATAATGTTACAAATGCACATGCTTCGTTGTTGTACGACGCTGGTCCGGGCGCGGGGCTGCGCACGCGGCGCCGTAATGTTAGTCGCGTCAGTGTTACCGGATAATGAGTGTTTGTTGTATATTGGATTAAAATTGACAAATATAGGTGCGGGAAATAAAAACCCCAAAGCTGAGTAATTTTAAACATTATTAGGACATGTTTGTATAAAATAATTGTATGTGCACTTACTGCCATAAAATAACCTGTTGCATGATCATATGCGATATTTTTTATTGACTTTTGGTATTTCAATGAGAATGTTTATAAAAACTAATTAAGCATATGATATGCTATAAATTATAATTAATTCGCATGTTTTTTAGGGTTGGTCTCATGTTTACTTGCGTTATCGTTGTCTGAACTCTTCATAGCCGCTTGTGAAGATGTTGCGTTATATCATGCATCTTTTGGAATCGCATGTGCACTTGAAGCGTTATATTAGGTCATAGTCTAAGATGCGTCGTTATAAAAAACTTTAACTGCCTAAAAAAGACATGTTTATTGGACAAATATTACAGATCTTTAGTTATTTATTTTATAGCATACCTAAGCAATTTTATTAACAAATTTTGAACCTAATTTGTGTAACTTTTCCTTTTTACACAGTGCGAATTTTGAGTAAAAAAATACATTGTGTACGTAACGAAGGCTATTTAATATGCCATTTTCAGTTTGGAAAACAGTTCTGGAGGTTAGGGGCATGTGGCCTCATGAGGAAATCTTTGATAAAGTCAATTACAAACAAAGAATATACCGCGTACCCCTAGTCGAGACCATCATCATCATCAGCCTTTCGCATTCTACTGCTGGACATAGGCCTCTCCATTTGTTCGCCACTTTCATCAAACATCTGGAAGCTGTAATGACGAATTTTGTACTAAAATGATCAGCATAAGAGTTTTCACACGAAACCACTTTGTCACAAATGTGCTGCCTTTAATAAAATTGCCTTTGATTAAATTAATTACAATAAAATATATGTAAAACGCCGCCAGAATAATTTGGAGTCTGAGGGGGAGTCTTTAACATCCAATCCCCCAAGCTAACATTACCTGCAAGTGGTGACTCTGCTGATAAACGGACAAGTCTCAGGCAACTAACATCTCATTATAATTATCCCAGGCCAATCCCCGTAATAACCTATGTCGATACTGCATGCGATATAACAGGGTAATGTGATAAACCTGTAGGGCGCTAGTCAGGATCTATATAATTACACTGTCACTGCATCTCCAAGTTACCACCGGTCGTATCAGGAAACTCGTCTACCGAATCCTGATGGCTTGAGAGGAGAGAGTGGGCTTTCATCATAGCAACTGTTTGTAAACTTGAAATAAATTTAAGCGCAGATGAACCTTGCAAGAGTCTATATTACGATTTTCAATGGAATTCTATTGAATTACAAGGTTCGCCGTCGACAGATACGTCGTGGAGATCATCATCATCATAATTCCGCCAGATATAGCAGCTACATTTGTTACTCCAATGCCTTTCATGGCCCTATTTCTCCTCTCAGGCTTGTTTCGTTTGTACCGTCGGTAGTGCTATTTTCATAGGCGGGTTGGTCGCTATCATTCAAAACAGCATGAACAGACCACGTCTTGATCATTTTTACCACCCGAGGGAGGCATAGGAGTGGAGGAATTGGCGTAACAGATGTAGCTGCTGAAGGTGTATCTGGTAGCGGAATTAAATGTTGATGGGCCTGAGCAAATATCCTCGTAATGTTTTACTAACGTAGTTTTGTTTTATATTTTATTAGAGGCAATACGTTTTTGAGACAGAGATGTTGTGTTTTAAAACTCATATGCTGATCATGTTTAGCACAAAGTTAGCCATTACAAAAATCTCCACAACTGAAATGCTCAGAGTGTGCTTGGGTACATTAACTTCGTCTTGAAAAATGTTAAGAATTGACGTCGATGGTGAGTTTTCAAAGCTGGGATATAATTTTATATTGAAAAGAGAGTACATAATGAAATTGTGATTTAGTTCAAAAGTGCTGTGCTTTAAGGGCTGTTATCTGCATCTGTGATAGCATTATATTGTACTTAATGAAGATTTCAATGTATGAGCAAGATAAAAAATTGTATTTATTGGTTTTTACACATGTGCAGGTATATAAATTAGGAAGATTATAATACAGAAAATGTTATATTCTCAGATATTGTATTTTTTAAATTTACAATTACCTACTATCCATAAAGTTCCAGACATACAAACTTACAAGTCCTTCGTCTTTTTTTTTAGATTAACGTAGGTTATTGTGAACCCAGACGTGCTTTGTTAGGCAGGATTAAGTAATAATGTTAGTCTTGAAAGTTATTAGACCAGAGATGTGTAAATTAACTAAGAAATTTCCTGATTAATGGACATACGACCTAATACTGTTGACTTTTTTCTGTAGAAAAATGACATATAGTTACATATACCATGAGGTACTTCGTAAAATAATGATGCATGTGCACATACGTTAGCTAGGTCTTGGTAAAACAATGCCGCATGTGCACATCCGACATACTATTTTCAAAAATAATGCATTAAATAAGAAGCAATACACCACATTTAATTAGTTTCATTCACTTCCATATACATGCGAAATTGTATGAAGTTTCCATTAAACGCTACAAAGTTATGCTCAAAAATGCACTGCCCCAAACTTTAAACCTCTCTCCTGTAAAGTTGACTTTTTGCAGATGTGGCGTTATATTACCAAGGGTACGAAATATACAATCCAGTAATGTCCTAACATTAGGCTATTGCTGTGCTGTTGCTCACCCGTTAATAGTAGCACAGATCTTGTAATCTGCCGAGCTCGTTGCAGTAATATCGTTTTAATAGGTATTAACACGTGGGCGGGACGGGATATTAATATCTACATGCTCTACTCTAGGAGCTACGTTTTTATAAGAAAGTGTTATTCTTGTTGGAATGGAATCCTCGTTACTAGACGCTCTAGAAACTCTGATGCAAACATTTTATCGAATAAATGGAATATTAGTCCAGATCAGATTTATCTTTGCTTTTTTTGTTTTTTGGCCAAATATTAGAAATGGTTTTTAACTAATTTAGTCCACAATCAGAGCTTTACTAGTATATTACTAGAAATATAATTTTATTTTTGTATTTTTTTTTGGTTATGCAAGACAGACCTAGTTGGAGGCCAAGACTCGGCTTGGGTCACTGCGCCGATCTAGTTAGTTAGTTATTTATTTTTTTACTGTATAGAAGAAGACTAGGGGAATATCAGAAAAAGGCAGCATCGTTTACTGGATACAAATAAAACCTACTGAGGTTACCAACCCGCCAGCCAAGCGTGGTGACTAATACGAATCCCCCCAAATTACAATTGTCATTTGGGGAGTGTATGTCCTGGAGTCCAGCTGCAGACGTTTGCAGGCCAATTTTGATGAAAATAATTTTAATTTGATTAGAAGATCTACGTACAAATACTTATTATTAGCTTTACATATCCCATTATATCAGTACCGGATTTTTTGTTGGGTTCACATTAACTAATTGATTAATCATGGAATGAAAAAAAAGAAGCTGAATGTTACAAGGTTAAACATGTTTTGTAGGTACATCTACTTATGTAGAAGGAGTCGCTATAGAATGAAATTGCCGTAGCTACATCTCGCATTAGATCAAATATGTATGTTATTTGCAAACAATGCGTTATCAGTACCTACCTATTTGTAATTTGTAAGAGTACCTACCTATGTCTATTATTATGTTATGATGGTATCGTACGTAGGAACACGATTAAAGGTTCAGAGTAGTTTTTTAAAGATTTTTTTTTCTTTACTTAACTAAGTAGGTATGTACTTAAATCTTCTCTATAAAAAAGTGGTACCTACTTCGAAATATGTATATGTACATCCATAACTTTCGCAACATTGCACCAGATTGGATGAATCTTGGTTTTATCTAGGTATTCGTTATTATTAGGACAAATAATTTTTGTAACTAAGTCCGCCGCGTCAGCTATAATAGTGTGGTATTTCATAACAAATAATCCTGTATTCGCGAATTTAACAAATTCCATAGCGTTGTTCAACTATAAAGGCAAAGTAGTCAAAGTGGTAACGGTGTTTTTTGCATGACTTATCGTTAGAAGATTATTTGGGTGCGATAAGTAGTTGAACCACATAGAATACAACTTCGTGGTAACGGTTCAATGAACAGTTGAATTCCCGGAAGTTATAGACCTCGCAATCAATCAATTAAAAATTATTTAAATGCGCAATTTTTTCCGCAACTTTATACCTAGTTGCAATTTTTTTTATTAAACTGAAACCTAATCTGTTCGGTCGATGTCCATCGTTTAATAAACACATGAGTAATATTTGATAAATCACAAGTGACTTGATTCGTTGTGGATTCTTTAGAGGCCAATTCACCATATTATCATCATGTACACGAACGTATGTGACAAGCGCATTTGACACGTGATTGTTAGAATATACCCGTCCGTAAGTGTCTATTTGATAGTGACATTTTATAAACCTATGTTTTACAAAATCTTTGTTGATATCAGGGTTAATATCTAACCTCACGGTACCTAAGCATGAGGTATTCTTGTATGACTGACTCGGTGGCTCAATTGGTAGTGCCCTGCCTTCTGAACCAAGGGTCGTGGGTTCGATTCCCACCCGGAACAAACTTTCGTGTGATGAATACTTGTGTTTGTTCCGTGTCTGGGTGTTTATAAATTACTAGCTTTTGCCCGCGACTTCGTCCGCGTGTTTAAATTTATACATACAAAAGTTTTTTCCCGCTAACTCCCGTTCCCGTGGGAATTTCTCAAAATACAGCCATAACTAAACTTTATATTTACTAAGGTACCTGCATGCCAAATTTCAAGCGTCTAACTTAAGCGGTTTAGATTTTTCATACAAAAGGATTTTCCCGCTAATTCCCGTTCCCGTGGGAATTTCGGGAATTCCTTTCTTAGTGCACCCCTACGGTACCTAAGCTACGTCCCTTCCAAATTTCAAGTGCCTACGTTTAGCCGTTTGGGCTGTGCGTTGATATGTCAGTCAGTCAGTCAGTCAGTCAGTCAGTTTCTCCTTTTATATATATAGATAACTAGCTTTTGCCCGCGACTTCGTCCGCGTGTTTAAATTTATACATACAAAAGTTTTTTCCCGCTAACTCCCGTTCCCGTGGGAATTTCTCAAAATACAGCCATAACTAAACTTTATATTTACTAAGGTACCTGCATGCCAAATTTCAAGCGTCTAACTTAAGCGGTTTAGATTTTTCATACAAAAGGATTTTCCCGCTAATTCCCGTTCCCGTGGGAATTTCGGGAATTCCTTTCTTAGTGCACCCCTACGGTACCTAAGCTACGTCCCTTCCAAATTTCAAGTGCCTACGTTTAGCCGTTTGGGCTGTGCGTTGATATGTCAGTCAGTCAGTCAGTCAGTCAGTTTCTCCTTTTATATATATAGAAGATTTGTACTTAAGTATTTATTTGTGGTACCTTCGTTGTTCTGATACCCATAACACAAGGTGCTTAAGCTACTTACTTTGGCATTAGAGCAATGTATGTGATGTTGTCCGATATATTTATATATTTATTCTTTGATGGAATTATGTATAAGTAACACATGCGTGTGTGTGTAAGTTGCAGATTGTTACTAAATATTTTTTTCTCAATTTACTTTCACTTGTTCTTTTGTCCTGTTTTCACATGTAATTATTGATTATGGGTACTCAAATAACAAGTCTCCATTGATTCGGTGCTCACCTCTCAGTGTCCAGCTCATACAATACAATAAAGGCTTCGTTACCTACATCGTATTGCTCACTTTATGCCGTGTTAAAAAGAATAAACGCTTGACCTCTATTTACAAACCGGTAATGTATGAGTATTTGTTCTGTTTTGACGGAGATTCTGCGCTTTAGACCGAGATAATTAAATACCAAGTCATGTAGACAATCCTACTTACGTGGAATAATTATATAGGTATCAGACTATCAGTTGCTTGTTAAAAGATAGATACGTTGTAAACATAAAATATGTAAATAAACATACAGATCAAAGCGGAAAATGCCGAGAAGTAGCATCAATATTAAGTGAATTATCTATGTAGATAAAGAAACAATTTTCTTGCTTACATATAAACAAATATTAATACTGCATCTTATCATCCATAACATGCAGTATTAATATTTGTTTAAATAACACATTAAAATATGATTGTAACTTTCCGCATTAGCGTATAGATAGGCAGATAGGTACTTCAATAACTATGTAAATAGTTGCAATGTAAGACGACTTATTAGGAAACAAGACACAGAAAAGCCTAGCCTATCTTCTTTTCTGGAATCGAAACATTGATTGGTGAAGCCCACGAAAAATCATGACTTGTTTGTCTTTTATTTACATTAATTTCCTGTCCTTGATTCATTTTAAACTTTTGGAATTAGCCAATATTCAAGGGCACCTAAGCAATAAAAATACCTATCTATATGACTTTGGCGTCTTTTAAAAGTTTTTATTACCGTTCGCAATAGGGAACATCGAGGCGATCCTATAATGGGGACAGGTTCCACTGCATTCCTGGGAGCATCGCGTCACTAATACTTTCACTCCCTGATCTTAGCGGTCCATACAATATGTAGGTTTTGCTGTGTCAATTTTCTCGGAAGCTTGTCATAAGGCGTGACTTTATAAAGACGTTTGTGCTCCTCTTATGGATGAAATAGTACCTCATAACCGCCATCAGATCCCCCAATATAGAATGAAATGCGTCATAAGCGATTGTTATAAACCTTGTGTCTACCGTACAAGTAACAAGTAGGGGTATTTAAGGATTGTTTGTTGTAACTGTATCAAAGTTAGAGGTGTAGCCATGTAGAGAACAGTATAGGCACCAGATTCACTCTTATTACCCGAACCGGGTTGGCGGTGCAGTGGTTATGCAACCGGCGGGTTGTCGTTCTGAACACAATCTGAGTCACGTACTGGCTAGGATTTGTTTTGAAATTAGAACACCAACCGACATAGTCGCCAACAACGCCTTTTGTGGATTATCGCCATCGGTGTTCGTAATTATTGTATATGTTATGGACCAAGTGATAAATGTAGCATTATATATAATGCCCGGGCATTCTGATAAATGGCCAATATGAGAGGGCAATTTGATAATCATTATTAAAATAATCAAATTGATCGGGCATTATAAATATTGTTTATCACCCTTTGGGCAAAGTAATAAAAACATATTTTATAACTATTTCGCAGTCTCCTGGTCCTCTGTAAGGCTTGCGTGGGGGCACAGGCTCATCCACTCCTGAGATAAATAATATGTGTATGTGATACACAGGCCAGACATTACTTCTGACTGCTCCAAGATGACGCACTCAGTAGTAATACCTACTCGGCAAATGCAGCACTATTGCATAATGGTGGGAACTAAAGTCCTTAAGAGTTTTACTTAGGAAAGAAAAAAATTGCTTTAAGTCAAGTGAAAACGTTGCGAAGTAGAATCAAGCAAATTACTTGTCAAATCAGTAGGTTATGATTGCGTAACAAAATCACCATATGAGCATACCATACAACTTTGGTTGTTGCCCTCAATTTCTTCCGGATACCATCATCAGATCCTGACTTGGTGATAGTGGGACCACCACGGAAGTGTCTTCTGTCGAACAAAAAAAAATTTTTGACATCCATCTATGTATCTATCTATGTAGATGGATGTCAAAAAATTTTTTTTGTTCGATTTTTGAACGAATATTTGTATAATTGACGGAAATATCGGTGAACATACATAAAAAAATATACATACAGACGAATTAAGAACCTCCTCCTTTTTCGCAGTCGGTTAAAAAAAAAACATTACCGGATACATCGGAATAAGTACGCGTGCGTCTCTCCTCTTTGCTTTATTATCAAATTGCCTAATTGCCAAGTAGCAATACAATAATGACCGGCCAATGTGATAAATAATGAAGTTTAGATAGTAATTATCACTTTGCCCAATAGAATTTGACATTATTCATAATGCCCTAGCATTATAAATAATGCCCGCATTAATCACTTGGTCCATAACATATACATGCACCTATTAATAGACTTTATTAACGAATAGAGCTTCACATTTGCGAGTACGTACATACATAATATCGATTGATTTCCGAAAAAGTATCATCGAAATATCTGATTTTGAACTTAGTCGTTCTGTACAAATTACCTATAACCTTTATCATGTGGACTAGAAACACGATCTTTATTACGTACCTAGCTACGTACATACAAATACATAAATAGACCTATTACATAGTATTTGTCCCGTTTAAAAAAGTTGAACTAACATCGATTTATTTATTCGAAACTGTCAGTTTTAAGTATATGGTATCGTATTGGGTATTCCTTATAAGTGTTTTTAATTTCCACATGAATGAGCGGTAACTTAAACTAATTAGGCTTACGTAATCCACATATTTAACCCATGTGGTAATGTGTTGAGATAAGGAATAAATACTAAATAGTAGGTTACTTACGGACAACCATACGTAAGGCTCATTAGCTGTCGCGCTTTACTATTTAGGTACATTATAGGTATGCAGTTTGTGTCTATGATCTTGAATGTATAGGTTTAAGAAGGTACCTTTTAGGCAGATAATGCATAAACTGAAACTTATGCGCAATGGCGTTACACCTACCATTCGAGGCCCGTGGCTTATCGAATTTTAACAAAATGTGTAGTAATGAATGTTGGTGGTTTGAATTCCCTTCAGGGGTCCCTTACGGCTAAGGGCCCATAGCATTTTGGGGACATGCCTTATCCAAATGGAGACAACCAGGTGTGCGAGACAACCCAGAAACGGATTAATTTACCGAAGCACTTACGTTTCCTAAATTAACTCGACCTTTCTCGCACCGGGAACTTTCGCGCATTAAGAAACGCTTAAAATAAAGCCTGTTACGAGGTCGTCGTATATTTTTCCGAATATTTTCCTTGTAGGCACGAGTACAAAGAATTGCACACAAGCTGGACCGCAGACTGCATTGTTAATACATCACGGAGAGATAAGAACACCGACAAAGAAGGAGAATCGTGCCCTTTGCCGGAGATATATTTGAAAGAATAGTAAACAATAAAGAAAATATAATATGGCCTCGCATGGCGCCGGCGCGGGCTTGCATTTAATTTCTCGTTCTTGTAGCTGCGGAGCCGTATAAGGCATGCGCGTGCGGCGCATTAACTATCCGCATAGAATAATTGGAGCCTTGCGTACAGAGTACTCACAGCTAACAAGACATCTCTTGTCTGGTAGACCCAATGTGTATGATGAGTGTAATGGACATTTGTGTTTGTTCTGTGTGCGATTCAAACATTAGGTAATAATGCGTTATTAAAGTTGGAACCTAAGTCATCATAATCGATGTCCAAATGCAGTTTTTTTATTGTTATGGGTGGCAGACGAGCAATGGTCGTCTGATGTTAAACTGTAACCGCTGCCAATTGACATTAGCAATGCCGGTGGCCAAGCCCGCTGCCTACTGTAAGCTATGTGGCTACTTACTTTGCCATTAGTTTAGATACTTATTCATGTTATGAGTTATTATTTGATTGCCGTAGGTATCTATGTGGTCGCTGTGGAGGGCCCAACGCCCCCTGGCGTTGAGGGCCATCCGCGGATATAGAACTATATCCGCGGATGCCGCCACTGCGATTGCCGGGTCCCTTCCGTGGGACCTGGACGCTGCCGTACTCGCCGCAGTCTACCTGTGGCGAGCCGAGCAGCGGTCGCGGGGCCTCCGGCCAGCGCCCGCCGAAGTCGGAGCGCAGAAAGAGGCCGTTGAGGCGGAGGCGCTCACAGTATGGCGTGAGCGCCTCGAGGCTGCCCCGTGGGGGCGCCGCACCACTCAGGCCATTGGCCCCATCTTGGAAGAGTGGATGCGGCGCCCCCACGGGGTGGTGACGTACCGGCTGACCCAGGTCCTCACGGGACATGGATGTTTCGGCCGGTACTTATGGAGGATCAGGCGAGAGCCTGATCCTCTATGCCGTCACTGCGACAGTGGCTCGGAGGACACGGCAGAGCATACGCTTCAGCATTGCCCTGCCTGGGCCAATGAGCGCTCCGTCCTCGTCACTGTCGCACAGGACCTCGACCTGCCGCAACTCTTGCGGCAGATGACGGCGTCGAAGGAGGTCTGGCGAGCGATGCTCGCATTCTGCGAGACAGTGATCTCGCAGAAGGAGGCGGCGGAAAGAGAGCGTGAGGCTGCGGTAGACGCGCCCGCTCTACGCCGCCCCCGGCCCGGGCGTCGCCGGAGGGCATACAACGCATCGTATGCCCTCTGAGCCTCTCCTTCGTGCCCCGAGTGGTGAGTGCGGGGGCGCGATCCACTCATAGGGGCGTAACGGTGTGGTGGGTGCAGCCACACCGTTGCACGAGGTCCGCCCGGGGAGCACTCTACTGCTCCCCGGATCCGGGGGTAGGGGTATTTGCCCTCTCCGGACCAGGAGTGCCGGCCGCTTATCATCTGCGGCTGGCCAGGGCAGGCAGGGATATGGCCGTATGCTTCGGCGCTACCCTTGTCCCTGCAACTTGCTGCCCACTGGCGACACAGGGGGTTTAGTGGGTATGCCCTCCCTTTTGGGAGGTGTGAGTCCCACACACCATGCCGCCTCCCCCCGGAGACGGCATGAAGGTGCCTAATGCATTCCCCTCTTAAAAAAAAAAAAAAAAAAAAAAAAGGTATCTATGTGGTACCTACGCATGTAGTTAGAAATTAAGCGATTGCACTGCACTGTAGGTATAGGAGACATGGTTTCGGTTAGGCACGTACCTAACCATATGTTGTATGTGGGGTGGAACGCTTCTTTTATTTAAAAAAACTGTGTCGAATACGTATGTACCTATCGTCATATATAACAAGCTTAGTCGTTCGTATCCCAAACATGTTATTCATCTAATTTCTAAAGCCCATCTATTGCCAAACCCCACTTTGTAAAGACTTGATGAAAGATTGACGAGTAGATTAGGTCAATGATCACATTATGTTCTATTTAGGTGTCTATTGTTAACACATGTTGTTCGTAACATATATTAATAACCCTCAAGCAGAAACTATCTTACTAATATAAATGCGAAAGTTTGCTTGGATGTTTGTTACTCTTTTACGCGAAACTACTGAACGGATTCAAATGAAAGCTCATACTTTAGATTAATCCATTGGCCGCCGAGAAATGAGACACAATAGAAAATCTATTGTTATCGTCACATATAAGAGTCAGTGGTGTTCAAAGCGTTAACTTATATGCTAAATAACAACGATACTATCATTGTACATCACTGATATACGAGTGATATCAGTGATGTACAATGATTAATTACTCGGGAAGCTAGTAACAAGGGATTGTTCCCTTGTTATTATCTCTTAATTCTTATTTGTATAAGATTTCAAGAAAAACTATGGTTGCATATTTTTTAAATAAAGGGTTGGCACAAACTGTCTACGGATTGGTCATTTATCATCAAGGGTCTTTGTTGTCAGTCCATATGGAATTTATTTAACTCACTTTTATAGGGAGTTTAGTTTCGTAGCCTTTGATGACCACTATCATAATGCCGGAAGCTATTAATCAGGTTAGGTAATACTAATAATCTAATTCAATACACATAATATAATCTAATTGCCTATTTTGGGTATGTATAATAATGATAAGGGCCAGGTTTACTTTACATAGCTAAACATATATGCATATGTAGTAAGTAATCACTACGGTCGATTGAATAAACTAATCTAGTTTGTTTTATTTTAGGAAACAACCAATAGTGATAGATAAGACGAGCTCAATTACAATTACGGCTATACTTATCAAGTTTGGTTAAAGCCCAACTGACTACACTGGCGCTTTTTCGGCCTGCGATCGAAACGCTGACCAAACGCAGAAACGAAAACCGCTCAGTGTGACCGGGATTATTGTTATTGGTAACGTTAACGACTAATAAACATTAGAGACTTTCCCTTTTATAACATTAGATGATGTAGGTAATTAAGTACACTTTCCTCTGTATTTCCACTATTCTTTGCACATAGGGTTGCGTTGTCAGACAGGCGAGGTCAATGTCAACCACTACGGCCGGAAGAAGGCTGTAACTATTTTGCGGACAGGACAGCTGACTCAACGGGGTGGGGGAAGACATATAAACGCGAAATATGCGCACGTGTCCGCTTTAAATACACCAGTGCGTAAGAAGTGCGGTCGGACGCGTTGATTAACATACTTCACATGTGAGAGCAATTGGCTGCATCTGCCAATACACTTTGAAGAACCATTGTGCTGTGTACATGTGATAAAAACGCATGCTTGTGACTTTTTGTGACTGTGAATGGAATGCCGTAAATATAACTCGGTTAAGACCTGTAGCGGGGACCGTGTAACTGAGTGGTAGGTAATATTAATTTCTTGCCTGCTCCAAACCTGGAAATTGCGTAACAATGCAAGTGATGAACAAAACATATTGGATTTTGTACCCAATACAGCACAGATATATAATATATTACCTAGGTTGGCTAACATAAGAATTTACAGTACCTACAGTAATTAAGCTGTAAATATACTGTCTATTAACAGTTTAGGGGTAAGGTAAACTTTAGCGAGCGAGCCTGATAGATAAATAAGGCTTAAAAATCTGCATACAATTATGTGTTGGTATGTAAATATATAGAACTAGCACTCGTTACTTGCTTATCGCGACCTTAATTCAAAACGTGCTATTTTCCCTGTAATTAGGTGCAAACCTAAAAGAATATAATTGCTTTAATCGCTGTGTTGATGTGCAAAAAGTTGATAGCAATGCTATCCAGACCGGCCTGCGAACGCTGATCTCATAGTGACGTCACACCAGCTGCTTCCTTCCGCTCCCTGCGCTTTGTACCTACATTTATAATTAGGCCACAGATAACAGGAACACTGTTACTATCTAAACCACATTCAAGAAATTTTATAGCCCCGGTATTTTGAATAACTCTAAAACTCGTTACTAATTTTATGCACTATCGCATGGTCACTCGTAATATTTTTAGATTTTTAGAGAAATGCCTTTAAGATATTCAAGTTTTTTTTATTAGTGCATCCCAAGCGCAATCAACATTATGTGAATTTGGATACCTATCTATAGAAACTTATTATTTTGACCTTTGTAGACCAAATTGTCTTCGACGGAGCTGAGCTGATGATAGAAAATAATTACATGCATAAAACGATATGCATTTTTGGTAATTTGATTAATCATATTTTTAGATTTAACACAAAAAGTAGCCGATATTGGGAAAGCCGCCTCTTAGGTTAGGAAAGCTTTTGTACGTTTGTGTTCTAAAGTCATTTGAAAAGAGAGACACGATTACAGTTTAGTAACTACATTTTATTCATTCGTAAGCGTAGTTAATAAGTGCTTTACCTAATCTAGTACGTTTATTCATATTTGACATTACCTAAGTCTAGTACAACTAATGTCAAATTTGAATGACTGTACATAATTCAAAGTTTTCGAATCCGAGCGGAAATAGGAAATTTGAAAAGCCTTGCTGGACTGCGCTATAGAGTCCGAGAAAGTAAAATAAACTGTATTTTGTTTAAAAATTGATATTATGATAAGCGCAATTCGAATATTTAGCTACAAAATCACTGACAAACATGAAATAAGTTGTATGTATTGCGCAAAACTTTTATAGACTCATTACAGACTTAATGTAGTCAATTACAGAGTTACTTGAGGTAACAATTATAGCGATAGTCAAGATGTAGTTTATCTTGATATTGGGGTTAAGGCTATGCGCAGCTGACTCGTGATGCTAGTCAGGGACATGAAGATGGAACATTTGTCTTCAACACAATGTCTTGACATTTGTTGTCCCATTGAGTAGCTTGGTAGTGTGTCATTTTATTTGGTAGCGACCTTTCTAAACCAACGGTCATAGATTCAGTCCCTCTCCAGGATAAACATTGGGTGGGTTGAACATTAAATTTGGTTCGTTGTGTGCGTGGGTGTAATACATATTAAAACTTTTAAAAGGAATTAAATTGTACCTATTTGTATTCTTCTTCACCGTAGTTCAATCAGAATTCCATAACACAAGTCTAGCTGGCGACCACTGAAATGCTCGTGCAATGACTTCGCTCGCGATTGGGATCAGTCAACGAACGTCAGCAAACTGACAAGGATTTGGTTACTTGTCCATTGCCGCAGCAACTTTGCATAAGCTTCTCTTTCGCTTTCCATAAAGCAAGCGGAAGCGATATGCTCTGCACTAAGTATAACAAAGTGGCTACAGGACAGGATTGAGTTATATGATGTTGTATATTTATTTATCTATTGTCCTCAGGTGAACGGTGGCAGCGCCGCAGAGCGTGCCGGCTTGCAGGCAGGCGATGCGCTGATCCGCGTCAACAGTACCGACGTATACACCCTGCGGCATCAGGAGGCGCAGGACACCATACGCGCTGCCGGCCCGGCGCTAGAGCTCACTGTGCAACGGTAATTAACAAAAAACAATTTGAATTCCGGTCATTCTCTAAGGAGATAGGTACTTACGTGTCCGTCTGACCCGAGTATGTCTACTAATAAACTTCTGCAACTGTTAATGTATTAGCGCTTCCCGCTTGGTTATGCAATTGAGTTAACTTACAGTGACTGCTCCTTCCTCGGCCGGCCCCTTCGGTGGCCCTACCTCTCTTCTCCGCTCTGCCAAACCGTTATCATTGATACACTGAAACGTGTAGACATTCATCATCATTAACCTCTCGCAAGTCTCTCCAATTGTCCACCAACTTGATAGATTTTGGGTTTCTCGCACCTAACGCTTGCGCCCATCCTGCGTAAATCGTCATTCCACCTAGCCCGTGTGCGTCCTATACTAGGTCTGCCGAGAAGTATCAACTCTAGAACTCGTTTACCCCGTCGGTAGACGGTTCTGTGACTGCGGTCAGTGCACTGCCACTTCAAATTCTCATCTCATTTACTGTCGTCTTCATTTTAGTGGAAAACTTGTCTAACGGACTTTGTTAATTTATCAGCGGTGGCGGCACCTGGAGGCCCAGCGTGACCCCCACAGGCAGTCTGCCGCGGCCCGGCTCGCGCCTGGGCGCCACGCCCGCGCCGGTGACCACCACCTCGCTCAAGGCCACCCCGCAGCCCTCGCGCGCCTTCGGCTCCGGACACAACAATGTCGCCAAACCCTTCGGATACGTGAGTACTACCGATATCATTTTTTAAAACTTCGTTCCTTAGCTCGCTTCGCTCAGATTTGGAAACTTTCATGCACGTTCATTCAAATTTGACATTAGCCTAATACAACTAATGTCAAATTTGATTCTTTGAATGAATTTTTTAAAGATTCTTTGGAGGGTAGTTAAGCGGGAATCATGGTCGATCTATTTATTGCTTTCTGTTTATCATATAGTGTATTTAAAGTACAGTCAAATGAAATAAGTTGTTTTCGGGCGTCGAGCGACTTGTCGCTTTGTACCCGAAGACGACTTGAAATAGTGATGAAAGGACTCGAGGTTTTTAAACCTTTTCAATCGAAATTTCTTTTAAATGACCAGAAAACTACTAACCATAATATACTAACCATTGTCATCCTAAAAATGTATAACGAAATCGTTTTCTAACGTTATTGTACCTACATTGCAAATAGTGTATAGGTAGGTACATCATCTTGGATTTATGGACAGTAAATCTTTCTACTGTGATTGCCTTTCAAAGGCCATGTCAAGCTTCTTTGTGACTAAGCTTATGAATGAGGAATATCCTTTAGTTAATCTAATTTGCAACTGCTGCTGTTGTATTGTCGGTGTGTGAAGGTACGTATCTAATATTTTGTAAAAATCGCGTGTAGTATTTTGTATGATTTATTTTTCAAGGTACCTAAACGAACAATACGTAACTTTAAAATACCAATGCCAAATTCTGGACAGTATCCAACAATAAAGTGACATCGTCTATTTGTTAGTACCTACGCACGATTCATGATTGAAATGTCAATGGCCTATGGCCTCTGGCGAAGTGAGAAGACGAAACGTTTTTCTTTTATCAGTGTTGAATTAATTTATGATGGGATTATCTTACTAGTAATTCTAACTTGTTATAGTTGTAGTAACTAGTATCCCCTAATCTAAGCCGTCGAAATCTACAATGTGTGTATTACGAGTAGGTATAGTCAGCATCAGCAACCAAGATATAAGTGAGCACAAAAGCTACTAGATGATAATTTTTTTTGGGGAGACTTATAGGTTCCTACCTCATTTCATCACATAGCATAGAAAGGATGATGATGAGTAAAGATCAGTAATTAACTAGCCCAGTGCCACAAATCTCTTTACTTTTAATGTTATGTAACCCTTTGTATCCATTTGGATATCCATATTTTAACCAACTTCAAAAAAATTATGAGGTTCTCAATTCGACTGATTTTTTTTGTTGTATATTTGCTACCACATATCTCCGAGAATTAGTGAACTAATTTGGAAAATTCTTTTTTTGAAGTCACCATATTTAAGTCGGTTATTCTGCTTAAAAATGCTGTTATGATCATTAAAGAAAAAAGAAAATTCATTAGAACTGTACTTTCCAGATGAACGGCAACGACTCCGTGAAGAGCATAGTGAACAAGCAATACAACACGCCCGTCAACATGTACAGCGATAAGACCATCGCTGAGACCCTCTCAGCTCAGACGGAGGTGCTCGCCGGGGGAGTGCTCGGGTAAACCTCTTGTAATTTTCTGATCCCAAATTACTTTTGATTTCTATTCTTCCCGTTTGTGACTTCTCCAAAATTGTTTCCTTTTCTACTTCTAAGCTCTCTTCTTCTGTAACTTCCGTCTAACTTCATCTTCGTGCCTATAGCTCTTGTCATGCAAGAGAAGCCGCCTCGTTGTTCCCAAATTCCGTATCCTATAGCGGAAACTTAGCGGTTAGCTATGAGCGACTTAATGAGCAAATCAGTATTTATTATATATTTTAATAATTCGTAATAGTACCCTCTACTTGCGTTACGTCACAGCCAATATTTCTGCCCAAGTTCATTATCATTCCTTTCCGTTAATTCCGATGATTAACAGAACTGATAGCTTTTGGTGAGTCGTCTTGTGATTCCTTTGCCTGGTGGATGGTATCAACTTTTTTTGCACCAAATAAATTTGTAGCTAGTCTGTAAATATTTATATCAATAGTCGTGACTCGTGACAAATAGTAATAGTAGGTACATATCCTCGTTTATATACTAAATAAAATATTTTATTCGCTTGGCAGAGTGAACTTCAAGAAAAATGAGAAAACTTATGACGCCGAGAAAAGTGCCGTTTTCAAGGTTCTCCAAGAAGCCGAAAATGATCCTGAACCAGGTATAAGTCTAATTAATGCCGAAGCGCCGCCAATGATGATAAAAACAAATATTGTGATATATCTCCATAACATACCCATCACATAAATACCCTCCGAAACTATAAATCATTTGTAAATATTTCATCATCTCCCAGACACCACACCACAAGATTAAGAACACACACCTGCTTCGAAATCATTTTTGAGTAGGTATTCAATCAAACATGGAATTCATTTGTTTGTGATCAAAAATAATAAATGGAACAAACAGTGAGTCTGACGAGCTATTAATAGCTATCGGCTATGTCGTACAGAGTAGCTATAGGTAGGTACACTATATACTACATTAGGAATTATTAGTATAGTTCATTCGCGTTAAGAAAATAGTGACTGACAGGTCACTGACAGGCCACTAGCCAATTAAAACGCTAGAAATTAATTAATAATAATTTCTAGCGTTTTAATTGGCTAGCCAATTAAAACGCCCACAGTGACCTGTCAGTCACTATTTTCTTAACGCGAATGAACTATAGTTAGTTTGTTGTTGGCAATAATACTTACGAATACTTCTCTGCTTGGGTCACGCAAGTCCTGCGTTACGGATGCTGCAAGCAAAGCAACATTGTCACTATCGTAAAACATAAACTTCATAAAATCGAATATAAATTCATTATAAAAAAGAAATATCACAAAATTCAAGTCTTATTCATAGCTGAGTCCACAATATTTTTAAGAATTTCTGAATAAGTTTACTATAATGACTGAATACTGAATAAGCTAACTTTTTATGAATAACATAAAAATTGTTACATCTACCTACGCAGATTTAATTTTTCAGTCGACACGGAAAAATAAAAACTAATCGAAGATCTTTTTTTTTCTATCTGGGTCAAAATTAACGAAGGTTGTGATTGGCATATAGTAGAGCCGGCCGCTCCCGGCGCGCCGCCCGCCGGCCTGCGCCACGTGCCGGCGCCCGTCACGCGCCCCGACGCGCCCGTCAACAATACCGGCGGCTTGCCGCCCGGACAGAATATATGCGAGGAGTGCGAGCGGCTCATCACGTAAGGACGGCCGACGGACCGCCTGAGAGATATGCAGCTAACGTGTACCGTACAGACGCGGTGCGGTCTCGCAACGCACCGTGTAACTTGGCTCTAAGCAATGGTTCTTAACCTTTAAAACATAAGGGACCATTTGTCAAATTTCTGTCTTGTTACGGACCACCTGGGCCCCTACCATCAAAATCTTTTTTTTTTTCTAGATGACTACAATGATGGCCAGGCCGGCTATGTCATCATCACCGGACTATTGGGATCGCGTAGTTTTGCAAAATAAATCCCTCCCATTTGTCCCTCCTGTGTTCGAATATACGTATTAAATTAATATACGTATAATTTTTTTTATTATTTTATTTTTGAAAACCGACTTTGACGAATTTTAGTTCGTATATTCTGGTGTTCTAAGGGAAGGAGGGAGGAAGGAAGGAAGCAAATGGGAGGGATTTGGGTGCAAAAGTACGCGATCCGTTCAAAGAAACGATCGTTTTAGATTTTGGTGGTAGGGGCCCTGTTCTAGTTGGTTTATTAGTTATGAAGTAAGTAATATACATTATTATCAAAGTGTAAAATAATGAAAGGTTGTTCTTATCTATCTACTTATATAAGATGGCTTCGCGGACTACTTGGGATGCTTCCAGGGCACACCAATGGTCCGCGGACCACCGGTTAAGAACCATTGCTCTAAGGCGTCTGTACAATATGCATTGCGGTTTGCCACTTCAGTTCCGTGTCTACTCGTAGTGTTACATTGGCAATGTATATCAATCAGTCGTTCCGCTGCGGCGCCGCACCGCACCGAGTGCCTTGGCTCTTACTCTCGCTCGCGTCGACACGGTGGCAAGCGCATAGGGCAGCGTAGGTCGCGTCTAGGACACAAACGGCATGGTACCCAGTCGCCCCCCGATCCCTCATCGCCCCTGATGTTTTCGTAGTTTCGGTAGTTCACCCGATTGGTAATGCGTCGTGTTCTTGAATATGGCGCGTCGTGCGTCACCTCGATAATGTGTATTATGCGTCAGGAGGTGAGTTAGCTCGTCGTTGGCGCGCGTGAGGTAGGTGTGAAATCGTCACATAATTTCGCATGAAAGACTTTAGGCTAATTGGCATTGGGCCCCGCCAACAACAATTGATTTTCAGAAATGAAATCAAGGAGGATCACCTCTGCCGAAATTCTCGTTAGCCAGTCGCCATTCGGGACTTCTGAAACTACGAAAGCTCGAGGTCCCATCGCCAGCAGCCCCGCTTGCAGCGAAAAGTCGACCTCGAGCGCCATATTCTGTCTAGATAGCGCGTTTTTAGTTGCACGCTTCCAATCACGCTGTTGGCGATATTAGAGCAATCGTTTAAATATGGATGGAATATGAAACTCTTCTAAAATGCGTTACCTGGACAGGGGGTAGTCATACAAGTTAGTGTATACTTGACAGGTTTGCCTGTATAGTTGAACTGCAAAGGTTTTACGTCAAAGACAGTTTTACGACATAGACACTCCAGTTTAGGAAAACTGGAGTGTCTATGTCGTAAAACTGTTTATCTTCTACTCAGCTCGAGTTGACATGTATAACTGTTCAGAAAAACCTGTCAGGTGTACCTACTCTAACGTGTATGGCTGCCTCTATGACTCGACAAGCGCTCGCAAGCGGGGCGAAAGGTGTCCCCCTGATCCCGTCCCGAGGAGGCAACGTAATAACGCCATGTTCCGGGCCGACAGAGCCGTCCCACTTTTACACGCGCGCGAGCGTGGCGCGCGGCGGCACGCCGAGCAGCCTGCACCACACGCACCGGTCGCGCTCGCGAACGCCGCGGGTGACGTTTTCGCCGCAGCCGCGCGCGCGGTCCTCGACCGGCACGCAGACGCCCCAGCCGCCGCCGCCGCCGCCGCCCGAACAGCTGGCGGTCGAACCGCCGCACCGCCCCAGCATCCCGGTCGGCTGCCACCAAGTCCTCCCCGACGGCCGCATCGCCCTCGGCGCGCCCGCCCTCCCGCAGCCGCCGGCCGCGCCGCCCGTCGTCAACGACACGCCCTATTGCACCGACTGTAACCGCTACATTATGTAAGGCGCCACGTGTGCCTAGACGTGTTTGCGACCGTGTCGACCTGTGCTCGAGCTCTGTAGATATGTTGTATTTGTAATGTATGTTGCGCCGCGGCCCGATCTGTGCAGCACAGGCACCGCACATTAAGTTGATGTCTTACCTGTCAAATAAGTAAGTACAATGTACAATTCATAGAGTGCATTATCTAACGATATGATTTGACAGTTTTGCGTGACTTGATGTGTGGTCCTGTGTACATTATGCGCCAGGGCCGCGGCGCTTTCCTGCGTGCGCATCGGCTTAAATTGGTATTATTGATACTCTATGACAGCCACGGAGTCCCAATGTTTCAGAAGGATAAGAAAATAAAAATAATTTGGGGAAATATTTTGACATCGTGCCCATGCGCATGTAGAATCATCTTTCATCGATTAATCGTTTCCATCTTCGTTTCATTCGTGCCGTAGTTAGGCGGAATGGTAATTAGAGAATGTGTAGGGACAGATTGTGATTCACTGGCATGTTCTCGTTTTCCTGCACAGTTTAGAAGCACAAGTATATTTATTCGCTTGGCCGTTTTTATGGACGCACGAGCGATTGGTGAGCATGCGTAAAGTATAAATATCTATTTATTTAATGTTTTAGTCAACTTCTGATTATTACCAACAGCCACTTAAACTAAGAAACCCACTAGCAGAGTTTATGGGACGCTTTGAAATTAGAGACGTATTTATAATTGTTCTTTTAGCCTTATTACGCGCTGTCAATGACTTTCTATAAATATCCAGTTTAAATAAGTAGGTAGGTAGGACGTGTTTCTGTTTACATAGGAACTTGGTCTCAATGCCCTAATTGCCTATGTTCTGATCGCCAATGACTGGGTTACTAGCGACCAGGCGACAGTAAGTAACACCTCTCAGTATTCACAGTCTCTTTTAAATGTTGCTTATGAGATTCTTAGCTTAAGGGTGCGATTCCACTGAAGGAGAGCGGAGCAAATCGCATAAGAGCTTTGCCGCGATTCAATCACATGGCTTGAATGAAATCCATGCGAATGTGGATTTCAAGCCATTTGATTGGTGAATCGCGACACTGCTCGTCTCCGCTCCGCCTGAATGGCACCGCTGCCTTAGTGGCTATTGGTGAAAACGGCCATACGACTTAATTTCTGTATCATATCTTGACATAATTACATTCATGATTTCCGTATCATCTATCGCTAACGTTTATTTGCGATACTCATAGTATGTCGTTCCGTTTAGCGGCGTGTTCGTCCGCATCAAGGACAAGAACTTGCACGTGGAATGCTTCAAGTGCTCCACCTGCGGCACCTCGCTGAAGAACCAGGGCTACTACAACCTGAACGGCAAGCTGTACTGCGACATCCACGCCAAGCTGGTGGCCCGCAACAACCCGCCCGCGCCTAATCTCGAGCCGGTCACTGTGCCTCCGTGAGTATTGAGTATTTTTCTACTATACTTACTCCTTACGTTGTAGCATGGTGCGGGAGACAGCTGTCAGTATGACTTTGACACCTATCATTACCACTTTTTTTTTGGTTTAAGTTTTACGGCTTTGGTTCAGGTCCATAACAGCCTATTCTTTTGTTCTATTCTTTTAGGTCATCATCCTTGATCATTTCATATTCATTGTGTTCTCAATTCATCTCCTCTTTTTCATATTTATCTTGTTCATATTGCTTATTCATCATTGCTTATTCGACATAATGGCTTCCCTACGCCTGATGGAAAGCCAAAGAGAAGCCCAAGTCGCTGTTACAACTGGCAAAGTAACTGGTTAGTTACCTGTCAGTTGCCACACTTGATAGCGATACTCGTGTAAACTTGTCTTGTCCCTACGAAAGTGGAAGTAGGTACTTTCGCCGAGCTAGGTGATCGTGCTCGGGGACCGCGGTCCGATGGATCATTTTGGTTTTTCGTATTATAGAGAGTCGTAATGAGAACCGTGGTAGCCTAGTGGTAAGATCGTCGCTATCGAATCCGCGCGGGGCACGCACCTCTGGATTTGCAAAAATCTATGTGCGGAATTATACCACTAGCTTAGCGGTGAAGGAAAACATCGTGAGGAAACCTGCACATCCAGTTTAATTCTGAATGTGTAACCATGATCCAAATTTGTCTGGTTCCCCTTTCTGAGGGTTACAAAGGTCAGATGGCAGTCGCTTCAATGTAATAACCAGACTCGCTAAATCTAGGATCATGGTCAAAGCGGACCCTGGGCCTAGAGGCACAAACCGGGACAACACTAAGAGGATGATGAGAGAGTCGTGATGAAAAATTTGTATGCGCGTAGTAGGTCTTCCATAGAACTTGTATGGAGCGATTTCATTTTGTAAGGAGATTGCATGCCGCGGATTTTACCTACGTTAAATTTAAAAAAAGATAACCGAAAGTACCAACTCTTGAAACAACGACAGACACATATTGCTCAACTTCAAATAGATTTGGCGATCTTTTTTAAACGAACGCTAGAAAATACAAGGCTTTTACAAAATATAATATTTTAGTTAGGTATATTGACTTGCCTACATAATTGTTTTTAAAATTTTAAGTGTTTCATTGGGAATACCAAGATTCATTAAATAAAATTTAGGTGCAAGGACTACCGGAGCGTGAATCACCATCATTGATTAATTATAAGTAGTCAATCGATTATGTAGCAGGAATATTGGTCAAGGGTATGGTACTGATACGAGTTGGTAATAACCCACTTCTCGAGGCAATACGCGATACGAAATCGACAAGGACGTGCTGTAATTGTAACATGTTTATAAATAACAAGACATACCACGCTGAGCCTCACAGCGCCATCTAGTCCCAAACTAAGCCGAAGCTTGTACTATAGGTACTAGACAACTGATAAAGTTACTATAGTTCATTCGCGTTAAGAAAATAGTGACTGACTACTAGCCAATTAAAACGCTAGAAATTATATTTTAACACACAAGCGTTTTAATTGGCTAGTGGCCTGTCAGTGACCTGTCAGTCACTATTTTCTTAACGCGAATGAACTATAGGTCGACAAAATGCTTGCCGGCTTGCATGATGGCAAGCAGTTACCGCTGCCCATGAACGCCTTTAACACCAGAGGCGTCGCATGCGCTTCAACGACCTTTTTATAAGGACTCTTTGAGCACTTGAGTGTGCTTTAAGAGCTTGGTACTTAATAATTGCACATTAATAAATCAATTTAAAATGTCTAAATGACATCATTTATAAATTTTCATTTTAGTGGCGGCCGCCTCCCTACCAACTACTCTACGCCGCTGCCTCCGCTCGCCACGAACAACTACACCAATGGATCTTCATCCCTGTTTAGCGTAAGTGAAACTAACATTATTTGTACATAATATTTGAAGGTAGGTACCTATAATAACAGCATCTTTTAACAAAAAAAAAGCAGACTGAAGTCTGCTTTTTTATGTGGTGACAAAAGGACCAACTAGGAAGTACACCCTATCAAACTACCTAGCTAAGTTAGTTAGCTTATCTCCGTAGCTGACGCAGCTTTTCATATTGTTAGCATAGTTTGCGAATTGCACACAATATGGAAAGTTGGACGCAGTTTTTCATATTGTAGAAGCGCGTAGCTGACGAGCTAACGGGAGCTAAGCTAACCTAACTCATCTTGGCTCTTAGTCTGCAACCCGCATAAAGCTACTGAACTGTCACACGTGCTCATAAACTTGCTTAATTATTATTTTCTCTTTATCTTTTGACTTGGTCTATGGCTCATTTGATAATGACCTCTGCCTTCTGAGCCAAGGGTCGTGGGTTCGATTCCCGCACAGTACAAACAATTGTGTTCATGATCGTGTCTGTTTGTATTGGACTGGGTGTTTTCTACGTATAATATGTATTTATTTACAAAAAAAAGTATATAAGTAAGTTTATCAGTTGTCTAGTACCCCTAGTACAAGCGTCTGTCTAGTTTGGGGCTAGATGGCGATGTGTAGCCCAGCGTGAAATGTCTTGGGTTACCTATTTATTGATATGACGATCGATAGTCGTCTATCGATCTGCAACACCAGTCTTAGGGCGCCTTCAAATTTGCCGCTCAGTGTCGCGCGGACGCAGCGCTGCAGTCGCGCTGCGCCTGCGCGTCACTTTGCGGCTAATTTGATTGCGCCCTTATATCGTCCAATGCTTGCGCAGCCGTCCAGCAACCTGTCGGGCCCGAAGCCGTTCGGCTCGTCCATCGGCTCGGCGTACTCGCCGTCGCTGTCGCCGCGCTCGGCGCCGCTGTCGCCCGCGCGGCCCGCCGCCGCGCCCGTCGCCGCGCCCGCGCCCACGCAGCCCTTCGCACCCAGTAAGCGAGTCACATTTGCCGTCTAAGCCTCCTGATACTCAACATTTATCTATATGACGAGGTCTGTTGCGACTGATAAAATGAGGGAAATCCACCGCACCACATACGCAGTGTAAAATTCTCTCCAAATATATAGTCAACAGTTACCTACATATATGATGCAGTCTGTTGCGACTGATATAATGAGGGTTTTCTGAAAAATAAATCAACCAGATTCCAAAACTTACGCAGTGTAACGTGACGTTGCACCGACGTTTACAACTGATCAATCACATGATAGCTGAATCGTAGACTACATAACGCCATCTATCGGGCATTTCATTTTAAAACACCCTCAATATTTTGATAAAAATAAAAGTTTCTTTAAATGTAGAATTTATTTTTAACTTCAATCTCCCAAATCTAATTAAAAGATTTTTTTATATTGATATATTTATGACACAATAAAATTAACATTAAAAAAATGCTGTCCGTGTGGCGGAATTTTGGCCTAGGAAAATTCAAAGGTTTGTTGTCGCCATCGACATGCGAAGAAAAAGAAAAATATAAATATTTAGTAAATGTCAAAATTTATATTTAATACGCTACAAGTTATGGTTGTGTCCCATTTTTTAGGTAAATAAATGGTTAATTTAGTAACTTACATGTACACCCTTAAATACCTACGAATTATAATGTGTAGGTATAGGTCCTGCGTCTCCCCGCCTATAAATTAGACGGACTCCGAGCACAATACTTTCCGAAATTAGGTCGCAGCAGACTCGTCATATACTATAACCTAATTGAACGTAGTGGTTTAACAATACGGTGTCAACAAAATAAACTAATTGACAAGTTAGTTTAAGATAGCTACTCTTAAACTAGGTACTCATGTATTAGCTAATTTGTTTTGCTAGTAATGTGCCAAAGGATGAATGCACGATGAATGTTACCATTTCGTAGTTCACTGGCGTTGCGCCAACTCTAGCACCCTATTGTTACGCCACTGCTAATACGATCGGAATTAGCTAAGAGATACTTTTATCACTACGATAAATCATATTAATGAATGTGTAATATGATCAACATGCCATTCTATAGAGGATCGCTGAGCCGATGACTGTGCTCGACACGGGTAAAAAATTCACAAAAACATTTATTTTTGCATTGAAAATAACTTATTTTTTTATTTTATTGTGAGTGAAAGAGAGATTGTATTTTATTTATATTTTTATACATTTTTATAATTAATATTTTTTTTATAATTTAAGGAGCTAATTTAGGATGTATGTACCTGTTGTAGGAAATTAGTTATACATATTACTAATGACATGATGTCGTTAAATTCGTATTCATCTTATAGCATACAAATCTTTCTAATGATAAGCATTTGTGTAGACAAAATTTTAAAATGCAAGCTGTCAAAATTGGCTTAATATGTAGAAAGTTAGAATACAAAATGTAAACACCTTATTTATTTTCAACAGAGGTCCCAGTGTCCCTTTTTAAAGGTAATTTATAAATAGGACTTATAGATACGCCCGGCACAGCTTAAATATAGCTATTTTGTATTTATATGTGTAATATACCAGCATAACGAGAATGCGCTACAACACGGGCAGCCAAAGCCGAACGCAGCATCAAAATAACTATTTTTCTGGCACTGAACATCTGTCGAATGTCGAATCATGCGCAACACGCGACACAAAGTGCTTGCGACTTCTCGTCAGATATTTAACATATCGCTTCTCTTAAAACTTTCTGCGTTTAGTTATTTAGTCACATAGCTTCTTCAAATATACTAATATTTACTTTCATCTGTCCTCCTTCCCCCATTCTTAACATACATAAAATCTAACTAAAGCTCAAAATGTGAAAAGCATCGTGTGGCCCCCACCAAATCCTCCCGATGATGAACTACCGAAACACGAGCCAGATTCAAAATCAATATGTAATATCGTTCGTGAGCAAACTCAGCCCATAGCTTGGAACGAGCAACCTCAACCTACTCGCAGCGACCAATCTCAACCAATGGCTCGCAATGACCAAACTGAGCCAGCGGCTCGCAACGAGCCAACTCAACCAATTGTTCGCAGCGAGCTACCTCAGCCAATGGTCCGCAGCGAGCAAACTCAAGCTATGGCTCGTAGCGAGCAAACTCAGCAAACTGTTCGTATAGAACAAAGTCAAATCCAGGGACAGAAACGCAGGCAATCAACCGTTCTTAGCGAACAAACTCAGCCAGTAGTTAGTACCGAGCATACTCAGTCTACGCTTCGCCGTGAATCATGTCAGACATCAGGAGCTCCCATTTCTTTGCCTCAAATGTTTAATGATGCACAGCAAATGGAACAGCAATTAATGTCTTTATCTCAACAAACAAAAGAACACACTTCTAGTGTGTCATATGCTTCAGCCACTATGTCAACATCGACTGCAACTTCATCTAAAACAGAATCTATAGTTCATAGTCAGCAATCTCAGGAAAAGAGTGAAACTACAAGTCATGTCGTCAAGTCTTTCTCAGAGCAAGCGTCGTCTGAAAGTCAAAGCGTCATGATTTACCAGTCGCAAACGAGTCCACCTATCCAAAAATCATTCGAAAACCCTATGGATAAAATCAGCCAGGCACAAATAAACGAAAAATCCGAAGCTCAAATTGTAATGACTTCACAAGTAAATGAAGAGAGAGTAGCTAAGGAATCAGATAGTTCTTCGAGGACTTCAGAGCAGACCCAAAACTCCAAAGTAGAAATGATCCAGGATCTTAAAAAAGAGGAGAAAAGCAGTGAAAAACAAAATAATGGCGATACCGTTTCTGAATTAAAAGAGAATAATGGGCCACCACAGAATACCCAAGACACACAAGAAACTATCCCTGTAACTAACAATGAACCTTCTCAAAATATTCCTCGGCCACAAGAAACTGCTGACCTTGTAGTAAGAGCAAATGATGCAAACCCTACATCATTTGAGTATGCTGAAAATGTAAATGAGACAACAGTAGCGAAAGAAGTAATTAAAGAAGTTGTAGAAGAAAAAGTTCTCAAAGGAGATACTGTACCAATAAAACAACCCCCTATTCAACCTAATTTGGGTCCGTACGCTGCAATGGTAGAGGCACTAACTATTGCTCCAGATCGTCCATACTCTCCATTGCCATCTGCACCTCTTCAACCAACAGATATCAATCCACAACCAACAAATCCAAATCCACAACAGGCCGTTCCTTTACAAGCAGATACAAATACTGTAAATGCTCCACCATGCCCCATTGAAAAACAAGATGTACAATTACCGACACAACCGTCACCAATGTTTTCACAACAGCCCAAACGTGGGATAACTCCCATACCTCCAATCAAAGCTTATAATCCTCCTGATTCTAGACAAACTGCCGTGCCAATGCCCGCAGAAACAAAACCATATATTCCTCCAGATTTTAAGATCAAAATTGAACCAAAAGTGCCAAGAGAAGAAGCTTCATCTCCAATGGTAGACGCATTAACCACCGCTCCAAATCGACCTTTTACTCCTGTCCCAGCTCAACCGGATATAGAACGAGGATCTCTTCGAGACGCCCTAACTATAGCTCCAGATCGACCTTACAGTCCATTACCATTACACATGACGTCGCAATCAAGTCATTATACATCGACTTCTACAGTACAAGTTCAGTCAACTTCGTCTGAAATAATTCGCCCAATTGCGACTCAAACTACCACCCAACTGACCGATCAGGTTCAATCAGAATTTTCGAGCATGCAGAATACTTATAAATTACAATCTTCATCCGATATGTCTGCTTTTAGACCAGTTGCTAGACAAGTTTTTCCACCACCACAACCTGAAGAATTTTGCAAACTTGCTCAATTTCCACCCATCAGTGATGAAATAAAAACTAGTTTCGAAAAATGTACCCGATCAAAACAGGAAATGATGATTTCCGAGTCGAAAATTGCTCAGCAATCTGTAGTGACAACAGCAAGCTCTATGAGTACTCAAGGATTTTCTTCCAGCCAAGCCTTTTCTTCAGCTCAAGGGTTTTCTTCAACCCAAGGGTTTTCTACAGTGAAAAATGCTCAACAATTCTTTGAACATTTAGATCAAAGAGAATCTTTAACGTCCACCGCCGTTAGGTCAAAATCTGGATTGCAAAAAGCTGACAAAATTCCAACCTATCAAAAGAACTTTGAACAATTACCTTCACAAAGAGGTATTACACCTGAAGTTTGTTTCGCACCAGCAATACCTCAACGACCTGTAACTCCAACCACAGATCCCCCAACAAGACCACGTGAGAAATCACAAGAGCCAAAATCGTTCATGACAAATGTGCCTATGGAAATGACTACCCCTAAGGTTCCTCAAGTAAAAACTCCTGTACAACCATCCTATTTACAGTTTCAAAAGAATACCCCAATTTCAATGACTTTCCAGCCAGTTTCCGACGATAATTTCTTAAGAGCTTCCCCCGCACGCAGCCGTCCGACTACTCCAAGTTTAATCAACAAACCTGCTCCTATAATTCCTCACTATCAGATGAATTTGGTTACTGTAGAACATATAGCACCAGAGACTCATTTACATGATCCGTCAAGTCGAGAGGGCAGTCGATCTCCTACGCCTAAACTGCGGTCACGGTCCCCAGCTCAAGGCCCACCTCCAAATCCTCTTAAAGCACAAGCGCCTAGACTTAAAGAGACAACCCCACAGCGTCATACTCAAGCTCATACACTTCTGACGCAGGCAACTTCCAATCTTCGAAAAGAACATGAAATGGCACAAAGAGATTTTCACCCCACCGCAGATGGATTTAACATAAATCCTACCAAAAACTGGGTCCAAGAACCGACTATTGTCCGAGAGCAAAAACATTCTAACGTAGGATTCAAAAGCGAATGTTATAATAAACAAAACATGAATATAAAAGAAGATTCTATGATTAATCAAAACTATGGTCAAAGACAAATGCAATCGCAAAATGTGGCTGAGTATGGTAATACTACAGTACAAACAACAAGAAAAACATTTGAAGAGTTTGAACGAACACAATCAGCTAAAGTTATAGAAATTAGAAAAGGTGGTTTATCATCCTCAACAGGCTTTCAACAGATAGATTCCAATATTCGGCCATCTAGCATTAATCCGAAGCAAGTTTTCCCCCCACCAGTCATGAGTATGCCAACATCCCAACAACAAAATGCATCGTTTAACCTTACTAATGAAAATGTTACCAATGCTAGTAGATCAATAGAAAGTTGCCAACCAAAGCCTTCGATTTCTGGTGCTAACCAAGGTCCAGTGTGTGATCCTACCCCATCGACAGGTTCCAGTGTAGGGGCTGCTGCTCGCGGCAAAACTTTTGGTGTCTCGTCGGCTCCTAAACGAGGCAGAGGTGTTTTGAATAAGGCTGCACTGCCCGGCTCTAGGGTGCCCCTTTGCGCTTCCTGCAATGGGAACATTAGGTGATTCGAATATGAAGTATTGTTGTTGTTTGGTGTGTTGCATGCGTGTTACGAGTGTAGAGTGTTTGTAGATCTTAGAAATGACACAAAACTTTAAGAATGTTTTATCAAAATACAATAATTGTATATTTATTTATAACCCTACTTTATAACAAACCTCTTTTTTATTTTTATTATAATCCAATAACATTTTAGTATATAATCAGTATACATAACATGTTTTCATTTTTACTTACATGCTTATTGTGTTTTGTAACAGCTTTAGAAACGCAGAATACGCCGAGCCCTGTTAAAACCGAATTTAAGAGCCCAGCTGAAGAACGGCTAATTAGAAAAATGGCAAAAATGGCTTTAAATGGCTACGAGATCGGTATCCAAAGAAAAATAAAACCTGCTGACCATATTCAATGTATGGCAGACAAAATACAGGATACGGTCGTCACCAAACACCCGTTGAACGCAGACGGTTTATCGTCGGGAGAAAGTAGCCGTGACAGTACTTTAAAACGTCCTTTGAATATGAATTTCGAGAAAGGATATAAAACTCAAGATAGCATTCAAAGTTTGGGAGATAAAATAAAGGAAACTATCATAAACAACCATCCTGCGACTGTCAATTTTACCAATAATAACGTTCCACCACCACCGCCACCAATCCCCAAATCTCCGATACCGACGTTTAATGTACATAGCACACCAGTGGCTCCAGTCAACATTGGCAGTAATAAAAAAGCAGCAGACTTTATTTCTAAAAACCTCAATAATGTATTTGCCTCTGATACTCTCAATACAAGCATTGACGAAAAATCACAAAATGGAAGCGGTTATTTAAGCAGCGAGGATATTAGCAAGGACAAGACTGACAATTCTCGCATTCCATACTCTGAGAACACACTTTCTAACACATTACGGAAAAAGGCCGGATTCGACAAGGCATCTTTCCTAAATGCTATGAATACAACAAATAACGAAATGTATAAGCCAGAAATTAAATTAGATAGTAACACTCTTAACAAAAAGAAGATGTTTGAAAATCGAGAAGGCCTAAACGGCTCAAGTAATTTCGGCATGATTGATAAAATCAATAAAGATAAAAATAATACGACTGATTTTAATATCTCCGTTAAAAATAATTCCCCTGAAAAACAGATTGTTGAAAAATACAACTCTAAAAAATTGCATGACGATGACCATATTCAGAAACCAAGTCTGCCGAATAATTTATATGATAATACATTGTATAGTTATAAGGGCATGAAAAATGACAATAATTCTACTAATAATTCGAACGATAGTATTCCAACGGGATATAACAATGAATCGGAGTTCACTAATGGTGATGCAAAACAGGACGATGACGAATCAGAGACAGTTGTGAAACGCAGGCAGAAAAAGAACATAAGGAACGATGACGGCAGAAGAGACTCACACATCATCGCACGGCCGCTTAGCACAATGACTTCGGTAGACGTTGCTGACGGACTGTACCCCGTATGTCACAAGTGTGACAAAGCTATCACCAGGTGATGTAAAATGATTAGTAAAATACATACAAAGATAAAATCAAGTCACAGTAAGTTCAGGACAGCATGGCTGTAAATAGTAGTTATATAAACGCACGATTGTTGTTTTTTAAATTAACATTATTAACTTTAAACCGAGTGTGACAATGAAATATAAAGTTTTTTTTTTAACCAAATATCTCAACTGTATTTTTTATCTAATTTTGTATTATTTTAAAAACAGAGGACCGTTCATTACGGCTTTGGGCCGCATCTGGTGCCCGGAGCACTTCATTTGCGTGAACGCAACATGCAGACGACCCCTGCAGGACATCGGCTTTGTCGAGGAGAACGGTCAGCTCTACTGCGAATACTGCTTCGAGCAGTACATCGCGCCCGCCTGTGACAAGTGCCACGCCAAGATTAAAGGCGTAAGTGTCTTCAACAGCATTTTTTTTTCAAAAATAAATTAATTGAACGCATGTAGTAAAATAACACTTTCCCATTTGACATTTCAGGATTGTCTTAACGCTATAGGAAAGCATTTCCATCCGGAATGTTTCAACTGCGTTTACTGCGGGAAGCTATTCGGAAACAATCCATTCTTCTTAGAAGATGGTTTACCATACTGTGAAGCAGGTAAGTTATGCCATAAATATACAGTACCTAATTGATCTGGAGTATCAGAACGAATCTTGCTATGTAATTTTAGTCAATCATTGTCTTGGTCTAAATACACAGAGATACCTATGGTAGTATCTTAAGGTCTGAAAAATGGATCAAACTTATTGAATTGAGACGCAATTATAAGCGATTTGAATAATACCATAGTTACTAATTCTTCGTTCAAACTTGATTTATTACAATGTTAGGGTGTATTACAATAATAATGTGTTGTACATTTTATCAGATTGGAATGAGCTGTTTACGACGAAATGTTTCTCTTGCGGGTTCCCCGTGGAGGCGGGCGACAGGTGGGTCGAGGCGCTCAACAATAACTACCACAGTCAGTGCTTCAACTGCACGGTGCGTATGATGCGAGCCTTACTAAATAAAAACAAACACGCTCTTTAAACACTTTCTTAATTAAATCATAGCCAATGTAACATTCTATTGACAATTTCCGTTACATACCTTATAATCACTATTCTACCTTTTCTAAGACCCGACATGAAATAGTCAAAACATTACGTTTATCGATATAAATAACCTTGTAAAGTTTCACGATCTCCCCAAACCTGACATGAAAGCACAAAATGCTTTTACGTTCATTAAAATGTATTATACAGCAGTTATTATCGACATTTTTAAGAGTCCACACACGTTTAACTTGGTTGCCATGTAAAAAATATCGACCCATTAATAACAAACGAATTAAAAAAGGATCAAGATACTGTTAAATATTCAATTAACTATAAGAATACAAGTGTTAACTTCAACATTCACATAATTAGTACGAAGCTCGTCATACATACGCCGCCACAACTGTGTTAATTATCCCCCAACTAACAACGCGTGTGAGTTCTCTCCAAGTGTGTGGTCCCATTTAAATAATAGTTTCCCCATGATTTACTACAATATAATACAATTTTGACATACAAACTTCCTAAAGTTCAGGAAGACATAAATGTTTATTTATATATTATAAACTATGTATGTATGAGTTATAGATATCGGTTATGTAAATTTGCTTGTAGAAATGCTTCAATTTGTAGAAATATTCGTAGTTTTGTTTCAGTTGTGTATTATTTATATTTAATAATGTTCGAGATGTTTTGGCTATTTTATGTAGAGAATATGTACCAATTTGACTGTATTACCTATTTGATGTGTTTCGTGAACGTTGTTTGTTATTTTATAAAAATATGTGTACATAAGTAGTTCAATGATGTAAGGGAGCGACCCATCATCTTTTCGCCCCAAGCTACCCTCACCTGCCAATGGGTGCATCCTGCTGAATGACAAACGAGGCACTGGCAACCGTTCAGTGGCGGTATAACCATCACGATTGAAGTCGTACCTAAATACCACAGGCCGATGACGGGCAGCAGCGTCACCCGTACGCCAACCCGCCTACCCAGCGTGGCGATTTTGAGTAAATCCTCTACATGTTTGACCAACGTGGCGAACAACTGGGGAGGCCTATGTCCAGGTGTGGACTGCGATAGGCTGATTACGATGATGATAAGTAATTCAACAAGATTACAGAATTTTACTGAAAAATTGGAGCTGAAAAGGTTTTGCCAAAATGTTGGCGATAGTGATAAGGCTTGATTTCCTCCTACGATGTTGTTAGTCGAGCATACCAATACCTATACTTACACTAGTTCTATGCATCGCAATGCAACGCTGTCATCAGCGGCATATAATTTACAAAGTGTAGTCCTTTCCTTTATTTATCGCGTGTCCTATTCTTGTAAGTCAGTGTAGGTGGAAATCAAGCCTACAGTTCGTTTAACAAAGGAGAGGACAATATTATAAGCTACCATTAAAAATATAAATATATTAACCCAAATACCCAGTAATTTAACGTTAAAAGCGATGCTAGTAATTCATCGGTTTTGCTTAATCTAGTTTTTCGGCAGTCAATAATATGTAAATTTTTCTAACCGTCGATATCCACAATTAATAAATTTCAGTTGAATTAGTTAAGGACACTGCATGTTATAAATTATTAGTTCTAATCATAAGTTATTTTGCTTACAGGTGTGCAAAAAGAACCTCGAAGGACAGAGTTTCTTCGCCAAGGGAGGTCGGCCTTTCTGTAAAATGCACGCACGCTAATCCCCAACAGTTAATGTACAACTCCGACACTGTTTATTCGACCACGACTTTCCGCCCAGTCTCTCCATCTCCTATACCCATATCTACTCCAGCACAGGAAACACCATCGCCACAGAGGACCAGGAAGTTGGAAACACCCCTCCACTTCGATGGAGGGCTGTTTTCTGACATAAGAAGTATGGATGGCAAGTTACTGAGCAAAGTTACCGTCGATCGCGTACATAGCTCGACACGCCACGACGTCACGGACTCGCCTAGCGTGTACGAAGGTTTCGGATCGCACGGAAACAAAGATTACATAGACGACATCATTAAAACGGAGACTATTACTAATGAGGACGTCATTAAAGTTAAGTTCACGCCGGTCCCGCCGGAGATAGATACTCCGCGATTGCTTACTCCCTCGCAATTCCAGACAGTTAGAGCCAAAACTCCAATAGAATATATAAAGGACAATTTTGAAGATTTACAAAGTTACAAAATTGTAAATTCATTGTGTAAGGAAAAGCAATTCGAAACAGATGGTCTAAAATTGAGGGAGAAAAGCTTAGATAGCTTACACTTTACAGAGCCTTTTAGAAGGTCTCATACTCCTCTTGCAAATTTACTAGTCCCTGAACAATTGACGAAAATCGACAGTTACTTGCAGGAAAGCTTGGATGCGTGTTCAAATAAGGTGAGAAATAGTAACACACCCGTGCTGATACGGACAGAGGGGGAGATCGAGCAGGAAAGTAAAAAGTCTGTAATAAATGAAGCGTATGAATCAAAATCCACCATTCAATGTATAGAAAAAAGTACAAGCAATTCTTTCAAAAGTTACTACAGCGATGAATTGTGCGATCCACATAAACAACCTGTGGTCACCAAAGAAATACCAATTGCTGTTCAATCAAAGACCGATTCGGATAACGATTATAAAACGAGAAATAAAAGCAGAGTAAACAGTGTTCATGGAGAAAGGCAAGGAGTTTTAAAGGCTATTTACAACATGCCAATACATTATCATGCTGCAATTCTATGTTTTATATTGATTGTATATAATCTTATTTATCAATACATTAAACAAAATTGTCATGGTAAACTAAAATGAATCAGAAAAAAATATAAGTTGTATGTAAAACTAGTCATTGAATAGCAACAATATCTTTTGATTTAAAATGTGGTTGCAATTTTTATACATGTTTTTAATTTTATGAAGCAATACCAGGAAGATGTAAATAGTCGCATAATGACAAATTCCTCTCCTTCTTTTGTGTTACAGCAATAATATTTTAATTAACAATCTGGTGTTTTTCACTACCATAGCAATGCTCGCAAAATTGTAATGACTCACCATTTCGTCTAATTTAAATATAAGGCTTTTGTATACAGCTTCCGGAATGTTGCAGTGATCTGTCACTAACATTAATAGTAGAAATAATCTTTTGAAGATTATTTAAATAATTTAGAGAATGTCCACGAAAGGTAATGTTAATTCTATTGTATTTACTCTATCATTGGTGCACCAACTATATAAGAACTTAGGTATTATCGATTTCTCTATTAAAATAATATTGTGAGACAATTATCATTGGTAGTATGTATAATTCAAATTAATTTTATGTTATATCACATACTTATATGTACGTAAGTAATAATAACTTTGAAGGTCTTTGTCATAATGTAACAGTTATGTATTAATTATCCACTAGGTTTCTGCAAGTGTAATAAAAATATTTGCAAAATTTTATATTTACTGTTGATGGTAATCGTAATTTTAAGAATTATTTATTTAGACTTACTTATTGCAGTTAGTATACAACACATTTTCACATGTGAGCTTAAATAAAGTATTTTATTTATATCCATGTTTCTTTTATTACCCAACCGCAATAACCGCAAATAATTTTCAACAAGAATATTGTTACTAGGACGAGATACTTTTTAGGGTTTCTTAGCCAAAGGCAAAAAAACTAAAATAATTGAAAATTTGTTATAACATTTTCAATTATTATGTGTGTAAAACAAACTTTATCAGCTATGCCTGAGGATCTCGCTCTACAGTGGTGCCACCTGGCGTGCACAGAAACGATAGTCCTGATTGTCATGTCATCAGATCAGCAACTTAACAAACTACATACTTTACATACCTATGTAATACATACACTAATTTGGAACTCCATTTAAAAATGAGTTATTGATTCTTTTCCAATATTGTAGGATTTGTCTCATCTTGAGAATAAGGAAAGGACTATACATAACAACTTTATTTCTTTTTTTAAACTATATTTACATTTTTTTAAACTACACATCCTTCATTAAACTGTCATCATAATATACTGCATTTTATTAAATTTTCCTAGAAGGTTGTTATTGAATAATTATTAGAGATGTCCCGACTAATCGGCAACTAGTCGGTAAAGCCGACTATCCGGCCACTATTGTAGTCGCCGACTAGTCGGCGAGTAATCGGCAAAGAGAGCCGACTATCCGGGCTTCTTACGTTGTAGAATGAATTTCTCAATAATATGCATGCGGGGGAACTACATGAAATAAAAACCTTAGCCCAGCTTAGCCCAATGGTTGACTGGTAGAGAATGCCTATGTGGCATTAAGTCCGCCTTTTGTACACTACATCATTGTGCAATAAAGATTAAATAAATAAATAAATAAAAAACTAATTTAATTTTAATTCTACTTGTTCACTTCAATGAATAATAACAGTATTATCTTTAATTATGCTAAAAAAATATTTTTTTACACAAAAACACCACTCTCGGCCATCTCACACAAGCAAAACTTGTTCCGTCCGACACGCTCGCAGGCGGCGTATGGGATTGCGCGCGAATCAGCCGTAAAAGAAGCGTACCGGAAATCCCCAAAATCGTAATCGGCTTAGCCAACTAGTCGGTCTTATTACAACCGACTAATCGGCTAGTCGGCGAAAGTCATAATCAGCACATCTCTAATAATTATATAGTTTTAGTTTTTTAAATAAATCTAGTTTTATGTATATGGTAGAACATATGTTTTATGGACCATGCTGTAATAGAATGAAATTAATTTTCCAAAGATTACTATTTCATAAAAAACTTGAGGAAATTCATAAATGCCATTTCCTCAAATCACCATTATTGTGTTATGAATGACAGACAGTTTTGCAGAATATTAAAGAAAATATTTGTTTACTCAACTTGATCAGTTTTGGCCTTCAGTTTCGACTGCATCGATTCATTAATCTCACCATCATAGTCCTTATCACCAAATATCAGCTTGCTTATTCTGAAAACAATAATTTATTATAATATTAATAAATAACCCAAGACATGACACACCGGGCCACACATCGCCACCTAGCCCCAAACTAAGCCGAAGCTTGTACTATGGGTGTTGACAACTGATAAACTTACTTAGATATTTTTTTTTGTAAAATAGATACATATCATACACAATAAACACCAGACCAATATAAACAGACATGTTCATGCACACAAATGTTTGTACTGTGTGGGGGGATGAAACCTACAACACAACCCTTGACTCAGAAGACAGAGGTCACTACCAAATGAGCCATTGGGCCAGATTATTCCGCAAATTATTATTCTCTTCATGCTTTTCCCTTTAGGCTATATGATGCTTTCTAGAGGATATTGGTATGAATAAGTTTTTAGAGGCCATAACATTACAACAACAAAATAAAATAATTCATTTTATGTAACAAATGAATGAATCATTTTGCATCTTCAATGCCTATATTAATAATGTCATCCATGAAAATGTTAGGTTACTTTTACAAGTATACAACAAAATTCTAAGATGTCACATCATCAATTGCTTACATAACTAAAAACTACTTACACATCCCATTCTAATCCCAATCCTATAAATGTGAAAGTGAGAAATCCATGCCAGATCGTAGTCGGTAGAGGAATAGGTTGCCGTTTGTGACCAAAGTTTTTAAAACTCCGCTTTGGTATAATATAAGTTCGTTTTTTGGCACAAAGTAAACCTAAAGTTCGCAACATTTGAAGGATTTTTCTTGATCAAATAGGTACACACAAAATATAATGAATAAACATGGAAAGAATAAAAATACTTTGCCACAGTAGGCACTGTCAAGTGTCAATTAGCTCGGCTTGTCAGTCAAATGTCAAAAACAGCTGGCTCTTTTTTTCTTCAATGTTATGGTCCGTATCCAACCTAAACGCGTGATAGAGTCCATATGCAAAAAAAAAGGTCCGTATCCATTGGCCTACGCCACAGGCTAGACGCTTCCTTTCATTACGACTGGATCACATTTAATTTGTTGTAACGTTAGTACTTACACATACATTAAATAAAAAAAACCGGCCAAGTGCGAGTCAGACTCGCGCACGTAGGGTTCCGTACCACTGATTGAATGAAAAAAATTAGGTAATTTGATTTATGATGTTTAAAAAAAAACTACTGTCTAGATTTCATTGAAACTAATTTGGTTAGTAGTTTACATAGTAATACATATCATATATTTTTTTCAGTTTTATAGTGCCCATATTTTAGAAGTTACGGAGGGGGGGGACACACATTTTACCACTTTGGAAGAGTCTCTCGCGCAAACTATTCATCTGAGAAAAAAATGATGTTAGAAACCTCAACATCATTTTCAAATACCTATCCATAGATATCCCATTGATGAAAAAAAAATTTTGAGTTTCAGTTCCATGTATGGGGAACCCCAAAAATTTTGGATTTTTTTCTGATTTTACTTTAAAATCTTAATGCGGGTAACAGAATACATCTACGTACCAAATTTTAATAATGTAGCTCTTATAGTTTCGGAATAAACTGGCTGTGACATACGGACGGACAGACAGACATGACGAATCTATAAGGGTCCCGTTTTTGCCATTTTGGCTACGGAACCCTAAAAACCACCTATAGTTCATTCGCGTTAAGAAAACTAGACTATTAAAACGCTAGAAATTATAATTTCTAGCGTTTTAATTGGCTTGTGGCCTGTCAGTCACTATTTTCTTAACGCGAATGAACTATACATATTTATTTGTGAATATCTTTTTTTTATTTTATTTAACAAGCCCTCTAAAGGACTGCTCCCGAGTTCGAATGAACATAGAAAAGGCTTGCAGTAATACGAGTAAGTATACGTCCATGTAAGTTCCTACTGTATCTCACCCCTAAGCGGAAGGCTCTCAGCTCAGCTATATTATTATGATGTGACGGGGACGGACATGGGAATGGGAAAATCAAACAGGTTTGGCTCGATGGCTCATTTGGTACCTACCTAGTGTCCTAGGCTTGTGGGTTTAATTCCCGCACAGTACAAACATTTGTGTTCATGTACATGTCTGTTTGTATTGGTCTGGGTGTTTTCTATATTATGTATTTATTTACAAAAAAAATAGTATTTAAGTAGGTACCTACGCTTAACAGTTGCCTCAGTAGGTACCTACCCAAAGTACAAGCTTCGGCTTAGTTTGGGGCTAGATGGCGTGACCCAGCGTAGGTAGCTTGTCTTGAGTTATTATTTATTTATTTAAGAGCGCGCATACAATTTTAAGCAACTCGAATCGCGCGCGGGAGCCGATTCCGAAACACACATAGACATCATTTGTGTCTGTGTGGGTGAGCGGCGTGTCGGACGCTAACTCCGGCGGACGAACATATTTTGATACTTAACAATTTATTATTCATCTAAATTGTTTGAACATTCTTTTATTGCTAAATATTTTATTAGTGTAGTATAGGTGCGTACTTATTAAATTGATTTAAACACTTTAGAGTACATTATTCTTAAGTGTTTAGGTTTAAGAAAAATATAACAATATTTTTGTCTTTCTATCTTTATATGTACAAGTTACTTACCTATCCAAAGGTATTGTGTGAGTGATTGACATTATTAATGTTGCTTTATAAAAATCAATAATCCCTACTGTGTTTTCCTTGCCTTCTGATCATGAGTCAAAGGTCGTGAGTTTGATTCCTATCCAGGACAAACATTCGTGTGCTGAACATTTGTGTTTGTTCTGTGTTTAGGTGTTTGTATTATTATTTAAGGAAAGAGCAGTCTCCGTGGTTGCCACGATATAACTCTAACCCGTTTTATATTTTAACTTGTAAAAATGACTTCGTTAATTTTCACTCGGCAGAAATGGATCTCACAATGAGGCTGGTTGCCATCATTCAAAAAAGATTAGTTTGTAAACAATTTGTCTATTTGAATTAAGGTCCTAAGTCTCCTATGCACTGATCACAGAGACCATGTATACCTACTGATGCTTGTGCTGAAAGTTGTGCTTGTGTTTCGTAGCAGAAACCCCAGATGGCCTACAACAACTAAAATCTGGTTCCTATCCAGCTTGACCAATCCATCACTTATTCTCGGGATGAATATTCGTCGTGACCCGAATCCTAAGGGTTACATTGAAGGAGTCATTGACTACTGCAGCATTCTCTAAAATAGATGTCCTGAAACTGATTGTGAAAGAATATATCACGACTGACCAGCGCTGTTTTTTGTATAAGGCACAAATCTTGCGTAGAATACTGCTTTTACGCAATTTTGTAAATAATGCAATGGACAGGCTACAAAGGCGAGCTATCTGAATAGGTAGGTATATGGTCAAAAATTGTCTAGGATCGGTATTTTGAAAATTAAAATTAAATACAACAGCAAATAAAAAATGTTGTCATTATCTCATTTATTTTCTACTTTACGGTCTAAATTAAGAAGACTAAACTTGTAGGAAATCAATTTTTAAACAATTTTGGTTCCTTCCTTTTCCCCTAAAATCGATATTTTGGAAATAAAACTCGCAAACCGCGACATATTCAAAACTGTATCATTATCTCCTATGTTGTACTTTTTACGGCATGAATGAAAAGAAACAAAGTTCTAGAGAGTCAATTTCCGAACAATTTTGAGTCCTACATTTTCCCCTAAAATCGACATTTTGGAAATTAAACTGAATTAATGAATTACTTAATAATATTTCGAATTTAACATAATTTCAATGACGGCGACGAAGCAAATAAAAGAAATAACAATACCTATTATGGCAAACTGCTGCACTAATGAGGGCGCCCATATCGCGTGTGAATTCGCCACCAGAGGTGCTAGTGTAGCGTGAGGTATCCGAAATGTCAAATTACATAGGTTCTGTGGGTTAAACGAGTTTATTTCGGAAAATTAAATAATTTTGTGCAATTTTGGCATAGCTGGCATTAATTTTCGAAAATATGAGACATGGCTCAGTGATTATCTGCGCTTTAAAAGCGGAGCCGAGAAAATGAGGTATAAAAATTAGCGGTCTGAAAGAAAAGCTAGTTCACTGGTTTGTTTATTAACCGTTAACAAACAGTTTTGCCTTTTGGAAACTTATGGCCTCCTTCTTATAACGAACAAACAGTCATCACATGCACAAAACAAACCTTAACAGCTATGCCCGAAGACCTCACTATACAGTGGCGCCCTCTGGTGATTACAAAAACGGTAGCCCTCATTGGCAACGTTGCACCTTGCGACTTGCATACTGCAAGTTACATGCTCGCCCTGCTCGTCGCCATACTACCATTCAGCATACGTAACCGGTAATTTTAACGTAATGTATGTAAATAAGTTACCGTAACATATCCGTATCTTACCAGCCTTTTCGCTAAAATCACCTCTAGTAACCGTAATGGCCATACATTTCACAACTATCATATTGCATTTTGGTTTTACATTTTGAGACTATAAAATATAATTTTTACTTCTTTCTAATACTATCTGAATGAAAGTACTAATCTCATATCGTTATCAGCCTCTCACAGGCCACTGCTGGACATTGGCCTCTCCCATTGTTGACCACTTTGATCGATTTAATTTTAATCTTAGATACTTGTTATTATTGTGACACAAAGATTCACTTATTCCACACTAAACAATTGAGCGACAATTTCAAAATTGGATTCGAAGATCGATTTATCTAAATAGATCAATTTCGTGCATACTATCAAACATTTTATCATCCATCTTTACACATATAATTTTACTAATAATAACTCGACTATGGGATTTCTAGGACTTTCAGCTTCATTGTATGCCTTTATTTATAGTCGTGAACATGTGACGTAGATTCCTTAAATGCTCCCAACTCAAATGAATCTCCTTATCAGTTTCTTCATGGAAGTTGTTTCTGACCATTGATGTTAACGAGCATAATAATAATCATTGGAATAGCCTTACTTTGTAACTTCATTAGTGAACTAATAAACAAATATCATATTAATTTTTTGAAATATTTAGCATATGTGGTTGTAGATAATAATAATTATAATAATTCTGATGTTTGTATTTGATACTCATGACTAAACATTAAATCATTTCATTAATTTAGTATATTATTTTAACTTAATAAATTTTCCATACAAAAATAATATTACAAAGTATCAAACTCGTGGAGTTGCACTCGCGCAGAGCGGTATACGCCCATAAAAGTGGTTGTGCGTATGTGTGCGTGAGCGGAGCAGCGAGCGGCACGTCCTCCCTCTGGGATGACCCGATTTGGACTGAATCGGCAAGCGTCGCGCGCGTGGCTTTATAGTCACTTTTAAAAAAATCGTATAAAATAACAGGCATAGAATATTAATAAAATAATAATTAAGTGCACTTAAGAAAGACTTCTTTTACATTTACACAAAATTTCAACTAAAAGAAACAGGTTTTTCTACTAGAAAAACACTGTTGAAAACTGTGAATTGAGCTTGTTTTGAAAAATTATTTTGGACAATTTAATAACACATTTTTGAAAGTTTTTTTATCTAGTGCACTAATAGACCATATAAGCTATTGTATAAACATATATTTAAAACATATGTATGTAATGCAATTGATATTAAGACTTTCGAAATTGACTCTGACTCGCATTTTTGCGAATCGGCTTACGGGAGATCTTTGATAAACAAAAATATACTAGTAAATGTTGTATTTTATCTAGCCTACGCACTGCTTGAAGACTTTATCTATATAAAAAACTATGTTTCTTATTTAAAAAAAATCGTTTTCTATGATAATAGCTCGTCCGAAAATACCAGTTTCGCCGCAAATACGTCGAATTCTGTATGCGCGCTCTTAAACGCGTACCGCGTAATAGAGCGCGTGGTGCAGTGGGTGAACCGCCTTACGCGAGTTCCATTTGCGTTCGATGTTCTAACAACCTACGAGAATAAACAGTGGTCACTGGACAACACAACCATGGAAATAATAGAAATAAAAATCCTTTAAAATAATATATTTATTAAAAGGCGGGCTTATTACACTAAAACTCATTCCTATTTCAATGTCGTATTCCCTAAATTACGCTTATTTACAAAGATAACATCCAACACTTACATACTTAAGATTATTTATACAAATTATTCATAATGCCTTAAGTTCAATTTATTCTGTTGGGTAATAATCATGAAACATATTGAAAAATATGCACTAAGGACACGGGTTTAAATTAATCTATCCATGGCCGGATTCGGTATTTGGTAGGTATATAATATATACCATGACTTTGTAAAAAAATATAAGAGTATCTCAACATGCCTTCTCTTAGAATCGCTAATTTCCTTAAAGCAAATGCAAATTAAAAAAATATGGAATATATTATGTCATTGAATATAATGCTGCAGTAAGACTTTAACATCTCTATGACAAACAAGTAAGATGATAATCAGTAAGAGTTTAGACTAGGGCATTTCATGTAATTTTATAATCACATAAAATACTATAACATGTAAATAATGATTATCCATTTTACAGACCGAAATACGACTGAAAAATACTGATTTATAGATTATATTAATAAATTCCATTTTCAGTTAATACATCAGTTTGTGCCAAAGATCTGCTAAGCTCTTTAAACATTCTGTGAAAAAAGTAATATTATAGGTATCTTTACCTAATAATACAAAATAATTAAAACTACTTACATAAAACAGAGAATGATCTCTAAATAAAGCAAGATTCAAGTCATAGGTAAATGCACTGAAAATACGGAAATCGATATGACGGCAAGTCAATAATCAAGATCTAGTACTATTATATAAATCATGTCAAAAATATTAGAAATATAGTCTGTATGTAAGTTAATCCTCAAATTTAATGGAATGGACGCCAGTATCAATGGCGCCGCCGCGGTACGAGCCTCGCTTCTTCTTGGTCTTCTCATGCTTGAACGATTTGCCACGCGTGTGCTTCAAGTCCTGATTAGCACGCTCACCCCATGAACCGCGAGATCCACTCTGCAAAAATATACACTCTTCAAATAAACAGCCAATGGAATGGCATACAGAATAGACGCAAGATATTGCGTTGCGGAAATGACCCGTTCTTATTGGCTGGAAAGTTGGATAATTAACTTGAAAGAGACCTGACCTGCTGAATTGTGATAAATCAATTTTGGTCAATCAAGGAATCCAATGATCAATTTCTTTATTTGCAAGGAATGAATTAGAGATTTGATTAATGTTTCCAAAGTCTTTACACAAGTTTTTTTTAAAATTGACACAACAATTGGTTTATTGGTTCTAAGCGATAGGCGACCAAATCAACCTATGAATTGTAAAATGTACACTATATACTCACCCATTTTAGTCAAATGTAATTTTCTTGTTTTGCTTATCCCCACTATCGAAACTCTTTCTGTCATTGAAGCCTCCTTTATTGAATCCTCCTCGGTCTCCACCCCACGAGTGTCGGTCGCCGCGCCCGCCGCGGCCTCTTCCGCCGCGATCTCCGCCTCGGCCCCCTCTATCGAAACCTCCACGTCCACCCCTATCGAAGCCACCGCGGCCGCCGCGACCTCCGCGTCCGCCTCTATCGCCGAAGCCCCCGCGGCCTCTGAAGCCGCCTCTGCCCCTGTCGCCGAAACCTCCCCTGCCCCTGTCACCAAAACCTCCCCTGCCCCTGTCGCCACCGCGACCGCGAAAGCCGCCGCCGCGCCCGCGCCAGCCCCCACTTTGATTATGTTCCGTTTCTTCTTCTTCCTCGCCCTCCTGACCCTCTCCCTCCTGGTAGATAAAAACTTTTTAAAACCAAGACAACTCAGTGCACACATTTTTATCAAGATTTACCAAAGTAAATGCCCGAAAATAACTAAGCCAGTAGGTCACAGTGATAACAATATTTAGTTCATTCATAATGGGTTACACGGAGTTGCCTTGGCTTTTAACAAACTTTGGGGCATTTACCTTTGCATCAAAGGAGTTATCCTTTAGTCTAGGGTCCACTGCAATAGTTTCGGTAACTACGCGACGAAATGGAGTTGCCTTATTGTTAGGCCCATTCTCTTTGTCATTGGGCGTGGAAACGACGTTGGTGCCCTAAAGTTATGAATGAACAAACAATTTTAAGTTAGCTATTGATACTAGAAGTAGCTACTAATAAAATAGTACAATTATTAACAAAATTTTTTTGCTACTTATTCAATAATCCAGAACTTTTCTTATCCCTTATTATATATAAAATTCGACCCAAATACAAAGTTTAATTTAAATGACACTGTTAAAATATGATAGTCATAAAAAATCATACAAACCTTCACAAAATTACCATATGGCTTTTTGGCTGGTCCAAAATCTTCATTACCAGATGCTTTCCTTTTTCTTCCAGAATCCTGTGACAAACATTTGTTAATTAAAAAATGTTATTTTAGGTCTCTTTCCGTCAAGTAAATGCAGGAGAAATGTCTGATCAGAATGTAAACGGAATGAAAAATTTTGATAAGTAAATTTTCAGATACTATTAATTTACCTACTTTGAAATTATTTTATACTTACTTGGATTCCATTGTTGCCTTCAAATTTCTTCGAAATTTTTGTAGGAGGTTCTTCATCACTGTCATCAGAAGATTCCTCATCTTTACTAGGTGCAGCTTTCTTGGCAGGTGTCTTTTTAGGTTCATCATCACTGCTGTCTTCATCAGATGATTCTTGTTTCTTAGCCGGTGCTGCTTTAGCCTTTGCAGGGGTAGCTTTGGCAGCTGGCTTTGGTTTCTCATCTTCACTGCTATCATCACTGTCATCTGATGAATCTTTCTTAGCAGGAGCTTTAGCTGCAGGCTTTGCTGAAGGTGCTTTGGGTTTGGCTGGTTTATCATCATCACTGCTATCATCACTGTCTTCAGAAGAGGATTGTTTCTTGCTGACAGGTTTTGCTGCTGGCTTAGCTGGAGTCTTTTGAGCTGCCTTTGGCTTTTCATCTTCACTGCTATCATCACTGTCATCTGAGGAATCTTTTTTAGCAGGAGCCTTTGCTACTGGTTTAGCTTGGACTTTTTGTGCTGGTTTCTTGGGAGCCTCATCTTCACTGCTATCATCTGATGATGAGTCTTTTTTAGCAGCGGGTTTTGGTGGTTGAGGCTTAGCTGGTGTCTTCTGAGCAGCTTTAGGCTTTTCATCTTCACTGCTGTCATCACTATCTGAAGAATCTTTTTTAGCAGGAGCCTTTGCTACTGGTTTAGCTGAAGTAGCCTTTTGTACAGGTTTTTTTGGTTGTTCATCTTCACTGCTGTCACTATCATCAGATGATTCCTGCTTTTTAGCTGGAGTTGCTTTCGGTGCTGGTTTGGCAGCAGCCGGTTTGGGGGCTTGTTTTTGTTTAGGTTTTTCATCTTCACTACTATCATCACTATCATCTGATGAATCTTGTTTTTTAGCTGGGGCTTTAGCTGGTGTGGCCTGTGGTTTTGCTGCAGGCTTTGCAGGAGTTTTAGGCTTTTCATCCTCACTGCTATCATCAGATGAGGACTCTTGTTTTTTTACAGGAGTTTTAGCAGCAGGCTTAGCAGCTGCTTTCTGTTGGGGTTTAGGCTTTTCATCTTCACTGCTATCATCATCAGATGAGGAGTCCTTCTTTTTTACAGGAGTTGGTTTAGCCACTGGTTTAGCTTGAACTGCTGGTTTCTTAGCAGGTGGCGCTTCATCATCACTGCTGTCATCAGAAGATGATGCTGGCTTTTTAGCTACGGGCTTTGCTACATTGTTTTGTTGTGGTTTCACTGGCTGTTTCTTAGGTTTTGAGGTAGCATCTTCACTACTGTCACTATCATCAGATGATTCTGCTGGTTTTTTTGCTGGAGTTTGTGCTGGTTTCGGTTTAGCCTAAAAATAACAATAGATATAATACTACATTCAAACAAGGATGGAGTATTAAACTTACAAATTTAACTGAGATCAGAGGTAGTGACGAATATGAAATATTATGAAATCACATATTTTATCATACAAATTTTATCATCATAATTATTGTCTTGCTGGAAACAGAAGTTCAATCATAAAATGAAGAGATCCTTACTTGTGCTGGTTTTTCGTCTTCAGAACTGTCAGAATCTGATGATTGTTGATTTTTCTTGGCAGTCGGAGCTTTGCCATTGACCTGAGGTGCCACCTTTTTTGGAGCCTCTTCATCACTGGAGTCATCAGAGCTAGAAGATTTTGTTCATTATTAATTTTAAAGAAAAAAACATTCATTCAGAATTAACCCTGTTCTCATAACAAGTTCTTTTGATGGGATTGCAACATTATAACAATAACCCTATTTTTATTACTACTAGTATCTGATGTATGGATGAGTGCTTTACTATGTACAGAGGAACCTAACATCTTACAAAGAACATGAAGACACTTATAAATTGGTTAATGAAACTTTAAGTACCTAAATACCTTTGTTAGTTGGAAATTCTTACATTCCTCACATGTTTACATGTTCTAAATAAGAATTTTAAAGTTGCAAAGAAGAAATTGAACACATCTTTGTATAAATTTTATCAATATTTAAGATATGAGCAACATTAAATTACCAACACAATATCCATTGTCGCTACAATTAGAACATCAAGCATACCTGTATTGATAATAATTATTGCAATACATAACCTTGATTGTGTCTATTTATAACCACAAGTAGTTTCACAAAAATTAAATACCACACATGGAGTAATTAAAATATGGAGTCTAAACTATAAATAAATGTTATAGAAAGCTTTGTAGATAACCTTACCTAGCTGCAGCTTTTTGTGGAGGTTTCTGCTTTTGAACCTCACGAACTAGGTCTACAAATGTCGGTAAGGTTTTAGCGCGTGGTTTCTGAAAATGACCAAAGTGTACATGAACACCTATGCAATACTGTTATTACACATTATCAATGAAAGAAATTCAGTGGTAGTGACGAATACAATAAATCACGTAGATTCAATAAAAACTAAGATCTCATCATAATAATAGAAGGAATAAATGTGTATTTCAACAGATCTAGTAATTTACCACGTGCGGCCACTGTATGGACCGACCGAGGATACACGTGGTTTTTACATGTGTACGTACCGCTTTAGTCAGCTTTCCGAACTGGTTTGCAACAGGTTTACAGTAGTTCTGAAGATACTGAAATATCAGTGAATCGGCTTCAGCCTTAATATCCGCAGGAACCTCCATTTTAAAGCTTTGTCATGAATTCTTACACAAGACTCGCACAAGCTGCGCCGCCGAAAGAATTGTCAATTTGACAGAATGAAAATGAGCTGACTGAGGAGCCAAGACTTGTCTATTGACAGAAGACCGAACTAGATCCATAGATTATGTATGGACGTGTGAACGGTATACGAAAGAATAAATCAAATTTGAGGATTGGCAGGCTCTGGCTAGGCTGGGAGACTTTTGCCCTACAGTGAGACAGCAAAGGTTGAAAAAAAAATGATATCTGACTGATTGTAGGTAAAAAGGTGTCATAGTGTGAGTGTTCGGTGTTCGTTCGTGCGCCTGTATGTTATTAGAATAACATGGCCTTTGAAAGTCGGTTAGGGAGCTACTAGGCACTACTCAAAATGGGACCAATATACTTCTCTGACCTGACCCAGTTGGTCCCATTGTCGCCATGTCCATTGTTATTTAAAAGACGTTTGCGAAAAAAGATTATTTTGACTTTCGATATTGATTTTTTGTATATTATTCTCCTTCAATCATATTTTATTATAGTCACCCTAGCCAGAGAGAGACAAAGGTACAGTTACTGAGCTTTCGTTCGGCTTCAATTCAGGGCTTGGTAACGTTACCAATTTAACATTATAATAGCGGTAAGTAACGTTAATTTATATTGTTACTTTTTTTACCGGTAAAATAATTACCGGTAAGTCGGTAGCGATACTAAATTTTAACGGTAAATTATAACGGTAATTTTTACCGGAACGCAAACTTAACGTTAAGTTTCAGGTATCGATACTGCAATATAACGTTAAAAGTATCGATACCTGCTTTAGTTACCGGTAAAAGTAGCGATACTTATTACGCTACTTTGCTGCGTTGCCGCTCCGCACGGTTACCTATAGCAGAGCGGCAACTTCGCGACACGAGACGCATGAGACCATGTTGGGTGGGAGCGATAGAGACAGAGAATGAATTTAATCCAAAATTAAGTAAGTAACGTTTAAACGTTTACCGATACTTTTACCGATACCATCATGAAGGTAGCGGTAATTTATAACGTTAAAAATTACCACTATTTTAGGTATCGCTACTTAAAATAGTATCGATACCTCGGCGAGGCAAAAGTAACGTTACCATATTTTTACCGGTATTCCAAGCCCTGCTTCAATTTTGCGACAACAGCTCGTTCCTGTTGTACTCGTACTTCCATGGCAAGCGTTCTTTTCATAAGCTGTGGTACAATAACTTCGTTCATTCACTAAATTCTGAGTTTTGTTTGAGTTTTGACAGTCATAGAGTATATTTGACAGTTTCAGCATTCGACGAAGGTTATTGATATTTTTCTTTGGTGTAGAGTGAAATGCGATTGCTTTACACCGTTTATTTTATCAACCGCGTCATTTTTTAGCATCGTTTTAGCTTCAGTAATAACAATCCGTACTTACGTGTCGATATTGTTTAGATGCAGTTACGTGACTTGTGTTTGGATATTTGCTTTGTCGATATGCAATTCGACCAAAGTTTTCGTTTGTAAATGAGGAATATTACGTGGGCTCTTTTGAGCAATAATAGTGGTCAATATGCCAGTGCAACAAATAAACGTGAAGAATTCCTCTGATATTGAGAGTTGGGAATGGGGCGGTGGGTGTGGGAGAGAGGCGGTGCGCACGGGCTCCGGCAGCAGCCGCACCTCCTGCAGCAACTCCAGCGGCGATATCTGCCGCATTTGCCACTGTGAAAGTGAAGTGCACAATCCGCTACTTGCTCCCTGCTATTGCTCAGGTATACGCTTTTGTTTGGTTTCAACATTTACCATTCAAACCACTATTCTTAAGGGCATTTGCTATTGGAGAGGAAACTGATTAGTCTGTTGAATAAAGAGTAATGGTGTGGTGTAGATAAACCAAATTTATTTCAAAACTCTTTTAATGTTATTAATACAACCAAAGATTTCAAAATCTTGGGATATAATAAGTTCTTAGGCCAGTTTCCATTCCAGGAATATGGTTGATGTTATTTTCCTTGTATAAGATTGGCATAGAAACTATTACTGGTAAACTTTTCAAATCAAATTATTAGAGGTGTCATATATTTATTATAGAAAATAATAAATATATGACTTTATTCTTACATGTGATTTTCTTAGTTCACCAAAAAAATTTACATTTGTCCTATCAGTCATCATTTAAGATATTATTGGCACATATCAAGTACAGTCATGTAGGTACTATCTCTATTTATATTTTATATCTTTAAATCACGTGCCAATGATATAATCTTAATTATATTATATTTATTAGTAAACATACATACATGAAAAAAAAAAAAGTAATAAAGTAAATTAGTAAAATTAAACAAAGCCATGAAAAGATGTTACAAACTTATAACTATAGTTCATTCACGAATTATAATTTCTAGCGTTTTAATTGGCTAGTGGCCGGCAGTCGGTGATGAGTCACTATTTTCTTAATGCGAATGAACTATATGTTATATGTTTGTACTTTTATTGAAACTTGTATGAATATGTAAAGATTGTTTTATTTTCATTGACTTTGTATAGAATATTGTTACTTATTCTTCACACAATGTACCATTGATCATAATCTATTGTCTTTATATTTTTTTTGACTTTATTGAGGTTATTTGTAATCAGCCTTCTGATTATTATATACTATCTGTACCTGCCAGCCTTCACCTATATGAAAGTAATTTTTAAAGCCCTAAAAGTAGTTCATATCCTTCCTGGGGTTCCAAACTATTTGTACACAATTTTATCAAAAGTGCAGCCTTTGAACAGTGTGTATGTAACAAATACAAATAGATAGATACTTTTTATTGCACAATACATAGACTTATCTCTAGTAGCAGTAGTTCATATTCATTTAAATGTTGTATGAATGGCTAATGGATTTCAGTGACTTTTTTTATTTAGTGTATTGAGAAAAGATCTATATTCAATATCAACATTTCCTACTATATTATTCTATAGAGTAGTAGAGTAGTAGTTCCTGGTCAAAGAATGTAAAGTAAGGTTTTGATTATATTTATATTTACTAATAATTATTAGTATAGTATAAAGCAATTTCCTGTTGGTACATTAAACACTTGAAACAGGAAAATAACCTTACAAAGCTAAAGATGTATGTTCCATGGATGTAGTGTAACAATATAATTATTATGATAGAGAGTATGTTATGTAACTGATTATTTCTTTATCATATGTATTTATATTTCCTGGAGTAGATAGCACATGCAACTGAACTTATATTAGAACATTCAATGGGCAATGTTGAACTTACACAATTGAGCCATATAAATATATTTTATTGAAATTGTAAGTATAAGGATGAGTTATCTTATTAAGTACTAAATAACTTATTATATATTTTTTTTCTTGTTTTAGATAAAATTCTAAGTTCATTTATGTTAAAAATTTAAGGTTGCTGTTAGCTGGGTCATATTGATTTTTCTTTTATGTACCCAATCATCATAGGCTGTTTACAGACAATCAATCACAGCACCCTGAGTAGGCCTGCACTCTTAAATGCTAATAATAAATGTGATGTACTGTTTACTGTGTTAACCTTTTGTTATTTTTTGGAACAGAATTACTGAACTGAATTGTTTTTTAGGGAGTTTGAAATATGTGCACCAAAGCTGCCTACAACAATGGTTAACAGCATCTGAAACCAGGTCCTGTGAACTATGCAAGTTCAACTTCATCATGCACACAAAAATTAAACCATTTAATGAGGTATGTATGCAACTGTATGAGTATCATTACCTTATCATATAGACTATGTTAGCATGTTATGGGAAAGTGTTAAGCTGTCCTATGGAAGTTTTGCATGAGACAACAAGCTTAACTCATAGAGACCGCTTGAGACACTTTAAAATAGTATGTAGGATGGAATAGGTACATCAGATACCTAGTTACTTCCGAATTACCCAAAATAATCCACACAATGTTAATACTCAGCAAGTTATCTATTATTATCTCCCACTAGATAAAGGAAGTATGATTTTGTGCTGCAAAATGTGGTTTAATCCATAGTGCCTATCCCACTCAATACCTATGGAACATTGAAGTAGAATGTTTTTGTGTGGTGTATCAGCTTCCTTATTTTAGGCTACAAGCGCAAAAGCGACATACTTTATACATACATTAATTTTTGGTGTAATATAATGAACTAGTTGAATACTGAAGAATCCAAAGTACTTTTAAAAATAATTCAACATAATTAAGTTCCTCATTATCTCATATTAATAAAGCACTCTAGGGTATATCCAGTTTTTGCGCTGATAGCCTCATTTTTGGCATGTGAATGTCAAAGAAACAGAAACTTTTTGCTTTTTGCACACTTGGGCTATAGAATGAACTCCCATGCCGAGGCTCTCCCCCAAGACTCCAGTATGGGGTCCTTCAAAACGTTATTAAAAGGTTTTTAAAGGGTCTGCAACGCATGTGTACCCTATACCCTGGTGTTGCAGGCGTCCATTAGCTTCGTTAACTGCTCAACATCTGGTGGGCCGTAGGCTTGTTTGCCACCCAAGTACCTATATAAAAATGTGTATGTGTTTTTGCAGTGGCGTCTACTAGAGATGTCAGGGGTGGAGCGACGCCGGCTGTGCTGCGCTGTGCTCTTTCACTGCGTGGCCGCTCTCTGCGTCATGTGGTCCTTGTTTGTACTTATAGAGAGGGCTGTAGAAGAAGTTAATCGTGGAATGATTGGTAATTATGTTTTTTATTCTCTTATCATATGCTTTTACATAACGACGGAAACGTTTCCGACACGGAAAGTCTATGCTCTACTACTTACCTATCACATCGATTAAGTTAGAAAGAGACAAAGATTCGTTTTTTGAGTCCATCTTCGACATTTTGTATCCATCCACACTTCTTAAAACAATGAAATTGAAACCATACAGCTTTATCGTACTGAATTTGTCACCTTTCTAGAAGTGAACATGATCTTATCCAGTCGTTATTGTAAATAAAAACTATAAAGTATTGTAAACAATATCTGCATTTGGTCCATCAATCTCAAGTACATCACATAACGTATTCTGAGAATGTAGGTATATTGCCATTGTTAACATTACCTTACCTAGCTATTACCTCTTGTTTATAACAAATAATAGGATACCAGTATATGAAACACGTATTGACGTCGAGGCTATTAATTAAGTAACGTACGAGACTAAGAAAGTCCTTGAATAGGTAGGTACCTATAATTTTTCAAACTTAAATTATTAATGTACTCAAAAAACAAATTGAGGATAATTATTATGTTATGCCTAATAATGAGTAATAAGTATAAACGTAGTACATATTATGATTAGGACTGATCAGTAGGGTGGCTGCACTGTAGCCGGTCGATATTGCCACTTTTTTCCTAAAATTGTCTCATTTCGGGGACAAAATAGCCTTTACTCTTGAATGCCAGAGTTCGTAGTGGTGAAAGAATTATGATAATATAGCCAGTAGTTTCGCAGATTACCTACCCATAAACTAGGAGTGAGAGCCTTACGCTTCCCCAACAGTCCGGTGATGATGACAGAGCCGAATTGGCTATCATCATAGGCATTTAGAAAAAAGAAGTACTTACCTACCCATAACCGACAACAAATATTTTCTCTTTATTATTGGTATAGATTGACCTTTATAATTAACCTTGTAATGGTCGTATGTGATACGATGTTTATGCAAATAACTATTATTACGTGAGAGAATTTGCTCAATTATGGTAGGTACTTAGCCACTATCTTCCGATGGTTTTTAGCACTTATGTAGATATATACGATTTTCTGTTTCTCAAACACATTGCTATAGGATGACAAACGCAGCATGCGACGCTCATCTCATGCGATGAGATGGACATACTGCATAAGGCAGAAACATACTACCTACCGATGTGTCCTGGCGTGTTGTGACGCGCCAGAAGTGTATCGGTGTCATAAATTTAGTATGGCTAACAGTGTGTCCTGTTGTGGCGCAAACTGCCAAAAATCTGGTTCTAGCCATATAAAATGTCTGACTCAGTACCTAGTAAAGAGTGGCAGAAACGCGCTAGAGGCAGGCTGCTTGCAACTGGCCATTATGGAAGTCTAGGGGAATTAGCAGTACACTTATTAAGCTACACTCACTCTTAAGCTGCGCCCAATGCACCAATTTATGTATCGGTAGGTACTTTGACACAAAGAAGACATTGAGCGCGTTAGTATTGGGCATTGGGCAGTAATTGGACGCCAAGTTGGATCTAATGTGTGGCCGCGGCATTATGAGTAGCAGTATAAATTCGGGCCATTTATTAGTGTGGGCTTTTCGCTTCTTTTTTTGTAATGGAGCTAGACATAATGTCTTCCCTGCGCCTACTGATGTAAAGCGAAAGAGAAGCCCAAGTCGACCGTGACAACGGGCAAATAACTGGTCAGTCAGTTACCTGAAAGATGCCACCGCCAAGCACCCCCCATGAGCTCGGGAAACCGTACTCACTGGCAGAAACTTGACCCGAAGGTCATTTGGCTGCGGTATTCTATAAGGTGGAGGTCCTTCCCCGGACGGGCGGCTCAATTCGAGCGAAGATTCGCTATGCCCTACCTTCCTTAAAACCTACTTCATCTAAGCTTCTAAACCTACTTCTACTTACAATACTTAACAATATTACCATTATTATAGCCCACTATTACATAGCACGTAAAGGCAATGTATTAATATAATAATCTTGTTTTCCACTGCAAAAATAAGTGAATTAATAATAGCAGAAATAACTACTTTATACGTGTATTTGAGCACGTTGTTTGAAATGTAAATTCGAGAGGTATATAATATTTACGACTCGATCGTGTCATGGCATGGTGGTGTTGCACTAAACGTGTCATTTGGTGTCGGTAGTCACGAATGTGTTTAGAGGATTATAGCTTACTTATGCAATAGTTTGTTTGTTATACATCCACGAATATATAAGAGAATAGATCCAAGTCCATTTGGACCGAGCGTACTCGTATCTATTGTGAAAACCCAGCTATAGGAGATATAGCGATCTGGGTGTCATGTATAATATTCGTATGACTGGTTTTAAGGGAGCGACCTATCATCTTTTCGTTCCAAGCCATCCTCACCTGCCCGTGGTGCATCCTGCCGAACAACAAACGAGGCTCTGGCAAACCGACTGGTGGCGGTAAAACCATCACGATAGAAGGCGTAGCTAAATAAATACCACAGGCTGATGACGGGCAGCAGCGTCAACGGAGCAAGAAGCAACGCCCTGCGATCGCCAACCCGCCTGCCCAGCGTGGCGATTATGGGTATATCCTCCAGAAGTTTGCCCTAGGTGGTGAACAACTGGAGAGGCCTGTGTCCAGCAGTGGACTGCAATTGGCTGATGATGATGATGATGACTGGTTTTAGACCCCACGACAACCTTGATTATTCACGCTCACTGAAATCTATGAATCTGTGTGTCTGTGAATATGGATATGTCTTGTACAGAACAAGATATAAGTAGACCTCATTTGCATGGGAGCTTAAAAAACGTTGCGTTCAAAATGCGCTATAAAACGTATTCGCTTATGTGAATAATACTAAGAAGCTCACTAGGATGGAATGCGAAAGAGAGGCCCAAGTCTTTCCGACCAGCTAAAAACTTACCACTGTCATGATAACCTGTACGATTATTCTGGCTATACGTTGACCGAAGTACTTCAAGGGTGTTCCACCGAGTGAGCCATCCGTTGCGAATCGTACCACCGGTTGATAAGGTGAAATCTCAACGAGTCCCTTATTCGACTCTTACTACGCACGGGAAGAAACGAATCGGTGATTAGTATTATTTTCCGTCGCCGCATCGACAATAGTCAAACAGAGATCATTAATAAATAGAAAAATCGTGCCATACGCGTGTTATCTACTCGTAAATACAAAGTATAACCTGTAATCGTTTTGTATTTACAAAACGATTACAGGTTAAAGTTTTCTTTGTCGCATTACACTTTGACAAATCAATATTTTACCATTGTTATTTGTGTGTTATCTTTCAGGGATTCACACGTCAATATGTACTTATCTATCTACTTTTACAACATACGAAGTAGAATTTTTTAGTTACGTTACGTGAATGGTGCCTAACATTTCCGTATTGTAGTGGCTGATACAAAATCGATAGTATTATCTTGTATCTATAAATCGGATTTGTTTATGCATCGATAAGGTAGAACATTTCTTACGTTAGGTCGAAATGTTGTCTTATCTACAATAAGTGTAACCTCACCCTGTCTGTTTAATTTATCCTCTACCCTAAGGTTGCCTGGAAGAGATCGCTTGGAGCGATAAGGCCGCCTAATTGTACAACTAATGTCCATTTTACTAGTTTTAAGTCGATTGTATGGTGTGCAATAAAGTATATCTATTCTATTCTAAGTGTGATGGAAGGCGTTTGCCTAAATTGCTAAAGATTTTAGAGTTCTAGGGTTCTATTCCCGATCATGGCAGTTTAGGAAAAGGGTTTTAGTAAATTTTGTTTAAATCTAGATGCTATGATTTTGTACAATTTGTTAACTGGTCCGGCAGTTCATCATTTTGACTTCTGAACCGAGAGTCGTGGGTTCAAATCCCACCTGTGATGAGATAATCCATGTGATGACCATTTGAGTCTGTCGTGTCTGGATTATATTACTACATCATAGCATATGATAAAGTCGCTATTCGTTTCTGTCTGTCCCCCTCTATGTAAGCATAGACCATTAAAACTACAAAACGGATTTTGATGCGGTTTTTTTTAATAGATAGAGTGATTCAAGAGTAAGGTTTATATGTGTAATACATGCATATTATAGTAGAGAAATCTGAAATACCCGAACTGAAGCGAAGGCGGGTCGCTAGTTGTATTAAGAAAGTAATAAGTGTGTTACCAACCATTGTTTTTATAACAAAGGCCTTATCCGTGTCTTACTTTAGCGTCGGATCAATGTATGTGATTATAATGAACTAGTGTTGATATGTCGGGAGGGCTATGTGGCAGGTTAAGGTCCTTTCAATATGGTTGAACGAAGCTATGGCTGGTACACGAGTCGTCTTTGGGAACAGGGTCTACTCCCGATTCCCTTGCATCTCTTTTATATATCATGGCTAATTCATAATTATTTTGTGCGGTTTCAGAATGTCTTGGATTGTATGACGTGGTTGAAAGTATAAACGTGTTATGTTCATTGTTAAAACTGTATTGCAAAAGCAACTACAAGTGTTTCTTGTCGGTTTCTTTTAAGTACAAGATAGTCGATTTTTATTCTTTTAAACCCATAGAATAAAGATTAGTTTGAGTTTGATTGGAGTGGTAGATCACTAATTTTATTTGTATATGTCTTTTTCTATCTTAAACGACAAAGCGTAGTCTTTCCATATCAGAAAGGTGTCAGAGATTTTGTGATTTATGTTTATGATTTGCCATTAAAATGATTGATCGTAGCAAATAGAAGGACGTGGTCTCTGCCTATCGCACTGGGAGAAAGGCGTGCCGTTAAGTATGTATTAAAATGGTTAGAAGAAGAAGTAGTAAGAAGTACATGTAGTTCATATTTATTTGTTTACTTCGCAGCATGGCCGTTCTGGACAAAGCTGGTGGTGGTGGCTGTGGGTTTCACTGGCGGCGCCGTGTTCATGTATATTCAGTGCCGGCAGTACCTGCATCTCTGCAACCGTTGGCGCGCGCACAACAGGTAACGTAGACGATTATCACACTGCTACGTACCACGCTATCCTCTTTTATAGGCCTATCGTCTTCGCTCCAAGCCAACCTCACCTGCCCGTGGAGTTTTCTGCCGAATAAAAAACGACGCGCTGGCAACCAACTAATGGTGGTATAATTATCACAATATTGAAGACGTAGTTAAATGCCACAGGCCGATGACGGGCTTCGTTTGTTATCCAGCAGGATGCACCACTGACAGGTTGTCTTGGAACGAAAAAATGATAGGTCGCTCCATTACGTCCACTAAAATATCATTCAAAAATAAACGGAAATGCTTACAAGCAACGTTAGAACACGCATTCGCGCGCTACGCTGCGTGATGCCTGGTAGAGTGTTAATCGCCTTATAGTAATATAGTCCCGTTGAAATGTATGATCCCGGTTGTATCATCGTGGTCGGTCACGGCGACAAAAATAGGTGCTTAGCGAACACCGTAGAAGACAAAGAGTAAACAATGCTTGAATTATGTGCATTCTCTGCTCATAGTCACTTCATTAAAAGCAGATGGTTCAACTATAGACGGGAAACAGCTAATATGCAGGGCGTACGGGTTAACATGGTTTTTGATGCTTTTCCAATCAATTCGGGATTTTATTGAAGCGAACTAATGCAAGGATTAATAAAATTTACATGTTAAGTACAAGTGCAAACAAGTAGTGATCAAATGATCACTATACATACACTTACTTAGAATATCTGTTTGAATTGTCCATAAAATTAACGGCGACTAACTACTAGTGACTTTTATACGACACCCATATTTATACAATCCTTTAATTTCAATGTAATGTATTTAGCTTTATTTTCCTTGTAGTATATAGGTTACACTTATACAGTTCATTTAAGATAGACGTTGTTAACTGTGTTATTTCCGTTAGTTAAATGATATTTTATTTTATTAATGTTTTAACATGTAAGTATGTTTATAGTAGGTATTATGGTGCGTCATTCGCGTGACGCACGGTCGGCTAGCAGGTCAAGCGTAACTGTTTTAACTATGCAACGACTTTATTGCAATTGTATTAGAGTCCCTTTTCAGGCGACAGTGTACCTATACAATTAGGTGTACGTTCATTCTGCATACATACATAATACATATAATAATAAGATAAGAAACTTTATTTTATTGCACACCATGCATGCACATGCAGGGACACATTGCGCAGCTATACAAAGCCAAACGGAGGAAAAATAAACGAAAATGTCGTAAAGTATTTGTACGACATTGAAGCAAGGTAGGTACACATGTAAAAACCACGCGAAAGGTGATTACGAGATCTGCATACTTAATTACCTATAAAAACAACATTATAATTTTTTTAGCTCCTTTGAGCTGAAATGTGTGAATAAAGTGTTGAATTAATCCTATTTTTACTATATATATTACATAATACATTATGTATTATAGAAGCTATAGAAGTTTGTTTGAAACTGAGTTTTAAACATTTTGATTATTATTCTTTATAATATCAATTTATCAATAATATCCATGATTCTCCAAATTTGCGCCTGGATCTCAGGTGTGTGAAAGCGATGATAGTTTTTTGTCTTGCCAAGAGATAGTCATAAAAGTTTAAGTCAGCCTCTTGCAGTTTATTGTTGGACATATACTCGCCAGCCATCTTGCGCCATACGTCGCTCTCCTTAGTTTAAATCTTTACATACTTAGTAAAAATTGGTAGGTAGTAGTAGTAAGGTAAAGGTGTGTTTTGTTCTGTACAGAACTAGTGGCACTGTCAAAATGCAACTATTCGATCGTGCGGACTTTGATGGAAATAAACTTCGTATTCCAGAATACTGCTGATACAAAACGCGCCCGAGAAACTGCCAATAACCGGCTCCCCGCCGGTGCGGGTGAAGCGGCGCGAGCGCAGCGCGCGCGGGCAGGTCGTGGCCAACATCGAGCCGCCGCCGCCGCCCGCCGCCTACCACGAGGAGGACGAGAGCGGCGGCTTCGAGTCGTACCGCGGCAACCCGCACCGGCGGCTCAGCGCGCGCGCGCCCGACGACCGCCTGCGCGCCGACGCCGACGCGCGCCGCTACTCCGACACGCGCCTGGCGCACGCGGCCGCGCCCGCCGCCCTGCCCGCGCCGCCCGCCCTCCCCGCGCCGCCGCACCCCGTGCGCGTCGCCGTCGAGGAGCCGCCGCACCGCGCCGCCGAGGTACGTTACACTACCGTAGCAGCGCGCCGCTACTCCGACACGCGCCTGGCGCACGCGGCCGCGCCCGCCGCCCTGCCCGCGCCGCCCGCCCTCCCCGCGCCGCCGCACCCCGTGCGCGTCGCCGTCGAGGAGCCGCCGCACCGCGCCGCCGAGGTACGTTACACTACCATAGCAGCGCGCCGCTACTGCGACACGCGCCTGGCGCACGCGGCCGCGCCCGCCGCCCTGCCCGCGCCGCCCGCCGCGCCGCCGCACCCCGTGCGCGTCGCCGTCGAGGAGCCGCCGCACCGCGCCGCCGAGGTACGTTACACTACCATAGCAGCGCGCCGCTACTGCGACACGCGCCTGGCGCACGCGGCCGCGCCCGCCGCCCTGCCCGCGCCGCCCGCCGCGCCGCCGCACCCCGTGCGCGTCGCCGTCGAGGAGCCGCCGCACCGCGCCGCCGAGGTACGTTACACTACCATAGCAGCGCGCCGCTACTGCGACACGCGCCTGGCGCACGCGGCCGCGCCCGCCGCCCTGCCCGCGCCGCCCGCCGCGCCGCCGCACCCCGTGCGCGTCGCCGTCGAGGAGCCGCCGCACCGCGCCGCCGAGGTACGTTACACTACCGTAGCAGCGCGCCGCTACTGCGACACGCGCCTGGCGCACGCGGCCTCAACACTCCTTACGCATTGTACAACTGGAGGAGCCTCTGATCAAAAAGACTGTGAGCGACTACAATGCATATACGCGCAGTAGAGGCACGTTTCACGATCGCCTCATGTGTTTGGCCGTTGAGGAAGAATCTGTCCGGCATAGTAGAGGCCGGCAGCGACCCTAAACTCGATTTGAGTGCGGGTGTCCATGGGCGGTGTCGAGTGCTTACCATCAGGCATCACATTTGCTCGTCTGCCGCCTCTTGCATAAAAAAAAAAAAAAAATAGTAGTGGCAGATTACCTGCCCCTTGTCGCAGGGACTTGGGCTGTTTTCTCGCTCTCCATCAGGCTTATAGGAGCCATTATCTGCTCTCTGCATGATCTAAGGGTTGATTGGTAGAGAATGCTCCTAGCATTAAGATCGCCTTTTGTACCAATAAAATATTTGTGCAATAAAATTATGACTGAAAAAAAAACCACTGGTTGATAAAGTAATGTGTTGTTTCAGAGCGCGGGCGTGTACCACATAAGCGTGGACCCGTTAGAGGCGGACATCCGTTCGCTGTTGGCGTTGGAGGCGCGGCGGGCGGCGCGGGCGGCTCGCTCGCTGCCCAACCTGCGGGCCTCGCGCGAGAGCCTGCTGCCGCCCGAGCCCGCGCTGGCCACGCCGCTGGCCACGCCGCCAGCCGCGTCGCCAGCCGCGCCGCCGGCCGCGCCGCCCTCCTGAGGCCGCCCGCCCGCGCCGCCCGCGCCCGCCCTCTACCTCTACCCCGACGACACCGTCTACTAGCTGCCTATGGCGCAATTCCACTAGATAGGGTTCGTATGTGGCGTGCGGGAGATGTCTGGAACGCATGCCGCATTCGAGGAACCGTTTTCATTAGTCGATAGGGTCCGCATGCGGAGTGCGAGATATTTCTGGAACGCGTGCCACAGGGCCTGCACATATGAAATGTTTGACTCAAGACCCGCAAGCGAGCTGTATATCGACTGATGAATTTCATTGGTCGATAGCACGGTCGCATAATGCATGCGGGTAACCCCGCTGGCGTTGTACCGAACGCGTATCGACTTGCAACTTTCGTTGGTCGTTATCTGCGGGGGAGTCCCCGCATGCTGTGTACCGAACGAGTTATCGACTAATGAAAATGCGCCATACGGGAAAAGCTACACGTTGCGGTGAGCGTCGCAGCGGATCGACTGATTGATATTACATTGCCACTTCACCACTACGAGTAGGCACGGAACCGAAGTGTCGAAACCGTAATGCATACCGTACAGACATGACGTTGCGGCGCCGCACCGCACCGTGTGGCTTCTCCCTAATGAGACACGCCACAGCGACCGGCGAAAGGTGCAAACCATATAAGACTACCGAAGTTCTCTCCAATTTTAATTTATTTGTGACGTAAAAAGGACATTTTTAGCTTTATAACACAGGTTCCGTTTTTAGCCTATAACACAGGTTTCGTTTTACGCCTATAAAACAGGTTCCGTTTTTCGTCTATAACATAGGTTCCGTTTTTCGCCCTTAAAAATCAGCACTTCTCTGCGGCTTTGTCCTGACCCGATTTTTTGGTTGAGCAAAATGGACATGTTCCGTTTTTCGCCTATAAAATATCACCGATTATCGGAAGTTGCTTGGCGACCGGCGAAAGATATAGACCACAAAAGTCTACCGACATTCTTTTTAGCTTTGTCCGGACCTACTGCTTGGTGAAGGAGAAAGAACATTCCGTTTTTCGCCTATAAAATAACACCTATCGGAAATAACTCGGTGATCAGCGAAAAGATGCTGACCGCATTTTATGCCCCAATAAGACTGTCGAAATTTTCTCCAGCGGGGATATTCGCAAATCCGTTCGGAAAGACCTCTCTCTGCAACGCACGTTCATTCAAATTAAACATCAGTCGTACTAAAGTAAAATTTTAATAACGCTCATTCATACTTTGCGAATCCGAACGATTGTGAATAGCCACGCAGATTTGTCCTGGCCGATTTATTCGTGAAGTAAAATAGGCAGGGTCCGTTTTTCGCCCAATGCGGAGCATCGGTCGCTAGTTCGCTACGATGACTGAATGTGTTTGTAGTTGAAACTATGCAAACGAAACTCGTCAAACAACGGTCGGTTTTTTATTCATTGTGGAGTAGGATGTGAATCTTTTGCATACTCATCATATCGTGGGGACAAGGCTATAGTATGTGACCATAGGCACGATCAACACTGAATTTTGCATTAAAAATGTACTGTAATGTATGTACATGAAGCCGCGACCGAGCGGTCATTCGTACACGACCACTCGAGCAGTCGCGACCGCTTCTATAGACCGCGCGGTCGCGGCTTCATGCAGTTGAGACAGTCCGTTTACGGCTACTCTAAGATAAAGCCCTGTTCATCGTATATAACACCACAGTACTTTAGACCTTCTTCCACTTTTGGAATTCATTGGTTTTTGAACTATTGCAAAGCAATAATCTTCAATATTATGTTGCAATTAATGTTCCCCGGGAGGGACAAGCATGCTTGGCCACGCCCGCGGGCGGGCGCACTGTCCTACTATCAGTAACAAAAAGTCGTCTAACTTCGGTTGGCGTCTAATTCTTTTACATTAAGGATTAATTAGAATTTCCGTTCAGGTGTTATCCGGTACCGGGGTAAAAGGTCGGGTGTCCCAGTCGGGAGCCCCGGTTGTTAGTCAATCTATAGTCGCAGATGTTCCCGATGTTTCCGAAGTAGTCCATAAAATGTAAGATAATTATGACAGCTGTCAGTGAAGCTTTTAATGGGACATTTTAAGGACGTTTCGAATTTATTTGAATTGAATATACGAAAAATCATCACTTTATTGTAGAAATATTTATATTGTTTTAGTTTCATTAAAAGTAAATTACTAGCAATTTGACAGCTGTCATTTTTATCAACTTACATTTTATGGACTATAGAAGTGGCCATCACCTTTCAATGTTGGGCAACGGAGGTTTGTCACCCTCTAGTAATACAGTCGGTGTGGCGCGCCATTTCGGCGACAAATAGACGGTAATATTACAAGTCGTGTCGTGTCTAGTCCTTAGGTACGCAACGAAGCGGAGAGCGTTTCGCATTCGAGTAAATTTCGGAGCTATACATACACGATGGACTGCAAGTGTCCACGCGAACTACCAATACGGTAAAATATATTTAACTATGAGACTATTTATCGTCATATAGAAATATGTATAGTTTTATCGAGTTTCGTGTACTTTAAAATTATATGTTTTAAATTTACTCCGGATTATAAATAAGTACTCCCCAAAATCGGCTACAAAATCATGTTTGTTATATAAATGAGCTGTGCACCATGCGATCAACATTGTATATAGTAGAGAGGAATGTACATAGATAGTTATTATACATAATTAACATAATAATATACATAACAATATTCCCTTTAGGTTGTAGACGGGCTGCGCGATATTTTCTCCCACATACCTCTTTAACTTTTTATCTCGTCTCTAGAATATTTAAATGTTTAGGGTATTGGAAAATAAATATTTTATTTTCTAATAACTTCTTGGATTTCCAATCAAAATCAAATCAATATTAGTGTAAAAAATATTGTAATAGAAAAAGCCAAATCATTGAATAAAGGATCATTCAAATATTTTATTGTGGACTACTTCCATTCCATAATTTTGTGCTAAAACGTAGGTATGTATGTCTATCTACCTCTCCAGCCATGTCAAGTAGTGTTTTTCAATACGCCTCAAATACATAATTGTAGACATTGTTTTTTTTTCCAATTCAAACTAGCAGAAAAAAAGGAATAAATATATTAAGCTGCAATAACGTCTAAACCACTCTTAACGTCTTAACTGACAAGATGATCTCTTCATGTTCTTTTAAAGTAACGCAGCTTTATTTGCAACTTAAAGTAGTTATTTATTTATAAATACTGAATCTCCTTGGAAAGTTCACTTTTTCACACAGCTCTCTGTTAGTCAATATAATATTACACATTAAATATTGCATTCACAACGCACTCTTAAACTTAGCGGAACATTTTGGGGGAATCGGTCGTACTATTTGATAAGGGGCGATTCTTGAAGGATTTCTTAATATGCGATATGGGTTGAACAATATAATTTTTTTACGAGTCCGCCTCGCTTATTCATTCTTTTGTGAATGGATAAAAATGTCATTGTGATATACCTATTTAAAACCAAAAGGATTTTATTGATTGAAATTACATGCATTTATTAAGCATTTTAATAGTACTCAATACATTACAATTTGGATTCTGTACATACTTTTATTTTATTATATAGGGATTAGATTTAATACGATAAAATATTGGTTAGAATTAAAATTATTTGGATTTGTGTCCAAGTGAATATTTGTGTCGTAATTATATTTCGTTTGACTATCGTATTTTTGCACAATAATGATGTTTTTGTCCTTGCAATTACTACGCCATGACAAAATTCATGAATTGATATAGAGTATCAATAATTAATTTGTGCATAAAACACTTTATAATTTATGAACAATAATAGCAAATAAAATAATATAACATTTTGAGCGCCATCGCGGTCATCGGTGACCGACAAACAATAGTTTGTCTATTGTGTCTACTTTCTCGAAAGTCTAAAGCTTAACGTGTATGGACTATAATGGCTGTATGATCGCAATTTCCCCACTGTGTAACTTACCCGTACGTCACAAATGGCTGCCCAATGCTTTTGTAACAATAACATCACCTCACAAAATAACATCACCAACTTATTTTCCTTACTTACTCATTCTGTCACACAGTTGTCTCATGTCATGGATAAACATTATTATTAAGTTCCAAATAAACTTTATTTACCCTAACAATAAAAGTGATATCGTTTTAATCATTATTATTAGCACACCCATAAAGTGCGAAATTTTTGTATATAATACGTAGTAATTTAATATTAAACTTAAAATAACAATAAAATATTATTCTGTTTACAAATCACAAGGAGCAGAAAATATCTTTAATGTTGTAGCTAGATATTTACTTATTATAGAATGGAAATTTGGTGCTAACGAATTAAAACATGAATATCAGTCCAAAATTAGGTGTATTATGCGCTTTGCGTTTAGGCCAAAATAGTTTGACAATTATAGCATCGAGCTATGGTAACTAACTATTAATACCTTGATATATATTGTTTCTAAGTTTGAGTGCATGACCATTGACTTTTTCTAGCTCCTTTTTAATTCGTTCCTCAGTTTCAACGGTGACTGCGTTGTATATGTCACCGGAAAATAGCAAGAATCGTAAGTTGATCAATTTCCTAGGTAGTTGATTGAACTTTCGGAATATAAGAAACGGTAGTTGAAATATATTATTTAACGCAATGGATTTCAGTTAATTGATCAACTTACGGTACCCTCGCAGTAATTTAATAATTTACGATTTGTAAAATTGTCCTTAAATGGGCCAATCGTTGCTCAATGTACTATTTAAAGGTGCACTAACACCCGTAACTTAATATACTTTTCCCTGATTGGTTGCCGGGATAACACCACGTGAGCCATTGAACCAATCAACGTTCACCTCACCTTCGTCGGATGATTTAACGGCAAAACCCCGTAAAATGATCAATTTACTAAAATACGTACGTTAAATAATACATTTCAACTGCCGTTTATTATTTTCCGGAAGTTACTGCCTAGGAAATTGATCAACTAACGATTCTTGCTATTTTCCGGTGACAAATATACCCTTTTCTATCTAGCTAATGGTTTAAAATTGATAGGTACCTACTGTTATTGATTGCGAGATTGCGTATACCATACAATCGATGCGGTTCGTATTATGTTTTCCTCAAGTGTAATATTTAATGAGATTAGTATATAAATAAGCACATAACGATTATCATGACGTATTTTAATTTGGGTTATAAATGCTCGTTTTCATTAACAGTCTGCTAAGGTAAGCGGTCTCCTAAGTAGAATTTTGGCAAAACTTTGACATCAATTATTAATATTATAATAATGTTGAAACGTCCCGGAAATGCTCTTTAGGGGACTCTTAGTTTAAGCTTAGGGGCTGTCGGGGAACATGGGCATTGCTTATTTTATTCGTCAAAAATAAACACATTGTACTAGCATCACATCTTATAAAAAAAATAGTATTTTATTACATTTTGTGATACTTATATCCATTTTATTGTGTATGCAAAGAAGATATAATTCTTGCGGGACTATTCACAATATCTGTTCTCGCTCGGATTCGGAAACTTTGAATCATTATCATCATCAGCCTGTCTGTCCACTGCTGGACATAGGCCTCTCCAGAAATGAACGTCATCAAAAGTTGACATTAGTCTAGTACAACTGCTAATCTCTAGTAGAAAGTACTATCTAAAAAACTAGTAGTTAAATCTGGTAGAAAGTTCCCGAATCCGAGCGAAAATAATAGCATTGTGAACAGCCCCACTGAAAGACAAGTTTAAAAAGCCTATGTTCTCTTAAATATAAGAAATCGTAAGTTTCCACTTTGAACTGAACTTACTGATTAGGTATATTAATAGGGTACTCGACCGTTGTGGATCTTGTTTGAACTATGAAATTCCACATTGATGTTTTTTGTGATTGCATTGGATTCACGGTATCGACGATATTGTACACTAATGACCAATCTATACATCTTAACAATGTCTTCTAAGATCCCTCATGGAATGGGTGTGGATATGGTATCAAAGACCCTAGTTTCAAAGACTTCCAGAGGAAGATATTTATTTGATTTAATTCACAATTATTCATTCATACGCAATTAGTAATCCATACCATGGTTGGTAAATATGTAGTTATACTAGTCGACGTTTACATCGGTGATAAACATTGAAAATTAGTTTGGGTTTTCGATTTTCATTAAACTTAGAATGCCTTAGTTAATTCTAGATATTGCTGTTTTGAGTCGTGTGTGTGTTGTAAAAATTGTAATGTATAAATAATGCTAAATATAAAAGTCACTCCTTGTATATTTGAAGTAAGAATAAGTGGGCTATTTTATGGGTGCTTGGAGATATCTCGATAACTGATAACACGCATTTGACATACTTAATTTTGTGTACTTACTTTGTTTACATATCACAAAAAACGTCAAATTTTAATCGTAATCGATAATGTAAATAAAGGCTTTTGACTAATTAATGTATGTGTATTCAAATGCATGGTAACGTCGGCTACTCTCCATGAGTCTCATGCGCTTAGAAAATTGTAAGTTCGTTATGTTTATTTGTCGAGCGTTGTACGACGTAGTGCCTTATTTAGCGGTTTCAGAGTTACGTTACAAAGTTTAAGTACAAAGATACTGTAATTGTTTGTGCATCTGAAACATTAAATCCCTTGTGTCCAAATGTAGATGTATAATTTTCTGCGCATGAGGCGTAACCCGTCTGTATATTGTGATATAATAAGTTGTTAAGTGTTTTATTTTGCTCAAAATTATTTTATCCCTTTTGATCTGTACTTATCATTCATGAAATTTGTAAGACTGTATTTTATTTTGTTGTGTAACATTGTTAGTTAACTTCAGGTTATAAATATAGTTATTTTGAGATTTAAATGTTTTATTTCAATTAATCATCCCCGACACGTTGAAATGAAACTCAAGTTAGATAAAAATAAATAATTTATTTAAAATTGATCGAATTTAAATATTCGCGTTGCCGACCAGAGCTCGGGTCGGAGTGACTAGATTGTACACTCAACATTTCAATATGTTTACGTAAACAATAATATTTCTGTACAAACAGAAAATCAACACTTAGTAATAATAAACGTTACATCGCTACTTAATGTAAATATAAATTATATCACTAATACTCGAGTATTAGAATAATTAAATCCACCGAAAAATATAACACACTGCCAGGAGCATTACAATAATAGCCTCCTAAAATTATTTTTGTTAGTCTTATATCGTTGCTAATCCAACAAGTCAATTACATCTAAGTGTCGACGCCTTCTAACCGCCGTAACACCATTCTAACAATCAGTCAACACAGACACGGGGCAAACGTCTGGATGTGAAGAGGTTGGTGTGTGTGATGTAGGTGACATTTGATTTGTAGGTGTGTCGTGTTTGCCACGAGCAGGAATATCGTCGAGGGGCGTTCGCTAGAACTCCGTGTCCCCGAGCACGTTGTACATGAGCCGCTTGAACGAGTTCGATTGCTGGATGTGCTCTTCGTGCAGTGAGTTCACCTGTGGGAGATAGCCGGCTATAGGCATACTTATATGATGTAACAACAATAGACATAATAAGGATTTGGTGATTTAATTTTTTTTATTAAATAATGGTCAATCAGCATCTTTAGACCCAAGCCACACGGTGCGGTGTGGTGCCGCAGCGAATCGACTGATTGATATAAGTAAGTACCTAGGTTATACCACAAACACTATGAGTAGACATGGAACTGAAGTGTCTAACTACAATGCATACCTTGCAGACGTGACGGTGCGGTGCTTTTAGAAGAAGTAGTCCTACTACGAGTATATAATATTATAAACGCGAAAGTTTGTTTGGATAGATGGATGGATGTTTGTTCCACTTTCACGCAAAAAGTACTGAACGGATTTTAATGAAACTTTACAGGAATATAGTTTGTACATCAGATTAACACATAGGCTATGTTTTATACGAATATTCACGCGGGCAGCAGCTAGTTATACATAAATATTGTACGGTACCAACCGTTTATAAGGCCGTAACGCGAAATTACAGTTGTTAGATCTCAAATCCTACCCACAGGGACAGAATGTTTTCACCATTCCATGAATAGGTATGGCAAAGCTCTTATTTATGGAAAAATAAACTTTAAGTAGGTAAGTATGATGTAATTATGACTCTTTCAAAAATAACACAAATTGACCGTGACAAGGTAAGTAGGTACATGACTCGTGCTGAAGTCTAAATATACTTACGAAGGTCGTTTGTTTTCCCTTCTGTACCACTTCAGTTTGTTTCGTGGGTTTTGGAGTTGGCACTGGCCTCTGCAAAACAATTATAGCATTGTTACACCTCAGTCCTGTTTTTCGCTACACTTTCTGCTAAAATGGCTTAGAAAGAACTCCTTCTTATCACACAACATCACATACCTACCTACTTACATTGCTCCGATCCCAAAGTAAGTAGCTTAAGCACTTGTGTAATGGGTATCAGAACAACGAAGGTACCACAAATATATACTTAAATGCAAATATAAACACCCAGACACGGAACAAACACAAATGTTCATCACAAGAATGTTTTTCCCGAGTGGGAATCGAACCCACGACCACGACTCTTGGTTCAGAAGGCAGGGGTCACTACCAATTGAGCCACCGAGCCAGTCAATGCTTTCATTGATCCCACTCCATAGGGTTACTGTAAAGGTACCTAATTAAAACCGTATTCTGTATCTACATACAGAATAAGAGAACGAGAGCAGAAAACAGTTTTCTATTCTCGTCCTACCCCCGTGTCCCGCCTAGGACGAGGCGTGGACTCAACTATGTGGTTAATAGTATAGATGTAAGTATAGTAGATATCCTAGATAATGTTACCTTGTTGGGCGGCGCCGTGAAGACCTTGGGCTGTATGGGCACGGGAACTTCCTGCACGACGTCCCCCAGACCCTCCTCCTGCAGCGCGCGGAAGGTCTCCGACTTGGCGGGGTCGTACAGCAGCGTGGGCTTGTGTCTGCGCGTGAGACGGTCCGACGGCAGGCGACGGGCGACGAGGGCGGGGCGTTAGTTTTTAGTCGGTTAGCGGGCGCAACACAATCAGAGAGAAATAAATTAGACTCGTCGAAGGAACATTAGGTGGACGCGGAAGCGGTTAGTAGGACGCGGACGGTGTTTAGTTGTGTTTGTTTTTCAGGAAGGACAGGTCGATAAAAATACTAACATTAATCATGTAGAATAAGTTCTCTAAATTATAAATATGTGATACATATAAACTTAAGTGCTACTGCGCCATGTTTCACAGATAATGTAGTCGCGTGAGCCATGGGGCGCGTGAAGTGCTATGAGTGTTACACTTCTGAGATTCATTGCGACGCCGACGTCGACACCATGCTCGACGCGTCGGAGTGTAGCGTGATAGACGAAGATCGTAAGAGTCGAAAGATAGCGAAATAAAAATAAATAAGCATTAATGCGTCATGAGATGGACGTCGACTGTTGTTTGGCGGCGTTTCTAGTAAAACACTTGCCTCTTGACAACGTGCGGCCGCCCGTAATGGCCGTTAGCGCTAAGTGAGCAGATAAATAAAACGTTATTACATTTGTAAATACGTTCCGTTCAGTCGCTGCCACCACACCACTTCAACTAATGATAAGCATTTTAGAAAATAAACAAATTTTGAAAAAGTAATTTAATCACGTGTAATGCACATAAAGCAAGGGAAACATATCTACATTCTTTTTCTACGGGAAATTTGTACATAAATTTAGAATTCAGAATCAATTTACGGATCAATTTAATATAACTCTAAATAATATAAAAGTCTGATCGTCCGTATGTAAAGTGTTTTCTTGAGTAACAGTTTAGTTTCAGTTTGGCATCAAGCCATGTTATTGTAATTCAGTGCCAAGATATTCAGCGTCGGAATATGATGACACTCGCATTTTTTCGAATTACATACTTTATATCAGGAGGTCACTGAATTATGTTTTTTTATTTTAGGCAATTTAATTAAGTTCAATGTCAAAGATGACCTATAGAAAAGTATTTCAATAAATATTAATGTTATAAATACTCACGGCAAGGGCGACGATTGTTGCCTAATCGAGTTGGCAATGTTTTGATCCGAATACATATTGATGGGAGAGTTGAACTGCTTGTGCACCATCTGGAGCGAAAAAAGATCCATTAGTTTGCCTCTGATGAGGTGTAATGCTAAACATTCATGAAAGTGAATGAGCAATAACATTGCCACGTAGAATGTTGCGGAATTTGTCCATCCTATATCCTTAAATAGGGATTCCAATTATGTTAACATGTTAAGGCGAGGAAGATTCAAATATTTTATCTATTTAATTATCCGCCCGAAATTACATGGCAACACTAAAGAGAAGAGACAAGATGACTGGGAGCACCTGTATTGATATGATACCTTACTTATATTGGCTTAGCCTAACCACGGTACACGTAAAATCGCACATAGTACACGTAAAATAAGTAGATACTGAGCTGGTAATAAATTAAATCTTTTTATTATTTTTCCAGCTTTTGATTATCTTCATTAGTTTCGATTGGATTTTATTTTATAGTGATTGAAAGTAGGTAGGTTGTTTATAATGTTTTAGAGCTGTGTCATGGTCCTATATCATTTCGAAGGACGGTACCAATACAGTTACTCCCTGTACATAGTGTACAACTCGTGAAAGATGAAGGTAACCCACGTTGATGAAAGAAAACAACTGATCTGTACAACAACAATGAAACGATAAGCTCAAACAGATGGCATATAGACAAGTGAGAGAATAATACTGTGCTGATTATCCATTGCAAGTAAACTAGAAGTAAATATAAATGGATATTAAAGATTTTCTGGCCGCAGGATACTTAAACGTGCGTGACCTAACAATGTAAATAATGGAACGCTAATGTTTAAAAGAATTTACTGTCCAAACTATTATGATAGATACGTGACGTCACCATGTCATAATGAAATGGCTTGAAATGGGCCAAATAATAGGTACATACTTTTCTCAAGTGTCCACAAATAAATGTGAATATGACTTTGGATCACTTCGTCAATCGGGCTGTTGCGATTGACTTATACCTTACAAGCAGGACATTTTTGCATCAGACTTAAGATCCTACTGTGGATCCTACCTACGCAGAGGTCTCTTCATCCGGCTTTATCTCTGACTAGCGGCTCTATATAAATTTATATCTGTAGAACCCTGAAATTTTATCTAGAATTCTTTGCAATGGACTTAAAGCACGAAAATAAACCGGCTTCGTATCAGAAGTTTGTTATATCATGCTAGAAGCTGTCACTTGTCACACAACTCGATAGTTCCAAGCACCTTGTTTCCGTCTTCGCCGACCCGCTGCAACATCGACTCTGCCACCTGAGTTTTTATCAAATCTATTATACAGTGCTACGCGAACTCTAATGCCAATTATCAACTACTTGAATGATCTACTAAAGTTTCTATAAAGAGCAAATAGAAGTAATAAACAGTACACTAATTTGATAATGAACGATTTATGTCAAGATTTTGAATTGTCTAGGTACATTATATACAAACCAATTACATTACACGTAGGTAGATATTAAGTAGTAGAAATGTAGGTAGGTAGCTCAATTTATTGCGAAATAATTATTTTGCCATTGTAAATTGTATGGTCTACCGATCGGCTTAAAATTGTCGTGCATATCTCCAATTTAGACCATGTTCTTAAAAAATCGTACAAATTTTATGTTTAGGTACTACGCAATTTAATTCTGTATAATGCACAGATATTATGTCTACTTCTATGGTGCTCGATGTTGAGTGCAATTTAATTGAAGGTATGTGCAGCCAATTTCAAGTCGAAAATTGTATAAATCGACCAAATAATTTAGAAATTAAATATCAATAGTAGGTAAGTTATATAGTCATTACATGTTCTATAAATATAAGTGTGTGTGTGTTTGGCTGTTGCTTTTATTCGGTGGAAAGGCTTACAATAACTATAGATTAGTAAATAGGTAGGTACAGAAATATTGCATAGTGTGAAGAAGTGCATGCGTGTGTAGGTAAAGAGTGCGTGCTCAGTATTGTATCTATCTACAGAAAATGATATCATTCATAGACATCAATGCACAAACATTAACCATATGGTATTAAACTAGTGTAAAACAATACACAAAATTGATTCAGATGCGTTTTACAAAGAGCGTCTTAAACCATTTTACTTAGGTCATAATAAGATCAACAACTTAATGTGTTTTACAAAATTCAATATGAAAACTGAGTACCTAAGTGCTACTCAGTTTTCATCAGTTACAAGTAGGTAATGTAGCAGATAGATTGAAATATTGTCGTTAGTGACGACTTAGGTATCATTATATAGCTAGACAACATTCTATAGTCCTTTATGGATTTAGTAAGTAGGTAAATCTCTACATAGATACGTTTATATTTATTGTGGTGTATTTTAGATATTGAATTAATATAAAGAATATAGGTACTTAATTATATAGAAAGTGTACCTAAGTAACATAAATCTTAACTGGTGTTTCAAATTTAGAAACGTGAATTGAAGTTTTGAAAATGACAAACCTAGATCATTTATTTATAAGCCTTTTTCGATTGAATTAAGGAATTCAGGAAGGAAGATTGTACCAGCATCAGTACCTTTTTGTACCAGAATCAGTCCTCAAGATACAAATTAACGTTACTAAAATTTCAGAAGGCATGACGTCTAAATTACGCAGAACCGCCAAGTTAGCGAGTAAAACGTCATCAAGTTGATGGTACTGAAAATTTTACTCAATTATGAAGTGAAATTGAGTTTATCTGTGCGTAGTGTATTTGAGGATTCAGAACACAAATTATATACAGATTTAATCTAACATGGCTTTCTAATTTTAAAATGCCATGTTATAACCGCCAACTGTTATACCTATCTAATTCAAATTATGAGGGTAGTATAACGTCCATTCTTGATTTAAAAAAAAGTGTCTCTATGAATGTGTAGTAGCGGTATAGTAGCTATTTATTGTTTGTGGTCGTACCTTCTGCTTCATGAGAGTGTCACGGTAGTCGTGGTGGGGGGGCGCCCGCATGGTGGGGTTGGGGTGGTGGCGGAGGTAGCTCTCGGTGGGGCCGGGCTCGCGGCGCACCTTCGCGCCCGGCAGGACCAGAGGGGTGGTGCGGTAGGGCTGGAATGGAGACGGATCATGCTTACTTTTGTGTTATGTTAGGGTTGAAATATGTGTGTACCTACATCTGGCAATATCGTATCGAACTCTAGGTATACCTACTTCTATGCTTTTCTATCAGACAGGTCTGTCATTGACTAAAAGTGTTACTTCTGGCAAAGTGTTACTTTTAGTTTCTTGCGATTCTACGCTGCCAGATTTGGAGAACATTGATTTCAGGAACTGCTGATAGGGTTTGGATCACACAGGTTGCGAGATGTAACGTCAAACACCTTACACTACCTCGTAGGCACCTTCTTAAATTTTATAATTCACTAGCTGTGCCGGCGGCGTCGCACGCGTGGATTTCGGGTTTCAAAAATAACGGACCTACCTAAAATGGTGCTTAAATTTTCAGTTGAACCTCTAGCAATACGTTGGTGAAAACCGCATCCAATTCCATGCAGTAGTTTTTGCGTGAAACGCGTTCAAACATACAGATAAAAATTTCTCCCGTTTTCCCAACATTTCCCTAAACTGCTCTGCTCCTATTGATCGTAGCGTGATGAAAAGTATACTATAACCTGCCCAGCAGTATGAAGAATAATTGTACCAAGTTTCATTAAAATCCGTTAAGTAGTTTTTGTTTCTATAACGAACATACAGACAGACAGACAGACAGACAAAAATTTTACTGATTGCATTTTTGGCATCAGTATCGATCACTAATCATCCCCTGATAGTTATTTTGAAAATATATTCAATGTACAGAATTGGTCTCTCTACAGATTTATTATAAGTATAGAAGATATCGGCATGCACAAGAATCAGTCTTTCGCGTCACGACCGATCAAATAAACCAACGAATAATCAAAGGATTTTCTCGCATCTTTCGTTAAAATCTTTACACAGGCTACTATTTTTTTATGATGAATTCGCTAAAAGTCATGTGAATATTAGATACCTACGCATACGCAAGTCCTCCGTAACCTCTTGATCGTAAGGCATTATCGCGTATCATTCGCGTTACCCACTTCAGTAAGAAGCGCAGCATGCCATAATCGCACTCGGCCGACGCACATCTAATTATACCACGAGGCTGCCCCATGTTATGATTTCTGACTCTATCCCGTTATATATAAACGGCGTATCACTCGGATGTGGGTCGTGGTCAACTTTAAAACATTAAAGTCGCTTTAAATGCGACGCCGACGCCGTGAAACGTCGTCTACATTATAAATTCTGGCCAGTGACATTGAAGTAGTAGTCTAATAGAAGTCGGAGTCCAGAATGCGAAATTCCTTCTAACTCACAACGGGGCCACAAGGAAAAATAACATTTTTCATGGACGATTTCTGTAAGATTTCGACGCCTATACCTACTTATTAACAACGTTTAGAATGGGTTGACTTAAATACTCGTATTCCTTCAAAATAGACCATTTATAAAACAATACATATAATTTGAAACCACTGGCAAAGTGGCAAATTCTTTGAAGGGGCCGTACCACTAAACATTTACAAGTCCTTACTGAGTTTACAGCCTCTTGACTAGGACACCCCTCTTTGGTCGGAGGCCATTTTGCCGATTGTATTATTAATGACGTTACTATTTGATTACATCCATATTTTTATTTATCGTCATTTGTTTACCAATAGTTCCAGTACTTGCGATGCAGTTATTTACGTAAGCTGTAATTTTCTACTTTCTGGCATGCATTGCTCTACGCACGGTTTAATATGCGTGTACCTACTGTTGGCACAAAGATCGTTATATAAATACAGCGTGTTCAATAAAAGTTACTCTCAGTACGAGACTGATTCATGAACTTTAATGTGAATATTTTATTGTACAATATTTAAGCCCTGTGAATGTAGAAACTAATGTCTGTTCATTGATTGACGACAAAGAGTTCATTCTGTAAGAGCGCGTATTTTTGTAGTCAATACAGTTGCTTGCCAAAGGATTTAAAAGTGGAAAAGAAATATAGGGTAAACACAAATAAGAATTTACAAATTGACGTCTTGTTTTGCATGTCATTTTAAATACATTTTAAAACTATATTGATTTAGTTAACTTCTCACGTAGTTTGAAGAAAAATAAACAAATTACGTACCTATGCCTAGCTTTCTTTTTACATAAATACTATCTACGTAAGTATTATAATTTGCTATCGTCAACCTTATCTAATTATGGGAATTATTATAAGGAATCTACCAAAGTATAGTTATCCATATCCATCAATACTTCTACTGATACTTATTTCTATATTTAGTAAAAATCAAACCCTGAAGGAGTTCTGCAAATTTTACCCTACCTATATTATGTCTATATTTTTTTTTTAATGATTACATTCGTTAAGTTTGTCTAGTCAATCATCAGAATTCTATTATGGGATAAGTCGCGCCTTTATTGCCTATCTGACAAAGTATGCAACACTTCTGGGAAACTTATAAAAAAATATTGTAAACAAACCTACATATATACCTACTGCTTACAAAACTATTGTCACTAACTGAATGAATCATGAACTAAGTAATTAATCTTGGAATAATAGCTGTTGATTTTTATTACAAGTGATCAGAACACAATACGAGGTACCGATAAATCACCGGCAACATTAGCACATGTTTTACGCGGCACCTCGAAGGTTGCCCGTGAATCATGTTCCAACAAATGCATCACAGAAGTGCTGTAAAAGAAGGAATAATTCGTAACGTGCTAGCAAATGTGCCAATACATGAACAATCGGGTGGGTATATTTGCGTCCTGTTTACAACAGCGGCTTTCGCCACTGACGCAATACTCTATGTTGGTCTTGCCTCCTACTGGTCCAGTTGTACTTTGATACGGGATTTCGTTTATTTATTCGCTTTCAGCGCTTCATTTTCATTTGATGAGTAATGCGTGGTAACGAGCGATGCAAATTTTTAAGAGAGGTAGGGCATAGCGAATCTTCACTCAAATTGAGTCGCCGCAGGACTCCAATCAACAGAATACCGCAGCCAAATGACCTGGTGCTGGTGAATAGGGTTTCCGGAGCTCGTAGGGGGTTTGGGTTGGGCCGGCATGGCGGTGGCAACTGATGGTAATTGACCAGTTACTTGCCCGTTGTCACAGAGATTTGGGCTTCTCTTTCGCTTTCCATCAGGCGTACGGAAACCATTAGATATATCGAGCTACTATAAAACAAAAAATAATTGGAAAGCAAGGAATGGATCGGTATAACCATTATCAGATTCCGCCATACTATGACAATCGAGGGATGTAAGGGAGCGACCCATCTTTTCGCTCCAAGCCAACCTCACCTGCCCGTGGTGCATCCTGATTCCTGCCGAATAACAAACGCGGCGCTGGCAACCGATTGGTGGCGGTATAACCATCACGATCGAAGGCGTAGCTAAATACCACAGACCGATGACAGGCAGCAGCGTCACCGGAGCGAGAAGCTACGCCCTGCGATTGCCATCCCGCCTGCTCAGCGTGGCGATTATGGGTATATCCTCCAATGTTGGCCCTAAGTGGCGAACAACTGGAGAGGCCTATGTCCAGCAGTGGGCTGCAATAGGCTGATGATGATGACAATCGAACGAACGGAAAGCGCGCTGAAGTTATAGTTAGTATAATTTTGTTCCTTCAAAATAGTTGTATTGGTTCATAAAATCATTTTTAAAGGGTTATCTCTGGTGGGACGAACGGGAATTCAATAAATACTACCTGTTTGTTACTATTTGACTGAATGGTAAGGACAATTTTGTAAACACCTTAATTTTCAAAGTCTAACTTCGCTGTTATGAACCATTGGTTAACTTAAAATTCTAGGGCAAGGACGACACGGAGGACAAGATTCATCGCGATTACAACTAAGTAGAATCTAGTGTTGTTCTTCCATTAAATCTTGATCGTTTATTGATTTCTCTATCCCTAACAAATAAATGATCTTCAGAAATCAATCTTATTAGTCCCCCTTAGATAAGAATCATTGGAAACACTTTCATAAACTTTTTTGCTTCTTTGTAGGGCATGTCTTATTAACTCAATACAACAAGTATGTTTTTTTGGATGTTTGTTATTAAATTGAACAATGAAATGAATGGGTCATGGAACGAAAATGAAGACAGATTATAGTTGTTGGGAGGTGAAATTTAGTAGGTTGTATAGTCATGATACGATTTCCTGTCGAATCCAAAAAGGGAGTTAAACACCTCCCTTTAAACGATAATGCGAATGACATGCAATGTACGTATCTCTTTACCTTTATACCTATAGACAGTGTTATATCTATCGTATTACTTACAAGGTAGTATAAAATATCATTTGTCGGTACTTCGATGTATGAAATATGATGAATTGGGACATAAAATTGTAATACGTTTGGCACGACGACAGTGCGTGGCGAAGCGTTACTCGTTACGCTGTAGCGTCTTACAGAAAGTTCAAGTGGGTGTAAAAATTTGGTTACGTGACATTGGTGCGAAAATAGATTATACAGCTGCGAATCTATATCAAATGGAGGCTGAATAATTAATTACGCCTTTGCGGAGAAAGGGATGACGCCACCATCTTGATTTGAGCGGCGGCGATAAAATTTAAGTAAGCGAGTGTAGTTGACATGTTTATAGATTTTAGTACTTGGTAAAATTTGTTTTTGATCTTTTGGATCTACGTAGCTGCGTTGTTGTATATTGCGGAATCGGAGGCTTTTTGCCAAACTGAACTTTTGAATCTCTTACTTGTGAAGTTCTTGCAGTAAGTTCAAAATCTGGCAATTCAAAACTATTTGCTAGCTTCAAATATAAATCTCCTAGCTTAAGGCAACCTTTCTTCTATTAGAAGATAATATAATTTCGCAGTAACTAAATGTATGGGTAGTCGTTCTATAGAAGTCCTTATAAGCTCTACCAAAGTCTGCCGAAATTAGATGAACATGACCATGATTGCATAGCATCACTAATTTATTGCTTAAAAAGTTTTCAAAAATGTCATACGTAAGAAGATTTTTCAGTCTTAACAATTAAAACATCTAAAGACAGTACAATGGAAATTAAACCTAGACATAAAACACACTCGTCCTTCATTACGGAAAATACCGGCGTAAAGCTCGCGAGTTATTACATCGCATATTTTGTAAGACGGCCCGCGTCAAGTGCTCCAAAATTAGATTGCGTTTGAACATTCTGGTTAAACTGATGCCGTAGTATCACATCCATGACGGTACACATCTGGAGCATAAATCTGGGTTGCAAGTTGCTACGCGTTATCGAAGGCGAGAGCTGCGAGTTAAGGCGAGACCACACGCACCCAATTTGTGACAACTTCCTCTTCGGGATGCATCTGGTCCTGGTACCCGTTGGGGAAGAAGTTGTGGTTGACCGCCATTGTGTTCGTAGCACTAGCACAAGACGCGTGTCGGTCAGCGCTCGGTCACAGACTGCCGCTCCAGGCGCTCCCTCACGGGTAAACAACGTAATTTCGATGCGTTCTATTTTGGAAATTAGGCGGGAAAATGGGCGTCGACACCTACACCGACACAGAGCCTTGCAACGCGCGCACATAAAATATACTATATTTATGAAAATAATATGTTTACACGCGAATATTATAAGGCACAGTAAGTATTTTGCGCTTAGTAATTAGAAGTATTATAAAACTGGAATAGCTTTAACTTATTTTTAGGCCCGAATTATTATAAGTGTGCGCGAGCGCTCGACAATACTCTTTTAATGTTTGAAAAAGCAAGTACTTATGTCTGGTATTTTATTAAATGGTTTGAATTTTTTCAATGAGTTCAATTCAGTTGTCGTTCCATACTGCCTAAAATTTTCGATAAAATTAACATTTGTTACCTTTTAACGTTGTAAGAGTTTATCAATCATTGACATTACTAGTGGCTCTACAGTGCGTTCGTGCTTGGTTTCAAGTTTCATCTAAGTTTTCTAATGATTCATAAATTGTTATCCTCTTTTGAAACATACTATATTAAATTTAAATTATCTGAATTTTATTCTCTCGTGAAATGGGCGCTACTCGAATGCACGAGGAAGGCAGCTGTGAGAGAAGAATGGGCGGCGCGTTGTGAAGCTGACCACCAGCACCAACGCCTGAAATGACGACCACTGTGTCAAGAGTGTCATCGACGTAGAAGAAAATGGGATATTGACTTTAAAAGACATTGGCTAATTATCCGCGCTAACTCTAGAGTCCATATACAAAAAGAAAGACTTGAAAAGTCACAACCGTTAGTGATGCAAACAACGATATTGTTCCAATAATAAGTATGTGCACTTAATCCCAGTCTCATTACTCGGTATTCAAATCTGGATGTTGCTAGAATTCCCGCTACAGTCGTCTATTATTGCGATCGTGATTCACTAAACCGATTTAGATTTGGAACGTTCTGGAACTACGATAAACAACTTTGCATGTACGTAGCAGTTCCAGCGACTTGTCCTACACCTATTGCTTAACGTCGCCCCCAACTATCTAATTAATAAAGTAACATAGCATCATTAGACCCAAGAGTTTGGCCGAATGCCAAAATATCGGAACGTGGTTTGGTTAACCCGTTTCGTTTTAACATCAAGGACGCCCGCTAACATAATATCCGTTTTGTAAAGGGGTCGAACATGCAGACTATAACAGATGGTTTTATTTGAAAATGTTATTATTGAAGCGTTGTAGATATATAGGTAATACCTAATTACAGTCAGATTCAAGTAGAATAACTGTAGCATAGTCAGTCGATTCGGTCCAACTGATGCTTAGGTAATGGTCAAATCTGTTTATTCTCTGTTTACGATAATTGCCCGTAACTTGCTATAAAAATACGTTTGTCCTTGTTCCCGTTGGAAACGATTAACATTGAACTACGGTACGTTTAAACTTTTACAATGCAGACTGAAGTAACTAAAAAGTAAAAGCCTATGGGGATATTGACTCCGGCACAGATTGCATGGATTTCGGTGTTTCGAGCTCCTCGAAGATTTTGCAGTTAATTAAACAAAAATTACTCATAAATTATAAGGTAGTTACGGAGATACCGAATCTTTCTCATGTTCTATGGGAAATAATTTATATTTCACCGTTAAATTCAGATACGATGATGAAGACTACCTAATAACAAATCATTTCGGAAAATCATATTAGTTACATAATTATTAACTATAAGAGCACTTTCCACAAGCGATGTATGATGTGGCTATACTGCGAGTAAGTGAAATAGCTCGATTCCACTGATGCTATGCTATGGAGCTGCGCGGGAAGATCTGCTCTTGACATAGCTATGTCGCAGTCATCTGGTTGAATCTCCTATTCAATTGAATCGCTAGCGCGTTCATTGAATGACGACATTCAATTGAATGACTAGACCGAACGTTGACTAAACACGCGTCACTTAACGTCCAACTAGGTAGCGGATTGAAACATAGCCCTTTGAAAAGAGCGGACGTAAAAGCAGTCAAGTGATTGTAATTTAGTTGATTTTTTCCCCGCGTGGCGTTAGTAGTCACTAAAACAAATATGGCGTCGAACATGATCACCTGAGTGTTGATATTTTTTTGATTAGATTTACTTTAAGCTGACTTATACGTAATAAAATAGTGTGACAGCATGGATTTACTTATTTATACGCCGCCTCCGGATACTTTTAAAGAAAAATTAAAAACTAAACATTAAACATCGGCTTTTTCCCATTCAACGACTATGCTAAAATTACGTTCAGTCAAGACGTTGAACGTTTCATTCAATAACTTGACGAGTTGTCCTTTAGGCATTCAATTAAATGTCGTCATTCAATGAACGCGCTAGTCATTCAATTGAATAGCAGATTCAACCAGATGACTGCGACAGCTACACCACTCGCGACTTTCTATTGCACGCATCCTATAACATAAAACGTAAGTAGCTTAGTTGAATCCGCTTCCAACAGTGCTATGCTGCGTGGACCAATTAATATGATTGGTGGATCTCAAATACATCCATAGCAACGCAACGCAGCATAGAACAATTTTGGTAGAAAAGCACCCTTCCTCTTACACCTATCGCGTAAAAATACGTTTAGATAGATGCATAATGACGTGGGTGCCGTAATTAGGCAAGCGGTCATTATAATAAAATCCAAACTATTTGACATTGAATATTCGGCTTCTACCCGCAAACGACAAGATGTCAAATATTAATTCGGTGACTGATCCAGCTATGATTAATTGGCTTACAACCAAGATGTGACTGACTTGAGTCATATTGGTGTCTATTTATTCGGTAAAATACTACCAACTTTGTACCTATAGATAAGTGTGGAGTATATTTTATGTATGACTAGCTTCTACTTGGTGAGAGTAGCACAGGACCGAAGAAAAAGAAAAACTAAAATTATAATTTTGGTCGTTTTGCTTGTAGTAAGTAACTTAAGCAATTATACTATACGACAAGTTAAGGATTCAGATCAGATCTACTACAATAATATTTTTTTGAAGTAGGTACATAGGTACCTCGGACATAGGTCCGACCCATAAAATGTATTGTTTTGAAATCTTGTCACTCATTACTGAAGACAGGGTGTCAACAAAATGAGACTGCATATCAACAAAACAAAACTCTACCTACATAAATAAAACATGCTGTGAGTAATAAGTCTATAACAGGAAATCTGACTCAAGTAAGCATTACCTGCCAATATCTTACAGCAGGTGGCAGCGAGTGTATCATCGCTTATGGGCGTATGGGCTTTCCTTGCTATGTCTTGACATGCATACTTTGACAAATCTTACAATTTAGCCGGGAGTTTGTTAAGTAGCAAAACATTGTGGTATTACCTAGTTGCTTATGAGAAGGGAAGCCTAAATGGCAGCGGCAACGGGCAAGTAACCTCTTTGGTTAGGTAACCTAGTGGTTAGGACACCTCTCTGACAAGCGTGGTGTCTCTATGGCAATTCCCCCCAAATATGATTTTCTCATTGGGAGAGCCCTATGTCCAGCAGATGTCTGCAGATAATTTGAAGGAGAATAGTCATTCGTGCAAATGTCCAATAGTCGTTAGGGACCAAGTCGCGGGCGTACGCTAGTCTTAAAATAATTATCCCAAACATTGCGTATTTCACACGTAACAAGAGTCTTCCGTAATTTTTGTGTACAGCTGAGATTGTTTCCGAGTCGGTGATTATTTTCGTTTACGTGACGTTCATGCCAACTCTTGCAAAATTCGTTCTACAGATGTATCAAATCCGTTGTCACTTATACTGTCGTCAGAACCCCTGCTTTGGCCAGCTAGGTGGTCTGACATCCGCTGTTACAAAGTACTTACAGTGTGGGTTACAACGGGATAATGAGGATGAAGTATAAACGGTTCCTTCTTGCTAACGTAAGTAATGGATACCTACTCAGGCTTCGTTTAAGGAGACCCGTCGTAACCTCTTGCCAATAAAAAGCTAGGAAAACGGGGCCTTGGGATTCTGTTTGCGCATAGCCGCTTGCCTAGGGGTAGTCATATAACGTAGGAATTCAAATTCGGAAAGTAAGCTATGTGTTTTTCTAGGTAACCGTGTACACGGTACGTGGGCGATAACAGCGGTCGGCCTCGGGCTGGCCGTGGTGAGGAGAAGAGCTTTGCAATGTGAGTAGGCTCATCTCTAATGATTGTCACCTTTGTGTGTGTGTCACTGACCTGACTTGACCCTCCCTGTGGACTCGTCAAAAGTGTCATCGATCTTGTGGCCGAGTGCTCCTGTAGTCGACCTCGAATCTTCTAACACGAATAGCTGTGCAATGTATCGACATTGCCTCTTTTTGTTGCACAGGGGGAAAATGCGTTTACGCATTCACGCTGCTCGGGGGAGCGGCAGGGTATGTGGGACTCTTCTATGATACTACACTTCGCCTCTGGATGGAAGCGAGACGGAGAATACCCACTAAAAACCCGGTCTCCACCAATGCGCCTTGGGTAATGGTGACGAGGGACACTGCAAAGCCATTGCCACACATGCCAGGCAATGTCAGAACCGTCCTTGGAGGTACGGACATTGCCTGACATGTACTGACAAGCCCGTGCCTAATGATTGTTCGTAGGTCACTGACCTGGCTCCCTATAGACTCGTCAACAGTGTCGTCCGTCCGTGTGGAGGTGGGCGAGAGCAGCATGCTCCTGTAGTCGCCCTCAAATCTTTTTACACGAGTAGCAATGCAATGTACTGACAAACCGGTTTCTGATAATTGTTCATAGGTAGTAAGGTCACTGACCTGGCTTCCTATAGACTCGTCAACAGTGTCGTCCGTCCGTGTGGACGTGGGCGAGTGCATGCTCCTGTAGTCGCTCTCAAAATCTTCTTACACGAGTAGCAATGCAAAGTACTGACAAACCGGTTTCTGATAATTGTTCATAGGTAGTAAGGTCACTGACCTGGCTCCCTATGGACTCGTCAACAGTGTCGTCCGTCCGTGTGGAGGTGGGCGAGAGCAGCATGCTCCTGTAGTCGCCCTCATATCTTTTTACACGAGTAGCAATGCAATGTACTGACAAACCGGTTTCTGATATTTGCTCGTAGGTAGTAAGGTCACTGACCTGGCTCCCTATGGACTCGTCCACAGTGTCGTCCGTCCGTGTGGAGGTGGGCGAGAGCAGCATGCTCCTGTAGTCGCCCTCGGGCTGTCCCGCGAAGGGAGGGTAGCTATACGACGGCACGGGCGTGCGAGGCAGCGATTCTGGTGCTCGCCATGCGGTCGGTGGCATAGGGCTGGGTGTCCTGAGGGCATAAGAAACTAGATGAGATGCTGTCAAGGACACAGGGATGTAAGGGAGCGGCCTATCATCTTTTCGCTCGAAGCCAACTTCACCTGCCCGTGGTGCATCCTGCCGAATAACAAACGAGGCGCTGGAAACCCATTCGTGGCAGTATAACCAGCACAAATGAAGGAGTAGCTAAATACCACAGGCCGTTGACGGACAGTGGCGTCACAAGAGCGAGAAGTTACGCCCTGCGATCGCCAACCCGCCTGCCTAGCGTGGCGATTATGGGTATATCCTCCAGAAGTTTGCTCTAAGTGGTGAACAACTGGAGAGGCCAATGTCCAGCAGTGGACTAGGCTGTTGATGATGTTGATGAAAGAGACAGTACAGACAACAGCAGATTTGGTGGTGTAAGGGCGTTAACATGTTGCTTCTATTCTATTGATACAATCCAACTGTTGTACGCTATCTTAGTAGAAAATGCACATTAAAAACTGCTGTTCTTTCTATGGTACAATTATTTTGTGTATTACGATTGAAGTCAACATCCAATAATGAAATAGAATGTATGTAATGTAAATGCCATGTCAATAAGAGCAGATATATCACGATACAGAGGAGAAGGCCAACCAGTTAACCGTCCATCGTCATCAGCGTGCAAACCGCCTCAATGACTATTGTCATTTAGGGGGTTTCTCTTAGTCATCACGCTTGGTGGGCGGGTTTCTGACTGAAATAGGTTCTATTTGTACACAATAACGCTGCCCGTTCCCTGATATTCCCTTAGCCGTCTTCAACGACACCCACGGGATGAGATGGGTGGTCCTATTCTAAGTTCGGAAACCACACGGACAGCCGCTCACTGTGCTTCTATAGAGGATATAAAATGTATGTACAAAATGTATGAAGATGTCCCACCTGTATGCCGCTCCAGCCGAGTTGGGTATGGGCGACCGGGGCGCGCTGCGGGCCCCCGAAGGCGCGTCGCGATCCACGTCCCTACGACACATGCTCCGTGAGAATGGACACTATGAAAATGAGTTTACGTCAACATGATCTTGGGTGTCAATTAAAATAGGACTGTCCAGAAATGAGACACAATAGAAACAAAATCTATTGTTATCGTCGCACACAAGCGATCATGGCGTTCAAAACGTTAAGCATATTGCAAAAAAAAACTGATGTTAAAATTATCATCAGTAGTTACATCATGGAACTGTTAATGGTCAGTGTTAGTCAAAATTGACACAAGTTCTATTATTTCGATAGTTCCATTTTAAAAGGAACTAATGGTGTAAATTTTTATCAGTAGTTGCATCACGGAACTATTTGATGGTAGGTACTAGTGTCAACGAACCCTTTATACAATTTAAATTTAATGGAAATCCAATTTGCTAACTTGGTACTCGTATTGCCATGGAAGATAATTCTTAGCAGGCTCAATAGGTTAAGTTTATAAATACAGCAAAGAATGCAGAGCTTTTCCTCTGGGGGTGTTTCCCAGACCACTATGCCCAAGCGAGTTTCCACCATAAGCAAAAAGATCTTCTTGGCACACGGTGCTCTAGAGAGGTTCTCAATACCTATTATGTACATATTTTCTTCTAAAAAGTAGGTATAGGTAGTATCATGTTGACGTAAATATATGAAATATGTAAATATAAAGAATATGCTATTAAATACGGTGTGGGTACAATGCGACAGATGCAATTTAAAATACAACAATAGGTGTAGAACAAATACATTGAATACAAGGTGATATTTTCAACGAATTATTATCCATGCATTTATACAAGTATGTGCAAATAAAAGAGGTCGGATAGGAAAGATATTTAGAGTATTAACTATATTATAGCTTGTTACACTATAAGTACATAGCATACGACGGAAATATTTTTCTCAGAAACATCGACTGTTACACAAACTACATAAGTATGTGGCTTTACATCATAGCCGCATTATATTAATGAGATAAACAGTTTCATGCTGTTTATATCTTCGGTTGCAGAATTTATAGTGGGCATTAAATATTATAGGTGTCTAGGTTTCAATTTGGATCTATCTAGTTTGTGGTACGGAATCAATTTGTGTATGGGTTTATTTAAACATAATTAGTTACACATACATAACACATTTAATCAAAGAGCATTAAAACTAATAAGTATAGGTACATAGTTTTAACTATTGCTAACTTGGTTTGCTGCGATTTCGTGTACGATCCAAACAAGACTATCGGCAGAAGCTTCTGTGTTTTGGTATAAAAACAACGTATTTAGACTATTTATTGAATACATTTTAGCCGATTTATTATTTTGTTTTCATTGTTCATAGTATATTTTTGTCTACTATAATTCATATAGTGCTTATAGAATGAATAGATTCCATACCACAAAATACAACATAGTGCAAATACAATTGGGGGTGCAATAGACACCTAGGGTGCAAAAGCTTACTCAGCCAGCTCGTGATAGAAGGTGGGCGTGGGCACCCGCCCTACAAAGCTGCCCGACGCGCGCGGCACAGAGTACAGATGCGAACTTGAGCCTCCCCTGTTACATGAATCGTTAGGCTTCATTTTTTCATACGCTGACGTCGGTCGAGGGCAGTAATATACAAAAGGCCTATAAACAGGCCCCTCTTTCCCACTGGGCACTATGGGCACGTGCACAGGGCCCCGCGATCGAATGGGGCCCCCTAGTTCCTGCCAGTTTACCAAATGAAACCGATATTTAGGTCATAGGGGCCTCATGATCCTAATGTGCCCAGGGCCTCAAATAGTTTAAAGACGGTCCTGCCTATGAAACCGCACTGCAAGGCTGTCAATCATCTACCTCTGACGACAGCTTTGCAGACCGTACGTGCGACATGTAGCGACACCAATCTCCACATTGCTTAACATACAATCACTAATTCCGTCTGCTAACAACAGATGGCGTTGTATCTTCCACGGCAAGCAATCTCTATACATTACAAAATTACTCAATACAAGCTCTATGGAAGACCTACAACACACATGCGAAGTTTTCAAACAATGATGCCCCACATAGTCCCCCAGATCACCTAGCTCGGAAGAAGTACTTCCTCTTTTCGTAGGGACAAGTCTGATCCTACACTGTGCTATAAAGACAGAAGTCTATAGTCTATATTTGCCCGACCCTTATCAGCGTAGTACGAAATCAAGCCTGTCACCAGCCAAAGTCGATGATGATTGAAGAATAATCCTTTCTGCGTTGAGTTAAGAATAATGCATCATCTACTTTTACTGCTGACTGCACGATTCCGAACCACACTACCGACTGCATTCTAGCCCTACCGGTTTCCATAACACTTCGGTGCAGAATCTAATTCCGTAGATAACTAGGTCTAACTAATCGTTTAGATTTTTAAACACTTTTGTGTTATCAATGATCAATGATCAATACGTTTATCAATGATCAATACGATTCCATCTGATTTTGGTTTCTGTTTCGTTAGCCTTTCTCTAATCAATTCCATAATCAAATAGGGTACGTCACGTTAATTTAACGAAATTGCGATTACCTACAAGAAATTGTATAAGGACATTGTCCGCAGTATGTGCAGTCGATAATTTGGTTCGGAATTGTTAGTGAAAAGTCATAGTTGAATAGTCAGCTATTTGAAGTAAATTAGATTAACTTTTTAATATACTGACAAAATTAATAAAATATTCGAGTAAATTCTGATTATTAAATCGCCAGATAAAGATTAACCGACCAGAATAGTTAATACGACTGATAAGTCAAAAGTCATCTGGCGGCTACGATTCAACTATGACACAAATGATCGCATGATCCAAGCATATAGATCCAGCAATAACGACTAGGACTGTAACTCCTTACTCAGCGAAGTCATAATAGAAGGTAGGTGTAGACACTCGGCTTACAAAGCTGCCAAATGATCGCGGCACGGTGTAATCGTGGGCACTTGGGATTCCCCTGTGGTTACACCAATCGCATTCGATGTAATATTTACATGAAACGCAGTGGCGTATTTGGAGTTCCGTGGTAAATTCATTAATTTTTTACTTAATGTGCTTAATAATAAATTTTCATATTTGAACGACAACACATTTTTTGTCGTCACACACAATGAAGTGCGTAAAATCTACGTTTAAATTTATGATTCGGTTATCCTTGGATTAAGGTAAAAAATTGCAAGGTTAGGTTTAAAAGGTTATCAAATGTAAAGTCGTGGTTGTGGCTCTGTTGTGATTGGCAACGACTTCGTCAGTTTAAGAACTTTGTTTCCTAATCACTTTTTAGGTAATACCAAAACGCAACTTAAACGCTGCTGAGGGGACCAATAGCTTATGAGGCTGTTGTTGAAAAGAAATATAACTGTCTTTACCTTAATTTGGCTTCCAATCTCACTTTAGCGTCTTTATTAATTTGCCTTTTTATCTAAACAGGGCAAATGCAGTTATGCATCCCTGCTGGGAGAGTGGCGGGGTAAGTGGGACCTTGCCTCAAGATGATGGTGAGGCAGGGAATAGCGCGTTATGGGGTGGTGCCATGAGGTCTTAGGATCTATGACTGCCTTGTCAACAAAAGCGCTGCCCGCCTAAGCGGGCCCAACTCGACCCCTAGGGGGGAGTGAAGAGAGCGGCTCGAAGGGTGAGCCTACTCCGGTCAGACGAAGACGTCGATCCGTGCAAATCGGATCGCGACCACCGGCTGGACCCCATTCTATTTGCTAAATCTTATAATTCTTATAATTTAGTGGGTAAATATTAGTGAATCGTCGTGTACCTTTGTACAACTAGCTTGATCTGTTTGGGGGCGTTCTTGAAGAGGTTCTGCGCGTCCTCGTGCCGGAGGTCCCTCGCGTCGTAGTCGTCGATCTTGGCGATGATGTCGCCGCGGACCAGCTCCCGGCCCGCGGGAGTGCCCGGCGTCACCTGCAATTCAGATTAATACACTATTTAGTCAAGTTAACGCCAATTAGCCTATGTGGTAATCGAGTCTAGGAGTGTAGGTACACCACTTTTAGGCAGACGTGGTAGATACAGGACGCCACGCAAGCCGTTAGGCTGATGTATGCTGATGATTAGAAGAATTGATACCGTCGACTGGATGAGGGAAGCCCGGGTAGAGAAATTTCAGCTCTCTGAGTTTATGGGAAGTACTAGTTCTATTTTGATGATCGTGAGTGAGTGGATCAGTCAGTGTCTGTCGGAAATGTGAAACTTTGTTTACGCTTAACTCTGGAACTAAATAACCTACAGACTTGAAATTTTTGATTTTAAGTATGTGATTATGGCCTACTAGATGACGAATTTCAGCGTTCTGATCTTATCCAGAGGTTCTCAAATAGGGGCCTGAAAATGCGGCGAAATGGTTACAGTAAAGGATGGTACGGCAGTGTTTGCTTCGCGCTCGACTTGGCGGTGGCACTATCGTGCCCCTCGATTAAAAAAGCATTGCAACTCGGGACTCTTTGAGTAAATTTCTTTGTACTTGGCCGACTAATAATCTAGGTGTTGCGTAAAACATATGCCCCAGATAAATGTTAACATTGGCTACGTCTTGATCTATTTTCTGCAATATTTTACTCGTATATGATGTCTTAGAATCTTCATAGCATTAGTTTAATATTAGGTTTTATGATGTCATCTCAATTACCTAAACGATGAAATCTTCCATCGTGTGATCCAACTTAATATTATAAATGCGAAAGTTTGTTTGGATGGATGTTTGTTCCTCTTTCACGCATTAATTGCTGAACGGATTTTAATGAAACTTTACAGTAATATAGCTTATACGTTAGATTAACTAATATATAGACTATGTTTTATACGAATATTCACGCAGGCAGAGCCGCGGGCAGCAGCTAGTATTAATGTAAATGGCAATAAGATAACAATATGTATAAGTCTGAGAGTCTAAGATGATGATCATCAGCCTGTAGATGTCTATTGCTGAACATAACTAGACCTCCCCCAAATGACCAATTCATTAGGGGGGAGTTATCTTAGTCACCACGCTTGGGTGATTGGTGACCGTTGGTGATGTATAAGTCTATATCCATAAAATTCTAGAGGAGTAGGTAAATTGGAATCTACCTACTAAGAGCAACAAGTGTCTATTGAAATAGCTGCTACCAATCTATTTATATATTATAAAAATAAATATTTCGAACCCATCAGTCTTAACATCAAACGGCAGCTATTTTGCAATGGCGAACTTCAATTTGCAAGAGTCTAGTCTGATTAATAGGTTTACGAAACGCCGGCATTCCTATATTGATTCTTACTCAGCTGCAAAATTATTTAAGTCCGTTGGAATTTCCAAGCTCACAGGCCATTCTTCAAAGGCATATTTTATTAGAAGTCTGGCTGAGTGATGTGTGTCGGAAATTCTAAAATTATAGTTTACGTCTGCAGTGGGCATATTCTTTTAAACTTTTAAATAAGTAGGTATAAGAAATACTAAACGCGTGGACAGACAACACAGTATCGTAAACAAACTGAAGATGCATACTTTAATGTCACACGAAGGTGAGCTGGGCCGTGACATTCTGTTCGGATTGAGACGACAACCATTCGACTCCGTTGACAAGGTTTTAATATTTTGGAAGCAGGTATTACGCAAATCCTGAATCTATTTCGGTACGGAAAGTTAATTATATCAGCAGTGTAGTTAAAGGTATTGCTATTTGAAGCTCCATTTCAAGCCTGTAGAAGAAACAACCAAGACTTAACAACGTGGCTATTAACAAATGCGTTCGGAAAGATCTCCTTCGGATAGTTCCTCGAAGTTCATTCAAATTTGACATTAATATAGATAAATTTAAAATGAATTTGACATTAATATACTAATGTCAAATTTCAAATGATATTCATTCAAAGTTTTCGAACCTATGTCTAGGCATTGCGAAAGAATGTAAAAAGCCCTGCAGGTTCTTGATTGATTGGAGACCTTCAAATTGCAAAACGAAGGGTGTAAAGAGTAGGCTGAGCAGTCGGAGTGCATTTAGCTAGGACGACCTTGAGTGTGAGCAAGGAGGGTGGGTGGGGAGTATGCACCTCGCTTGGCCACGGGCCAGGCTAAATGCGTCCGCCGGCGACGCCGCGCCAACCTGACATTTTTATTGAAAACAACCGTCGGATCGAGTGGAGGCCGCGACGCATCGACGGCTCGACCTGCGCAAATCCATCACACTTCCTCAAGTCAATGGCGAGGACGTGGGACTATTTTTACTCTTGTCCATCAACAATGCGCGCGTGGCGTCGGCGGATGCCGTTGCGGTATTCTGCCGGCGACGTCAATGAAATGCGCTCTGTGCGCGCTCTTAATATAGCCACTGTTACGAGAATTATGGCCTTATATTCGGTGGTCGATTTATTGCGCGGTTGTAATAAAGCAACCACCAAACGACAGGGCACCCGGGAAATCTACTTAGCCTACATTATTAAATGGGTGATTAATTTCACGAACTAATCGCGCTATTAACCTGAATCACGCTGTTAATGTGTTGTGCTCATTTTCATTCCTGGATTTTTCTAATTATTTGGGTCTTTATTAAGACTTTTTGAATTCGTTTTACATTGACATAATTTCTTTATGAATTTTATAACAACTATACATAATCAGCAAATATTCAAAGCCTTTCTCTATTTTTCTCCTAGAAGAAATTATGATTTCCTTTTTTTCTGCGTATAATATACCCATCGGCATCGGTTATACTTATGCTTAAGTAGGTACTATAAACAATACCTAATAATTTTACCTTTCGGCAATATCAAAATCGAAGATCGTGTAACTATGACCTACATCAATAATAATGTCTGTGATGAACGATTAGATAGAAGTATTGTCTCATTTTTAGATCAGTGAGGAGAGGCAACGGAGCCAATATTTTTTTTTTGACAATTTTTGGTTGACAAATAGGGGGCTATTAGGTTATTCGCCTTTCTTGTTTATTTATTTAACCCTTATATATATTTTTATTTTCTAACCCTTTTAAACGAATTAATGCGCCTGACATCCTTTCTCAATTTGACTAGACCTAAATTTGTCTATTTGTGAATTTATCTTTTGTTGCGATGAGCAATACTTATTTAAACATTGTTAATTTTTAGGATCACTGATATTATTATTTTTAGTTGGCGGAGCTACGGTATACTCTCACTCTACCTTGATATTCGACAGATTCAAGCAGAAGCCATACTTAGGTATGCTATGAATGATGATTATTTTTATGTGAACAATTAACACACATTTCTAGCGTCACGGCTAGCCAGTGGCCACACTATGATATGGATTTTTGTAAAGGTGCTCACACGGGGTATTTCAAAGCTCCTTTAAAAAAATATAATGTTTGAAACGATTAATGTGCATTGAAATGTCCGAAGAAAAGATGGAAGGATCGCGTGAACGATGGCATGGCGAAAAATGGAGGGGTGAGACTATAATGGCTGATAGAGAGGACTAGATGAAGGCAACCCCCAAATTATTATTAATTGTGCCGACCCCCAAATAATAATAATATAATTGGGTGCAGGAAGAATGTTATTGCTAGTACTGCGGGAATAGTTGTACAACTTTTGTAGAAGTGTAAATTTTTGGTACGAAAATAGAAAATCGTTTCATAAGAAAGCCAAGGTTTTCAACGTTATCTGATCTGTATTATCATGCACGTCAAATGTATTTTCTAATTCAGCAAAACATTATTTAAAAATACTAATTACTGTGTCATTACATGTGTCGTATTATGAGGATAGGAATCGCTGCCAACGTTTGTCTTGTCATAGTAATGAATTACGAATTGAATAATTAGGCACCTAAATGTCAATCGTCTCAAATATATATTTACTTCATCTTTATGTAGGTCATTTTCGATCGTGACATTTTCAATACTAATCCCTAATTCTCAATCAATCAATTAGCCTATTGCCGTCCACGACTGAACTTGGGCCTATCCCAGAGAACGCAAACCATTCTGGCCTGGGTAATCTGCATCCAGTCGATGCCAGGCACCTTCTATAAATCATCGGCGCATCGTGTCGGGGGGCGGTCCACATTCCACTTGCCATCAAGTTCCCTATATTAATGATGACTTAAATTTCCCTGCGGGGAGGTAGCCGGATTAAAGAGTACTACTACTAATAATTTATGAATAATATAGAATACTACTACTTACTATGAATACTACTAATAATATAGCATACTAATAAATTTATGATGAATATAATATTAATTATGATACAATCGTTATAATGTTTGTCTATCTTGTTCCTAGGCTACGGGAGCCAATATAGGAGGTAGCTCATAAATTAATCTTGGATAACCTTCATTGGAATATTTACTCCATCGTAGTACTGATTAACCTCGGTGGCCTCAGTGGCTGGTTAAGGCTGTCGGCTTTCATGCAGGAGGCAGCAGTTTAGGGCAGTCTTGAGTGCCTCGATGGGGAAAAGAGGTGTCGATAATGAAAGTTTTTTTAACAGAAACGTTAGGAGATTTTATGCTTAAATTGTCGTTGTTTAGAAAGAATTTAAGTTCAAATACAATCATCAAAAGAATATTCTCAATAGAATCAAGTGTAGAACTAATATTTTATAAAAGCAGCTCTGATTACCTAAATGGACGGAAGCAGTCTGGACTATTTTGGATGGGTATTATGCAAATATGTTGATAAGCTACTGAATCACCCCGGGACCAAACGTGGAGGAAGCAATCAAACTATTTATAAAGAAAATAGCTCAAGGCTAGCGTCTGCCGATCAAATGATTTATGGCCCGGCAAGGTTACAGGAGATAGGTATAAGAGCAGTTCGCATAAATCTACACTTTTACTGGTAGAGATAGTGCTAGGTAGATACCATGAACCACCTACGTTAATAAATAAATCATTATCATCATCTTCATATTATCATATTACATATAGGCCTCCCTCAAAGACTAAATCATAATTAATACCTAGTTAAACCTAAACGGGTAGTTGTCACAAAGTCAATGTTACATGTCATGTTCTTACATGTCGTAATATGAAAACATTTAAGGATGCGTACAGAAGACGGGGTTGCGCAAATGCGGATGCGAATCACAAATCTCATATACACTCCACTTTAGTACAACATTATCGTTAGTGTTAAATTCTTGTTAACTCTGTGGAAACGCACCATTAGTGGTATAGGAAACAGCAACACTTTGGACGTTATCCATAATTGGGCAGCTTTTAATTGTTTACGGTTGTCATTTGGCATGAATACACGAAATGAATTATTTATTTATTTATTTAAACTTTATTGCACAAAATGGTACAAAAGGCGAACTTAATGCTAGGAGCATTCTCTACCAGTTAACCTTTGGGTCATGCAGAGAGTGGAAATTGTGTGCGGTGAGTGTACATAGAGAATATAACAATTTAATTATATCTAATAATATACATGGATATATTGAATATATAGCAAATAAAGATAATATAACATATATAAATAAATACTAACAAATATATATATATATATATTATATATATAACAAATAAGCAAAAACATAAACGGTACTTAGATAAATTCGTCAAGCAATTAAATGTTAACCCAATTGATTCAAGAGGTGTTCACGGACCCTTTTTTTAAACAAATCTTTAGTCTGCGATGATTTAATTGTACTAGGCAAATAATTATCGAGGGTCGATAAGGCGTAACTGGTTAATACCAAAGCTATTATCATCAGGACAGTCATTAGGACGTTATCACCGGTTGAATGTGATCAATGTGATGATATTCTGCAATTTGTGATAGTCAATGATATTATAGGTCACAATACCATCTCACGTGTGGTTTTACGGATATAGAATAGGAGCACCCCATCTCATCCTGTGGGTGACTTAGAAGAGGAATAAAGAATATCAGGAAACGGCCAGCAGCATTTGACCGCCTGCCAAGCGTGGTGACTAAGACTAATCCCCCAAAAGACATTTGACATTGGGGGAGGCCTATGTCAAGCAGTGGACGTTTACAAGCTCGTGATGATGATGGAATTCAGATATAAGCTGTTGCTGTATGTTTCAAGATAATATAATAAACAAAGCAGGTGGTGCTAGGGAAACTACTGAACTATAGGTACTTTAAAATCAACAAAACTTAAGTTGGTTACGAGGTAGAAACGTAAGAATCGGGATACGAAAATGGAGAAAGGTAGGCATTGATGATGAATTGATCTTTGGGCGAAACCATCACAGGAGTGGGAACACCATGCTGTTACTTGTACTAAAGGCCCAAATGGTCAAACTTGAGGTGGAAGCATGATGTATGTCAGCAAATGGTTTGGCAGTTTCAGCTCGGATACGGAAACATTCTCGTACGTTCATTCAAATTTGACATTAGTCTAGTACAACTAATGTCAAAATAGAATGACGTTCAGAAAATATTTCTGTCGGAAAACTTACATGTTCATTCAAATTTGACATTATCTGAGTACAAATGTCAAATTTGAATTAAGTTCTTTAAAAATTTCCGAATTGTGAATAGTTCTGCTGAGCGGAAATAGGCATTGTAAAGAGCCCGCTGGTGTGGCAAAACGAAGAGGAGCCGTATGTCTAAAGACAAACGCAATGAAAACTTATATAGATTAAGAAAACATAAGAAAAAATATATATCTGCATGACTTAATCAGATTAGCGAATGTAAATAAGCTCTCGTTATAAATAAACGGAAAGTTCGTCCGCAGAGCTGGCCAGCACGCACTGACTCACCACTCATGACTTCTGAAAAATATTTATCATGCTACTGCATAATTTTACTCCATCGTGACTGTATAGTTAGGCGTGATCCCTATTTATGACAGTTTCAGTACAAAGAACTACTCAATGAACAAATTTTTTTATTTGGATTTTATTACTCTTGTACATTTAATGCGGAATTCGCCTGTTAACGCGCAGTTGACCGGTGAAAAGGCTTTACTTTTCTGCAAATCTTAACTAAATAATTGTGTACAGATGATCATAATATAATAACCTATCCTTATCTGTCAACTTCCCCAAATTATTTTAAAATCTCCAATTTAAAATAATCTCTCTATCTCTATAGAGAAAGTTTATTTTTTATATCAATGACTATAATGATAGTCAAGGCGACCTTGTTCTCATTAGAGAATAGAGGTTCCAGACTGCGGGGGAGCGTATGGCTCTTACGCCTAGCAAAAGTAAGCATTAAGGGCACCCCCTAGTGGGGCTCGGGCCTCGGCTTAGGGCGTTGCTTGGAGGGCCTCTACAGATGTCCTTTTGAGAATAGGAACGACAGGTTGCGTTATATATGCTGTAAACAAAATATTCTAACAAATATACCTCACTGAATTGAGTTTATTTAGAGTTTTAATATTATAATAATTGACTGTCATGTCAATCCTGACAGATGAAGTGACAAACTATGAATAGTTACTTTACATTTACTTCTGTTTTACATTTACACTGTGCATTTACATTACTGTTCGGAAGTTGCAAGATCTGTTGACGTTGACAGCAAGCGATGACGTTCTTTGTTAGGTGTTATGTACAGTCAGAATGAAAATTCGATGAACACATTGAGAATTTAATAGCATTAATTAATTTAGAACATGACAAGCCCCGATAACGAACATAATTAAAATTTAAAATGAACTATTATGATAATCGACTTACGTATGAATATGATAGCGACTTTGAAAGTTTTCAGCTACTTTTGATGCTAACTGCCGAATAAAACTACACTAATATAAAACCGATATTTAGGGTTTAAGTAAAGTTGCAATTAGGTTGAAAATATTTTAGCTAGGTCTTCTTTATTGTGAAAGAAGTGTAGAAGGAAAAATATTATAAGAATTCCCTTGTATTTTCTGTGAAACAGTGAGTTAGCTAATAGGTAAACAATAACTGTAAACAAAAGTAAACACAGCGAAGTTTGGTGTCCTCAAACTAAGCAGTCAAGGTCTCTACGTAATGAAAATTCAGGTCGAGGATTTTCCAGTCGCATCCGAAGGCTGTGCTTCGGGGCCCAAGGTCCGGCTTCCTGCTAAGTCAAGCGCATTCGAGGACTGATTATATACTTTTAAAATAAACTTTAGAAGCAATACAATAGAAATAAATCCCGAAGCAGGCATAGGTACATTGCTAACATAAGTAGGTACACACGCCAAAATCTGAAGTATCCAAATCATCAACTGGCGACTGGTGACAGTTGAAAATAATTGAAGAAATTGAAAGTACCTAAAGGATAGGCTACCAGTAGGTATGTATCACGGTATGTATCTTAATCACTAATAATATTATTATTTATTGCATTTGAAAATTAATGGCAATGAAAAATAAAATAGATAGATAGGAAATTGTCGATACACTTATGACGTGTTGGCTACATTTAGTTTAGGTGTGTGTTTCAATTTCAGTCGAAATCTGGCCTCGGTTAATAGGTACGTAGATAACTATATCAACTCCCGACGTGTGACACGCTAAAATGTAATACCGAAAACGTAATCGTCTGCCAAAACTGTCTGAGGGCTAGGTTACATCGGGACTCGGATACATCTTCGAAGTATAATGACCGGCGACTAATCTCTATCATGTTTTGTTTAAAATAATGAGGTCGAGTCTCCGACGGCGGCTGTCGAACGCCTGCGACCGATACATATCCCAGAATACATCGGATATAAAGAGACATCGCCGTCGAACTAGAAACTCGGTCTACATAATCTCAAAGGAATTCTTTTTAATTGCCTCGTGATGCTGATATTTTAAGAGGCACACTTGTGTCGCCGTTCTAAAAAAAATGAACGAATTATAAGAACAAGTGCGGGTAGACAATAGGGGGGTTTGTTTACGTGGAGCATGCTCCAGTTTGTTTACACCGGCGCGCGTAGCGTGTGGGCCGTACCCTCGTGACGATGAGCGGGGTGGCGAGGTCGGAGCCGCCCACCAGCCGGAGCCCCCAGTTGGAGTCGCGGCTCTCGCGGCGCAGGGTGACCACGAACGTGTGCAGTCGCCCCATGGCGCTGATGATGCACTGATGCACTGGTGCACTGCGCGAGCGCGCGCCTTGCGCGAAATGTGCGGACGCGGCGGATCAACGCGACGTTGTGCGCGCAGATTTAGCCGCAACGCTAACTGTTTTCATCCCACCCCTCCCCTCAGGTTTGTACATGTAACCCTGCCTTCGCAATCGACCTAATTCGTTTTACCGAAACCGAGGGTAATTGATGATTAAAACAGCCGCCTGGATCCAGTGATGCGAGCGTGTTTGTTTATTCAAATAATGTGCGGAACATACGAGCATTCGACACGTTCATAAATAATAATTTTGTTACGACTTACATATAGCGTCTGCACTGCATATTGCGTACGTATTATGGTAATTTATGCTACATTCCTATTTTGTCACTGTTTTAATGCAAGTTGATAACACTTGTTATATTTTACGATATAGATACATAGTAAGTACGTATGTTTGACCAAGCAAAATGTCAAATTAAAAATATTACAGAGAGCTTAAACAACCACTAACATTACATAAAGTAGTGGTAACTTTACATAAGTACTCTCCCTCTACATAGAGGGAGACACTGTCTTCGTTTAGGTACGCATTGTAGCATTAGAGATACTACAGTCTACCTAAACATTATAAATACCTATCATACATAGGTAATTTTATCATTTACTACTATCTATATTCATTTATTTTTGCTTCATATATACCCACAGTATATACCTAACAAAAATGTGGGTTTACTTTGATACCTGAAAAATTTATCAATGTACCTAAGTACTAAATAGTTGCTAAAATTAGAAAGCTATAACTCTATTATAAAGCTTTCTGCGAAACGCAAATAATTTTACATAGCGTCAACAAGTCACTAAATTTCAAGAAACTTTTATGCGTTATAATCATATTTAAACATGAATCAATTGCAATTGCAAATTTATCTTGACGGACCCATTGATAACTTCATAAATACGTAACACAAATGTAACAAATTATAATTAACTAGCTGTGTTCGCGACTTCGTCCGCGTGGAATAGTTATTTTTTCCCCGTTTTTTTTTTTTACATTTTCCATTATTTCTTCGCTCCTAATAGTTGCAGCGTGACGTGATGTTATATAGCCTAAAGCCTTCCTCGATTGGTCTACCTTAAAATGACGTACATCTCTCTACAATGGGGAATGCTCGGAAGAGTTATTCCAACTGATCCCATCCTCTCCTTACTTCTCCCCAACAACACGTGCTGGACAGCGTTGTCATCCGCATACCATACAGACAATAGTGGCGCGAACCAAGAGGTCGAGCTCCTCGTTCCTGCCCCGTGGCATTAAATCATGGAATGCCCTTCCAGCTCATGTGTTTCAGGCGCGGTGGGTATGCCTTATTGTGCCTGTCCACCTAACATTTGGACCTCACGACCGCTTACCATACCAGGTGGAGTGAGGTCATCCTGAACGCTCTTTTTATAAAAATAAAAAATCTTTACGACCTCTCTTTTTGCTCCAAGCCACCCTCACATGCCCGTGGTGCATCCTGCCGAATAACAAATGAAGCTCTAGCACCCGACCATTTCACGATTGAAGGCGTAAAATATCACAGGCCGATGACGGGCAGCAGCGTTACCGGAGCGAGGAGCTAGCTACGCCCTGCGATCGCTAACACGCCTGCCCAGGGTGGCGATGATGGGTAAATCCAGGTGTTTGCCCAAAGTAGCGAACAACTGGACAGGCCTATTGTATGTTGAGCAGTGGACTACGATAGGCTGATGATGATGTCATATTTCATTCATAAAGTACCTAATTGTTGCTAACATTTGGATGGGGACTTACCCTTCTCCTTTGGCCGAAGTCCCTCGGCTCGTTGTCCGGGTCGTGGCGCTGGTGCGGCACGCGCCAGAACGGTGGCCTCTGGTACATCGGCATCTTCGGGCTTCTTCACTTGCTATAGTAAAAGGGAAGTTGATATCAATAGGCAAGTCAAACTTATTCAATATCAAACATTATATCACATCAGGCTAGTTGGGACAAGCGCTACGCATTCACTTTATAAAAAAACTAGCAGCCCGTCCCGGCTTCGCACGGGAGACTCATTTTTCTACACCTTCGGTTACATTAGTAAATTTTATCAAGGAATTTTTTTCAAAATGAAATGTAGCCTATGTCAAATTGGAAGAATGTATCATTCTATTGGTGAAAGAATTATAAATCGGCCCAGTACTTTTTGAGCCTATTCATTATAAACATACAAAAATAGGTACAAATCTTTCTTCTTTATAATATTAGTGTAGATATACCTACAAGGGGATTAGTGGTTTATTAAGGGCTTGTACGCAAAACTGCGATACGACGCGTTGCGTATTCGCGAAGTGACCCATCGCTGTTTGTGTATAAGCCTTGATGGTAATTTATTTCAGATATGATTTGATTGGGTGGCCCACGTACCAAATGACTTTCAGTTGTCTAATTCCATAGTCCTGTGCAAGTTACCATTTTCAGGTATCTAACTACATATTTGTTTATTTAGTTGTATATCATAACGGTTTGTTTGATAAAGGATGACACAATGAGGACCATAACACATTGAGCGCCTTAGTCACCAGCCACCAAACAATAGTTTTTCTATTGTGTCTAGTTTCTCGGCAATAAAAACTAACACATTACTTACACCTCGTAAAAGCATTGCAACATTAAGGGGACGTTATTGCGAGAGATGTTTTCGCTACGGATGACCGGTTAATTAGAGATCTTTAAAGTCTTGATAATTAATTTATTGACAGCTCTACGTTATCTAAATTTATATCCAAAATAAATGCAACAATAATCACTAAATAACGTAAAATGGAATTAACGTAGGTATCTAGCTTATTGCGATTATACCTACTTCGAACATAAAAAAACCTACTACATTATCTACTACGCTATCGTATTTATCAGTCAGATCAAAATAGCTTGAATAGTACAGAAAACAGGACAGCCAAACAATACAATTACCTACATTCTGTATCACCATTTTAACTGATTCCATTACATACTAAACAATTTCGGAGATTAAACATGGAGGTTATTATTATAACTGTAACGGGCATGCGTCGTAGGCGTTTGGCAGCCAGATTAATATCATAAATCACTGGCTTCAATGGACTACATGGAGAAGCCCGGAAAGTGGCGCCACGCCGGTAAATGTTATAGCAAAGTGGAGGGGGAACAGGTACTCACCAGAGGGCGCGTCTCCGCGTCGGTGCTTCTGCAATGCCGCTCACCCAGTGGCTTCCAATAATCCGAATTATTCCGGGGCACATCAAACTATGTCTATTTTTCGCTTGAGACCGCGTCGAGCGAGCCGTCTGTTCGATGGTTCGTGGTTCGAGTGATTTAAAAGGCGGAGCTAGTTGGGCTGTTTCTGGGCCAACACGAAATTCGCAACAATCCCGTCTTACTGAACCGCGGTTCAACGCTCCCGAAACGCTCCCCGTTATTATGACGTTTTTACAGGCAGACGAGAGCTTTGCGACCGGCGACTTTTATACCAATACAGCTGGGAAAGTATTTCAGTTCATAATGAGAACTGTTTGTTGGCTCACACGTCGTCTCGGTATACATATTTGCACGATAGATATCGTGTTTATTAAGGTCAATCTCTTTGGCTTCAACAATAGCATCATCATATCATAAATCATACGTTTCGTTCGAATAAAACATTGTAAAAGACATCACAAACTCACTAAATTACTTTTTAATGAGATATTCGAAATCTGCAGAAAATTTCTAGATGTGAAGACTATTTCTTCTTTTTAGAGAATGATTTAAAATGCAGTTTTAATTGCGATGCTTAAATTTATTGAAGGTAAAAAGTTACAATAACTAAAAAATATTTACAAACAATTATTAACAGATAATAATGTAAAACAACGATTTATTGTAAAAGTAAATTAGTCAATCAAACAATTCGAGGTCAGGCTACATTGTGAAGCCTTATGTGTTCAATTTTAATTATGTAGAACCTAAAGGCGGCTTTTGAAATTTTTAAGACTTGTCTACCTTGGTTTATTGGTATTTTAAAGCTTAAAGTAATTTGTCTCCAAAGAAATTTGAAAAACGTTTTTATCCTGAGTCCAAAATATTATCATTAAAATTTAAATGTTTCTTTAATGAAATTTTTGTTAAGTTTAGGTTAGGGTGGATATAGATTATGAATCTACATAAATATTAATAGCATATTACTGAAATTGTTTGATTGTACATTTCAAGAATAAAAGCTGCTAAATGCAGCTTTTATTCTTGATTTAGGTTTATTTTAGGACAAAACCTGCGGCTTCGCACGAATGGAATCTGATTTTATGTTACAAACCATTACACTGGCTTATTTATGACAATAGATATATAATGTCACTAGATACTACTAGATAGACTTTTTCAGATCTACTACAAACGGTTTAGCCATATAAATATAAATGATGCGTCTAAAGTTGCACCATAGCAATTTTTCAGAACACACACAACTAAAACAATTTTTTCATTCCGCCCTATGAAAACTAAAATAAAATATTATCTTAATTCTGAAGAATGTAGCATTCAGAATGGCGAATGATTATGGCATTTGCAAAAAATAAACAAATTTTTAATTTTTATAATATTGGTAGATATAGATAAGGTATATTTTACAATAAAAATTTAAATGATGATGAATCAATTATATTTCAAAATTGTTTAAATAGATTTCATTATTAGGTGTATCGCATTATAAATTCGAGTAATAAAGATCAAAAGCTTAGATCATAGTTACTTACATTTATACAGTTTCATAGACCTGCTATAATATTGCACTGAATTATGTTAATTTTATCAAGTTTATATTAAGAAATTATGTACAGTAAGCGCAACTAAATTAAAGTGTTTGTGCATTTTATAAAAGCTAGGCCTAAACATTTCTTATAATTTATTATTTTGTCATTAAACGCGAAATCATATAAAATGTTTCTAAAGTAAGGAAGACATGCATTGAAATTTATAAGGAATATGCATGTTTTTCTCTTCGCTTTCATGAAACCTCTCAATAAAACAATATTTTTTCTATTGTATCTGGAATTATCCTGCTTTTGAAGTTTTCAAACATTTGTTTAGAGGTTTTCCAAGAAAACGGTTTTTTGATATTATTTTGTTGTCTAATTAGCCGTCATGGTTTTGAGAAGATTTTTGCTTTTAGCGTGCTATTCGTTTTTTTGGCACATTTAAAATGAAATTTCAATATTTATCGAGAAATGTATAAATAAAAACGTATAAAAATCATGCATATACCTAATCACTCTATTTTTGTTATTTATTTCTAGCTGAAGCTAGATTATATGAATAATAGACCTATTATGAATAATAGGATAAAAACAAAAACACAAAGTATAAAAGCTAATAAAAACACTAAAAAACAAATAAATAGAACAATCATTTCGAAAAAATAGCTTAATAGTAAAACTGTAAAAATGATTTATAAACAATCTACCGCAATATAACGATTGACATTTATCATGAATGCTTGAGTAATATAATCTATATGTATAGCTAAGTGGTGAGCGATTGAGTTTTAATTTTTCCTACTCAAAGATAATATTACACTTTTATCATATAAAGTTTTCACTTTAATCTTTGTATAATATATTATTTCTTATTCTACGAGATTTAATTCCTAATGACCAGTTTAGAGAGCTTAACAATAAATATTCGAACACAATAATCTTTTCGTCAACGAGACGTGCTATATATTTGTTTCTTCAAACTGTATTTAAAAATGCAATTTTTAACAATTTTTTAGTATATGATGCAAATGGAATTTATACATAGTACATTTCATAATTCTAATGATGTCTTTGGCATCACATCTAGATTGGATTTTTATTAATGTTTATTTTATAGCGGTCTTGGTGGTTCGAAGGAGCATACTATTATTTATTAAGCAGAATTTGATGTTTCACTCGTCTTTAAAGACGCTACAACACGACAAATCTATACGTATCGAATACAATTTCAGTGTGTGAACGCGAAAATGATCTTGAAATTCTACTATAAATAGTTTGTGTCCATTAGTTGGTAATAACTACTAGAGTTCTATCATTCGATGCTTGCATTCGAGCGCTGCATTGACGTAACTAGATTGTAATCGAGTATGGACCGTAAACCCCTTCCCACTTCAACCGTTGATCTAATATCGAAGATGCAAAGAAAAATGCTTTCCACTAATAAATACCTACTTTAAAGGCACACGTTTTCTGCGAAATCTCCATCATAATCTCGTAACAATCGCTGTCCAATCTTTTATCACAGGACATCAGAATCGGATTCAGAAACTATGCTTTGTCATTTAACGTCAAATTCGTTTATGTTTAACGACAACGAAACATAGATTTTCCGTATCGTAAACGTTTTTGATGTTTTGTGATAGGCGTCTCTAGATGTCAGTCGAGTAAGTGATCGGTGATCAACCTTGCCTTACACTTTTATCACCCCATTTGTTTACTAAGCCTGCTCCAAATAATTTCATATACTAATGGCTGTTCGAAAACGTTTTTTCAACAATAATATGAATGAAATAACGAAAAATTAGTTTTCAGGCGCAACAGACATTAATAGAAGTGCACTCTAGCATAATTGCTGTGATAAGTCACTATACTTCGTTTTTTAGCATTAGAAAGAAAAAAACGTTGGTCTTTTTTATACAGAAATTAATCATTGTGAAAAAGTTGCACAATAAAAAACCTAAAGAAGAAGTGGTTGCAAACATGCAATTTTTTAATTAGATTAACAAGAGTTTGACACTATAATATCAAAAAGTTAATGTCAGTTTTCAAATAAACATCCACAATAGGTAACTTTCAAAGTGGGTGTATTATACGTGGTCGGTGGTTATCACAATACGTCCGTAGAAAAGTTTCCCTGCCAAAACTTTGTTTACCAAAATTCTAATGCTAAAAAAACGTAGTATATGTCATACCATCTGTAAACATAAATTCATTTGAATTTAGCAGTTGCCTTTAAATTCATCGCAAAAGTTCACTTCTGGGAGACATTATTATGCTTAGAGGGGGTCCCACCCGACTTACCTACCTAGTTACGCCAACGCAGGGTGATGTCCTAAAAGTCTAGTATGGCCGGTTTGGTGTCCCTCGCGCACTTGATGAGAGAGTGCATCAGCTTTACGAAGCCGGTGTCCTTCGGCTTCTCTAGGCCGCGGAGCAGACGGTTTTTCATGACAGCTACGAATTCCCGGTTGCTGAGTTGGCCGTCCACTGAAAAAAATTACGCTTTTTAGTATAATGATAAATTAATAAATGCGCTAGTTATGCGGGCAGGGATATACATATCACAACACAACATTACATACATCGCTCCGATCCCAAAGTAGGTAAGTAGCTTAAGCACTTGTGTTAAGGGTATCAGAACAACGAAGGCACCACAATTTTTTTTTTATATAGTAGCTCGACATAATGGCTTCGTTACGCCTGATATACAAATATAAACACCCAGACACAAAACAAATACAAATGTTCATCACACGAATGTTTGTCCCGAGTGGGAATCGAACACACGACTCTTGGATCAAAAGGCAGGGGATTGGGGGTTTGGATCAGAATTACTACTAATAGGTTATTATGGCTAAAAATTGTAATTAGTCCGTATTTTAGCTTATTCAAATATAAGAAACGGAATACGGACTAAATATAATGTAATTATTTTGACTCCCAAAACATCTTTATTGTTAATCTTGCTTGATCTTAAGCTTCTCGCTTCACCTGACCGTGGTGCATTCGGCTGCGCCACGTGGCGCAGCGTCGCCTTAAGACTTAAGAGTACATAGTAACGAGAGCTCGCTCACTGTTCTCGTCGAATATGGTGAAGACGACGTTGATGACGTGCGGGTCGAGGTCGACGTGCGCGACGGTGCGCGCCACGTGGCGCAGCGTCGCCTTAAGACTTAAGAGTACATAGTAACGAGAGCTCGCTCACTGTTCTCGTCGAATATGGTGAAGACGACGTTGATGACGTGCGGGTCGAGGTCGACGTGCGCGACGGTGCGCGCCACGTGGCGCAGCGTCGCCTTAAGACTTAAGAGTACATAGTAACGAGAGCTCGCTCACTGTTCTCGTCGAATATGGTGAAGACGACGTTGATGACGTGCGGGTCGAGGTCGACGTGCGCGACGGTGCGCGCCACGTGGCGCAGCGTCGCCTTAAGACTTAAGAGTACATAGTAACGAGAGCTCGCTCACTGTTCTCGTCGAATATGGTGAAGACGACGTTGATGACGTGCGGGTCGAGGTCGACGTGCGCGACGGTGCGCGCCACGTGGCGCAGCGTCGCCTTAAGACTTAAGAGTACATAGTAACGAGAGCTCGCTCACTGTTCTCGTCGAATATGGTGAAGACGACGTTGATGACGTGCGGGTCGAGGTCGACGTGCGCGACGGTGCGCGCCACGTGGCGCAGCGTCGCCTTAAGACTTAAGAGTACATAGTAACGAGAGCTCGCTCACTGTTCTCGTCGAATATGGTGAAGACGACGTTGATGACGTGCGGGTCGAGGTCGACGTGCGCGACGGTGCGCGCCACGTGGCGCAGCGTCGCCTTAAGACTTAAGAGTACATAGTAACGAGAGCTCGCTCACTGTTCTCGTCGAATATGGTGAAGACGACGTTGATGACGTGCGGGTCGAGGTCGACGTGCGCGACGGTGCGCGCCACGTGGCGCAGCGTCGCCTTAAGACTTAAGAGTACATAGTAACGAGAGCTCGCTCACTGTTCTCGTCGAATATGGTGAAGACGACGTTGATGACGTGCGGGTCGAGGTCGACGTGCGCGACGGTGCGCGCCACGTGGCGCAGCGTCGCCTTAAGACTTAAGAGTACATAGTAACGAGAGCTCGCTCACTGTTCTCGTCGAATATGGTGAAGACGACGTTGATGACGTGCGGGTCGAGGTCGACGTGCGCGACGGTGCGCGCCACGTGGCGCAGCGTCGCCTTAAGACTTAAGAGTACATAGTAACGAGAGCTCGCTCACTGTTCTCGTCGAATATGGTGAAGACGACGTTGATGACGTGCGGGTCGAGGTCGACGTGCGCGACGGTGCGCGCCACGTGGCGCAGCGTCGCCTTAAGACTTAAGAGTACATAGTAACGAGAGCTCGCTCACTGTTCTCGTCGAATATGGTGAAGACGACGTTGATGACGTGCGGGTCGAGGTCGACGTGCGCGACGGTGCGCGCCACGTGGCGCAGCGTCGCCTTAAGACTTAAGAGTACATAGTAACGAGAGCTCGCTCACTGTTCTCGTCGAATATGGTGAAGACGACGTTGATGACGTGCGGGTCGAGGTCGACGTGCGCGACGGTGCGCGCCACGTGGCGCAGCGTCGCCTTAAGACTTAAGAGTACATAGTAACGAGAGCTCGCTCACTGTTCTCGTCGAATATGGTGAAGACGACGTTGATGACGTGCGGGTCGAGGTCGACGTGCGCGACGGTGCGCGCCACGTGGCGCAGCGTCGCCTTAAGACTTAAGAGTACATAGTAACGAGAGCTCGCTCACTGTTCTCGTCGAATATGGTGAAGACGACGTTGATGACGTGCGGGTCGAGGTCGACGTGCGCGACGGTGCGCGCCACGTGGCGCAGCGTCGCCTTAAGACTTAAGAGTACATAGTAACGAGAGCTCGCTCACTGTTCTCGTCGAATATGGTGAAGACGACGTTGATGACGTGCGGGTCGAGGTCGACGTGCGCGACGGTGCGCGCCACGTGGCGCAGCGTCGCCTTAAGACTTAAGAGTACATAGTAACGAGAGCTCGCTCACTGTTCTCGTCGAATATGGTGAAGACGACGTTGATGACGTGCGGGTCGAGGTCGACGTGCGCGACGGTGCGCGCCACGTGGCGCAGCGTCGCCTTAAGACTTAAGAGTACATAGTAACGAGAGCTCGCTCACTGTTCTCGTCGAATATGGTGAAGACGACGTTGATGACGTGCGGGTCGAGGTCGACGTGCGCGACGGTGCGCGCCACGTGGCGCAGCGTCGGCTGGTCGATGGACGCGCCCGCGATGTGGTAGAACGTCAGCGCCGTGTCCACGTCGTTGATGTTGTTCAGCAAGTGGAAGAACTTGAGGTAGTCGTCCTTTGTTATGCCCACGCCGTGGTCGCGGAAACTGGAACAAATGCATAATAACTGATAACTGAATAGTTTTTATCTATAATATAAAAATGAATAGCAAAATGTGGTGATAAGCGCATAACTCAACAACGCCTGGACCAATTTGGCCAATTATTTTGTTTAAAATGTTCGTTGAAGTCCAAGGACGGTTCTTACGGCGAGAAAAATTCTAATAACTGCAACGAAAAACCGCGGGTAACACCGCGGGGCGCAGTTAGTTACTATATAAAAAAAAGGTTCAGCTACCTCTAAGAGCTCCTAGATCAGCTATACATATCAGCGTGCATTCGTCTGCATCGGACTCAACACAACTATCACCACATCGATACAACATTGATAAAAATCGACAATTCCACCAGCTATGAACAGATGGTGTTGAACCGGCCGCGTGAAGCATTTCTATAGATAATGCTTCATAGAAACTGCGCACGTTAAAAGCGCGCTGGGCCAAACGCGCACTTTTAACCGCATCGTTAAGATATTTAAATTGTATAATCTACTAATACGACGACAACATTATGTTCATATTCATATTATAAATATCTAAATGTAGTCTTGGTCTCTATTGACTGTACCTCCTAAGAGAACATCTTTTCATGTCGCAAATTACTTATTTATCTATAGCTCCTTTATAGTTATTGCAAATATTTGCCACTTACGCTTTCTTGACGCGTTTGAGCATTCTCGCCTTCTTCTTGGCCGGATAGCCCGCGTACGCCAGCAACAGCTCGGCAAAGTCCGCTTCTGTGATGCGGCCGTTTTCATCTGAAACAGAATATATTCACATTCTTAAGCCATTCTTAACGAGTTAACCGCCTGTGACACTCCTATCTTTAAATATTAGCCCTATCGATCAAATTCAGCTACAAAATAGTAAAAAAGATTCGTTCTACTTATTAATTATGGAATTCAGATTTTAAAAGGGCAGTCAGTCTAGAAAGATAATTCTTAACGAGTTAACCGCCTGTGACACTCCTATCTTTAAATATTAGCCCTATCGATCAAATTCAGCTACGAAATAGTAAAAAAGATTCGTTCTACGTATTAATTATGGAATTCAGATTTTAAAAGGGCAGTCAGTCTAGAAAGATAAGTGTGTTATTGTTTCGGTTCTCTTCTCGGTAGAAGTTGCATTCCAAATCCGGTGGTAGTTTAATTCCTTTTTATTTACAGTATTCAATATTAACGATTTATAAGTGCTTGTGCGTGAATAAAGAGATTTTTGATTTAATTTGAATAAAAACTATAGATAAAGCTTTTATAAATAAAATGAAATACCTTGGGTCATTCAAACATTGTCTTATGAATAAAAATCTTATATGATTTGAATATTAATTTACTCACCTGGCTGTTTCCTCTGAAATTCAAGCGATAATATTTCTTTCTGCAGCTGATGTTGGAAATCCAAAAACTTTTCAATAGTCAGTTTTTGGTTCAGTTTGGAGCCGAAGAAATATGTGGTTAGCGCTGAGTTGATTCCCTGTGGAGAAAATGTAGCATCATTTCAACAAGCGAACTATGACACTGGGAACACCCATGATCTCATCCTAGGTTACCGTTATAAGGGGAACTAAGATAAAATTTTAGGATATGAGACAAGATTACACACATTGACTCTATACGAAGTAAGTGACTCAGCATTTGTTGTAACTGGACGACAACATCTCTTGGACGGCTGCTCCTAAGTGAACTTTTGCATTGTATAGCTTCTGAATTCTGCTTTGTTTTATATAATTTTAATGAAATATGAATGATGTAAAATGACAAATCTTGTAAGAAAAATTGGTCGATAGAGGCTGCATTCCGGAGCCGGTGGTAGTTTAATTCCCTTAAATTTACTATTTTCAATAAGTGCTTGTATGAATATATGAATAAAGAAATGTATGATTTGATTTGAACTATTATGGTCTAGTCAGACACAGAACAAACACAAATTTATTTTAATTATTACAGGTCACATTCAGGTCGTCATACATGATCATAGCGTATTTTTAACAATTCACAAAGACAAGACAGTAACCTAACTAAAGTGTGGCGTTTGTAGTGCCTCCATAGGAATCGTCCCAAACTTGGATGGTCTATCAGCATAATCTACATATAAGCAATCTGTTGTACTGAACAGTTGATGATATACTTGCTTGTTTCTGATATGTATCGAATCCACTGGAAATCCAGACCAGGAAATCACCATCATCAGCCTATCGCAGGCCACTGCTGGATAGGTAGCATAATTTGTCCGCCATCTTGGACAAACATCTGTACCAATAGGCATTACCCCCACTCGGTAGGCAGATTGGCAATAGCAGGATGTAGCTGCTAGCTCCTACTACCCTTCATCAGCCTGTGGCCCACCAATAGTGATAGTTATTATACCGCCACCGCGCGGTTGCCAGAGTCTCGTTTGTTATTCGGCAGTATTTATATCACGGGATTCACGGGCAGGTGAGTGTAGCTTGAAGTGAAAAGATGAAAGGTGGCTCTCTTACATCCCCAAGAAATAAAAATAAAGAATACAGTGTATAAAGTTAGGTCCTAACGTAACAAAGTAAAGACCAAACTCACCTTGAACGTGTTCCCCGTATTAGCGTGGTCGCGATGCCGAGACCCGATGCTGCTCTGCTGTCGGATCAACGCGGCCACCTTTTCAAACTCTTCACAGTCCACGTCGCCATCGCCGTTCAGATCGAACATTCGGAACGCGATCTCGAAATGTCGCCGGGAAGCTGTAAAGCAAGTTTAGATTATGGAGAAAATAGAATGCTTTTCATTTGTTTGGTTGGGGCAGAATTTTTACCTCGGGTCTTCTTATCGTCAATTCCATAGTGCTTTAAGTTACAAGACCCCAGTCTACCAGACTCAATAGATAAAATAGGATTTGGATCATATGAGGGCCTATGGAGGATTTGGTCATGTTGGTTGGTAAGTAAGTAAGTCAATCGTACCGGCAGGATCGTACTTGGTACATACGGAGATAGCCATGGGTTTGAGTTATTATATAGATTAACGATTAACGTACGTAATTGTATATACGGAGTTGAATCGTGAACACACATAGTACGGCTGATCCACGATGGCAAAATGACTGGCAAGTGCTGGATGCGAGAACCCCAGGACCGAGCAAAGTGGCGACGAAATTGAGAGGCTTACGTCCAGCAGTGGACTTGGTGAAGCTGAGTGATATAGGAATAATTTCTTTTAAGCCACCTAATCTAAGTAAGACCAGGACCAGGGATGTGGCCGTATGCTTCGGCGCTACCCGTGTCCCTGCAACTTGCTGCCCACTGGCGACACAGGGGGGTTTAGTGGGTATGCCCTCCCGTTTTGGGAGGTGTGAGTCCCACACACTATGCAAAAAAAAAAGACCAGGTGGTCTTACTTAAAAGGTCATTCCTATATATTATAGTAGGTACTACATATTATAGTACCTACTATAATATATAAGAATGACCTTTTAGAAACAGGTGTTCATTTTGGTGAGCATTTAATGCCTCTTAGAAAAATTGAAGATTTGCAATATCTCATGTTGAGATCATATAATATATATCGGACCGTGAGGTAGTAATAAATGTTATTATTAATCGTAATTGATAATAATGGGTTTAGGACAAGCGATTTATGCGCCTCTGCCAAGTTTGCCTGCGCGGTTACAGCGATAGTATGTAACAAGTCCATGCCGTTTATCGTCTTCATCATAATAATATGCGATCAATTAATCGTTAACCTATACATATAATAACGCAAACCCATTGCTATCTAATATTTATACTTTGCTCATTGCACGAATATTTTTTTTATAGTACCTATCGTTTTATATTTCTACTAGCTACGAAATAGCGTCAAGTTTTTTAACTAAACTCTTTTTTGTAATTTTTATATTAAACAAACCCTGGCCTAAGTGCAATATTATTCAACCGACCAAAATATACAAAATAAAATCAAATTTACCCGTTTACCGATATATATCTAATATACAGATCAAGGCCTTTCTTTTTGAATTTTTATTTTATTTTAGACTACGTAGGTCGAATGCGGTAATATACTATAGTATCAGACTTATCAGACATTCCTTATTTAAGAAATATCTTTCATTAATTAAGGTATCCATTCCCAAAAATGTCCTTAGTACTCGCCTAAGTGACAACATACTGGGCAGTTTTAAATTCCCACCAAATTTTTGTATCTCAATAGTCGAAACTATGCATTGTTAAAGCTCCTACTTTTACAATACATCATAATATTTTTAAATAACACCGGAGCTAATCCTACTTCGTAGAATTTCAAAGCGTGCCTAATACATTTTACCCATAGAAGACATCGGAAAATCCAACATTACTTCAAACTTATGCCTACACTCCTTGAAAGAGTAAACCCCAAAGAATAATATTAACGGCGGATTTTATTTGCTATACATGCAACATTCTAATTCATCCCATCGAACAAACGCGAGCGTCAAGCTTGTCATCCCATCCCAGACTAGAAGGGAGACGGACCTAGGTGTCAGATAAATCTCGAGCGCGCGGGACAAAATCATTAGATTCGCTCATGCCCCGTACGCACAGGCGCGGAAGCTGCGTACATCTCACTCTGTCACCGTTTCACGTTCATATAAAACCATGTTGTCCTCCTAACACCGCTTTATCACAAAAATATAAAACGCTACAATCATCATATAAACCGTTTAACACTCGTCGTCAACAATCGAATACCACATGACGCGCCAAAATGGTATTCTCAGTGAAACGTTTCAAAACCAGATTAAAAACAAAGGGGTTCTATTATTTGAGATGCGGTGCAAAGACGGTGACTTTCATGTTCTGGGCCACTTTATACATGGTGGTGATGAAAATGACTATATTCAAAAGCAGTGCGAACACGCCGGTTGTTCGGGATTGGTCGATAGTACCTGACAATTACACAAAGTGGCTGGTAAGTGTTGCGGCACTTGTGGAAAACAAAGAAGTGCAACAAGTAACTCAAAAGAGCTATTGTTACGGTTGGGGAGGTGTGGTGTCAAACTCCGAAAGTCTTCAATAAAGTTTAGTTTTTTTTATTTTATTTATTAACTAGCTATGAATTATTATTTTGTCTGTTAAATTAAAAAAAGGAAACTCCGCAGTTTCCTTTCGGTACACACGTCTTTTTAACGACTGATTGGAGGTGAATTTACATAATGAATAGCCAATTCTTGGTCTATTCTGGAGGGTAATTTTTTCGCGCAATTTTTTTACAAACTAGTATAATGTAAAATAAAAATGTTTGAAATTGCAAATTATGTGTAGGTTGAGAATTACACGCGCATCTTATGATTTTTTATTATTTTCAAGAAATGTTGTTAAAATTGTGTGCCATGAAATTATGATCAGCGTTCCATTTTTTTATTTTGAACAATAAGTACTCGGCACATTCGTTCCTGATAAGGGCTTATTATTTATAGAACAAACGATATAATCAATTAGTTAATGACAAAAAGTACGAAGTAAGGACATTATCACGTTTTATACAAAATAAATAGTTTTGATCTGTTAGGTGATACATTCATACAAAGCAAAACTTTGCGAACTGAATTACTTAAACTTATGTTGACAATGCTATTAGCTAATTAATTAAGATAAAACATATCCACCGCAAGAGAAACAGTACTACGGACGGAACTGAGAATTTTTAGGTAGACCGTACATCGTGATTTATTAAAATTGACGTTAGAAGCGCAGAAAAGGTTTCAATCAAACCTATAAACGTTAAATATGCTGAATCAGACAATATTCTAATTAGAATTAATGAAATAGTTTGTTTTTCTTCCCCATCGTCAATCCAATCATAGATAAAGACCTCTTTACTTTTCTTTCAGTCCCGGCAGTCTGGTGACCGACTCATAGTCAGGACTGCAAGCTATACTCTGAAACCGTCGGATGTTATGTACCTAGCGCTGTGGAGGTCCCATAATACTAGCCTTGTGTCTCCATGGCTGTCGTCCATTCATGAAATGTGTGTCTGTACTCTTCCACATAAGAATTTATCGTAACCTTGAATTTATACATATTTATTCCTATTATAGATGCAGGGCCCAGTCTTAGGTGATGATGAACCAGACAATGATGTAAACGACTTGGATTGGTCGGAACCAGAGAACGCAACAATAGCAGAGTTGGAGGAGCGAGCAGCAAAGATACGGAATGTGTGCCGCCAGAAAGGGCTACCTACACATAAAATCAACAACAAGGAGTTCTTCGTCGATCACGCTCATAACCTCGTATGGTGTAACATCTTCAAAGCTGCAAGCTCTTTTTGGCTGTACAAGTTTAATATATTGGGTAATGAAGTACCTTTTTAATGATTATGGTACTATGCTTTATGCAGTGGTCTGCATATTCATAGTATTCGTCATTTCTGAGTTTAAAAAAGTTTAAGAAGTAAAAAGTTTGGGAATGTTTATTTCTTGTAATTAATAATTTCATTTGTAAACCAAAATGTCGTTACGTTTATAACATATTTTAGCAGTACTTATCACAAGCGTCATTTTGAAAGTCATTACTAAATGAATGTTTACTGTTAATTACAGAAATTTAGGAAATTTGTCATAGCTGTGGACTACGTGACATTCCTCGCATAGTCCGTTTACAAACTGCATCCGGAAATATTTAATCATTGCCTAAAATATCAATTCTTGTTTTAGGAGGTTACGACAAGAAATACTTAGCGCGGACAAGACAAACTCCATTAATGTTAGCAAGAAGGAAATTCCCAAGGCCAAGCGAAGAGGAATTGAGAGATGCTATAAATACTCCAGGAGTTATATCGTTGTTGGTTGTGAGAGAGCCCTTCGTTAGACTGCTTTCAGCGTACAGAGACAAACTGGAGAACATAACGCCACCCTACTACAGAAAACTGGCGAGAGCCATTGTCGCCGAGCACAGAGAGAAGGCAACAAAAATTTTTGGACCAATAAAAAGTTTCGGACCCACTTTTTACGAATTTATTTCATATTTGACTGGAAAGCACAAATCTGGGGATCAGACATTCACTTTCGACGAGCACTGGGCGCCTTATAACCAATTCTGTACGCCGTGCGCCGTCAATTTCAGCGTCGTTGCCAAAGTGGAAACTTTGCCAAGGGATTCTGTCTACGTGATACAACAATTGGGCTTGGGGCACGTACTAGGCCGAACGGTGGGCGACAAGCGAACACGCCTGCGCACAGTCATGAATAAGTCGAAAGACGGAAGAAACACAACCGCCTTATTGAAATATTACTTCAATCAGCTTGATAGAAATATGCTTGATGACTTGTTAAAAATTTATGGTTTAGATTTTGAAATGTTCGGATATGATTCAAATGTTTATAGAGGATATGTTAGAAAATAAAAAGTTTATTGTAATTAACTTTTGTATTAATTCCAATGTTTGTGGAAAAAATGTAGTTATTTCAATGTCAACTTAACTATGAAATTAGTTGATCATTAAGTAATGAGTAGCCCAAGATCGATCAAAATGGCAAACAATTGGAGATACCTATATCTATATACTATTATAGACTGATGACGATGAAAATAAATTAGAAATGTTTCATTTTGTTTACAATACAGCGTAGGACTTAAGAAGCAAAATAGTTATCTTCTTCTTCTATACTTATAATAAATCTGTAGAGAGGTCAATTCTGTACATGAAATATATTTTCAAAATAACTATCAGGGGGTGATTAGTGATCGATACTGATGCCAAAAATGCAATCAGTAAAATTTTTGTCTGTCTGTCTGTCTGTCTGTCTGTCTGTCTGTCTGTCTGTCTGTCTGTATGTTCCTTATAGAAACAAAAACTACTGGACGGATTTTAACGAAACTTGGTACAATTATTCTTCATACTCCTGGGCAGGTTATAGGGTACTTTTCATCACGCTACTATCAATAGGAGCAGAGTAGTGAAGGGAAATGTTGGGAAAACGGGAGAAGTTACTCCATTTTTTAGCTTCCGTCGCGTGTGCAGCCTTAATGGTTAAAGTTACATAGTAATTATGTATGACAGAAATATTTTACATAAAATTGACTAAAAAATATCCCGCAACAGCATATGTCTATCTTTTATGGTTGACTCACAATAACACGTGTAACTCCTGATAGCTTAGCAGTTCGGAGCATTCTGATTATATTTGTTTACTCTCACGTTTATAATACTCTCATTCATCCCTAATTTAAAAAAGTTATCATTATTACCTATTCAATAAAAAAAGAATCATAGAAATCGGTATAGAAACACCAAACTTATACATGAAATAAGCCATCGCGCCGTCGCACGTGAATACTGAATCATGCTATAAGGATTATTTTTAACCGACTTCGAAAAAAGGAGGAGGTTCTCAATTCGTCTGTATGTATAATATTTTTATTTTTTTTTTATGTATGTTCACCGATATTTCCGTCAATTATGGATGGATTTCAGAAATTTTTCGACAGTTCGACAGAGGACACTTCCGAGGTGGTCCCATTATCACCAAGTCAGGATCTGATGATGGGATCCTGGAGAAATTGAGGGCAACAACCGAAAATTGTATGCCCATATGGTGTTTTTGTTACGTAATCATATTTTACTCAGGTATATGTTTCCGGGCGTCAACATCTGGTGCTGATGATGAAGCCACAGAACTCCTTAACGGTTAGGAGTTAGGGGACAGTACTGACATTGGTCGATATTAAACTAGATAGTAGTATGTACTTATGCAGGGCTAATAGGGCAGGTGATTTGGTAAGTGATATGCTTGATTCTAGATCGCAAAGTCTTCACTCGACTTAAAGCAAAATTTTTCATTCCTAAGTAAAAGTCTTAAGGACATTAATTAGCCTTTATTCAAGGTCACAGCACATAAACGCAACTAAAAATAGTGAAATAAAGTTATTTTTAAAAAAAAAATTAAACCGACTTCAAAAAAAACACAAACGACCAAAACTAAAAAGCGATAAATAACGTAAGTAATTCTATCCTTAATACATAATTATTTAAATATTACAATTATCACTTATTTTTGAAGTCGGTGCCAGCCAAATAAATGTATATTGTCGTGTGGATTTGCCGGCCGCGCGCGTCATACAACAACAGTCTACGTTAGGTACCGAGAGGCTGGCACCGACTTCAAAAATAAGTGATAATTGTAATATTTAAATAATTATGTATTAAGGATAGAATTACTTACGTTATTTATCGCTTTTTAGTTTTGGTCGTTTGTGTTTTTGTGTAACGGTTGCCGCGCTCGACACGGGTCGCGGCGGCGGTAGGGTATAAAAAGGCGGGAGGTCCGAGAGCTAGCTTCATTCAATATTTGGCTGTTGATGCGTTCAGAGCGATCGACCTTATTGACAGACAATAATTGATATTGAGAAACCGTGCCAGCGCGACTTTTAGTTTTTAAATAGTTTATTTGAATTTCTTTTGTTGTTATGTTGTTATATTGTAAAATATTCGTTCAAATTAAAAATTATTAAGCGTAGGTACTTTTATTAATTAAAGTACTTATAAGTATTTATTTTTAAGTGAAGTAGGTATAGTTAGATAGTTTTGCACAGGCGTTTCAGCTTCAAAAATATATTTACAAAAAAAGTATCAGCCCAGGGGGTGATTAGTGATCGATACTGATGCCAAAAATGCAATCAGTAAAATTTTTATCTGACTGTCTGTCTGTCCGTCTGTCTTTCTGTCTGTCTGTATGTTCGTTATAGAAACAAAAATTACCTACTCAACGGGTTTTAACGAAACTTGGTACAATTATTCATCATACTCCTGTGCAGGTTATATGATACGTTTCATCACGCTACAATCAATAGGAGCAGAGCAGTGAAGGGAAGTGTTGGGAAAACGGGAGAATTTTTTATCTGAATGTTTGATTGAGCATCACGCAAAAAGTACTGCATGGAATTGAATGTGGTTTTCACCAATGTATTGCTAGAGGTCTAACTTAAGATTTGGGCATCATTTTATGGAAGTCCGTTAGTTTTGAAACCCGATATCCACGCGTGCGACGCCGCTGGCACAGCTAGTCATAACATACTTTAGCTTTCAGCTCACATGTATTGTATATGCAATGTTCTCAAGTTTCCTGCTAAGCATCTCTCATACATCTACTTGAAAAATAAAGAAATGTTGTGCACTTACTTGACAAGACAGTCAGCAAAAATATGTAGTCGCTGAACGTGATGAGGCCAGACGAACCAAGTTTGTAAAATATAGAATCTTCGTCGAGGTCTAGATTTAGGCGCTGGCTGATACTCTGTATAAAACAAATAATAAACAGCTTAACACAAATTTCATACAAACAAATAAAAGCGTTTGAATACTCTATGCACCCAAAAACAAAACTAATGATTAGAAAATAATAACACTAGTGAAAACGTGACGAGTCGAGAATAAGTCAATGGTAATCTATCAGGAAACCTAAATTGAAAATGCAGGACAACTATCTCACTAGTTGAGTGGGTTTCAGGAAGAAAAACTATCACCTACAAAAATATATAGGAGAAAAAAAAGCCGCTTACATTATTGCATAAGGTTCAAATAAAGACCAGACAAAAATAATATAGAAAATAAAATTCGCCAACCATGCTGGATAAAGGCATGTTTTTACAGGATGTCCTGTGATAAATAAACATATTGAAACTTAAAGTTATTAAGCGCTGGGATTGGAGGCAGGCTACACATACATTATAACGAAATGTGATATTTCCTATAACTAGTGTTTGGTGTCTAAACAAGGCATCAGGTAAAGTGGCCAGTGGCGACGGGCACCAGGGAAAATAATCAATTCAAAATCTGTGCACGTAAAAGAAAAATATTACAAATCGAGAGCGGTAGAGAAAATAAGAAGAGGAGAAAGACAGTACCTCATCGATGTTCTGAAAAGATAAGAAAGTGACGTGAGTGGCCGGGAAGAATGTGCCAATAGTGCGGTGTTGAACGATCATATAAAACGTATCAAATAGGTAGGCGCAGGTAAGAAAGAGTAGGTAGGTACAGCTTTCGACATTACGCGTTTCACAGCTCCTTTAGAGAAGCAAATAAACTTAATAAAATTTACATTAACAAAGATAATTTACTTTTAAATACAAAGAGCATCAGACAAAATTGAAGGTAATGCATTAAAGTGGTGCATAATGTGTAGAACACATTAAATTATATAGATGAATCGAAATTATATAAAACAATATTCAGAAATAGTTTTAGAGTATGATTATTAAATATTAGGAGTAGGTACATACAATAAATGATAAATTAAGTTCATAGAATTACATTTGTTTAGAGCCGTAGGTAACTACATAGTAGGTGGACTTTACACATCCTTATAATTCAGTTTCATATATTTAATTAAATCTAAGAACAATTTTTGCTAAGTACATTACCTTTGGATCATATCTCCGGTATTGATCAAGCCCCAGACCTGTGAATAAATTTGATCATTTTAAATGAAATTATATTATATTTTTTCGTATTTTCACTTAGCATTAATGGTTTAGTTACTTTACTCGATAATATTAAATTAATATGGAGGACAAGAATAAATAAGATAAAGGTTCTATAAATTAAAGGTAGTATGAAAGTAGCCAAGCAAGCAAGTAGTAGTAGTGGGATGTAAGGGAGCAACCTATCATCTTTTCGTTCCAAGCCTCCCTGATCAGCTTGTGGTGCATCCTACTAAATAACGAACGAGGCTCTGGCAACCGACTGGTGGTGGTATAACTATCACGATTGATGGCGCAACTAAATACTACAGGCCGATGACGGGCAGCAGCGTCACCGTAGCGAGGAGCTACGCTCTGCGATCGCCAACCTGCCTGCCCAGCGTGGCGTTTATGGGTATAACCTCCAAGTGTTTGGCAAAAGTGGCAAGAGCCTAGAGAGGCCTAGAGGTACAGCAGTGGACTGCGATAGGATGATGATGAAAGTAGCACTGGTGGTGGAAATGATAAAAAGAGAAAGAAATAGAAGATCATTTAGCTTATTTGGTTTAAAAAAATCTTTTCCACCAGAATAATGCAACTTTAAATATAGGTAACTAACAGGTATGTTATTACTTATATTTTAACGGTTCTAAAAACTGAACAAATACCTACCTATTTTTTTTCAATCTATCTCACCGGATATTTACAAGTAATTTTTGAAATATCTTGTTGACAAATCTACATACAATATTATTTTCCTATCACATCAATTTCTAAAAATGCAAAATTTGCCACGTAAAGGTTAACAAGCTTATGAATATGCAAAGATTAGTCTAAAATTTACCATCGGGTTGCTTGACTCCCGGTGTCATGGAACGTAGGAAATCGTCAGGTGTCATGAACACCTCATGTTGGTCATGATGTTGGGCTTGTAGAGTAGCGAAGTACCGAAATACCTTGTCCGGTGTAGAATATTGTCGCATACGATTTTCATACTCAATGATCTACTCGGCAGCGTCCAAAGCAAAAATTTGGTATCTTAGGTTAGTAGCCATCACCAGTGAAATGTCTCCATTTAAATTAAATGAACAGGACATGCATGATAAAAAATGATGGCACTCAATAATTAAAAATACAAGTAAACTCATAATATTAAATCTTGTATTTGTTTGGTTGGACTGATCATCTCAATGGAATATGTTTGAAAGAAAATCATAAAATTAAGTAAAATAAATACAAAATGGAATAAAATAGTACATAATAATAAAAGGTGTAGAAAATGATTAAACTTCATATTAAAATTGTATACAAGAGCTAAAGGCCAAATATGAAAGAGAACCTGAGTATAAACTCAGACTAGGGACTAGGGATATAAATCCCAGACTTGACCAAAATGTTTTATATAAAAATTACTTAGTCGTTGAGAGTTAATTAGAAACCATATTATAATTTTATTAGTCATATGTCTCACCTATCTCTGATTGTGGCAATCGGCAGTTGTATGATAATAGTGAGTGGGAAATTATAATTTGACCTTTAGCATATTCACTGCATATCTAATCTTGTATATCTCATACAAGAAAGAAACTTATTATAATGCTTCTTTAGTATCATACACCACAACTATTCATTCTGATTACCAATAGGGTACATAGTTCTCTTTTATCTATTTATATTTTCCATATTATTTCTTACAAGTAAACAGTAATGCTTGTAAAATAACTGAAGCTCATTAAAAGTTTGTTATCTTTTTCTATAATTATAATGTTATGTACTTTGTAAGATGAAGTTAAAAACCCAAACACCACAATCATTAATATATAAATGAAATTTTTAGTATGAAATAATAATGATAATAAATACCATCAGGTTGTTTCATGCCGGGAGTGATGGCTCGTAAAAAGTCATCAGGGGTCATATAGACTTCGGTATTGTCACCGTAAGTGAGTTTCACAGTTGCAAAGTATCTAAATATTTTGTCAGGGGTGGAGTAAGCCCTCATACGATTTTCATATTCAATTATCTGTGGTAAAAAATAATAAACAAATAATAAAAAGGAATGAACTAATTTTAGAACATATAGGTTATGTAGTGCATCAACAAAACTAAATGTTACAAAATTATAGAATGGGAAACACAAGCTACTCTAAATATTAAACAATCAGTCCATTTCATTAGAAAACATTACAGAAGAAGAAGCTTCCTTAACCCTTAAAGACTACTACGGTGTTTTTACACCCGGGTGACTTAATGTAATGCCTGTATCTTTTTTCGTTTTTATTGCATCACCTTGAGATTTTGTGTATTCTCGTAAATGGACAGTAGCCCTTGAGGACATAATGGTATAGTTACAAATTCATTGTAGCCTAAAAGGGTTAACTGTAGGTATGTATTGGTTCACTATCCATAGAAATTAGTCATAATAATTCGGTTGAAACGAGTACACAAATAAAAACTTACTTTTCTGTCTCTAAATCCTATCTTTTCTTTCCTGTATCTTTTCTTCTTAGTATCAACTTCGCTGTCAGAATCTGAGTCTGTGATTTCTTCTGCAGCTGTTATTGAAGGAAATACTTGGTATCTCAACCTAAAGCAACAAGAATAGTTTAATAAATAAATAAAATTAAATCATTAATATGATTTTCTTTATAATTAAAACAGAACCATACTTCATACTCACCAAACTTTATATGATGTATATGCTGTAGTAGCAAATAAAAGAGAATAAAACATGTATTTATAGGAGTATCGACGTAAGTTATCATTATCCCAATGCTTTTTATCATCGCTGTATTCTCTTTGCAATACTAATGATTTATTTAATGAAGAAAACCCTGTACGTATGGGATCACAAAGTAAAGCAGTTCTTCTCACTGCAATGACTCCTTTTGGAATTTTTATTAATTGTGGAGAAATACAATACATTTTCGATGATAAGGGCCCAATTTTAAGTAAAAGCAAACAATATTGTGTCTAAAACTCGACAAAATCCGACCAAACCAACCAAGAACTGATAGCCCGTTTACACTCGCGTGCGAGTGACGAGGCGAGGCGCGAGGCGAGCGACGAGGCGAGAGTGTGAACACTCGCTCGCGCCTCGCCTCGCGCCTCGCCTCGTCACTCGCAGCGCTCGCGTCGCGAGCGGTTTTTTGGTCACGAGTCAAAGGGCCTCGCGACGAACGCGAGCGGGGTGTTTACACTCGCGCTCTCGCTTCATTCGCGATTCAGCGTTGTGCCGCGCAGGTCGTTAAAATGGATGCGTCTTATGAGGAAACATTTGGATTTACTGGAGCATTTCAAAGGGAACCAATAGGCTATTATGGCTAAAAATTGTAATTAGTCCGTCTTTTAGCTTATTCATAAATAAAAGACACGTATTTTTCCTTTTTTCAATTAAATAAACAATACCAAAGATACAAGGCATCAAAAGTTAGGAGTGGGAGTCTTTGACGTAACTCGCTCCCGTAAAAATGGCTCACCGAGTGACGTCACGCGTAATTTCAACGGGCTATAACTTTGTAAGTTTTAGTCTAATTTACAAATTAAAAAATACGTGTCTTTTATTTTTGAATAAGCTAAAAGACGGACTAATTACAATTTTTAGCCATAATAGCCTATTCTGTGGAACCCAAAAATAAATACCATAAAATGAACCAAAAAGTAAACGATGCGTGGAAGAGGTTGTCATTACAAATGAAATGAATAGACCTTTAATTGATTTAAAACATAAGACATTTTACTTTTTTATTTGTATTTAATGTGTGTAGTTCAATAAACCATGACTTGTTGCCGCTAACATTTCGACGTCCTCCATTGTCGCGAGCTCAAAGACAACTGAACTCGTGACGAGAGTGTAAACACCAAGCTCGTTTCGGGGGGCGTGGCGCGAGTCACGAGGCGAGGTACGAGGCGAATCGCGAGGTGAGAGTGTAAATGGGGTATGACAATGACAACAATGTCATTTGTTTTTTTTAATCACACAGCTGTCAGATATCTTTTTTTATTCAAGTGAAGTGATGTAGTCCCAAATATTATGGTTACTTACAACAAGTGACTGTTGTTCGTAGATACTCTGTGTCGGTGGATTAGACATGGCATTTTCCATTTTATACTCTGTAATGTTTGTCAGTCATAGACAAAAATCAAAAACTCGCAGGTTGAAGAGGGAACGTGCATGATGCATTTTCTTTGAATTTTATCTCGATCTATCAAAATTTGACGGCGCTAGCGAGAGATTACATACGAATAGTGTCAAAGGTAAATAGAGATAGAATTAAATCCGAAAAACATTCCGGTGTGGTTTTAGTTAAACAATTTAGAATTTTATTTAGTGTTAGCTATTCAATTCGCCGTCTCTGGAAAACCGAGTTATATAACCTTGAATCACGAGACTAGTATTGATTGATCAGATAATTTATAGCAAAAATTGTTTTTTTTGTGTAACGTGTACTATAATATCAGGTATGTATGCTGACAAGTTTAATTAAATTAAAACGTTAGGTATATTTGAATAAATTATGCAACGCAATCATCAACTCTGTCACTTCAAGTTAAAATTTCAAAAAATCTTTGCTCTCTTAAAAAAGTTAGTAATGTATTAACTTATTATTTATTGCCGAAATTATCTTAAAACTGGGAATAATGATAAATTTCACATACTATGATTATTAGAAAGTAACCTTTAAAAGCCACCATGACACAGATTCCATAAATTCAATCTCCTTTCTAATAATTTTGGAATTACTTGCATGTAATGTTAGGTAATGATGTATTGTAATGATGTATTCTAGTCGTTAGAGTGGATAATATGTATATATTACCATAGTATACACTTCTTCCAATAAGATACCTACCTAACTGTTTGTGTATTTCAAATTGTGCAATTTATTTATTTTATTACATTTTGGAATTGGTGATGATAATGACATTTTATTTTATTTACCTATACCTAATGATTATTTATGTGTCTTCAATCTTATTTGTTTAGATGTGAGTCAAGATTCCAATAAATTAATAATTACACGATGACAGCATTAAGATAATTTGTATATTCTTTTCAAATAAAATCTGCTAACTTAGGTACTGTGTAACTTATATTCTTATCTGTCAGTTTATCACTGTAATTGTTTGCCTATCATAGGCATAATTTCACATAAAACCTTGAACTATATTGTTTATTTATAAATGTATACATCTTTTTAAAATAGATGCTTTCCACATGAATTTGAATGAGTGCCAATCTTTTGTGGAGGTGTGTTATGTGAGCAAATGAATTTAATTAAGATATTTCCAAACCATGGTGAATGAGAATGGAATTAGGGTTTAAGGTAGGGCTAATAAGTTGTCATAAACTGGGTTATCCTATCCTATACCATAAGGGTTATTGGGATTGTGATATCCTACCATATGGGAGCCAGAGTTAAGATATTCATCGACAAACAGATGTTAGAATCATATTCATTTATGTTAACATTTTATAAGTGCATGACCCTAGTCTATCTATATGAATAAGTATTTCTCTCTTTCTATTTGTACATGATTGAGGAGTAAGAAATAATTCTTAATCTACATCTCTCATTTATCTCATTGTTTCTCTTACTTAGTTAATCTTTCAAAAATCTTCCAGACACAATCAAACTCTACCACCGGTTTGTAGCCAGTTAGGACTTAACACTTAAATTAGTTGGATGCGGAATAATTTGAATATAGCAAATTGTATTTGTTAATTTCAGTTTATCCTCATCTTAACTAATATTATAAAGCTGAAGAGTTTGTTTGTTTGTTTGTATGTTTGTTTGTTTGTTTGTTTGAACGCGCTAATCTCAGGAACTACTGGTCCGAATTGAAAAATTCTTCTTGTGTTAAATAGACCATTTATCGAGGAAGGCTTTAGGCTATATAACATCACGCTGCAGCTATTAGGAGCGAAGAAATAATGGAAAATGTTAAAAAAAAAAACGGGGAAAAAATAACTATTCCACGCGGACGAAGTCGCGAGCACAGCTATTATCTAATATAGAGAGTAAAAATGCCAGGACATAGTATTGGATTTCATTTCAATTAGAACTATTCAATCTCTGTTTTAGTTGTAGTTGTCCATGTGCCTTTACTTAAAAAAATATTGATTTGAATTTTTCTGCATTCAGTAATAAATATGAAATGTTAGGGATTTAATGCACATCCTTGATGCAACGCAAATGTAAAATGAATTCATATTGGTTAACTTATCAATGTTTTTCATTTCATCATACATATCTATCTATATCTGTATAAATATATATAACACAAATATGACTGTCTAACATAGTGATCTATCAACACACAGTCGAAACCATTGGACAGATCGGACTGAAATTTGGCATGCAGGTAGATGTTATGACATAGGCATTCACTAAGAAACTATTCTAAATTAATTCTACCCCCAAGGGTATAAAATAGGGGATGAAACTCTACTCCACGCAGACTAAGTGGCGGGCACAGCTAGTCATGTATAAGTTTTTATTGTCCTTAGATCCGGCACTTAACTAGGGGGCTCTAAATCAAACAAGAAACATGCATCGTGCAAGGGTAGTACTGCAAATTACAAACAAAGTCGGGAACACCGAAAGGTTTGCATCATGGCTCCTGAATAAACCACAGGTAATAGAAAACATTGTTCATTTTAAATAACTTGACATGAAATAAAGTTGAATATTATATTGTAATTAATTTAATTTATGTAGATTTTGTTACCTATGTGTTATAAGTTATTATAACTTTATAAATTGAATAAAGCCCCAAACATGTTTTTATCCATATTATTTAATACAATGTTCTCTTTTTTTAATATAGACTGCTGCTGTGACAGTAAACGCCAATAGGTGGAAGAGTTCTACAGCAGCAGAGCCATTCCTCAATGGATCCAGCTCGGCATATGTTGAGGTCATGTACAATTCATGGCTCTCTGATCCCAACTCTGTGCATGCGGTAAGTGCTAGTACTTATTTGTTATCCTAGTTAATAATGTGGGACCTAATGTTATGGCTAAAAAAACTCCCCAAACCACAGTGTACGCAGATTGAAATGGTTCACCGTTTCAATCTGCGTTCACCGTAACACTTTTGGGATAACATCTCATCAATAGTACATAAGTAATAAATTATAATAGATCACATTGTCATCGGTTCTCAAATATTTTTTCATTAAATTGTATTTTACGAATGAATTTAATATTTTACACAGGTATGCTTTTACACAGGTATGTTTTTAAAGTATGACCGCAAAACAAAAACTTAAATATCAATTAAACATGCAAGTATTGTACTAACTTTGGTATTGCATTGAACATAAAATGGTGTCTAAGAATCCTTTCATAGAATACACTATAGATTTAAATACCAATTTTTTCTTATACAGACATTGTGTCAAACACAATTATCAGAGTAACAATGACCTTTGTTGTTCCTTTTTTCTCCTTGACATAGAAACTAGGGGAATGTCGAAATTGGAAGACTTTATTTTGGTCAATAGTTTTATGAAGGTGAATGGTTCACTTGTGTTATCAATACAATATAAGAGGCACATAAATGTATAATGTTTACTTAATTTTATTTGATTCTAAAAATAGAGATATGTGGTTACAACAATACTAACGTTATTCATTATCAATTAGTATACGAAAGAAATATTGTCATGTAGGTTGTGAAATAGCCTGTATTGGGATGCTTTTATTAATATAAATATGTCTACTTTGCTATATGATATGATATATATGACTACCGTGAAACGAAAAGAAAAAGTTTGATGTTGGTCGCCCTGACCTTCATGGCAGTTAATTAATTATTTTGAACCTGAGATATAGATAATGATCAATGCAGTCAATAAAAAGGGAGCTTATTACAAGTCTTGCAGATTTCTTATTAGAATTCTTATTAAATATAAAAATGCTTACGCACTCAGAATTAGCTTGGTGTAAGTTTACTGCTTATCACTTATTAAATGTAATCTAAAGTGATATTTTGTTATTGATCGACGATTACAAGTTAGTGTAGACAAAATATTAATATTAATTTATTATATTTCTTGTTAAATAAGCGGTACAGTCGTTGACGTAAGTGACAATGAAAGTCGGTGTTATAATTATTATCAACCTAAAGTGTCTGTACGACTGTAAGGATATCGCGACAGTCTTAGGTACAGGATAAAACGGGTGATTCTATTTTGTTAGTATGTATTTCGTGGATAAAGATGACTTAATCTAATCGAAGGTCTTCTTAGCTACAAATAAGGAAAACGACATTTCGCCAAAGCTTCGTTTTTCGAAAGGGACAAATTGGGATGATGACTAAAAAATAATTTAATGTCCATCAGATAGATTAATGAAAAATATTGGATACGTATTTTTTATTTTGCCTCTTGTTCAAAAACTTACGAAGATACATTGATTTTAAATGTCACATGACGTCACGTTAGAGTACAAAATATACTCTAACGTGACGTAGTTAGCCCCCACTCCGTAACTTTAATGCGCTATATCTAAGTATTTTCTTGTTATTTCGACAAAATAAAAAATACGGGTCTTATATTTTTTTATTATCTAAGAGACGGACTAATTATTTTCTTCATTTTCATACCTTGTCATCATCCGTATTGTAATTAGGGGACATTTTGCGAAAAGGCAACCTGAGACGAAAAGAAATAAACAACAAAACTGCTACAAATGCACATATTTGTCGAAATAACGAAATACGCGTCGGGGTTTCTTTTAACTATTATTGCTAACTATTATTTTTTGTTCTTTTGATAGTGCCGGTTCTCAGTAATGGTCTGGATTCGGACTTTAATCAAACAGATACATTTTAAGCGCATTATTTTTGTAAATGTTTTCCTTGAACGTCATAGTTCGTGTGTGTCTGATATACTTAATGGTAACTATGACTCACGGTACGATACCGATGTTGACGAAAGTCATACATGATTAGCAATTATGGCGTCTAGTACCTCTCGAGTTGTTATCGTCACCAATAAAAAGATCGCTTAGGTACTTCACACTTTGAAGAGATCTCCTTGAACTCCTTTTGAAAAAGATACATTAAATTATGCCTATTATAGGTGTTTCTGCCTTGCTATTCAAAAAAAATATATCTCGGCCACTTTCTCGGCGTTCATTCGAATTAGACATTAGTCTAGTACATGTAACGTCTAATTTGAATTATCATCATCAAAAGAAATTATGCCTAACATAGTATTTCAGCGGGGTCTATTCACAAATGCATTCGAAAATATCTCTTGTGGAATTTTCCTTGGTTTTCAATTGAAATTTTGACACTAATACAACTAATGTCTAATTTCGCCATTAACCTCTCAAAATCATCTGCTAGACATAGGACTCTTCAATTGTTCACCAAATTTGAATGACGTTCATTAAAAGTTTCCGAATCCGAGCGGAAATAGGCATTCTGAATAGCTCTGCAAATAAACTATGTAACCCGTTACTTTCTCTTGTTTTTTACTTTATCACACGACATTGCAACGTAGATACTTATCCTCCAAAACGTGGCGTATCATGTTATCAATTACGATAATTAGTCGTTTTAATTAATAGCATAGTTCCGTATTTCTTGGGCATTGTTTTGATTAGACTTTAAACTGTGAGTTCACGTGTTGCATATCAATAAATGCAATATCTTCTAAGTTAAGATAGTATAGAATACAAAACTTTCAACATAAAATTGTCTCTGCGTGTTAGTCCAATTTACGTGTGAATCTTAACTAGTTCTGGTTATCACTAGAATTTGTAAAGACTACGTAGTTAACTAATCATGCGAGCAGATGTGTTTATACGTTTTGTTAACGATGTAAATGTTTGTAAAGTTTAAGAATGTGACGTTCAAATGCTTAGTCTGGGGACTTTATTTTTATATCTAAGCTAGGAATTAAAATAAATTGTTTGTAAAATAATATTATTCCTTCCGGCCGCGCCATTTGATCCTATTGTTCAATTGCTCAAAACATGAAGATTAAAAATCCTTCCAGATCAGTCGACCATCGAGGATTCTTGACTGTGGGACCAATATTGACGAAATGCTGTATTGTATGTTGTTTGCGTCTGTTTTAAAATTGAAATAAGCAAAAGTATCATTCATGTTGTTCAAGGTTCCTTATTTAGCTAAAGGTCATGATGTTTTCTATGATAACAATAAGAACGATACGTATTAATGAAATGATCGTTAAAGGATTTCTTAAAGAGAATTCATAATGATTTTACAATTCTTTTTGCAAGCAGTAAAGTTTTAACTACGCCTCTGTGGCTTCCTGTTAGTTTGTAATGTAACTGACTTTATAATTCCATTGAATATTTACTACATTTCACGATTAGATCATGAGTAAGAAAACAAGATTAATTTCATCATGGGTTGGGCATGGGTTCACATTTCCATACACATAATTTCAAAAGCGAAACACGAATTCGACAAGTAGCTCTCGATATGAGTTTTTATGGACATATGTAATTATAAATCTCAGTGCCTCGCAGGATTTGTTTTTGTTATCGTGTTCTTACGCTATTATGATAACGCCCTCAGATTTTTTGGATTAATTTTGCATAATAATTGTATGATAAATATGACGCATTGACGTCACACGGGTTTTTAGCAAAACAAAGTGACATGAACTGGTTTTTCCAAGGACTCGATTTAAAGAAAAAAAAAACATAATTTACATTTAATTAAATTTTTTCAGCCATTATTTGGACTTTCCTCTGTCAAATATTATTTAATTCACATTTTAGGCTACTGCTACTACATATTTCTCACCATCGAGTTTAATACTTGATCGGTATGATTATGGTAGTTGCGTGCAGAAAGTTCACGATGATACAATATTGACTACAAAATGATACAATATTGACCACAGTGATTGATTTTTAGTTTTTGAAAAGTAGGTAGATATTATACTTTACGGGGCTTATAGCGGAGTATTGCTTGTAAGCTATTTATAGTCATAGTGATATAAAGAATAAGGGTAATATCTTATGTTTCATTCGAACGTTTATTGCTGATTTAAATATATTTTATCTTAAAAATGGATTAAGTCACAAATATTGTACGTACTTAACATAATGTTGTTCAAATTACCTTTCATATGATATGCAGGATATTTTGATATATCTATCCAGATAAACCGTTCCGCCTTGCTCATTTGATGTGTCGCCTAGAGATTTAAGGGGCTTGAGAGTAAAAATGTCGAGAAAATTTCCATTCCAGTAAATATCAGACACTTAAGTTGTCGGATTGTATACAAAGCCGTGCCACACCTGTACTCTCCGGTTGCGGCAGGTTATGGTCCGAATTGAATTATGAGCCATTCGGCTTACACTCGTGCAATATAACATGCTACATAGTTGGGAATGGTTGCTGGCCCACTTACGAAGATGTTATTATTATCACAAATGTTTGCAGCATGTGACGTTTGTTGCAGTCGTGGGACGCATTCTTCCGTAATGCGACCGCCGGAGCGCAGCCTGGCGCTGCGTACACCTCGCCGCCCAACCTCGCGCCCTACAACAAGAACGAAGTGCCTCTGTCAGCCCTGGTACCCGCCTCGGGTGGTATGCCCTCCATCGCTTCAGGTTTGGACATAGCAATAACTCAATAACTGCGGGGCTCTCTTAACGAGGGATCTCGATCGTTCATTCAAATATTCGATCGAATTGACAAAGCTTTCGCCAGCTTTAGAACTCTCGAATGTCGAATTCGAATGATCGCTCCAGAATATTTCCGCTCGGATCTCTCGTTTTGAATGCATTTATGAATATTTCCGCTGGACTATTAAAAGTATGTAGTAAGTATGAATATCTAGAACATATTTCCTTTTAACAGGATCTCCCATCAACGAGAAGATCATTGACGACCATCTCGCTGTACAGGCCATCATCAGAAGCTACCAGGTGAACACATTTCCTTATCAATAATATTACATACAAGTATTTTGTACAAAAGTATTACGACACTATTCCTTATTGTTTGCACATTTTGTTTAGTCTCATACTCGTCATTCCCTATGCCGATCCCTTTGGTGTTAGTTCCTGAAATGTTCTTTCTACTTGACACAAACTCGCGAATGCTATTTCGCACCAGTATTTTTTCAAATATCATACGAACACAAAATAGATACTCAGATTTTAAACTATATAAAACGTGCTTAATATACGTTATGCTTTGATACTGTTAAAGCCAATTCAATTGATGTGCATAACTATAAAATTTATAGTTGTACATTACAAATTCAAATATAATGGAAATTCTCGTTTTAATTTATTTAGTAGGCATTTAGGCGTTACGGCCCAGAACCGTTTAGGAAACGTTACTATGGTCATTGCAACTGCATGTGTACTGATTGGCATTGCGGTTTCGAGACTTTTTTGTTTTCGTGTCGAAATTGTATCACGACCCGGCGATGAGTTTTAAAATTAAATATAATAATGACACCATGATTGGTATTGATTTTGGGCGCGACGTTATCGTCAACACGTTGGGCGCCGTTGTTGTTTCGAGCCCCACGTTGGGCGCCATTGTTGTTCCGAGCCCCACGTTGGGCGCCAATGATATCGTGGACTGTAGTCGTCGGGTCGTGGCTGTAACCATTGGGCTAAAGTGACGATGTGGTGGCGGGTGCGTGGCAGGCTCGCGGTCACCTGGCGGCCGACGTGGACCCGCTGGGCATCACGACGGCCAAGCTGCCCGAACTGGGCATGCGCGCGCCACGCTCCGAGCTCATCATGAGGAAATATTTCAATTTTGGTACGCTGGAAACAAATGAAAAGTGTCGCTGTCAAAATATTTGGAAGCAATCACTTTCGTAAACGATCATGCCATAAAATTAACTAGATGAGCGTTGTTTTGCGTGTCACTTGAATGTTGTGTTTATATGCAGCGATGATCTACATACATATGTACCTACAAGCTACTGATTTAAAATTCCGCTATATTATTGGAATAAAAACAGTGATTGTTTTCAATAAACTTATTTATTATGTATGAAATTCATGGGTTGTGTATTATAAATTGGAATAATTGATTAGCTTATGTAAATGCATGTGTATGAGACATACCGCTGTTTACCGATATCTAGTCAACTACTTGTTTGCTGTAGCATACTCATATAAAGTCGTTTTTGTAGATACCTAACACAATCATATAAACTGTGACACTCAAGTCACAAAAATATCCGCCCTTTAATCAAACAAATAACAAAACATAGCTTTTTCCAAGTGTTCCTTCTCAGACTATGTTTCACTAACCTTCAGGACCGATGTAAAAGAATTGCTAGTCTCAACAGACATTGTTTATACAGTTATTTTATTTTGGTGTATAGATTTCTAGATTCACGGTAGCATGCATAGGTACATTATAAATATATTTTCCAGTATATTTATGAGGGCCAGTAATTTTTATTTAATTTTCTTTTGTTGGCTGATGTATCGGGGTGGCTCTATTATCGCTTATCGTATCTATCTCTGTTCAATATAATTCTTAATGAATAAGTATATGTGCGTCCATTTGAATACTAAAAGGAGGCTAAGATGCTAATCATTTTCCTCATAGCACGAGCGGTGTAATGACCTTTTCATAATGCTCTTAAAACAAGGTACTTCGTAAAACGTTGGCTGTATGTATAAATAGTTAATAGCTTTGACGACCAGGCCACTGTTTGACGCTCTTCCGCTATTACAATGTGAATTGTTTTCACGTGTGAAATAGTCTCGGGGTCACCTCGTGGCGCAGCTAGATCCGTTGGGCATCTCGACCGGGGACCCAGCGTCCAGCGGCGACTGGCATGGCGGGTTGCGCGCCTTCGCTAACGAAGCTGTCATTAGACAACACGTACGATTTGGTATGAAGTATTCCATTTCCGACATATTGCTATTGAAGCTTAGCGGGGTGTCAACTGGCGTTGCATTCGAATTGTTCCTACTGTTGTCATTGATGTCGATTTATTCAAATGCTGCTTTATCTTATCAACGAGACGGTATTATCTCGATCTTGGGTTGGTTGATTGAAGATAAGGCTAGTACTTATGTTAAATCCAGTGAGCAGGTATTTAGTGTTTAATAATGATTTTATGTACCTAATATTACTTAGTGTAGGCGACAATGTAGCAATCCAGTTAACATTTTATTAATTTTCAACTAGCAATATGAGTTTCTCAATCGGTTTAGGGGTCTTAGCTTCGAACTCACCCGCAATATGAGCACCATCCTCTACTATCCGGAGCGGAGCGTCTTTGTCTTGCCGAAAGATATTGACACAAACGTAGAATGCGTAGAGTTTTGTACTTTGCTTTTAGTTTGGGTGCTTGGTTTGTAGATAATGGCAACTATTTATTACTTTACAACACCTCAACGGTGGTGCTTGGGCTGTTATATTATTGTAATTTAAGTACATTTACAATATATGCTGTAATAGTTTATTGTAAATACATTTATTTTTCTGTACCACAAATATTGGTTGTAGCGTTTAATCGTAATCTAAAACAAATTGAGACTAGCTTTTTGTGAAAACGTTCGGTCACTAATATTGTACACTCGTAGTACCTAATAAAATAAACTGTGCCTAATTAATTTAAATAACATTATCATATAAATTCAGTGTACTAACTTATTAATACTTTAGGAGAAATGTTAATTATTATTTATTTGTCGTCAACTTACACTATTAATATGCAATCATATTCCTTTACTAGATCAAGTAGAAGTCCTTGTAAAACCCACGCATATCCCCGTATAGTTTAGAGAATTTCCTTATAAATTAGAGAGATGAAGTATGTGAATAGTCTATGTTAATTTTAGTTATATCTATCTATCTATGTATTAAAGTAAGTAGCTACATCGAAGGATAGTAGGCAGGCGAAGGAAATATATTTCATTGTTATATAGTAGTTGTTGGGTGAGAAGTCTAGTTGATAAGTTAATTGTGAAGATTCATTAGGAGACAATGTACTATTAAAGATATGTAGGTATTCCCCCGGTGTTGTTGACATATCGAAAGATGATAAACCGCGGACTAAATAGGATGTGAATGTGTTATCAGCTGTCAGCAAATTGGGTGTGGATTATTTTTGTTATTTGACGACACCGAGTGTCGTGAGGTTATTCTGAATGACATTCGAAAGATTTCGGGTTCGTATCCCGCCTTTAATAATAATTAAGAAAATGTTGTCTTTTCTCACATAAGGTGGTTCGAGTCAAAGTTATTGATAGACGCCCCAATCATAATCACTTCCTGGCACTCAATACGAGGAAAAGTTTGTCACCAAGTTATGAGTGGCGTGATTTGTCTAGCCCATAGGTTATTTAAAAAATGACGGCCTCAGTTATAGGACACAATGTGTATATTAACAAATTAATGCAAAACAAACGCTAATACTTTTATCTAGCCTTTTTATGACCTTATTATCTTATTTTGCTTCTTATTCGACACACTATACAACAACTAACTTCAGAATATAACGGCAGAATGTTACGCATACTTAACCAGTATATTGTGAACTAAAAAACAGATCCGAGGACACCATATAGCGAAACTCGACCCGTTGGAAATAGCAAACGTCGAACTGGCGAATAAAAATCCCCGGGAGGTGATACACAACAGCTACAGGTTTGGTAAGGAGACCTGACGCATTCACCGCACCCTGGCCGCTCGGTGTCCTCTTTAGGGTTGCCAACTGGTTTTGCATACGATTAATTGTCACAAGTACGTACTAAAAAATCCTCTTCAGCGAAATATTTGCTACTCGCGCTGTTTAAAATGGTTTTAAAGTGTACAGAGGTACAGAAAGTCAGTCGAAAGTCAAAGATGACAAGATCTTCATTGATGACTTCCAATATAAGTAGGTTGAATTTTCTGGGTTTGATTCCCAGTTGGATCAATATAAGAATATATTATATTTTCTAAATTGTCACATCTCCGAATCTTGCGGTCATTTTGAAGTCATGGTCTGGTTCTCATAGTACATTAAACAACTTTACTTTGGAATCAGATAGTATGGCATGGCCTGGCTCATTTTGAATATCTTTTTTGCTAAATAATGGTAATATTTTTCATGAAAAGCAGTAAATTCTAGGTTGCAATGTAATGTGTAAATAATTAGAACACGAAAATTATACCTATATTGATTCATGGAATGTTGTAAAGTGTGGCAGAAAACGACTGATGGAGATATTTTCCAAAAAGAGATTTAGCATTGCGTATTTTTTCTAGAATTAGGTCATTTTACGTGGTGATCTCACCACACGGTATGGTAGTGTTGGCAACCCTAGCCCTCGAGTAGTTATGGCGGACCAGCGGGGCCCTCCCAATATTTTATGAACAGATCTCTAAGTGCTTAATTCACTTTCCGACTTCTTAATTTTACTTAAAAATACCTCCTCTATCAAGCACTGCCTGGTTTCGTACACAAAATCTATGGTGTTACCTATAACTGTACTACTTACATTCTAAAGTGTTTACTGGTATCAGTTGAATTATATTTATATTAGTTGCGTTTTTTTAAATATGATTTCTGTTCGTAAATTATTTTAGCAACTGATCGCCATAACTACATAACATGTCTCAATGTGGTCTTGCACGTGGGTCTGGCAAGCACGCCTTTTTCAGGTTTCTGTTCCCACACCAGATTCTGCACAATACCTATCCATCCATGTTTATACATTTTATTTAAATTGCATGTATAGGTGCTCTTTTTATTACCTATTTATTATACATTTTATCATCGCATGGATTAAGATGCATGTTCGCTATAGAATTACACATTAAGTATATTTATTATAATGGTTTATGTATGTTGGTTTTAAATCGAAATATAATGTGAAAATGTACTAGTTTGTATTTTGACATTGAAACTAGCGTAGAGGCGTCACGTGTACCCACCTCATCTTTACGTTGGACCGTTTCCAATGAATCGTTTCGCCCATACTGTTCAACTAGACCTACTAGTGTATGTTACTATAGGATGGCCTTTGGACTCATAATCAAATTCATAAATACCTGTAGCGCGAATGTATAATCAACGTTGGGAATAGAAGTTTAGCTTGGGTCATTATGTTCCACTTATACGATCGTCGCAATACTACTGTCATGCCCATGTGTTGTTCACGAAAACTAGTAAAGGGATATGAAGTCATCGCTCCAAAATATGCTTCTATATGTGCTTTTGGGTTTATCGAAGCGGGATTTAATTTGAAAGTGAAATTGTAAACGATAACTCCATTACTTTCGATTGTTATCTTGACTTATTTTTATTTTTATCTTGGTAATGAATAACAAGCAATAATCGACTATCTGTCGTATACAAATCAAATATGTACGTACGTACAATCAACAGCAAAAGTTTGAAGAATTTCTATTAATAAATGGACGCTACTGCTTTGACTGCATCTACTTTTGCTATTGACTGTTTTATTTACAATTGTATATGTACTAATAATAGTGATAAAGTAAACTTGTATATGTACTAATAATAGTGATAAACTCTTGATATATTTTTATAGCCAGTAAATAATTGTTGCTTAATTTTACAAGTTAATATGTAGTTACTTATATTCTCATATAATTCGAATAACGTAATGAGATTTAATATAAAATATAGACAAGTATAAAACTTAGGGCATAGTTTTGATTTCTATACGACAATTCCCGTGTTATATAATGGAGTTATTGGATTACAATGGGTTATTTATTGTTTTGGACGTACATACTCTCATGATTACTTGTTATATTTTAGATGAAGCTGATATGGACAGAGTATTTAAATTACCGTCCACCACCTTTATTGGAGAAAAGGAGAAAGCTTTGCCTTTGAGGTAATACAATTATTCTGTAACTTACAAATTTACAACGTCTGAGTAACATCCAACAAAAAATGTCTGATGTAAATTTTATGGGCTCCGGCTTTTTTGGTTGACAATAAAATTAGTTCGGCTCTGTATGCCTCAACATTATGTATATTAATTAACCTAAAAAATTGGCGCCTTTTATTACTCGTGTTATTGAAACAACTTTTCGACCTTAACGTTACCTTGGTAATGCAGTCAACGACCTATAAGGACCTCATTTGTAAGGTATTAATATCCTTTTACTTTATCAATAGGGAAATTCTGAACCGGCTTGAACAGGCTTACTGCAACAACATTGGCATTGAGTTCATGTTCATCAATTCTCTGGAGCAATGCAACTGGATCAGGCAGCGCATGGAGCCTCCCAATGTGACCAAGATGAACCCTGATGAGAAGAGGCTGATTCTTGCCCGTCTCACTAGGTCTACTGGGTGAGTTAAGATGTTCTATCTTCTAACTAACATTGTTGTCCGTGTGGTTTGCGTATTTAGATGATCACGGGATGAGATGAGAGTGTCGTAGAAGACGACTAAGGGAATATCAGAAAACAGGCAGCAGCGTCTACTTAGGTACAAATAACCACTGCCCTCCTGCCAAGCGTGGCGAATCTCACCAGATGACAATTGTCATTGGGACAGGCCTATGTAGTCAGTAGTGGATCAATGCAAGCTGATGATGACTAATATTAAAAAAGGGAAAGTTTGTATGGATGAATGTTTGTTAGTCTTTCACGCGAAGATTACTGAACTGATTTTGCTTTACAGTTAGCTTATACATCCGATTAATACATTTTGCGTGGAAAGACTTGTCTTGACCCTTGGGTTGCAGCTACTTATTTATATTCAGAAAAAGTAAGATACTATTTCCCGCAGATCCTACTAAACAGATTTGAATGAAACTTTACAGTATAATAAGTATACCTGACACATCAGATTAATACATAGGCTATTATTTACAAGGATATTATCATTTCCCATCAACAATATTCAGGCCAGCAAAGCCGCAGGCTGAAGATAGTACAATATAAATGGTATTTGGTTACAAGGGCACCAAAAGTTCAATCAATATTTTAAGACTTCACTTGCGTTTTTTACGCACTATACGATAATTATGTCACAGATTTATAGTTGGCAAGAACTTGAGCATGGCAGATAAAATTAATTACTTTCAGATGCGAAGGTCAAAGCTTATTTTCGGCCAATAAATTGACATGATGATCTAAATAAATAATTTAATGAATTGGGGTCAACAATGTATATAGCATTATTTTTTGTGATTTTTATAATATTGTCTTACTAGGTAAGATAAGACAAGATAGTTTATTACCAACTCGCGATCCGCCCCGGCTTTGCGCGGGTTCTATATGCATATATTATACACATAAACCTTCCTCTTGAATCCCTCTATCTACTAAACAAACACGCATCAAAATCCGTTGCGTAGTTTTAAAGATATAAGTATACATAAAGAAAGACAGAAAACAAAAGTGATTTTGTTTTATACTATGAGTGATTCGGAATCAGTTGATAGCGCACCTCATCCCTTCTTTTTAACTATCATCTACCCAAAGGTTGTCTAGAAGAGATCATTTATAGCGATAAGACTGCCGCACAAATGTCTATTATAGGTTACACCGTATCGTGAGCCATAAAGCATACCTTTAACTGATTCTCTTTTCATATATGAACGAAGTCAGCACCTAATATTGTTTTCATTCTTATTATAATTGATACACATTCTGTAGGTGACACTTGTGTATCTAAATAGGTAGCCGATAGCATAAATAACATAAGTGCAAGTCTAGACCAACGGTACTGATTATAAAACATTACGAGGTTCGTTGCCCCTTAGTCTATAAAAGCAGTAGCTACGCATAACAAGCTGTGTTGACATTGACATTGAGAGTCATGTGGCCGGCGGCTGAGACGCTGGAAGTAATAATTGTTTGCACTCAAGGCCCTCGGACACAAGACAGCTATGATATGTGGCCCTGTTTGGAATGGTTTATGAGAGTTCCGTCGAGTATTTCCTGATCTTGAAATTGAGATCTCGAGAAAAATTGTCGTCGTAGCCTTACTAATATTATAAATGCGAAGCAGTGTCTGTCTGTCGAGATTTCACGCAAAAATTACTGAACCGATTTAAATGTTTTTTTTTTACATTGGCTAAGCATAGTGGCTTCCTTTCGTCTGATGAAAAGCTGGAAAGGTCGCCCAAGTCGCTCTGACAAAGGGCTGGAAACCTTACTTTCCAGTCAGTGTTGTAGTACAGCCATACTGATCCTAAGATTTTTTCTTACGCTTCTTGAAATCTAGTCCACAGATACCTACTTTAGAGCCTGTGAAATGATATAGGTACGTTTCTTTTAATAGGAAAAAGGATACAGTCCATTTTATATTAACGGAATCTTGTGTCATTTGTGCCGATAAACAATGATAATAGCATCCTTATAATATCCAACGAATCTGGGTTACTACGAAATAATTTCTTAATAAAAACACTTGGTAATTTTTGCATTCAGTTTGTTTTTTGAACTTTGAGTCTAGGACTGAATCGTATGTTCCGTCGACAAGCTGTCACGGTTATCTACATGTTGCATTGATAGCTTATCATCAGGTGATCTTCAATACTTATTATTTGTTTATATTAACTTTAAACATTTGATTAGATTCGAGAATTTCCTGGCCAAGAAATGGTCTTCGGAGAAGCGTTTCGGTCTGGAAGGCTGCGAGATCCTGATCCCGGCTATGAAGCAGGTCATCGATGTGTCCACGCGCCTGGGAGTAGAATCCATCATTATGGGAATGCCCCACAGAGGTAAATTACGTCTATTAATCAACTGTACCTAGCAATTAATAAATCAACAGCCTTGGTCCGTTCATTGCTGAATATAAGTCTCCTTTAAATCGCGCCACATTTCTCTATCCCGGGATTCTTCTTTCTCTAACAGTAGCTAATACCTTCCATAATTTGTACAAGGGTATGTTTTGAAGCAAACATCTTTTAGGGAAACGTACAAGGAATAGCTAGTAAAGTATAGGACTAAAGTTAGAAATGTGATGATATTGGTATTCTTATAATTTATACTGACTTATATCTGAAGACGAAAATAGATGGATTATCTAGTAATTGTTTATCGCAAAATACTGCAGACTCATTTGTTTGTAAGTTATGCATGATTTACATAAAACTGCTATGCGATGCGATGCGAATTTGAAACGCACAGTCACAATACGAAATGCTATGATGCAATTTTGTACAGTAAGGCATCTCCCTTCCCTGATTCCGGTAAGCATTCTTTCGATGCCCGTGTCACCGCTACTGTACAGTGTACACATTTTGAAGATTGAATCGTAACGAGAAACGATGGCGATGGGCGATTTTGGAAACCAAGACCTTAATTTACAATTTCTTTCGATGCGCCGTCGTATCGCATTTGTGTACAAGCCCTTAAAACGGAGCAAGTTCAATGTCGTGAAAGTTCCGGGTGTCAAAGGAGATAAAATCTATTATAGACATGTAGAGTCATTGAGAGGCGGCGCTTATCTTTTCCATCTAACAAAATGATAAAATCAGATCTCCGAGACACGAAATTCACAGAAAGATACGTTGTCGTGTTTGTTGCATTTGTTCCAATATCACCATGATCTTCATGAAACTATACAATTGCTATGTCATTATTGAATGATCAAAACGTATACAATGGTAAATTGATGCTCTCGGTGGCTAATGATATACTGTTCAGTCACGCCGGATGGCTCAAGGCTACAATATCTACGTAAAACAAGCGCAAAGAGGTCACAAGTGAATTGTAAACAGTTTCGTGAAAGAGTTTAGCTCCAGTTACGATCCAGGCCTCCGGTGTTATGAGGTTACAACGTAACGACGTAAATGACGTGATTTTAAGACTGTCTACGAAATAGGGATGTATGTTGTGGGGGTCAAAATAATAACATTATATTTAGTCCGTATTTTAGATCATAAAAATGTATTGGACACGTATATTTCCTTTTTTCATTCAAATAAAAAATAGCAAAGATACAAGACATCGAAAGTTAGGAGTGGAAGTCTTTGACGTCACTCTCTGTCGTAAAAATGCCTCACCGTGTGACGTTACGCGTAATTTCAACGGCCTATAACTTTGTAATTTTTAGTCTAATTTACAAATAAAAATGTGTTTTTTATTTTTGAACAAGTTAAAAGACGGACTAATTACATTTTTTAGTCATAATAGCCTATTCTACTTATTTGTGCGAAAGTTTGTTGGGATGGCTGGATATTTTGTTACTCCTTCGCGCAAAAAGTACTGATTGGATTTGAATTACTTTAATTTGGAGTCTGTTATACTTTATAATAGTTTCAAAAATATATTGTTCAATTTCAGATTATTATAAGTTTTATTGCCTCGTGGAAAAGTCACTTTCTCTTATCAAATATGCTCGCTGTAGGTACTGTTTATTGGAATTTTGCGATTATTATTACTGCGGTTTATTGTTTATGGTCGGCTGATATAGCATAATGGTTTTAATTTCACCTAAGTCTGCAAATCTTGGTATACGTTAGGTAATATTTTCTATAATTACAGGAATTAAAGTTAAGGGGTAACGATATTAATTACTATCTAAAATAATAAAAAAATCTTATGTAATAGATATCGTGATTTATAATTTCAAACCCGGCTGTAAAATCCGATTCTAGTTTTTTTTTTATAATTTTTTTAACACTAGTTATGCAACGCATTTTTTTTTTTATGCAATCACAATCATGTTCTATAAATGGTTTTATTGAACCCAATTAAACCTCTTTAACTGGATTTATAACCTGGTGTTGGTGGTGGCTAATGCGAACGGCCAAACGGATGTGCAAGGCGAGAATAAACCGATTTTTGCCGGGTGAGGGCTTTCCATCGTAAACTATGACTTCGCTTAACATCAGGCGAATCATAGTCAGGCCGGTGCAGACCAAGAGCTAATTACACCACACGATATTAAGTGCCCTGCACGCCGGATGGGCGGGTACCCTAGTTAGTGCGGCGCTTATTACACTACTCTGAGAATCGGTCCCTAAATCAGTTGATGCGTGATAATCGCCCTAAATGTTATTACATTACCCAATCGATAGAGCGGTTAGGTAGCTAGGCAAATCGGAATGATCCGATCGCCCTAAATCGGGACACTTCTCACTAAATCTTATTACACTACTCTTATTTAGGGTTAGGGTCCCTTGATATTGGATAGTGTACTCGTAATAGGCCTTTAAGCCAGGTGGTTAGCTTAGTTTAGCTCGCGTTGCTGACGCAGCTTTCCATATTATACGCATAGTTTGCGGTCTGCACACAATATAGAAAGCTCTTGTGTTTCTTACTTTATCTATTTTTTTGATTCCTAGCATACTTCTTTCCATAGCTCTTTGACAGTGTTCTAACATATCCCTGTGTTGTTTAGAGAGTGCCATCCCTTCATCATAGATTGATATTAATTGTCGACAGGTCGTCTCAACGTGTTGGCCAACGTTTGCCGCAAACCTCTCCATCAGCTGTTCACCCAGTTCGCCGGTCTCGAGGCGGAAGATGACGTAAGTGTCATATACGGTGCCATTGCTGATAACGCGGGGAGGCGTGTATCGATCTTTGTGCCAGACGAGTGAAAGGTACACGGATCAAACTGGGCTGCGATAACGCACGTCTTGAGATACGGGAACTGTATTGCGACTGATGGAAAAGTATTTACTGGTATCATCATCTAAGTTACCTGTGTAATTTGAACCTTATACACTTGAAATAGAGTTGAAATCGGATGAAATTTTTCAACTGCTGTGTCTGAATAATCCTTTAAAATCAAGCCGACATCTATCTAATAATAATTTATATGGTGCAAAATTCAGGTATTAAACTCTTTATGTGTTATTAAAATGTCCATTCCGTATCTTTTTGTTCATGAAAACAATGCAAGAATACTCGATAAATAATATTTATAACCTGTGCTATTGTGCACGGACATATTATTATGTGAAGTATATAACAAAACTTTTGTATTAAAGTCGATTTCCATTCCTATTATTTTCCTTAAACTTACTATGCGCAGGTTTCGGTCAACGTTCCACTCAGTAAACATTTAATATGCATTGTGTGTAGCTCCTTAGTATTGCAGCGTTATAAATACATGTATAAATAGATACAGCTCTTCAGCATACTTTAATATTTATAGATTAGGATCATGCTTTTATATCGATGTAGAGATCTATTTGCGCATCATCAGTGCAGAGAAATTAGTTATTAATTGTGTGTAAAGGCCAACTTGCCTGCCCAGCGTGGCAATTATGGGTATATGAGGGAGGATATACCCACTTGGGTAAGTACAGCCTGAGTCCAGAGGCCTATGTCCAGCAGTGGACTGCGATAGGCTGATGCTGATGATGATGTGTAAAGGCCGGACTTTGGCCATGTTGTTTATAGTCTGCCGAACTATATACGAAATGGTTTGGAGAATGACGTCACAGACATTGTCAAGCTTTTAGAATTTGATCTTTAGAGACAATGAAATACTTATATGCTCTGTGTACTATCATAAATGATCTTTAGCGATAATGAGCTAATGGACTTTGTGAACTGAATTTCCATTTTCTCAAAACAAAATCTACTCTAGCTACAAAATTTTGCAGCCAATCATCTACAACGCGAGAAATGTATGTTAACCGTAGTATAATTGAATGTCGCGTATAATTTTAAATAATTAGGTGTGAAGTACACGCTATTGTTTCTCACAGGGCTCCGGTGACGTCAAATACCATTTGGGCACATACATCGAGAGGCTGAATCGCGTCACGAACAAGAACATTCGCCTGGCCGTGTGCGCCAACCCGTCCCATTTGGAGGCCGTGGATCCGATCGTGCAGGGCAAGACCAGGGCCGAGCAGTTCTACAGGGGAGACAATGAGGGCAAGAAGGTGAGTTTAAATTTTTTTTATGGAATAGGGAGCAGACTAGCGTACGGCTCACCTGATGGTAAGTGATAACCGCCGCCCATGTACATCTGCAACATGAGTTATACATATACAGCTGCGCTGCCGGCCTTTAAGAAAGAGGTACGCGCTTTTCTTGAACATTTGAAGGTCGTATCGGTCCGGAAACACCGCTGGCGACAAAGTATTCCACAGTTTAGTTAACTTTGAATTATGTTAGTAATATGTGACGCTCTTGCGGTGAAGGAAAATATAAAACAAGGTTGTGTGTAGTTGACAAAACTGCACTTAGGCAGCGCGTTGTACTAAAGCCTTGTCGGTCTAGTTACGGGTAGCTCGAGCCCCTTTATGGATATTTATAATATGGCTGTTAATGATGATGTGTGAGCATATCATATATAGTACTAATAATATCTGATTTTAGTTATCCGACGAACTTATTTAGAAAAGTTGACCTAACTAAAGTTAAATTTGAAACCTACTACGTTCAGACAAACACTATGTAATATGTTACTGCACATTGATTAATATTTATCTAGCTTATTTATGAACGTTAACGAAATTAAGTACTCGCATACAAGTTATTGTCATCCATAAACAACATAATTTACATTATCATGTCATATTTTGTTTTATCATATCTTTCTTAAATATTATCGCTCTATGGAAAAGTGGCAATGTAAAGGGGCGGGGTTGCCATTTGCCACATATACATACCTCAATATACTATATTGTTGAACTAACAAAGGCTATATAATCAAGATAAAATTATGTAAACAATTTGACTGCGCTGTTATAATTGTTATCTAGTTTATCAGAATATGCCTATGTGCGTAGTGCGAAATTTATTGACAACTAGCTGTGCCCGCGCATCGCCCGCGTTCATGTAGGTGTGTCACAGAAGTGTTTCTTCATCCCTTTTTTCGCAATAAAACCTATGCTATGTCCTTTCTCAGGGTCTAAAGATTGTATGTGCGTGCGGAGGTTTAAGCGGGAAAGCGTAACAGAGTTACTTTCGCAATACATAATAATATTAGTAGGGATGTTTTGTGTGATATAAAATACCACCACGTAACCATTAATGGTGCCTAATCTTCGTGCGAATACCAAAATATATTATTGCATCATATTTAAATCATTCAAGTATAGCGTTGTCAACTGATATGACGTACAGCAAAACATAGCTGAACTTTGGCGTGATAGCCACGCCCACCTCCCATTCGCATATATTGAAGTGATAAGTAATTTCTGCAGATGAAATCATTATTTACTATTTCGACATTATGCCTGATTTGAGTTTAATACTTACACTTGTGTTTCGAAAGAAAGTTTTAAATATTAAAATGATAGGGTATGTTCAATTGTATCTTTTGAATGGCTTGCCAAAAACTATTTCGTATTAAACATATCAATACGGCTATGTTTCCTACTGTCAAATTAGTAAGGATTAATGAGGGTTTTCTGAAAAAAGAAATCCACCAGATGGCACCATATAACAGGCAAGTCAAACTGTTACGTGATTGGTTCATTTTGACATGACACTGACATTTATATAGCAACTGACCAATCACACGATAGCTGGACTTGCCTTTTATGTGGTGCCATCTGGTTCTTCTCTTTTCAGAAAATCCTCGTTGCAAAGTTTTCGATTTCGGAGTTTTAGTCTCACACAATATTAAATAGGTTTGCTGCATGCTTATTTTTTCATACAATAGAAATCAGAATTGGTTTAATTATACCTCGCATATCAGCGTTACACAACATAAAGTAATGTACGAAGAAAATCCGTTCGTTACCTACTTTAATTTATTTAAGCAAGCCTGGTTTATCTAGTTTATGATTGGGCTTAGATAAGTATGCACTGGTTTGAAGCAGTGTAAATGAACATCACGTAGGTAGTTTGGAATTTGTATATCGATGTATGGTTTGGTATGTAAGACAGTGTTGTTTGTTTACATAGTACTGAAAAGAGCCTGGCAAATGTTACTTGGCTTTCATCCGAATAAAAAACGTTGCCGCTGGCGCCAATTTCATGCGTAAATGGGATATTATTAATCTCCACGATACACGTCGTTAGTTTCTCGTCGTTTTGCTTAGATTGTAGTTTGTACTATAAAGTTATCACATCATCATCATCAGCCTATCGCAGTCCACTGCTGGGCACAGGCCTCCAGTTATTCAGTACTTAGGTCAATTATGGAGACTTTACCTATAATCCCCACGCTGCACGCTGGGCAGGCGAGTTGGCGATCGCAAAGTTATCTCTTTTAGTATCATTATGTTATACATTCCAGTGTTACGAGCCTTGATGTCTTGTTAGTTTGTAAATATTTTGGACATCTGATAGCCAATTAGCAATCAATTTAGTGAATTATAATTAAAACGAAGGCCACTGAGCTCATTACGAAACCAGACCTAAAAAGCAATTTAGTTTGTCAATTATATGTTTACTACACAAGTATCTTGAGATAATAAATTATACTATCTTCGGACAAGAGTTTCGAAAACCGTCAACAGCTCGAATCTCTAGCGAGAGGCTCACACCTAACCAACACTAGGGCAATAAAACAATACTTCGCCGTATATTTGGTTTTTCTTTGTTCCGTATCTCCTTAAACGATATTTTATCCCGTCCTGCCTTCTAAACCAAGGATCGTGGGTTTCATCCCCACCCAGACACATTCGTGTGATGAACATTTACGTTTGTTATGTCTTATATTTGTATATGTCACCGGAAAATAGCAAGAATTGTTAGTTGATCAATTTCCTAGCTAATTGATTAACTTCCGGAAAATAATAAACGGCATTTGAAATGTATTATTTAACGTACGTATTTTAGTAAATTGATCATTTTTCGGGGTCTTGCCGTAAAATCATCCGACGAAGGTGAGGTGAACGTTGATTGGTTCAATGGCTCACGTGGCGTTATCCCGGCAACCAATCGGGGAACAGTGTATTAATTTACGGGTAATAGTGCACCGTTAAATAGTACATTGAGCAACGATTGGCCCATTTGAGGACGATTTTACTTGTGTCCAAATCGTAAGTTATTAAATGACTGTCAGGCTACCGTAAATTGATCAACTACTTGAAATCCATTGCGTTAAATAATACATTTCAACTACTCTTTGTTATATTCCGAAAGTTAATCAACTACCTAGGAAATTGATCAACTTACGATTCTTGCTATTTTCCGGTGACATATATATGGTATCTTCGTTGCTCTGATAGCCATAATACAAGTGCATAAGCTGTTTACTTTGGAATTACCTTACGATAACCTATTGTTTTGTTCGCCAGGTGATGTCGATCCTGCTGCACGGTGACGCCGCGTTCGCCGGGCAGGGCGTCGTGTTCGAGACGATGCACTTGTCGGACCTGCCCGCGTACACCACGCACGGCACCATCCACATCGTCGTCAATAACCAGATCGGCTTCACCACCGACCCTAGGCACTCGCGCTCTTCGGCTTACTGTACAGGTATGGTCAATTAACAGCATTTTTCGGAAAAAAAGGGACTTCAATATGGTGACAATGGGGTGGGACCAACTCAGAAGTACACCCTTTCGAACAAAAAATAATTTTTCAAATCGGTTCACAATTCTCGGAGATATGTGGTAACAAACATACAAGAGAGGTAGGGCATAGGGAAGGACCTCCACCCTATAGAATACCGCAGCCAAATGACCTCCGGGTCGTGTTTCTGCTGGTGAGTAGGGTCTCCGGAACTCGTGGGGGGTAGGGTTGGGCCGGCATAGCAGTGGCAACTGACAGGTTACTAACCAGTTACTTGCCAGTTGTCACAGCGATTTGGGCTTCTCTTTCGCTTTCCATCAGGCGTAGAGAAGCCATTATGTCGAGCTATTATAAAAAAAAAACAATAAAAAAAAAATAATTGAGAACCTTTTTTAATTTGATCAGTAAGGCATTAAGACGAATGTTTACATTTAAAAACGGTGTTGACGTTTCTGTGACGTGACGTTACTGGGCTATGTAAACTGCGCACCAGTAACAAACTCCACAGTTACCTAAGCTACCACAAAATTATATATGTAGTTATCCATTAAGCCTATCAATTTAGAACTCAACAATTATACCGATTCGTTCGACAAATAATGAGTCGAGTAGTTTTAATGGAATCTATACTCCATGGATAAGCTAGCGTGATCGACATTCTAATATAATCTGAAACATTATCTATTCAGACGTTGCCCGCGTGGTGAACGCACCAATCTTCCACGTGAACGGCGACAATCCCGAGGCGGTGATGCACGTCTGCAACGTGGCTGCCGAGTGGCGCGCCACCTTCCACAAGGACGTGGTCATCGACATTGTCAGCTACCGCCGCAACGGGCACAACGAGGTCGACGAGCCCATGTTCACGCAGCCGCTCATGTACCAGAAGATCCGCAAGACCAAGCCAGGTCAGTTACTGTGTAGATGACAGTTTACACAAGGACGTGGTCATCGACATCGTCAGCTACCGCCGCAACGGGCACAACGAGGTCGACGAGCCCATGTTCACGCAGCCGCTCATGTACCAGAAGATCCGCAAGACCAAGCCAGGTCAGTTACTGTGTAGATGACAGTTTACACAAGGACGTGGTCATCGACATCGTCAGCTACCGCCGCAACGGGCACAACGAGGTCGACGAGCCCATGTTCACGCAGCCGCTCATGTACCAGAAGATCCGCAAGACCAAGCCAGGTCAGTTACTGTGTAGATGACAGTTTACACAAGGACGTGGTCATCGACATCGTCAGCTACCGCCGCAACGGGCACAACGAGGTCGACGAGCCCATGTTCACGCAGCCGCTCATGTACCAGAAGATCCGCAAGACCAAGCCAGGTCAGTTACTGTGTAGATGACAGTTTACACAAGGACGTGGTCATCGACATCGTCAGCTACCGCCGCAACGGGCACAACGAGGTCGACGAGCCCATGTTCACGCAGCCGCTCATGTACCAGAAGATCCGCAAGACCAAGCCAGGTCAGGTACTGTGTAGATGACAATGAGCCACATGGCTCGGCATCTGAATCAAAGTTATTCGCTGGCCCATGGCCGGTACATATTCAGTCATGTTCCACATACTACAAATGTACATGATCCCTATAATTAAGTATATACTTTGTTATCAGTGGCTAGGCTCTCGCTTAAGTTAGTATAACTAACTTGTTGTAAAAATCTATGATCAAGCGATACGTCTTTGTAATGAATCTTTCATTCAAGATTCATAGTCATTTCATTGGTGGCTCCGATAGATAATATATGATTTTCAACACGTACAATTGATTCAAACGATAGACTGTTTTACTTAAAATTTTCATTGAAACATTGCTACAGTACTGGAAAAGTACGCCGACCAGTTGATCACCGAGGGCGTCGTCACCGCTGAAGAGGTGAAAGACGTCAAAGACAAGTACGAGAAGATCTGCGAGGACGCGTACAACCAGGCGAAGCAGGAGACTCACATCAAGTACAAGGACTGGCTCGACTCGCCCTGGTCCGGCTTCTTCGAGGGCAAGGACCCGTTGAAGGTGGGTTGTATGTGTAAACCACAGTATACCCAACCTCACCAAAGCCTACGGCAAGGTTTTTTTGATCAGTAAATAGATCAATAGTGTGCCAACGTCCACTGCTGGACCCCAATGACAATTGTCATGGCAGGCGGGTTGGTGACCGCAGTAGGTTTTATTTGTACTCTGGTCAATCAGCAGTAGCCAGTAGATTGATTATTATCAAATTATAGAAACATTAGTGAAAATATTACACGGTTAGCATAAAAGTCAAGATCACTATTTCAAAATCACAAATTTGTCACGATCAACACGCTTCATACAAAACTATTAAATATCGATAAGCGTGACGTCACGCTTTGACTACCTGTGCTCGCGATTTCGTCCGCGTGGAATAGAGTTTCATCCCCTATTGTATCCCCTTGGGGATAGAATTGATCAAATTCCTTTCTTAGATGCCTGAGTCATAACATCTACCTGCATGCCAAATTTCAGCCCGACCCGTCCAGTGGTTTGGGTTGTTGATAGATCACTATGTCAGTCAGTCCAGTCAGTTTAAATACATACCATTATTCTTATCCTCAGATGTCCAATACCGGAGTAGTAGAAGAGACTCTAGTCCACATCGGCAAGCGTTTCTCTCAGCCGCCGCCCAACGCGGCCGAGTTCGAGATCCACAAGGGTCTGCTGCGTATCCTCAAGGCTCGTATGGAGATGGTCGAGAACCGCACCGTCGACTGGGCGCTGGCAGAGGCCATGGCGTTCGGCTCGCTGCTGAAGGAAGGCATCCACGTGCGCCTGTCCGGGGAGGACGTCGAGCGAGGCACCTTCTCCCATAGGTGAGCAGTATCTATATATTGTACCCTCAAGGCTTGCTTGGAGGAGATGGTCAAGAACTGCATCGTCGCCGGTAGAGGCCATGGCGTTCGGCTCGCTGCTGAAGAAAGGCATCCACGTGCGCCTGTCCGGAGAGGACGTCGAGCGAGGCACCTTCTCCCACAGGTGAGCAGTAGCTGTTGTTTGTACCCTCAAGGCTCGCATGGAAATAGTCGAGAAGCACGTCGTCACCGGTAGAGGTCATGGCGTTTGGCTCGCTACTGAAGGAAGGCATCCACGTGCGCCTTTTCGGGGAGGACGTCGAGCGAGGCACCTTCTCCCATAGGTGAGCAGTAGCTGTTGTTTGTACCCTCAAGGCTTGCTTGGAGGAGATGGTCGAGAACTGCATCGTCACCGGCAGAGGCCATGGCGTTCGGCTCGCTGCTGAAGGAAGGCATCCACGTGCGCCTGTCCGGGGAGGACGTCGAGCGAGGCACCTTCTCTCACAGGTGAGTAGCTGGGATGCAGGGATGTAAGAGAGCAGCCTATCATCTTTTTCCTCCAAGCCAACGTCACCTGCCCGTGGTACATCCTGCTGAATAACAAACGAGGCGCTGGCAACCGACTGGTGGCGGTACAATGCGGCGTAGCTAAGTACCACAGACCGATGACGGGCAGCTGCGTCACCGGAGCGAGAAGCTACGCCCTGCGTTCGCCAACCACCCTGCTCAGCGTGGTGATTATTGGTATATCCTCCAGATGTTTGCCGTAAGTGGCGAACAACTTCTTTCTAAATCCGGAAATCACACGGACTAAATGCAGTCGTTTCACTTTTTTTTGAAGAGGGAATGTCTGTCTTCTACTTTTTATTTTTCGGATGTTACCAATTATCTTTATAACATCTAAGTTTTATATTGTTCCAGGCATCATGTGCTCCACCACCAGAAGGTAGACAAGGCGACGTACTGCGCTCTGGCGCACCTCTACCCCGACCAGGCTCCCTACACCGTCTGCAACAGCTCACTCTCTGAATATGGTATGTGAACGATTTGTTTCTCGTAACTAGTACATATGCTGAGAAAGTTGCTAATGGAGATAATACTCGTAGTCATAAAACGTCGCTTGCATTCAAAAATAAAATTAATACCACAAAGACTCGATGTATCATCTTCTGCTTTTGCCATTAACTCTATATGCCCCGAGATAATAACCGTATACTGTATATGTCCTGTCGTGGCAATATTATTGTATTGCCTACTTTATGAAACGAATATTTCATGAAATTGTCCCATTAATTTGGCCAGGGCATATCATTAACTCTACTATATGTGTTGTGGCAGTATCATAGTATCAACTTCTTTACGATAAGAATATATTATATTTCATAAAATGTCTTATTAATGTAACCAAGGCATATCATAACATATTATGTAGCCTACATGTAACCATTCTATATGTCTTTGACAGGTGTGCTTGGCTTCGAAGTTGGGTACTCCGTGACGAACCCGAACGCGCTGGTCCTCTGGGAGGCTCAGTTCGGCGACTTCAACAACGTGGCTCAGTGCATCATCGACCAGTTCATCTCCAGCGGTCAGGCCAAGTGGGTGCGCCAGTCCGGCATCGTGTTGCTGCAGCCCCACGGTATGGAGGGCATGGTGAGTGCATCATAGATAGTAGCCATTGAATTATTACATACCGCGTTTCCGCAAACGTACTGTAGGACGCCCTCAGGCCAGGTGGAGTGTCGATTTACGCAGGACGGCTGGCAAGTGCTGGATGTAACAAGCCCAGGATCGATCAAAATGGCGAACATTGGGAGAGCCTATGTCCAGTAGTAGACTGGACCATATTATATACTTGTTACAGGTCCGTATCCGAAGGCTAAAAAATGGAAACTTTTTATTAAGACCTGTGGCTGTCCATCTGTACATCTGTCTGTCACCACGCTGTATCTCAAGAACCCTGAAATATTAACCTTGAACTCATGTCATTGAATGAATTAGAGAGGTAGGGCATAGCGAATCTTCGCTCGAATTGAGCCGCCCGTCCGGGGAAGGACCTCCACTCTATAGAATACCGCAGTCAAATGACCTCTGGGTCGTGTTTCTGCCGGTGAGTAGGGTTTCCGGAGCTCGTGGGGGGTTAGGGTTGGGCCGGCATGGCGGTGGCAACTGACAGGTAACTGACCAGTTACTTGCCCGTTGTCACAGCGACTTGGGCTTCTCTTTCGCTTACCATCAGGCGTAGGGAAGCCATTATGTCGAGCCACTATAAAAAAAAAAAACAAATCATATTGCGTCGAACAGGCTACTTGATTTCGAATAGGTATCGTAAGAAGATACATTATGTAGACATTAGTGTGCCCATACAAAATGGCACTTAAGTTGTTCTTACATAGAGCATTGGTCAATAAGTGCCTGTACTGCGCAGGGCCCCGAGCACTCGTCGGCGCGGCTGGAGCGCTTCCTGCAGATGAGCTCCGACGACCCCGACTACATGCCGCCCGAGAGCCCCGACTACGAGGGTGAGTACCGCTTAAACAGACTATATTTATCTGTCTGAAGTAATCCTATTCCGTTACCTAGCCCCAACGGAATGGTGCAACTGAACTAAAACTGTTCTGTTAAAGCCTTATTAGGCGACCCTAAATTCAGGGCACTGAATAACGGGTGGGCGGGCGCTTATTAGACGACACTGAATATCGGTCCCTAAATCAGTTGAAACGTGAATGTCGAGAGAGTTGGACGTATTTACATCATGCCGCCGTCACTATAAAAACATCAAAAAGTTGCAGTCACGGCAATGCTCGCAACAACTAATTTTGACTTTCGGGAGATGTATTTTCAAAAATTCCGGAGATAGGTATATGACAATACCTTGAGAAAGATCGGGAGATGTTATTTTTGCTATGAATGATGATTACTATAATGATGATGATGATTATTATAACTAAAAATTTTCCCATTCATTTGCTTGGAGAGCAAAAGAAAGGTCGTCCTTCTATGAAAACCGTTGAGGTTTTGCTCCGTTTGGTCTGCTTTACCTAGCTAACAACTCAAGAAACGATTCCAGCACCATTGGCTTATATACTATGCTTTGACTTGATTTCCTTCCACGACGAAAGAGTAATACTTAAAGCCCCTATTTGAATTTTATTGTTTTTGCCTGGTGGGAACTAGAAATATATGCTGTGCTACCTTAATCATCACGATTGATGATGTCCTCCACGACGTTTCCGTCGACGGCGACACTCTGGCGATGTCATTGCTGTCTGGCACGCGCCCGGATGTGACTGGCGAAGCTAAACTTAGTCTTGAATACGCGATCACAATTCGCGCAATAGAGCTGCCTCATGGAGATATAGGTGTAGACATAAATTGGCTTCAGGCGAGACTTTGAAGGCGTAGCTAAATACCACAAGCCGATGACGGGCGGAGTCACCCGAGCGAGAAGCTACGCCCTGCGATCGACAACCTTGCCCAAAGTGGCGAACAGCTGGAGAGACCATGTCAAACAGTGGACTGTAATATTATGCCGACGAAGGTTAGTTCTTCAAAAATAAGTTCTGATTAATTGACTGCCTTATTTATTCTCCAGTGCGCCAACTCCACGACTGCAACTGGATCGTGGCCAACTGCTCGTCGCCCGCGTCCTACTTCCACATCCTGCGGCGGCAGATTACGCTGCCGTTCCGCAAGCCGCTCATCCTGATGACGCCCAAGTCGCTGCTGCGCCACCCCGAGTGCAAGTCCTCCTTTGACGACATGAACGACGGAACCACCTTCAGAAGGTAATCTCCCACAACCTTTGTACATAGGTTACTATCAGCATCCCGAGTGCAAATACTTCCTCCACGACATGAGTGATGGAACCATCTTCTTTTGACAGGCTCGGTGGCTCATTTGGTAGTGACCTCTGCCCTCTGAGCCAAGGACGACCCTTTCGTCGACGGGTTCGATTCCCGCACAGTACAAACATTTGTGTTCATGAACATGTCTGTTTGTATTGGTTTGGGTGTTTTCTATGTATAATATGTATTTATTTACAAAAAAAAATGTATCTAAGGAAGTTTATCAGTTGTCTAGTACCCATAGTACAAGCTTCGGCTTAGTTTGGGGCTAGGTGGCGCTGTGTGGCCCAGCGTGGCATGTCTTGGGTTATTTATTATTATTATTTATTATTATCTTCAGGAGTTAACCTCTCACAGCGTCGGTACAAAGGCTAGTTTCAGCACTGGCACTCCTTATCTTTGTAATCCTAGATGCAGTGAATGTGCTGTTAGGTTTCATTTGTACCCAGGTATTCACACTTCGTCTTCTACGACACCCACGGGACGAAATGGGGTGGTCCTGTTCTACATACGAAAACCACACATACAATAAACGGACGTCACAATGGGCGGGGTTAATGTCAAACGTCATCACGCTCTATGACAAGTCGTGATCGTCATACCATCCTTATATAGCTATTTCTGTGCGTAAAAGCATTTTCCGACGCAATGTATTTCTCCGCAGATTGATTCCCGAAGAGGGCGTGGCCTCTAAGAACCCAAGCGGAGTGCGCAAGCTGGTGTTCTGCTCCGGCCGCGTCTACTACGACCTGCTCAAGCACCGCCGCGACAAGGGACTCGAAGCCGACATCGCTATTGCCAGGTATTTATAGCATAATAATAATAATAGATTGTTTAAAAATAAAAGACGTATTTTTTCGTTTGTAAATTAGACCAAAAATAACAAAGATACAACCGGTTAAAATTACGCGTGACGTCACGCCGTGTGGCATTTTTCGCACCGAGTGACATCAAAGACTCGTAATAGGCGTGACGACAGTATCAAATAATATAAGATTTGATGATTTTGGGAAAAACTACATATTAAAAGGATTTAAATCGTTTATTTAATTTTCATAAGAAAATTAAGATTAACAAGATTTTCAATACATGAAAGTTACAAAATACAGCAGTCGGCCATTCTGATTGAAACACCAATCACAGCGCAAAACGTCACGATTTAGTAATAGCGATGGGTCATAACAGGTAAAATTTAATACTTGATCTTAAAATAACAGTTCCAAATATCTGTTCTGAAATAACACCTGTTATTCTTTGATTTAACTTCATCAGCTCACGACAACGCTTGCTGAAAAAACGACAAAAGTTTATTTATGTTGTTGGTATTGTTAAGTTAAATATAGGTATTGATATGCCCAAAAACAATAAATTACTTCGTAGTAACAGTTCTCAATGTTCCATAGATAAATATCTGTTAAGCATATCTGTTACAATAAATACGCCTCACCGCTATTTGGTAAACATGCTGTCATCTGTCAGTCCTGTCACTGTGTTTTGTTGTTATGATGATAGTTTACGCATTTACATACGCATTTCATTGACTTTTTATTGGTTCACGTAACATTTTACGTTTAAAACCTACCAGAACATGATAATTGATAACATGCATTCATCAAAGTGGTCTTCACAGAAATAAAGTGGTGTATTCGTGCTTACCTCGTTCGGGTTGCGCCGTGCGAACTTTAACCATTGATGTCTTATTAATCTCTTACAAGGGACATGTTCAAAAACCTTGTCGGGTTTTTCATTAACGTGTTTTTACACTGCACACCACTTTTAACATCTATTATTCATTTCTTACACTATACACGAAACTAAACAATGTTTGTTTACATTGTCTTCATACGCATATTTGACAAATTTGACGTTTCCTATATGGTGACGTCAGACCCGACGCCATGACACTGCGAGCTGTTTTTGAGCCACATTGAAAAAATATTAGAAAATTAGCTTTAATCTTTGTTAAATTTGGAGTTTTTATCGAAATAAAGGTTTTTTCGTAATCAGTAAATGTGTACCATCTTTACAGAAGAGGATTTCAAAATCGTTCGTCATGCCTATTTTATGCCTTGTGTCTTTGTTATTTTTTGTTTATACGAAAAAGAAAAAATACGTGTCCGATATATTTTTATTTTATAATCTAAAATACGGACTACTATAATAATTATAATAATAATTATTTTAATATCACTTAGAACTTTCTTCTTCTTATATAACATCACGTTGCAACTATTAGGAGCGAAGAAATAATGGAAAATGTAAAAAAAAACGGGGAGAAAATAACTATTCCACGGGGACGAAGTCGCGAGCACAGCTAGTTGTGTATAAAATAACCATTTTTGTCAAAAATATCACTTAAGTCTTTGACTGCCGAGAAACTAGACACAATAGAAATACTATTATTTGCCGGTCACCGGTGACCGGCATGGCGGTCAACGTGTTAAATCACTCTAGCTCCAGCATCGTCAATTTTGCCGTAGTAAACACACACCCTAACAATACGTCCGTTCCAGGATGGAGCAAATCTCGCCGTTCCCATACGACCTGGTCAAGGCCGAAGTGGCCAAGTACCCTAACGCGCAGCTGGTGTGGAGCCAGGAGGAGCACAAGAACCAGGGCTCGTGGAGCTACATCGAGCCGCGCTTCCGCACGCTGCTGCAGAACCAGAAGCAGATCAGGTCAGTGGAACTTACTGGGTCTTGGTTTGGGCTGTGTCGAATCCCTCTGGGCATCCCGACCCTCCTCAGACAGAGTGCTCGTAGCGAACCACCGTCGGGTTTAGTGGGTATTCTCCGCTATATCGAGTGTAAAAAGACCCTTAACGAAGCCGTGAACTACATGTTCTCCTGGTCATGACGAACATCGTTAGTTCTAGAAAAATACCTGGGAAATGTATGGTTCCTGAGATATTGACCTTCAAAGTTAAAAAAAAAATACTTTTTGGGTCTTTTTACACCTTGTATAGGAGTGAGCCCCACATAACCCAGGTGTCCCGTACCCAGGGGCCCTGGTGTATGCGTAAAAGCATTCCCGACGTAAAAAAAAATGTGTATATCAGGGTGGGGATTAAATGGTAACATACACGGTACTATCCGATTTAAGAGAGGTAGGGCTGGGATGTAATGGAGCGGCCTATCATCTTTTCGCTCTAAGCCAACCTCGCCTGCCTGTGGTGCATCCTGCCGAGTAATAAACGAGGCGCTGGCAACCGACGGGTGGCGATATAACCATCACCCATAATCACCACGCTGGGCAGGGCTGGGAAGGTCTGGGCTGGGAAGATATATCCTCCAGATGTTTGCCCTCAGTGGTGAATAACTGGAGAGGCCTATGTCCAGCAGTGGACTGCAATAGGCTGATGATGGTGATGGTTATATCACGGTTGGGACTAAATGGTCACATACACGGTAGGATCCGTTTTTACGATCCAAGATCGCATGGATTTTTGTTGTGATCCATAATGACATCTGCATTTAAGTAAATGTTCTTGACATACACTGCAGATGCATTGTTTCGATACGATTGGTCTGAAACATTGATGACTCCGTGTACAGATCAGTTAACTATAGCTCGCACGTTCGCAGTACACACTCTTATGCGATTTCACTATACAGTAGCAAAAGTAAAACTATCACTGTCCCTTTCGCACTTATGAGCTAGACCACGCGCGAGAGTCGGACAGACCTCACGCCGTGCGCTTATTCACAGTAAATGTGTTGAATATGCCGGCTTGAATTAACTGTTTAGGGCCTTTATGCACTATAGATTCACTCACCGCTTAAATGAATTCTCGCCTGTGAGGAGGCGGCACGCGAAAGTAAAAAAAGAACTGGTGCTTTGTTCATGTTATTTTACGTTTGATGGGTCTTTACTTTTACTCCTCAATGAATGCAGATGTGATGTCAAATTGTTTTTAAAAGTTTTTATTTATATTAAACAAATTATTTATGTTTACTAAATAATTCCTGCACTTACTTTTAATATTAATGGAACCTATGTTTGTTTTACCTGTGTTGATTGAAATAGTACAAGCCAATCAGTAATGATTACGTTCATATTATCAAAATGTCTTAAACAAATCTAGTAATCAGAAAAAATCTTAAGAAATTGAATTAAAAGTTAATATTTTATACTCGTATTATCACTAAACTAATCCTGCAAGTTCTTTTGCGAATTCGTTAAATTAAAGGTTTATTGAATGTAGGTAAGTAATGGCTTGCAATATTTACACCATCGTATGTTTGCACGATTTTTTTTGCGCTTGCATGGTAATTTAATATTAGTTTCTGAATTAAGTCACTTTCCGTTTGCTTCATCATTATCACTATTAATTATTGCGTTGTTTGGTATTAACATAATATTACGGCCTTTAACAGAGACTAAGCTTCATACAATAATGCAAAGATAATAAGTAAGCATGTACGTTAGTTTTGTGGGTTGAATCATGACTATATAGAATGATAAAAAGCAGAAAAATAAAAATAAATATAAATAGCTGATGTAGTATTAGAAGTAAGGTCCGACATTTTAACTGCAAGAAAAGTGTTCTACGGATACGTAAGAATATCCTAATTCTGATTATAAATGGCTACCCTTATGATTCAACTGCCCACCTATAAACAATACAAATTCTTTGAAGCTTTGTCTCCTGTGATTGACGACTGTGATAAGTAATTGGGTATCACGTAGTTACTTCCAAACTTGTTACATGTATTGGTCCGAACAAGCATTGGTCGTAATGTAAACCATAATATACATCAGAATAGATCTAGACAGTTTTGAACATGTGGTACTAACACTCATCACGCCATAACCTAACTGGCAATTGGTTGCAGGGCAAAGTCCCAATCGCATGGGGGTAGTTGGTTTAGTCAACTGTTCGGCGGCGACCAGCCCCGCGCCCCGCAACCGAGCGATTCGGACTCTGAAACTGTACCGCGCACCATTAGGTGAGATTATTGTATGGCTTGTATATGCATAACGAATTGGTACGGTTCTGCTGGGAGAGACGGGGACACTCCAATCTCAATAACCTTTATTTGTAATATAATAATCGCTATGTGCAACTGGTGGGGGATTGTCAAATCGATCGTAGCGCTCGATGTTGAAATGTGAAGTTTCTGCGGACTTTTATATGTGAAACTGCTATATTTCTATAGCATAACCAACGTCGTTACATATTTATAAGTAAAAACGTTAAAATTCCCAATATGGGGCTACATATTGTCTTGTAAAATGTTAAAACTATGAGAAAACAGTGCATTTTTCCCAAGTTTTCGTTATGCGGTACAGGTTGTTATAATGGTGCTATGGTTTGCTTTCATCGTTAATTTGCGCCCTGTGTATATCGCTGTATTTTTGTTCCTTCATTTTTTAACACTATAAATACATATTGGAATCATTAGATTCCAATATGTATTTATTTGAAGGACTAACAAGTGCAAGGTATATATTTTTGGTGCTATATATAAATATGTTAAATATTATTTATTATGTACAACATAATTATGACCTGTGATTATTGCAAGCTATTGTCCAATAAACCTGTTTGTGTAGAATAGAAAATCTGTTTAATTTGCATTTACCAGCAATCCTAGCAAATGCAACTGTTCTAGTCTAGTTTTTAGTAAATTAGTTTGTTCTTACTGCATTATTTATCATAGAATGTTAATGTACAAATTATATACTTTAAGTAGGTATATAATTCGTACATTAAAATACAAACACTAGTGTGTGGGCTGTGATTTCTGTAATGTAGGTATATCTTAGCGCAGAAATCAGGGCTTTAAATAAAGGTTTATTTATTTATAAAACCCAAATCCCGTTGTTTAACTAATGTGTCGGAAATCCCAGTCAATAATACTATGTATATGTATGTATGTGCTAAAAACGCGCGTTTGTTACAGCTACAACGGGCGCGCGACGGCCGCGTCTCCCGCCACGGGCTCCAAGGCGGCCCATAACAAGGAGCTGAGGAATCTTCTCGAAGAGTTCTGCGTATTATAAACGAACCATTAATCTCAATCGCGAACATACACACGGACACGTTCGGGCGGGGACATCGGCTTATCGCTCAGACACACCTCACCGGCCAATTGACAGTAGACATCGAAATCAAAGACGATGCAATGTACCATGTTGCTAACTTCATTTTGTGTTCCTAGTTTGTACTGTGACGTTCCTAGTTCGAACTGTGACGTTCCTAGTTCGAACTGTGACGTTTTTAGTTCAAACTGTTACGTTTCTAGTTCGAACTGTGACATTCCTAGTTCGAACTGTGATGTTCCTAGTTTGAAGTGTGTCGTTCCTAGTTCGAACCGTGACGTTTAGCACTTGAATTCCTTGTGATATTGCTGCTAAGTAGACATGTCTTCGCCCCTACGTGCCCACACATACGTTACCGCCATAAAAACGTAATAGTCGTTAAATCCACTCGCTATATCTCGAAACGAAATTATCTTGTGACTATTTCTATTTATTATCATTTCTTCGAAAATATTTTTGTAAATTTTTAATCTAACGTTTCTTCGTTACTGTCAGTATTTTGTTGTAATCATCTCCACGGTTAGTTAGCGTAGTTAGATAAATACTTATTTATTTATTGAACGTAGCATAATACGTGGATTAGACTCTACGTTATTTATTTTATTATTTAAAGCAATATAAAATAGTCGCACGTAGTTAAGATGTTTCATATTAATTATTTTGATTTGGAATAATAGTACATGTTTGTAACTTAGCGTTTTACGCTATTTATATTCTTTTGTACATAATATATGAACACTTTATTTTTTTAATTGGATTTTGATTTATAAACTAATACTAATTATGTTTGTCATTGACGGGTTTAAGTTGTTAGGTTCCTTATACTAGTCCCGACAAGTATCATTCATAATTTTCAAGTTAGATTAATCTAGCGGTGTGGTTTCTTTAAAAGCGCATCTCTATTTGTGCAACGGTAGCGATCGCTTCGCACCGCTCCTTTTATGGACGTAGCCTGAATCCTAGACCGTGACTCGTCTAACGATATTGTCTGAGATATTATTAGATAGTAATAAATATAGCCAAGCACTAGTTTGGAAGTAAATTGCACCGTAGTACATACATACGTATAATTTTTTAGTGCCACTGTGGTCGTTATATGTTGCAACCGGCGGGCCCCACAGAATAGGTTTAGTTTCGCTCATAGTTACCGCCGTTTAAAACGGCAAATTGTAAGGAGTAACACCAACGCAAATGCTTTGTATAAACCGTCGCGTATTATTGTCTTAACTCTTATATGTATGTTACCTAATCTGTATGTAGATTTTAAATATTTCATTGAAACAATGATTAATGAACGTAAACTAATTGTTGACGTATGAATAATAGTTTCTAAAATTGTAAAGTTTATTAACTGGTTATATATGCAGTCAAATGGTTAATGTCTCCAGTCCCTAGCTTCGTAACACTATTCGCATGTAATATGCACTGTTATTGTTTAACTGATTAATTTGTATGTTCATGTATTTTGGAAAATTGCCCGGGGTGGATGGTGATCGGTATGAAAAGGTTTGAATGGTCTGACTGATTGGTACAAAACCTGGGCTATTTTATCGCTATGTTAGATTCAACTAGTTAATTTACAAATAAATAAACAATATTCATCAATAACAATTTGTTTTGATTTGTATCGCCAAAGAACGCAACAATTTTGGTATTAAAGAATTAATAGTTAGGTGGTCTTTGTCATTGGCAAAGATCTAGAAATCATTTAAATTTAATAATGGTAGGTATAGTACTTCAAGAGTTTCGAAGTTACTCATAAGTTATAGAAGTTATTAAGGCAAGTTATTAAGTTCGGATCAAACAATTGGAGAAACTTGATTAACAGAAGCCTTGCGAAGACGTTTGCCTTTATCTGTCTACAAGTAATTAAAAACATGATGCACAGTGGCTTAAATAAATTTAATTAGAGAGCTTTGAAATGACATACCTAATTGAGTTATCTTATTATTTATGTAGGTAGGTAGGTACATTTTTAAACGAATTAACAAAAAAAGGAGGAGGTTCTCAATTCAACTGATTTTTTCGTGAAACATTTGAAAAATTCATTTTTTGTTCGATAGGGTGTAGGTACTTCTGAGTTGGTCCCATTGTCACCATAATAAAGTCGTTATTTTTTTTTTCAAAAAAAATATGCTGTTTTTATTTATATTAGCACAGTATAGTGGCCTCCCGTGGCCTGATGGAAAGCGAGAGGGGCCCAAGAAAGTTGCTGGTAAAACGGACATGTAATCAAATCAATAATTTGTCCATTGTCATCGCCAAGCTGGCCTGCTGTAGGTAAGATTATTCTGTATTTTAGTAGGATACCGAATCTTCAAATTTATCACACTACTTATACCTACATTTGGGCGTGACTTCACTAGCGACTGTTTTAGATATCAGATTTAATTCCCGTGAAGGATTTGTAGCTCTCCCTACTCAAGCAAACATGAATGGTGGGCTAGATTAGTTGTCTTAGGAGGACGGCAATCAGTGATCTTGCGAAATGAACGCACGCACATGTTAAAACGTATCTCGTAATGAAAAGCGCAATAGATCAGGCGCCCTTGACGTTGGCTCACCGCGAATACTTGGAGCACTTTCAAGATTCTTATCTTTCGCTAGTCTCATTTCAGCTCACAAAGCGTTCTCGGCGCCCTATTTATAAACCGGCCGGCTAGCTAGGTAGCGCGGACCACACGAAAAGGTGCGAAGATTAAAGATGGTATCAGTCACGAGTGCGTTTTACACATCACGCTTCAAAGACGCGGCTCAGGCGCATTGTACGCCATTCTTTATTCACGAGCGCTTTGATAATCCAGCCCTTCTATGCGGGTTATATTAACGTTAAGGAATATTTTTATCGTTTTGCGATCTCTTTAGCGGAGAGCCCGCATCGCCATTGTGTCCAAGTTTAATGATGCGATTCAAGTGCCCCGTTACGAAGCCGTTTTTGATTTTGCTTGAATACTTGTTTTTGTGACGCGGTTATTGATTTATTGATTGCGCACTGTGGTTTTGATAGTAAAATTTATATCTAGAAATAAAAATCGACCTGCGAAACTTTCCAACGACAGCACCAAATTGGATGATATTTGACTTTATGAATTCGGTAAGAAGAAGAAAAAGAAGAACAAACATTGTTTACCTAATATAAAAATTACAAAAAAAAATCTAAGAAATTACAAAAAAAAGACCATGGCAATACTAGATAAGTACCTACGCTGGGTCAGCTAGTATGTATGTTACAATAGGCTATTATGGCTTAAAATTGTAATGAGTCCGTCTTCCTTATTCAAAAATAAAAGACATGTATTTTTTATTTGTAAATTCGACTAAAAATTACCGAGATAAAGCCCGTTGAAATTACGCGTGACGTCACTCGGTGAGGCATTTTTACGGGAGCGAGTGACGTCAAAGACTCCCACTCCTAACTTTTGATGCCTTGTATCTTTTCTATTGTTTATTTGAACGAAAAAGGAAAAATACGTGTCTTTTTACCTATAGGTAATAGACGAGTTTACCAGACGGTTAAGAAACATTATTTTTCTAAAATATGTAAGTAGCTTTCCTTCTTTATGTCCAAGTACCAATCTACCTGTCAAATTTGGTCTAAAAATAAAAATCTATATGGATAATGGATTCTATGCACTAGACACATACCTAGTCCAATTTAAGAGCACCTATCCGTAGGTACTTTTTAGCAAGATAATTAACCAATTAAAAAAATAGTCTCAACTCATTCTCTCGCATTCGATAAACGGTATTACGGATCGTCTAAGTGACTAAAACGTATGTGAATATTAATCAGAGGCTCGAGGATTGCACGGATGAATTACAAAGCCCCGACCGTCCCGCCCGCAGGTGCTTCACAGACACACCGAGAGTTCTTCGCAAAGGGATTTCACTTTAAACTAAAATGTCATCCGTGAAGACTGCAATCCGCGGAAGTATCAGAGCACTTTGTTGTTTCTCCCGAGGCTTAGTCCTTTGTTTCTAAAACCTCCTACAGCTCCTTTAATACTTTGTAATGGCGGGACAAATTCTGCGTGTCTTGCTGTCTGAGCAGAGTCGGGACTCGCATTTTACTTTTATGTTCGCTCTTACGTATTTTGCGTATTTTAGCCCACTGCGTCATGTGGCTGAGACGTTTTATTCGTCTTCAATATTGCGTATGAGAAGCTTCTTTGGTGAATAGTATGCACTCGGTCTATTTAAATAACACATTTATTTAACTAATAGACTTTAACAACGTACAAAATTATAAGTCCACGGAAACTAAATATTTAATTTATGTAATAGGTAGCTTCATAATATTATTTCTTTATGTAAACACTCACCGTCTTACCACAAAACAGTTAAACATCTGTTGAGCATACCTTTCGCCATACGAAAGGCATGCTCAACAGATGTTTAACTTTTTTGTGGTAAGACGGTCATTATTTAGTCTTAAATTTAAGTTTCCGTCATCACACCCGTTCTTTTTAACTAAGTATGCTCTTGGTTATGTTTTAGATTACAGATAAGCGGACAGTAGGTATAAACCGCCTAATTTGTAGGTACATCAAAAATGTCTACTTTAGCTAGGTTTCAGTCAACAGTGTATGGTGTGTAATAAAGAATATCTCCCTACGTTGCCCAATTTAATCCCCTATAAGTATTCCATTTCGGTCAACCACATGCTGAAGATGATAAAGTAAGGTGATGACAATAACACACACACACTTAAACATACATTCAGTAGCTAGGTACATAAACCTGCGTCTTAAACCTTAAACTGCGACCTAATTCCGAAGCTCAAGTTGTAATTACCACTTGCTTCTTCCATATTTAATCTTGCACGTGTACCTACATTATACGGGGCTTTGTAGTAAAATTCGTTGTAAAAGAGCACTTCGGCTGAATAGGTACTTTAGTGGTTTCTTTTGTAAGGCTTCTGTACCGAGTACCTGTGTACTATGTTTTCCTCAGACTTCATGCTAAGTTTTATAAAATTGGCAAAGTTAGTTCATTACATTAGCTGTTTTTTGTTTCCTGCCAATATTGTCTAGGTTCTCTAGCTAGCCAACAAAGTTTAATTTATTTTTAAATTAAATAGAGCCTTTGTGCTAGCGGCAGCGGTCACAAGATTTAGAAAAGACGTTATTGTTAAGTTTGCCGGAGCCATGAAAGTAAAGTCAATTGTGTGAGCACTCGTGTAGTAGTCAGAACCAAGGTATTTGACGATAAGTGTTTGTCTCAAGTGTATACCTACTTGAGACACACTCACATAGGTGAATCTTATATCTTGATTTTATTTGGTTTCCCTACAAATATGAGACGTTTCTCATATTTGTAGGGAGAATCAGTCAGAATACATATATTACCTACACTTAGAAGTGAATTAAATTGTAAATGTTAGTTAAAATTACATTAGATAACATAGTGCACACCTTGTCGAAAAATATTTTCTTTTTACCTACTCGTAGGTACTACGAGTGATCAGTCAGATTATAAGGTTAGAATTTAGAACTTCTAGAACACCCAGAACAAATCCAATTAAAAGTTTTTTTAAAATTAACCCGACCGGAAATCGAACCACACGCTCTATATAGGTAGATGGATAATGTTGTACATAAATGTAGAATATTATAATGTTATATATAAATGTAGGATAAAATTCTTATTATTAACATGAACACGTTAACTGCGACCGGTGAACGACAAACAATACTTTTCGATTTTTACGGCAGTCAAAGACTTAACAATAAAATATCTAAATGAGAAAAGGTGAGAGTCTCTAAACCGATATAAAAAATAACACTAAAATAAACGATATGCGATGAGACAAAGGAAAGCTCAGCTGATGCTGTCACAATAGTGCCGCGAGGCGCTAGTTTTGCGTTTCTCCCCTATCCGCTGGGAAATTGTTGGAGGGCATTATACGTAGAAAAACTAAGGCTTTTGTCATATGAGCTCTATTTTAGGGCTGCAAGTTTTCACTGAGAAGATAACTCATCCATCTCTACAGTGAAATTGGTTTCCTCTACCTGAAGGTTGTCCGGAAGAGATCGCTACTAGTTATAAGACCTCTTAAATTGTCTTTGTTATGTGCAATGAAGAGTATAATATTGATCTATATCTACCTAGAAAATAGAAATAATAATATTATCTAATATTTTTATAATATTTATTTATTACCAACATCTGAATACGTAAAATTACAGGATGTACTGGTCTTCACACTAGGCTTAGCCTGTCGTGTGAGGAACAGTAAGTAAAGAATTTACGCAATTTTAAAAATTAATTACTCCATTACACATTGCAAAGAGCAGTAGGTACCTAATTAAAACTATCTGAAGTATATGAAGAATCACAAATACTTACCTACTTATGTATATTTTTCTGTGAAATCTCACAGTCTTTTCAAAATGTCTTGTTTGAAAAGAATATTAATGACTAAACTCTACAAGGTAGGTACAGTTAGCGAAATATAGCACGTTATTTTTGCGAGAAAGTATCCACAATTAGGACAGAATTAAGTACACTTATAATTCCGCGTAAAAAATCCGTGGCGAACCAACAAAAACTTGCCAAGGCGTCAGACAGTTTATCATGCTTTGTACAACGCTGACACAAAAGTGTTTGGAGAGCGGAGCGTTGCGTGCGTGCGTGTACCTACTGTGTGCCTACTTAGCTAGATAGCATCTTTAATCTTCACTCTGTTTGCTTTAAAAACGTATTCTTTGGAAACAATAGCGCACGATAAGAGACGGCGAAGCAACTGAGAACGTTTATGCTTGTTATGCACGCTCTTTATCTAAATTTGGCGCAGTGTGCATTTGGTATTGTGCGAGATTCTAGCGCAGAAATGCGATTGCATTTGTGCGATATGCTTGACAATACAAGAGTCCAATACTAATCTGTTGATAAAATTAAAATGATTAGAAGTATTTTCATTGAGAAATATCCCAGGGATAGGTAAGACCGCCTACATTGTACCTAAGTACTATATCTATATCTGTACATCTTTCCTGTAATGTTTAGTTTTGTGCAATAAAGAATATCTGTCTATCTCAAGTATTGGTTGGTAAAGTCAGTAAAAATCAAATGCCTACTTTAAAGCCTAAGTCCCAGATATCAAAAAAACAATAGATAAAACTATGGGATGTTGATCATATGAGAACATGTAGGATTATTATTATTGTCTATTAGTAAATTCTATTATAAAAATAATTATTAAAGTTTACTGTATTAGAATTATTAGGGACTATCCTGCTATCGTCTTAAGTGCCTAATCTTTTGATTAATTAGTAGATTTATACTCAACATTTTTGAACTTAATTTTTCAGCACACATAGTAGACTTTACGAAACATAAATGAAAGCGTGTACGTTTGCACAGAATAAGTTTAAAAATCTATTACATTTACTCGTAAAATGGAATAATTAGTTTAATTTGATTCGATTGGGTATAGTGATAATAATGATTGTACTTAGAGATGTCATACCTATTTGGAAAACTTTTCATACCTAAGTAAGTTCTTTTTCAAATCGAATTTTTAACTCACTAGACTTTACGAAACTGTAACGAAAAAGCAACTTTGATTTGTGTCAAAACAGGTAGCCTTCTATTATTAGATAAGCATTTAAAATTGGCTAAGCAATATTCCGCTTTACAAATTTACAACCCACTCCTACGAGCCATACGTATATTTCTGAACCTTTCATATATTTCCGAACCTTTCATATCAATCTGAATTACGTATCTCCGCTTATGGAAACAAAAGCAGTTCTGCAAAATAATTTTTATTAGCACGCCGTCCTATTTATGTTCCAGCTTACAGAAATAAACAACCCTCATGTGCATTTTATAAGCGATGATGACATATTTTCCGCTGCTTTATTTGCTCCTCTACCGGCTATTTTATATTGTAAAAAGGCAAAGTTACGGTTGAAATCACGGCATAATAACGTGTTTCCATGAGTTATTCTATGGAACTAGGCGAGCCTTTGGCTGTGCATTGAGGTAAACCTATTAATCGCTTTTATGTGGAAACTAGGTAGGTAATATGTGGACGTCACGTCATTTATAAAGTAACTTGCGAGCGACCCACCCTCATTTCAATTCGGGTATTACGAGTTACATGATTGGAGCTTTAGTAAGGATCCCTAATCATTACTAGCTTAAGTTAATTAGGATGAATATGAATATTTGAAATCGGCACAGTAGTTTTTGGGTAACATATTCATTGCAAACATGCACACAAACATACGAATACCTATTACCTCTTTGTACTTTATACTAGCTGCAGGTTTTGAATATCGGTGATAAGTGCAATGTTCCTCATAAATCATAGCATTTGTGTTAATCTGTTACACGAGCTATATTACTGTAAAGTTTCAATTAAATCCGTTCATTACTTTATGCGTGAAAGAGTAACAAACGTCCATCCAAACATACTCGTACTTTCGCATTTATAATATTATATAAGTACCTATATAGGATTCGTCTAGAAGTCTACACTTCGGAGTACCTATCTACTTAGGTATATCTACATGTACCTAAGTAGATAGGTACTCCGTTGGGTCGAGTCGAGGCTCATGCTTTCAAGGTAATGTACCAACGTAGTTAATGAAAGCCTGAATGTAGCGTTATTGGATTTATTATGTAGTATTCTTTTGCCCCGCGGCGGGGCCGCGTCGACAAGGGATTTCATGCTACTGTTTGGGCGAGTCCATTGTTTGAGAATACAAAGTCGCTGTACAGTCTTTTCGGATTAATAGCGTGTATTTTATGTATAAGGGACTCGATAATCTAGTGGCAGCCACAATGAAATTTTTAAGGTCAAAAAGGATTTATTCAAAAAGGATTTATTTAGACTTACTAGCCGCAGCACGCGGCTTTGCCCGCGTGAATAGCGATAAATTTAAGAAATGATGATGATGCCTGATCAGCCGATTCCGGGCATGACGACCACTACAACTCCGGTGAAATAATCATTGCCTCATTAGTTATTATAATTATAGCCTGTGTGTTAATCTGATGTATGAGCTATACCTACTTATTACTGTTAAATTTCAGTAGTTTTAGCGGGACAAACAACATCCATCCATCCAAACAAACTTTCGCACTTATAATATTAGTAGAATTACCGTAATTTTTATTCTCGAAAAATTCTCTTATAGTCGTATGGTGCTAGAAGTTAACGGCATATATTTTGCAGCAAAACCCGTCTTTGATCGTGACAAACATCGGGCCAGCGCATCAAGGAGGATCAAGAACGAAGGAGTAGAGAGCTCTTGTGTTTGTGCACAAATACAGACACTATCTAGCTCAACGTCTCCCACTTTGGTACTTAATTGTATTAATTTTCATAACACAAGTGCTTTACACACTACACAGCCCACGTGTTTGTTTAGTAAAGTAACAAGTAATGTAAGTAGGTACCTAAAACAAAATACGAGGGGACCTAGTGCGTAATAGATTGAAACGACTATGTCCGTCTGTCCGTAGTTGTAATAAGGTACCCTCTCGACTGTCATCACACGTCTCCACGCAGCTGTTGCGGCCCCGTAAAAAGACCTAAATTGTCCTCTTCGGACTCTGAATGAGGCGTAGGCCCGAATGCCAAACAGCCTGACGCCAGACCTTTTGTAAACGCAAAAACAAAGTGGCCTCGTCCTGCGAATTTCTGCGAGGGAGCGCAACGAATTTTGCCGCTTTTACGTCGCACTTTTCTAAAACAGCGGCTATTTTTTTTTGGGAATGCAGCGAACATGTGATTTTTCGCGCTCTTCTAGAGCATTCATTTAGACCAATTCCAAGGCTTTTACTTGACATCATTCATGCCGTTCCGTCCCTAAAACAACATGAAAGAGTGTACACGTAAATACATGGCTCATATTTTCTTTAATAAAATTATTAATATTATAAATAAATAATAATAATAATTATAATTGCAATGATTGGATTTTAGTTTGATTTGATAAAAATTCACCCTTTCTTGCTATTCTCTACACAAAGGTTGCCTGGAAGAGAACGCTCTTAGTGATAAGTACCGGAAAAAGTTTTACCAAAATACCAATATTTTTTATTATTTAGTTAAGTTACTTAACCGCTTTTATTTTATAACACCCCACCCCCATATATGTCACATCACTCACATCACATGTTAACAAAACTGCTTTGAACAAAACCGGCCCTTTGTGCAAGTCCACTCCTTTGTCGCCAACTATTGGGATAAATGTCAAAGACACGCCTCCCGGTCCCTCCGGCCACGGCTATGCGTGTCGTGTACAGTCAGCATCAGAAATGTGAGCACAAAATGCACTTAAATTTATCTATACAAAGTCATCATCAGTGTCCTGTAGTCCACTGAGAATAAGATCAAAGTTTCTCCAATTGTTCACTTTGCTCGATCATGCGCTTTGTGCATCTAGCACTTCCCAGCCGTCCTACCCAAATACTCATAGCTACCCTATTGCTTCCAGAACTCGTTTACCTCAACGCTAGATAAAATAATCAGCCAAATATATCATCACACCGAAACTTTCATAATGGTACAAACTCCTTAGCGTGAAAAATCCTTAGCGTCAAATTGATCTTTAAACAAACATTTAATTAAACCATAGTCCACATTGCATGCCGTGGCAACCTATAACATACTAAGCTGTTAATTTATATTTTCTGTATTGCTTATTATATATATTATTTGCTTATTATCTTGTTGGTTGTCCTAATAAATACATAAAATAAAACACATAGTTGTCAAATAGATGTAAACAGACAGCTATTCATAACCAATCAAGATGCTCATAATATGTCTAGGCATCCAAATGCTTTGAAAGAAAGTATGTAAGTATGTGTAGTATGTACCTACTTTATGCAATCGTGATGAGGTTCCTTTTCCTGGCACATTGGCGACAACAGAGGTAAACTAAACAGACATTTTCTAATAAATATTATTTCACAACTACATGTTGAGATGAATAATGTCTTTGGTTGTTTATGTCTTGCATCTATCTGAGTAGCTTACTTATGCTCACATGTATATCTGAGACTGACTATACCTACACACTACTATAATGTGACCCTGTCTGGGGGTCGGGATTGTTTTAAGGTCAAATGATGTGTTAGACATAGATTAGTTCATACATTATTATGGTAGACGTCTATTTTTAATGCAGTAACCCTGGGCTTTCAAGTGAAGTCTTAGGAGTGCAATCGAAACAACAAAGGAATTCGATGATAAGTTTTGGAGAGTTGGGTAAGAATTGATATACTCGTATAACATAATAGACTTCCTTGTATCACAATCCTAAATTAAAATAACGACCAAATTAGTTTACCTATGTGAAATTACGACAGACATTTTTTTCAATGCCAATTTTCCTTAACAAGTTAATCATATTTACATCGTCCATATCGTGTGTTATGGTTAAATATGGCCTACTAACCGAATGGCGCCGCTAAACAATACATTTTATTATAGTGTCGCTTAACTTCAAACGGAGGTAACTCCAGCGAACGTGAATTTGAGTTATTTGAGAAAAACTGATTGTGGCCAAAATACACAGTTTAATTTAAAAAAAAATGGTTATTCGTTTGCAATAGACACTAAACATTTAAATTAAGCATAAAAAAGATTAATTAAACGCCGAATAAAATGGAAAAATGCGTTTTTAGTTTGGATTTGTCTATGTTTGATATAACATGGCTGGATTTACCCGTTATTGAAATAATACTGCATGGATTTGCCTATTTATGATAAAACTTGACTGGACTTGCCCAGATTTGATAAAATCTACTTTTGGTTAGATTTCTTCTACAAACATTCAAGGGCTGTCACCAAATCAGCTAATAATGTTATAAATACGTAAATACGAGATATGCCGGAATGTAGATTATAGGTAAGCCACAATAAATGTGGAAATGATTTTCTATTCGAAGGACGACCAACCACATTTTGGCTGCTTAGTAGGTCCTCTTTCGTAAATGTCTGGTTCCTGAAATAGTGGGCAATTTTGACAAATGAAATTATAAAAGCCAATGTAAGCTTTGAACTTTGAAAAGCGGCATTATGTATAAAACTCAATGTTGACTAGATTAGTAGTAGAGTTACCCAGTAGCTAATTTTAATGTGTGCAAAATAAACTAACGTAAAATGCAGACCTGGGTCAGCTAACTACTAGGTCACAAACTAACGTAAGTACAGATCGCTTACTTTTGCACCATAAATCCCTCTCATTTGTACCTCCCGTGTTCTAATATATCAATTAAATTGTTGAAAATCGACGTTGACGAATTTTAGTTCGTATATTCGAACACGGGAGGGACAAATGAGAGGGATTTATGGGGCAAAAATACGCGATCCGTTCAACGAACGATCGTTTTCATTTTCTGTAGAAGGGCCCAAGACATCGATATTGTTTTGCAATTGTAATAATTGCCAGTCATGATTGATCATCAACATAAAGTAGAAAAATATTTCACCAACATCTGTAACACGACAAAATAAAAGTCTTTGTGAGGAATAATACTTGTACAACCCTGGGTTAGCGCAACTGTCAAAATCTGTTAAAAAAAAAGCAAAGTAGTAGATTACTTTCAGTTTCTTTGCCTTTTCCCGTTGTTAACCTTTAATTTTTATGTTTTAAACGTTTTTGGGCTTTACTCGGGACACAGTTTTCACTAAATTACCCATTGTAATCAACTGAAAATCAGTTAAATAATTAAAAAATCGCAATGCAGATAACCGTCTTTTGACTAGAATGCATTTATTAACGGCCATATTGAAAAAATGCATCACGCTGATTGGTTGAGGAGGATTTGCCTTCATTTGATAAAAACGCCTAGTAGGATTTGTCTAAGTTTGTTAAAAAAGCACGATTTTCTGGTCGTTTTATTCGAAATATAATGGGATTTATCTTTTTATGTTAAAAAGGATATGTAGAATTTTTTTTCAGCTTTCATTTGATACCAAAATCTCCAATATTTCGGAAAATGGAGTTACCTCCGTTTGAAGTTAAGCGCCACAATATTATGCCTTGAATGTGGAAACGTGCACCTAGTACACAAAGTATTCCTACTAGATGAAAAAGGTATGTTTCGGTATTTTCACAACATGTCTCGTTCACTCATAATGGGAACTCGTAGAAGAATCAGCCACGGAGACGCGGACACGGTTTGGGCGGGCGGCTTGTATCGGAGGGGCGGAACGCTCGGCAAGGACCCGCTTTTTATTCGCTCAAGAAACCCGGTTAAATGGGACAGGACACTGGCTGATCTAGTAAAAGTGATTAATTCTGACGGCTGAGTAAAATAAAATAAGTAAAATAGGTAGTTTATTCCTGCAAATAGATTCACTAGTGATAAAGTATTACACAAGTACGTAGTAAGCCCGAGGAAAGTGCAGCAATAAACTCAACAGTTATAATATAGCCTTCTTTATAAATATGTATATCTATAGTTAATAGTCATATAAAAATTTTGATTAAGACCCAATGCTACTAATATCCTACTGTTTCTAAAGTATGTAGCTTGACAATATAATGGCTTCCCTACGCCTGATGGAAAGCGAAAGAGAAGCCCAAGTCGTTGTGACAACGGGCAAGTAACTTTATGTACCTACTCAATGTTTTATCATTTGGTTGAAGGATCTATGTTTCCCAAACAAGCTTTATTTTTAAAAAGTTGTAAAATAATTAACTTGAATTCCTACCGTTAGGCAATTACATAATAAAAGGGGTCTACTAAGTATTAATATAAGAATATGGTTTTAAGATGTTAAATGATGGGTGCGTACCTACCGAGGGTGCAGAAACATCCGCTTTTTATATAGGGCACTCTTCCTCTAATGCAAGAAGGACACTAATTCAAGTAATTCGAGTAGGTAGGTACAAGGAAAGTTGACCCCTAAATAGCGCAAAGAGGTCTATTGTAAGTAGAACGTTAACTTTTATTCGAATAACCTCGGTGGCAACTTCTCGGCGTTTTTGTACTTCTTCTTCCAAAATTGAGTTCATTTTCGATCAACTGAATTATGTCAGTTTACTTGGGAGTTGAAATAAATAGGATAAAAGTACAGTTTTATTTATTATGACTACAAAAAGTTATGTGTAAAGTATGCATCGAAATAAGACAATATCAATAACATTGGGTTAATTTAAAAATGTCCTTAATCTTCCTATCCTTCTAGATTATTTTAATAGATAACCATGTTATTGTATTTAAGTGACAATGGTCGTTATCCGGGGTGATAGACATCCCTCAGATCATAGAAAGGAATCCGAGGTTGGTACAATTAAAGTCCGTAGTTTGCGATCAGGTGATATGTAGCTTTTTGGAGTATTTATTTACTTCAAGGTTGAAAGGGTCGTAGCGTCTCTGATAGTAAGTAATACCTATCTATTTAGTACGTACTACCTAGGTAGTCTAAATAAAGATTAAACTGTACCTACTCACGTCTCTTGTTAATATTAGTTCATTAGTCCTACTTAGATAGAATTAAAAAGAAAAGCAAGTTAATGAACTTATGTATTTTGCTTAATATGAAGCACTAGCTTTTCGTGTTTTTACATTAGTAGGTACTCAGAGTGACAATTATCCAGAGAAAAACTTTAACGCATTTTCTCCTACAACAAATAGCGACTTCAAAGCGTACTAGCTATTTTAAAACAATGCTGTAAAGACAAGTTAGACAATTTCAATTATATTTTTTGTTCACAACCTTGTTAATGTAATTCAATTTTCATCTCCAACATAACGATGAGTTTCAGAGAGACTTAACGAGATGTTAAAGCAGCCACGAGGGAAAAAAAGATAAAAAGTTTGTAAAGAAAATATCAATATCGAAGTCGGCCGGCCGCCCGCGGTCAAATGTTCTAAATGTGCTGTTATGGATGCTCGCCAGCTCTATTGAAATGTACAGGACCGTGGTCAGAAAATAACTTGACTTTTTACCTCACATGATTTACACATTTAGGACTTATGTTTACGTTTTTTATTTCATACTATTTAGATAAGCCAGCGAATCCGTTTCGGAGATTAGCGTAGACAGATTTTGTTTTGGATTCTTGCTATATTTTCTTTACCCCTAGGTATATCTGTTTTGTAAAAACATCAAATGTACAGATACACTTTTTTTACTGATATAGGTATATTGTTTTGTATAGTAGCCAAGATGTCACCTATCATGAAAAGCCAGTTTCTTTTGAAATTTCTCCTATAAGGATTTTTAATGCATAGGTAGGTGCATACCGTGTCTTTAATAATTAAAGTGACGGTATGAATTAAAAATACTGGAGACGTGAGACGCATAATGTGCAGCAATGGATTGCAATAGGCTGATGATGATGATAATATTCATAGATTTTACTACGTAGACAACATGTTCCCCATTAAAGAGTAAGGTTGTATATAATATGCAAACCTTCGCAAATATTAGGTATTTCAACTTCATAAATATTTTTTATTTAGAACAAGAAACTTGAAAGGCTGAGTAATAAAATAAACTGTTTAGGTTATTCGGTAAGACGCATTATCATAAATAATTCACCTCGAAGATATTGTCGTGGAGATGTTCGTCGATAATTCGCTATTTGAATAATTCAGCGGCCGTTTCGGATAATTCCCAAATTGAAGGTTTCACGGTTGCGACTCCCCGAGTGTACCGTAATGAAGTGAAGTTCCTCCCTTCTTTTTGCCGAGGGCCTATTTAAATACTGACCGATACAGATAAATTGACTGCCGAACTTTTTTCATAAATCCGGTTTCTATGGATTTTAATGAGAGTTTTTCACGTTTTTCATTAGACACGGATACGGTTGTTTGCGGTTTTATCTTTTCGCTGATTTCGTTTATAAATGTAATTTGCATCTTGGCGCATTTAATCAAATTTACCAAGCGGGATATTTACAATGCCAATTTCGACTTGAATTAGGAAATTTTGAATAAAAGTCTCTAAAATTTCATTACTAATCTCAAATATAAATGAATGTGCAAGAAAGTTTCGGAATCCGAGTCAGGGTTGGCATTTTGAATAGTCCTGCATTAATTTTTTTTCCGAAGACAAGTTCATTTAAATTCCTTTTGAGACAAACGTATATCTATCTATACCGACTTACCACCAAAGGTACTCTAAATATGTCTACTTAAATACAATACTAGCACCCTGACACAGAACAAACACCAATGTTCACATAAATGTTTGTTCTTATGTTTGAATAATGGTGATCAAACCTATGGTTCAGATAGCAGGGTCATTATCACACGAGCTACGGGGCCAGTCACTAAATGAACCACATGACTAGTCTAGTTGGTTATCTCGTACAGAGCAAATCTAAGAGAGGTAGGGCATAGCGAATCTTCGCTCTAATTGAGCTGCCCGTTCAGGGAAGGACCTCCACCCTATAGAATACCGCAGCCAAATGACCTCCGGGTTGTGTTACTGCTGGTGAGTAGGGTTTCCGGAGCTCGTGGGGGGTTAGGGTTGGGCCGGTATGGCAGTGGCAACTGACAGGTAACTGACCAGTTACTTGCCAGTTGTCACAGCGACTTGGGCTTCTCTTTCGCTTTCCATCAGGCGTAGGGAAGCGATTATGTCGAGCTACTATAAAAAAAATACAATGAATTTTTGTACTGGTGTTTGAATGATGGTTTGGGTGGAGTGGTGGCAACCAAATGAGTCACCATACAAACCACTGGCCAATCAAGCCAGATATCTCGTACTCGTAGGAGTGCCGGCCGCTTATCATCTGCGGCTGGCCAGGGCAGGCAGGGATGTGGCCGTATGCTTCGGCGCTACCCGTGTCCCTGCAACTTGCTGCCCACTGGCGACACAGGGGGGTTTAGTGGGTATGCCCTCCCTTTTTGGGAGGTGTGAGTCCCACACACTATGCCGCCTCCCCCCGGAGACGGCATGAAGGTGCCTAATGCATTCCCCTCTTAAAAAAAAAAAGATATCTCGTACTCGTACATAGCAAAATTGCAGCCAATAGAAAATTTCATCCATTTAGAATCGCTGCTTCACCCCGTCCTGAACTATAGTTAGGCAACAATAACGATTCCAGTCAGCTTTGCAGCAATCAGTGTAGTATAACGTACCTGTGTAACGTAACAGCACGTTGTTACGTCACGGTGGGGAGCGCAACTACTTTCGTTACTCTATCTAACTTTGTGAAAACTCGGTGCAACCTTCGTAGAGGCTTCGAAGGCACGGTTATAAAATCAATGCCGGCTTAACTGCTTCCCGCTAGTTAGACTGAGTTCGCGTGGCGACTCGCTCAACTCACTAGACCAGAGGTTTTCAATTGGGGCGCTATTGACCCCTTGTGGGCGCTGGAGGTTTTAGTGGGGGCGGAAGCAGAAGGGCAAATGGGGGTGTTGTGATAGCCAAGACGCTGGGCAGGTTACATATCTAGTTCGGAATGTGATATAATAAAATACTGTGTAAATGCGTATATAAAATATATATAACCAAATGTGTTTTTTTCCTAAAATGTTACCCTATTGTACCTACCTACCAACAAATATCTTTTTACTATTCATTCATTTATTAAATCTTTATTGCACAATTATAAATAACAGTGTACAAAAGGCGGACTTAATGCCGCATAGGCATTCTCTACCAGTCAACCATTGGGCTAAGCAGAAATAAAAATGTAGGTAGTGTGCTGCAAGGTTAATAACATTAAACATTAAAAATACGTACACATACATAATATTTAGATTGTGCGTATGTCATGATAGGAAGGTATACTTAAATATTATTGCGCATGCTTTTCAGACACATTGGATTTTTACTGTTAGCAGATTATAAAACATCGACACGAACGCACGTATAAATTGCGTTCCACTTGTATTTGTAAGCCAATAAAAGATTGGGAACCTATACTAAGTAGACCTTTTTGCACGCCCTTGTAGGTAAACTCGTTGTGGGATATTGTCGGATCTCGGATCTTTGGTAAAACTCACGTTATCCAACTTTTTAGACCATCCGATTGAGTCGGATACGATATTATTATCCTCAAACCCCGAATTTGCATTTCATTAAAGTTAAGCTGCCGGGAAAAACATCGTTTCTAATTTTTCGGAAACGAATAGGTGTAGGTAAGTCCGGATTGTATAATTTTATATTTAGTAGGTAATCTTAATTATTATGTATTAGATGAATCAAAGGTACGAAACTGAAGTGCTATTGTTGTGTGTCATAAGATCAATACGTAAGGCAGTGAGACCGGTTTCAGACTTGTATACGAAAAATACGTTGGTAACTAAGTACATATTGAAAACGCAAGAGCGTCAAGAGTTACAAGAAAAGTTACAAGAGTAAAAGAATATTTTGTCTCAGAAAAAAATTATGAAAGCAGTTAGGACATTACAAAACATAATTAACTCGTATGAAGTTTAGGTAATCGTAATCATCATTATCATCATCAGTCTATCGCAGTCCACTGCTGGACATAGGCCACTCCAGTTGTTCTCCACTTTGGTCGAAAATCGCCACGCTAAGCGGGTTGGCGATCGCAGAGCGTAGCTTCTCGCTCCGGTGATGTTGAGGTATTATTAAGGTCAATAGTTTAAATAGGTAATTGGAGGCATATTCAACGTTATTTTATTAGTCACTCTATCCTGTTTGGATTAAAGTTATAACCTAGTATCGACTACATAGAGGTAGATAGGAATACCTACTTACGAAGAGTATCAGGAGTGTCATTACAAGATTAGGCAATAATCGCGTAATAATTATCTAATCTGCGTCATTAGGCCGGCTGAATCACAATTTAACTTGAGCGATTTGTAACGGAGACAGGGCCCAATCTATTTAAGAGGCCACTGAATAATTTATTTTAATTAACCACGGGAGACAGTTCCATTTTTCGCTTCCATCTTATTTTGTGGCTCCTCGATCTTGGCTTTCTTAAACCGCGACATTCATTCAAAAAGTTTGGAATCGAATTAAATTCGCCCCTTTAACTAAACGCAATTTTCTTTCACGAGTTCATTAAGCGAAGCCATTCCGGTGAGCCTCGGTAATGACCTCAAAGGACGTTAAATCAAGATCGAAGGGAGAGATAAAAAGTAACTGAAATTTAATACTTTTATCAAATCGCCCTTTACGTCAGTCCTTGTGGACGCTTTGATCGTTGACGCCTGACGTCCAATCATAATAATACTTGCGCCTGATAATGAGTCTTTGATCAAGGTACGGACTTCATAAAGCCAGCCATACATTTGTGTCATTTTCGGTGATTCTTTTGTAAGTACCTACTCGTGGAAATCGGTTTCGGTTCGTTAGCGGAATCAATGTTAACTTGCTTTTATCGTGGGAAGGTGTCGGAAAGTAAACCGTTCCGAACCAATGCAGTTACAACTATTCATTGTATCAAATGAGGATTAATACAAAGAAAGTCTATTCATGCCTCTTGTTACTTATCTTATATTGCCTACCATAGATAATTTTCTTTGTAAGGCACCTACTGTATAGAATATAAATATTTGCTTTTATAGAACTTTTATACGATGTAATAATATGGGCCAGCCGACAGTTTCTTGCCGGTGTTCTCAATACATATTTTAGAGATGTATAACAATACATCTCTTAAATCGGCGGGTATAGGGAGTCACTTTTGTATTGACGTTCGTTAATCGTTAAATTGCTTGTTTCAGGTCTATTTACCTACTTAACATATACATACCTACAAGTGTCCATATTATAAGTATTCTATTACAAGGGTTACTACACCTACCTGTGCAAACGATTATATTATTATAATCTGTGTTGAATTCTGTTTTTCTTATGATTTTATCGGCATTAGACATTCTTTTCTCCACGTTAACTTAATTGTGTTTTTTTTACTATTGCAAATGAGATTATCCTCCTCTTTTCTCTATTATAGACTGTATTACATTGCTTTAGGTCCAAATGCCACTACAGCCTTTTGTGACGCAAACATTACAACTGTACTTTTAATTATAAGTACCTAATTACGAGCAACCCACATTAAAAATTAGGTAGAGTTAGTTTCATGTTATGGGAGCTAAAAGCTTTTACACTAAGTAATTGTTAATTTTAAAAACTGGCATTGCGTTTTGCTTCTATATTCTTATAACATTAGATATTTTTATTCCTCTTATTTTCATAAAAAGTTTTGCTATATCTATGAATACAGTTGTGTACAAATAAGTTTCTAAACAAGCATTTTTAGGTTATGCTACTGCTATATTTTATTATTGTTACCGGTTTTACAAATCTTGACTCACATTACTTAATAGATGTCTCGACTACGAGTAAAAAGTTATAATGTATATAAATCTATATAAAGGTGATCTATCTGATCGAAAATTAAACGATGGTTTTAAAAAGAGGGTTGTGGAATTGTTTAATTAGTTCTGGTAATCATTTGTTATCAAATAAGATTTGTTTAAGATTGGTCAGAAGATTCCTTTTAAAATTGTCTATTCATTTCAAAAAGAATTCAAGAAAAATATTATCTACATAAGTCGTTTATTAAATTTATTTTCTATAATTTAATATGAGATATTTATTATCTATAGATTTCTTTTTCATACACCGAACTGTTAACGCAAGGGAATATAAAAAGTACGTTTGTGTATTTTGGGCCCACCTCATGTTTAGGCAAAAAGTTGTCTAAGAAACATTAATCTTGAAAGTGCCTATTCACTCACTCTAACTTTGCAGAAACTATTCTTTTGAGACCGTTGGAATGGTGTCTTTTATTCTATACGCTGTAGTGTCCCAAAAAGTTTGAGTAGGTACTTCTATATTGCTGCATAAGAACCTATTTATTAGACTGCTTCTGTACAAATAAGCTATAGTTTGCTAAGGTTTTCTGTCTAGATATGATGCCGTCGGCCCCTATCGTATCTAGAAGTTAGATGTTATTAACATACATACATAACGTCACGCCTTTCTATCAGAGGGGTAGGAGAGACCACGGCAGAGACCACCTTCCATTTGCTAAGTTCCTGGCACACAACTTTTGCTTCGTCCACATTCATCAATCTCTTCATACATGCTCGTAGGTTTAGGGCACTTAGTATTTTACCTGTTTTTGTTTATGTTATTCACCCTCGTATATTTTTTTTAAAAAAGCGTTCCGGATGACTTCACTCCACCTGATCTAGGTATAATAAAAAAATGAATCGTTAAATGTGTTGGTAAGCGCATAACTCCATAACGCCGGGACCAATTTGGCCAATTCTTTTTTTAAAATGTTCGTTGAAGTTCAAGGATGGTTCTTACGGTAAGATGAAATCGAAAAATTGTAACGAGAAACCGCGGGTAACACCGCGGGGCGCAGCTAGTAATTATAGAAAACAAAACACCGATGAAGCTATGTGTATCACGTTACTAGGTGAAAACCGAGCTGTGTAATTACAATTGCTAACCGGTACGTTATCGAGGAGTTAAGAAATAACCCCGCCAGCTAGAAGAGGAGAATAGAGGTGAAGTTTTAACGGTACACTTTCAGGTTGTGCCACATTACTTCGATGTCGCGTGCTCGCCGCGGCGCCAACTTTATCACTTTTTGTTTCATCTTGTTAGGAGAGGTTTAAAATGCGCTGTGCCATTTTGCTACCAAATTATATCAAGAGCTGGTTATTTGAACTTTTTCGTTACTTTAATGTCTAGTAGTTTCATGTTTAGTACGGGGTGTGGAACGTCGCAGCTATTTGAAAATCAGTAGCATTGAATTTATGTACATTATGACAAATTTTAGCCACCCGCTGCTCATACGAGTTTCTTATCTTCTTCTTCTAAATATTTATAACTCAAAGGCGACTGACTGATTGACATAGTGATGGACAGGATTTTGATCAATTCGACCCCCAACGGGATAAAATAGGATATGAAACTCTATTCCACGCGGACGAAGTCATGGGCAGAGCTAGTAAAAATATATTTTGGTAGAAAGAATTATATACTTAAATGTACACATTTTCAATCATTAACATAATATTAATGATTGAAAAAATCTCATGTGATTGATAAATAGGCATAGGTATGTTACCTATTTCTACAACCAAAGTTTGCGATTTCATTTCGAACGAGTTTTGGGGATAGCGGATTGAAACACTATGTCCGACGGAATCTTTGTATACCTATGCACACATTGGTATCTTCCGTCGAAACTCGATACGTGTGCTGGAAAATAATTTATTCATCGGCCAGTGTGTATCCCGGGTCGCTTACCGCCGGGAATTTGCAGCTAGGACAGATTTTAAATTTTCAAGACCATGGAACAAAGGACTGTCGGGCTTTATCAGCCGGTAAAGAGAGTAAAATGTGTCGATTGCACAAATGCATACGCCGTTGTTTATAGCTCGGGGCTACACCGCAAGCCGCCTTCGCAAAGGAAGGAGAGAAGGTGGTGCCAATACGTAGCTATTTATTATTGTATAAATAAAGCACCTAACGACAAAATAGGCAAATGTTATTTTTATGAAGTGCATGGCATTGTGTACCAACTAAACCATCCAATGCTAAAATTTTAGTGCGCTGTACTTCTCGATATTTTTAAATGACCCCACCGGGGATCGAAGCCGTATTTCTTAGATATTTGTCTTTACATTTTCTACATCAGATTCTATTCTACCAATAGGTTACATTTTGTATGTTCCCCCAGACGCCGAAAGAAGGATATTACCTACAATTTACTCAAGCGGCAACAGAAACCATGGTTCAGTTGCGTAGTAGTCAGTCAGCGGTCCCATTGGCTGTGAACCTAATCAACTAAGGCAACACTTTGATCACATTGTCTGTTGTACAATTTTAAATTCTAACAAATGTTACTAAACTGACTCTAACCAAAGGTTCTCTGAAAGAGATCGCTGAAAGCGATAAAATCGCCTAATTTGAACTTCGGTTTCACTTTGTATCTACAATCTACAAGTTTAAAGACAACTGTTACATACATGTGCACTAAAGAATATCTATCTAAACGTATACCTTAAATACATATCATCTTTAACGGTCTCGAATTGAAAAATCAAGCAATTCTAGTATGAATACATTAGAATTTAAAGTTCAAAGCTCTTTTGAAAATTAACCTATTCGTATCTTACCTACGTGCTAGACTGTCTGAAATTAGGTCGACGTTAACTCAAGATCCCGCCGCAAAGGAATTTCAAGATGCCCTGTGTACTTATTCTATTGAATAGAGGTGTGACTAACTTAAGGGTTAGGTATTATCAAAGGATTAACTTAATGACTTACCAAAATAGTGGCGAGAATAAACCATTATGGTAAATTCATCGGATTTTCACTGAATCTAAACTAATATTATAAAGATGAAAAATTTGATTGTTGTTTTTGTTTGTTTGTATTGATTAGGCTCCGAAACTACTGGAGCAATTTAAATAATTCTTCACTGTGGGAAAGCTACACTATCTCCGGTGAACTTGCTATACTCGTACATATTAAATTCTAAAACCCCAATAATGGAACTATTATAGTATCTATTATGTCAATTATACCAATATGTCTATTAAAGTTACATCGCAATGGTCTTAAATACCCGAAGCGAGGAGAGATTCTCTTTTGACTGGGGGCCTCTTACGGTTGCCGACTTGCCACCCACGCCACTGAAAATAGTAGGTATAATAGTAGATAGGCAGTCTATCAACCTATTTAAATTCGCTGTATTCGAAAGTATCCAGCCTACACCTAACTCAAACATATTTCTGACACCGCTTTCTTTTTACAAAAGAAAAAGTTTCCCACTAAACGCTTACTCTATTTAACGTTTCTAAGGAAATCCTTTCGCATGGTAGACTGTTTATGTACGTAAGTGAAAAAGTAAAGTACGGAAAGTGTACATGAATGGCTGTGCCTGTCACGCTTGGTAGGGTCCCAATGGGGGGGATGATGAGCCTGGAGAGCGAGCGTACTGTCGCGGCCGATGTAAGTAAGCAGAAAATAATGTACGCTCACAGAGAACAGCGCTAATGTTCCTACATTTGCGGCCCGGTATTGGTATGGGCGAAATGTGTGACTCAATCTTGAACTAACGTATACGATTTCTGTATTGAATATAATTTTACTACAGTGTTCGGAAGGTGGACCGAGAAGAACCGGAACATGATAGTTACTCTTTTATTTACTTATTCTAGTTTCTTTTGGCGGGACGTCCTGATTTTTAGATCATAAATAAATAAAAAAACATAATTATACGTCCCGCACGGGACAGCGTGCTGAAGATGCAGGCTCTTTGGCACAGTACCACGGGTATAAAAGGTAAAATGTTTGTCTAATTACTTAAGAAATCTAAATATTTTTACTATTTCTGTATTTATGCTTTCGAAAAAAGAATCGTCCTTTTTCACTAAAAGTTTCAAAATCCCGACATGGCATAAAAACAATCTGGTTAAGCTGGTCAGCGCACAACGTCAAATTTGAATATACCGGAGCGGTTCACATACAATACGCGTTCTGAATGTATTTGCTAGCGCTCGTTTCAAAGAGAACGTGGAATGTAATTTAAGTTGTATCGAGGATTCCAAATTTGAACCCTCGAAAAAGTGACGCGCTGTGATTGTTATAATAAATATATTAATTTGCCAACATTTCTGAGCGCGAATGTACCTACCGGCACCTAAATGTATGAGAGATAAGTCTCTGTATAGATGTTATGGGCGAATTGTTTGTGTTACGAAAGAAATACTTGTCTTGAGAACTTCTATTGTACTTATGTGTATAGCTCAGGGAGTTATCTAAGTGATTTAGGTGATATTTCGTAGGTTAAACCAAGCTCTTAGGTACTTGTAACATACAATTTTATATGCGAATTCACTTAAGATTAATGGTATCATTGAACGTTTTATTTCAAGGCATTTACTCAGAAATATATTAAGCTAGATCGGTGATCGGATCCTATTTTCAAAGGATCACATTATAGATTTTGGTTTGATACAGAGTATCATACTCTATACTGTGATCAACCCATAATGGGTTGGAGCACTTACTATCAGATGACTTTTAGGCCTATTTTCCCCCTCTTGTGATAAAAAAAACGCTTTTAACGCTTCTATTTAATTCTGTGTGTACCAAATAAACATATTCTATTCTATTTAAGATTGATACGATTTTGAGGTCACGTTATTAAATGTATTGAGAGAGGTAGGGCAATTTTCGCTCGAATTGAGCCACCCGTCCGGAGAAGGACCTCCACCCTATAGTATACCGCAGCCAAATGACATCCGTCTTGGTTTCTGCCGTTGAGTAGGGTTTCCGGAACTCGTGGGGGGCTAAGGTTGGGCCGGCATGGCGGTGGCAACTGACAGGTAACTGTCCAGTTACTTGCCCATTGTTTCAGCCACTTGGGTAGCTCTTTCGCTTTCCATCAGGCGTAGGGAAGCCATTATGTCGAGCTACTATAAAAAAAAATGTGATAAACACTAGGATATTATCAGAGGGATTTACCATCCTTGAATTGAACAGGTCTCACATATAAGGTCAATATCAGTAGACGTGTTCCGAACTCCCCTCCTTAGCTTTTATTTTTCTCGGAAATATTATGAACGCGCGAGGCGGTTTTAAATTTATATACAGCCAAGCGGGCAGAATAGCTTACTAAGTGCGCAATACCGGCGATTTATTAAAAGTGGATTTACTTCGCATATCCGCCTTACGGCAAATTAGTTACGGAAATGAAGATTAATACGCTTGTGTATTGTAAATAAGCAAATGCGAGTATGATGTAGTGATATGAGCTTGGTTTTTGTTAAGAATGTTTGCTATAGTAAGTGCCAGCAGCTAGTTAGCAGTAGTTATCAGATCTATGACTCAGCAGGACGAAGAGAAAACCAGCGCTCTGGCTTGCTGCACAGGTCACAGTCGTATGCTGACTGAGAACTTTTATATTGGACATCACACTTCTATGTCTATACCTTAGAGTGTACTTGTGTATTTTTTATTTATCTTCTACATATAGGTACCTATTGTGTACTTAAGGTAAGTATTTCTTTATTGTCAATATTGTGTACATGTTATTTCTTATTTTTATACATTTAGTTTAATACCCACGATGTGTTAAAATATATCAACCATGGGCCGGGTTCAACTACCCTCTAAAACATTTAAATGTTTGTTGTCATTCCCTAAATGCTATATGGACTAACCTATGTATTATGGAGGTCACACTAGAATTTAATCCACTATGATACGTTAGACCCATAATATCTCGGATAATGGCAGCAGTGACATTAGGTACGTTGAATGTGTCATGTGATGTGGCTAACATCTGAAACTCTGAGGCGTGATGCCTAGATCTAGGTGTGGTTTGTCTAAGCCCATGCTTAAACGGCGAACGCAAGACGGGTCCAAAACGTTAAGGTGCCGATAAACCTGAGCATACACTTGTATCGGATCATCAACCGATGGTCGTATTTAAGTTCGAACACGACGATGTTAAGTTGCTACTTGATTTTGAAAACCAACAAACGTATTGGTGTAAAGTTTTAGAGAATAAAAACACAAACCCGGGCGACTTCGTAAGTCAAACGTTTCTACGAATAAGTAACGCAAAGACATAACTAAATGATACAGGTAAATGCACAATCGCCGTGAGAATTACGTTGAAGACATTGTTGAGCATTCGAAAGATATTTACGTTGTAAATGCTTTTCAAAAGTGAGCTTTTGTCTGCAATACCTACAATACAACTCAGTAACAGACCCGGAGTCGAGGAAATTGGCGGTGGTACATCACCGTGCATCGGAAAGCACGTTAAAGGCGGGTCCAGACATGTATTTAGCTGGGTCAAGATAAACATATCTGCGTACGTAGCCAGAAGAAGCATCAAGCAAGCAAGCTCACAACCTGCATGCTGACTGTGTCACCTCTCATAGAATATAGAATAGAATATAATCATACAACATTTGCCCGATCCGATCAGCGTATGCGTATCAAAGTCAAAGTCAAAGTCAAAATACCTTCAAAGTCAAAATACCTTTATTCACATAAACTTAAAATAAGCACTTATGAATCGTCAAGTAAAAAATAATGTAAAAATGTAAAAATATAAAAAGTAATGTAAGAATGTGAATAAAAGCAATTTAAAAGAAGCTACCGCCGTGTTCGGAAGGTAGATTTCTACCGAGAAGAAACGGCAAGAAACTCGGTAGTTACTCTTTTTTATCGTATAATAACGGCGCATCGAGATCTCATATCATAATATACGATACGCGTCTCATCCACATCCACATAATATTCGGTCATAGTATGCGTATGTCCAAATAGTATATGGTACGGTGATCGGATCGGGCAAAATGATACATAAATGGACCCGGCTTAAGGCGTTGGTTCTGCGCCTGACCTTCTCTCCGGCCACATCGAACTATCGTCACATCGGAACATGAGTGAAGGAATAGAGATCTGTTTGCGCATACACTTTGCTCTTTAATATTTCCTGTATACTTAGCTAGTCTACTTTTATATCAGCCGCTGTAGCCGTTATATGTTCAGCAGAGTATTATCAATAATCTTAATCTGGTTTAATATATTATATTCTTATAAAACGTACACTGAATAGGCGCGCAGATGTTAAGAAAAGAAAGAAAAGACAACGATTCTCAGTCTTCTTATTTTCGATTCAATGGTACTCTCTTCCTCAAATAGCTCAGCCAGCTCAAAACCTGATGATTTTCAGTGGAACATTATATTAAGTAAATTGAAATACTCTAGTAAATTCTATACTCTAGCCCGTTAGCTGCAAAAGTTTAATCTGTCTAGGTTTAAGTAAAAATAAGACATGCTAAAAGCTTACCATGGCGTATGTCCGATGTTCGATAATTCCCGTCGTGGAGTGCAGTCCGCTATGAAGCGGGATTAAGATTGCAGCGGGGATCCCGCCCCTTCATTCGCCTCCTTAAATAAGGAATGACGTTATTGAAAAGTCTAGGTTTGGAATATACTTAGTTTATTTGTAACTAGCTAACAACTAAAACAACTAGAAACCTCTAAAATTATCAATGTTTCTCTACAATGTTATGCATGTCATATAAATATAATACTTACATGCCTTTCTCTTGAAAATTAACATGAAAAATGTCCCTATTCATATAGACGTATGAATCATCAGTTTTAGCTTAATTGCCTAAGTAGACTCGAAAGAACGTCGAAACTCATCGGTTGGGTCCACGGTTTATGCAAGAAAGTTCGCTCTATACAATGCACCAAGGAGGTCGTATTGTAATAATTTAAGCATCTACATAATTTCCCCGCCCGATAATACTCATCATAGAAGATTGCAAACAGCTGCGGGCTTCGAGTTCCTCTCTATCAAGGGGAATTAAAATTGCATCGGGCTGATCCTACGTTATCCGCTTCCCTGAAAGATGTAATGACGTTAAACTAGCGATGCACCTGTTGGGAAACTGGGCTTGATTACGCTGTAAAAGGAGATATAAAGACGTTTTCTCCGGTACCGCGCAACCAACAGTTTGCGCCGAGGTCTGGAAATGTGTCCGGCATTTCATTAGCATTTGTCAATTCCTCCTAATTGAATTAATATCTGCAATTTGTTGAGGGATTTCATTGGATATACGATAGGATGCCTTCTGGATTGGATTCCTTGCGGTGATGGCAAAGAATACAAGTCACCGTCCGTTTTCTTCCTGTGGGCGTTGAAGAGTCCACTAGGTAAGGGTCTTCTTAGAAGGAAGGAAATAGTGTGAGAATTACTTTTCTATAATTATATTTTTGTTTTAATTTGGGAGTAGAGTACCATTGTAAGGAAGTCATAGATTATTTGGTTCCTTACCATGGTGTAACTAATACTTTAGAATAATTATTGCACATTTCTGACGGTTTTTCTAAAATAAAAATCATTCTGCATAATTTCATATTTATTGTCTAATACAAGACTGGTAATAGAATAGTATTTCTTATAATATGTTTTACCTACAGTTTTAAAAATTTAAAGGCTTAAAGGCTTACTAAAACGAGATTAGTAACTCTTTCCAAAGCGTATATTTATAGGCTCAAAGAAATGTTCGCAATCAAAGAGACAGAGTGACTCCATTCGGTTATCTCTAAGAATCATCCGCACCGACATTTAGATTGGACACTATAAAGCGTTCAACTCAGATATTCTGGGTTACAGATAGTCATCGATGAGACTAAATAATGTGTCCGTCTTTAAGTTAGTGACTGGGTCCATTAACTTTAATGGAAGGTTTGAGCGGATCAATCAGGATAAAGCTATCTAGGTATATCAATACTATTTTTATACGATATTGACTGAGGATTTTATTAATTTTAATATAAAACGTCAAACAGCTTCTTATATTATCTACTAAGACTGCAAATCTCAGGTTTTATTTACCTATAACTAGGTAACCCGAGTTCATTATGTTTTAATTTTGTGTTTTATTGGCAGCGCTATTAAATTTCAACATAATAATAGTTATAATCATGGTGAATAACAAGTATTATTAGAACTAACGTTTGTTGAATATTTAAGTATCCCTATATTTCTAATATTGCCAATAATTCAGACAATCCCCGTGCGTCGTGCACGGCGTACTTAGGAATTGTGACAAAGATTTTGCTTATTTACGCGATAAAGCAATTTTCATTAATTAGATTGTAGTCTCGAAATCAAATGGCAGAATTAGACGTCCTAAAATCTCCAAAGGTACATTGCTTATTCCAAACGCTATACAGGCCGCCGACAGCACCATTCAGTCTCAACCTCGAAACTAATAGCCGCTATTTCTAGTCAGTCTAACCCCTCCAAAGCGGGCCACTTGTATCGCAAACCAAGCATTCGTCCGCCAATAGGTCCCAGAGACCGAGCCGAAAGTCGTCACGTATTTATTAAGCCGTCCAGGGTGCATGAGACCGGAAGTCGACTGCAGTGCAGTCGGTGCCTTGGCACGATTTATGTGCCGGCGTGGAAGCGGGGACGCGGAGTGATCGCGTCGACTGCTCCGATCCCTAATAAATAACCAGCCTTTCGTACCGTATAAAGCGACATTGCCAGTTTTTTGCCTTAAACTGTACTAACATTGAATTGTTGAGCAGTAAATTTAGTTCAGTGGAGTCTATTCCGAATGAAAAACACTTAGTAGAGCGTGTAGAACAGGACATACGTACGAGGAGTATGTTCCATTTTATTAGGTTAATACATTTTCTTAATGAAAATACCAGTTAACTTTTATGAAACGCCTGTTCTATTTAGGTAGGATATTTCAATTGATGGATACCTAAAGTTTAATAGACTGATAAAAGAAACAGATAGAAGGACTGATTTCAAAACTCAAGATTAAGAAGAAATACTAAATGACGTCCTGAAACAGATATTTTACCTATAATTTATCAGTCTGTTAAACTTTATCTGGCGATTGAAAGTCAAACCTTAGTCATGCAAAGGTTTACTGCTAATGACGAATTATTATAAGCAGCCGAAGTTTATTATACTCGTAACAGCAAACAAAAGTGCACTTTGCGCAAGTTTTAACAGAATAAACAAGACATTGTCTCTCCGCTTGTTTTTCGAACAAACTTACGTGTCGACCAATAACGAAGAACCGAAGAGAATAAATTCTAAAGATAACAAGATAATCGCGTCCGAAGTTTCCTATTGTAAGTTTAAGTGGAGCGGAGCCGGGTGAGACAATTTAATCTTGTCGACTCCGCGGCCTCACAGACCCGGGATAGTTTTTAAACGGTTAGAGTTTCTTTGTCATCTATCCAGCGTGAGTCTAATTCGTTTTTAAAAGTTCTAACTACATCGTCACTGGTTAATAAACTGCTTTGTTTTTTAGTGCCCGGTAGAGTGTCTTTATTTTTTCAACTGAGACTTTAGTGGTTCAACTTTAGTTACTTAATTACAAGAGTATAATTGTAATTTAAAGGTTCTGTTCAAATATACATAGCATAGTTTTTGCTTGTTTGATGTAGGTAATTATTTCTTATATTCTCTGTTAAATACTCCGTCTTTTTTGTTCTTCGAAATTATGAGTTATTTTTGTTATATGTATAAACTAGTAATAAAATAATATTAATAATTGAAATAGAAATGTCTTTGCTGTAAGATAAGTAGAAGAGTTATAATAATTGATTTTTCTATTTTACTCTCTATTTACTAAGATTACATTAATTTGCTTTAGTTTCGCACTCGGCATACTCCTGAATAGGTGCATGTGTCTAGTATAACTCGTAAATACTTTATTTATTTAATATACTCCAGAATTTAATTGTTTTTTCATAGACTTTTTTTATAGACGTTACTATCCAGAAGGTACAGATAGATATATTTTTAATGTCTGATATTTAAAACATCACGTCTTATGAAAAGTTGACTGGCCCGGTGACTCAATTGGTAGCGACTTCTGCCTTCTGAACCAAAAGTCGGGTTCGATTCCCACTCGGGACAAACATTCGTGTGATGAACATTTGTATTTGTTTCGTGTCTGGGTGTTTATATTTGTATTTAAGTATATATTGGTACCTTCGTTGTTCTGATACCTATAACACAAGTGCTTAAGCTTACTTTGGGATTGGAGCAATGTTTGTGATGTTGTGTGATATTTATATTTATTTTATATGTGCTCTGATCCCAAAGTAAGTAGCCTAAGCACTTATGTTATGGTTAGGTATCAGAGCAATGAAGGTAAAGGAAAATATTACTACTTACGTGATACAATTCAATAAATTAGCAGAAGCACTATAAGACAGAAGTATCATACCTACTTAGCATACTGAATGAGCTACGGAAATAGAACTTCATTAAGTCTGTTGAAGTTGAGCAGAATACCAATTACCTTTGGGTATGCTTATGAAAGCAACTGACGAATTTACCTTGCACCTTGCAGGTATCAGCATAACAAATGGAATGGGGGTGGGTGTGATTTGCTATAAATTCATGATCATAATTAATTTATTTCTTTATGTCTTTTTTAATACCTAGTAATTTTTAGGGACTTTTAACGTTAGATACTTACTACTATTCCCCATCCCTTTAGCATTAGATTTTATGATAAACTAGCTGTGCCCCTGCGGCTTCACCCGCGTTTAACACCTTTTTTCCCCTTTTAGCGGGTGAATTTCGAAAAATCCATTCTTAGCGGGCGCCTACGTCATAAATGTAACCTACATGCAAAATTTCGTTGCATTCGCTTCAGCGGTTTCGGTTCTGCGTTGCTCGTTTAGTCAGGACATGTTCTTTTATATACATAGATAGATAACCCAAGACACGCCACGCTGGGCTACACATCGCCATCTAGCCCCAAACTAAGATAAGCTTGTAGGTACCTACTATGGGTGCGAACTATAGAAACGTTAACAGTTCAAATCAATCCGTTCATACATAACACAGCTGACTAAAGCTGTCTTTGAGTTACAAAGTCCTCTGATTCAATAGGTGTGTGTATGAGCAGGAAGTCCTAAAATCCGTGTCACTGAATACAGAATCAGATTTTTGTTCTTTGTACGTAGGAGGTGAGTATGGAATCTGATTTCTAGTCATTATACCCATCCAGGCAGTCAATGTGTTCAAGTAGTTATGGGATTTTGTTCGACTGCCTTTAATTAATTTATGGTTCTTTACGCAACGTTTACCAGACAGCTTAATAATTTAAATGAATAACCTAAGACATGCCACGCTAAGTCACATAGCCCGTTTAGTCCCAAACTAAGTCGAAGCGGGTACTAGAAAACTGATAAAGTTACATAGACACTTTTTGTAAAAAAAAAGATACTACTTATCTATTCTCTCCAAGCCAACCTCACTTGCCATTGGTGCATCCTGCTAAATAACAAACGAGGCGCTGGCAACTGACTGGTGGTGGCATAACCATCACAATTGAAGGCGTAGCCAAATACCACAGACCGGTGACGGGTAGTAGCGTAAAACTTAGTAAACTTTTCCAGACGTTTGAAAAAATAGACCATAATGAATTAAAATGTCTAATAATAAATGTCACTGGTTCAGAAACGCTGCAAAATTTCAGCAGTCGAATAACCTTTCACCTCATCAAAAATGTCTTTATCACGACGAATTTACGCTTTGACGTCGCGGCGTCTCAATCCGAAGCTATATCGTACTTATACCGAATTTATTATCGAAAACAGACGGAGTAGAAATTCCGAAACGAACCGACCCGACTGCTCAAGTCTGTCACTGTCATTTCGCTCATAATTACAATTGGGAAAGTCGTAAACAAAGTATTCAGTTGGCCGAGTTGCCTCATCAAACCTGCTGAGACGTTCGTTCATTAATTTCAATAAGTCCTAGCAGGAAGTGGGTGGCGACTTATTTTTGATCATCCAGGAAATTAACGTCAAATATTTTCTTTGGGCGGTGGAAACAAAGCGCTGGCATCAACCTTTTATTCTATTAATTGGGCCCGTAATAAATAAGGAATATCTGAAAGAATCGCCGAGTAATGAGCCAGGAAATGAAGTAATACGCCGATTTTTTCGTTAATTTGTTATCATATACGCTTATGTAGAGGAACTTTCGTATCCTTACATATGTTGTATCTGTACATAAGAGCATTTTGTTGATTGAGAACAGGGATGAGAAAATTGAGAAGAGGGATGTAAGGGAGCGGCCTATCATCTTTTCGCTCCAAACCAACCTCACCTGCCCGTGGTGCATCCTGCCGAATAGCAAACGAGGCGCTGGCAACCGACTGGTGGCGGTATAACCATCACAATTAATTAAAGGCTTAGCTAAATACCAGAGACCGATGACGGGCAGCAGCGTCATCGGTGCGAGAAGCTACGCCCTGCGATCGCCAACCCGCCTGCCCTGCGTGGCGATTATGGGTATATCCTCCAGATGTTTGTGTGTCCAAAGTGGCGAACAACTGGAGAGGCCTATGTCCAGCAGTGGACTGCAATAGGCTGATGATGATGATGTTGATTGAGAGCGTTAGATCCGACTGGTCTATTTCAGGAACGAATTTAGTTCTAAGTAAGTATAACGATATTATTTCCTAAATTGGCTTCTTTCTAAATTGATGTCTTCTGTTATGTAGGTTACTGCTTGTTATGTATTACATATATACCTAGTGTTATTGATAAAGTGAGCTTTCGTAATGGTAAGAATAGAAATAAATGAATATACTTCAAACTTACATTGAAACAAACTGAGAAGTAGTTTAATAGTTGAACTTTTTCGGTCAAAATTATTCTTGCAAGAATGTTTCAATACAAATGTGATTAATTGAAATATGAATTTTGCTTGGGAGGTTTTTTATTGAAATTAAAAAAGCACTCACTCACCTAAATTAATGAATGTAAAAATAAAACATCATAATATGGTTTCTGGTGGAATTTAGTTAAGTATACCCCGAAGTGTTAGACACATCCCCTTACGCACTACTTCAAAACCTTTTTTGATCAGATACCTACAAAATATCTATTTGTAGTACATTTATAAAACATTCTAAATCCCCCATATCTTAAATAGTACCTACTAAACCACTATTTTGATTACATTATTTGCTTACTCGAGCAAGTGCACTCACTGCAAGTTCTCAACAAGATTGGATTTAAGAAACCGTCTGTTAATATGCATGAAAATCTGTAAAGTGCAAATCACCGACGAATGCGGAACCGGATATCCGTTACAAGCAAACTCCGAAAGACCCGCGGTGCAGAATGTAGCAAAGAATCCAACAGGAAACTCTATTAAGGATAGCACGAGACGCTTTGTCCGGAATTAAATTTAGATTGAATCTATCTGCAAAGTGCTCCGCCGTTTAAAACTTAACTAACTTTTTTATTTCGTCAGTGGTAAATTGATTTAGCGAATGTGTAATCTGGCGGTCTAACGATTCGAGTTGGGATCGGACCAATTCTGGATTGTGCTACGTTTATTTTATGGTACGGTACGTAATTAGGCGACTTACAACGGGGAAAGGCTTTTATTGAGTGTGTCTACTTTGACTTCGTGTGTCGTGGAGTTGATTGTTTCATCGCGATTCCGTTGCATCAATCTACCGTAATGTAATAATTTAACGGCATTTTCGTGTTAAACAGGAGTTGGTTTTTTAACATTCTACGTAGGTAGAATCTATCTACTGAGGGGATCATTTTTGTAATTTGACGATGTTTGTACAATAAATTCCATTAGATATATTCTCTATCTCCCTCCTTTTATTGGAGTCCCAATGTCGGCGTACTCTGAGTATGCGGAGACAAAAGACACTAATACAAAAACGTAATTTTTTGTCCAGGTATTAAAGGTTTCATTTGAACAATTAGGTGAGACTTAGAACTTATATAAAATGCGCTAGCTCGTAAAAATATATTGGAAATAATAACATAAATATGCTGGTGTGTACGTACGTACATCTCACCGTAAAATTGCAATAGCGTTAGATTATAATATATCTCGCGAGATCGTAAACTGTGGAAATGTTTGTGAACTATAACATAATGATTACAGTTTAACTATTATTTTTCGGTAAATTGTAATTGATTAAAGTGAAATTTACAATTTTACGGTGACATATACCTATATATATAGGTAAGGAGGACTCGTACGTGCAAGTGTACGAAAAAAAATTTATAGATAGTTACAAATAACATGAATTGTATCGGATAAACACACTCGTATTTTTAACAAAAATAGCTACACAAACAAATCACTTTAGATATTACGTATTCATCTTGACAACAATGAAAGCAAGTATTGTTTGAAACGCAGCAGACTCTTGAAAAAGCCGGGTAAGGTAGCGGAAATGAGGTATAAATCACCGAGCGTGTTGCAGCCAGCGCGGTCCCTTAGATATCTCAAGTGTAAAATAGTTTTAGTCGGTTATAAATACAAATTAACATAGTTTATCGCCGACTCAGGTGCAGCCGGGCAGCGGCCGCCTTGAGGGAATCTGATTAATTAGACCCACACCCGAACCCTTTGAATTATTTGGGCTCCACACCAAAGCTCCTTAAGATTGTGTTCCTCGGATGTTACGATTTTCCTCGTAAAGATGCTCCTTTGGTATATTGTGTAATTAATTAGCGAGCTTCACAGTCTTGCCGCTACAAAAGAAAGAGTGCCTCCTTGCAAGAGTAACGCTTTTTGAATCCATTTATTTTTATTAGACATGAAACACTAGTAGTTCCGCTACATAGTAAGCGGCGTGTTCTTTAGTGCTCCCGAGCAAAAATACGGATGTTTCACACTGAATTACTCTAAATTACGGCGGGTGAGGAATTTTTACACTAGAGTTGAGACCGTTTTATGCTGTAATGTATATCTGTTTACGTATTTTGTCTGAGGGGACTTTTCTATAGGGGAAATTACAGATAGTCTCCTAAAGGCTGTAAAAGTCCCCTTTTACTGCTTTTAGGTACCCTGAACTTTTCGACTGGCCAGTAGAAATAGTAGTCTGGGTGTTTACTATGCATAATATGTGTTACGGACTGGCCACATAGGCCAACCTCTTTTCTTTTTTACTTTTTTGTTCTTCTTTTGTTCTATGAAAATTCTTGCGGTGTGCTTTTCAATCTCTCGTGCGTGGTGTTGTGTTATTTTTGGGGTTCCCCATACATAGAACTGAAACTGAAAAATTTTTTTTTCATCGAACCTATACGTGTGGGGTATCTATGGATAGGTATTTGAAAATGATGTTGAGGTTACTAACATCATTTTTTTCTAAACTGAATAGTTTGCGCGAGAGACTCTTCCAAAGTGGTAAAATGAGTGTCCCCCCCCCCGTAACTTCTAAAATATGGGCATGATAAAACTGAAAAAAATATATCATGTGTATCACTATAAAAACTACTAACGAAATTTGGTTTGAATCAAATCTAGCCAGTAGTTTTTTTTTAAACGTCATAAATCAAATTACCTAATTTTTTCATATAATTAACTCCAATATAATAAAACGTAAAGAAAAACATTTATTTAGCTGTATAGTGGTACGGAACCCTACGTGCGATAGTCCGACTCGCACTTGGCCGGTTTTTAAGATAAGAAACTGCCCATTTTAAGATACCTAGAAAATATGTCTTGTTTTAATTCTCTCACTATATATCTTGCCGATGAAAAGTTCTGAAGATGCAAAAAGATGAAGACGATTCAAGTATTGAATCTATTCGTGTCACTTTATTGTGTACATTATTCGAGATCAAAACTGAGTATTATTCACAATATCAATGCGGATTGATATCTGGGGTCGTGAATAACAATAGGCAAATCCAAAAGGAATACGAAAACTTTATTTCGGCCTATCGTCAACGGAATATTGTGTTCGGTCTCCTCTTTTAGTTATGAAATAAAATAAGATGTATGTTACGGTAACGTGATGTTTCCTTAGAAATGGCTAAGTTATTGCGTTGGTAGTCTTTCATTCACGACATGATAAATATTACCTACCTACTTTCGGTAGGAGCATGATTTGTGGCAAAAAGAGATTGCTCTTTGAGAGAAACTAAAGGTAAGTAATTACAGTTCCTTTTGCCGCTAAGAATTTGCTACGAATGGAGAAAATTTCCAAATTAAAAGGAGGAAACTATATTTCTCACATTTACCACAGATAACTGTCTAAGAGAAATTTGATAGAATTATACGAGTATGGTGATAATTACCTTGGTGGCGTACCGAAGGCTCCGGGTATGATTCTCAGTCGGGTCAATTTAGGAAATACCAAAATTTTTCTAAATTTCTCGGGTCTGGGAGTTCTGGGAAACGCTCTCAGCCATCAACTGGTACTTATAGCACAAAGGAAATAAGTTTGAGACCAGATGGTTGATAAAAATCAAAACGTCTGGCTTCTGGCTGCTCAAAAGTCCAAAAGTATAGATTTTTTTTATTTTCATTTTAACCTGTACTGTACATCGTTAAATCATTTCCTTTAGAAATATTATATTTACAGTGTGCAAAAGAAGCCTTATCATTATTTATTAAAACACAACGTACTAAATACAACCTGAAGATGCATTAAAAATATTATTTCAAACAGCACTTTAAAATAGTTATAAGTCAGTCACAAGAAACAAAATAACTAGGTACCATATTTAAGTATAACTTTTTAAAGAGCAAACAGTCAGTACATTTTCTTTATTACCCAAACTTTCAACCATTTATTTTATTACGTACAGTATAAAATACAATGAACTAACTTCAGAAATACGAGCAGATTCAGGAAATTTCGCTGGTAAGTTGAGTTAATGCCGTAATAAGCGAACAATATGAAGAAATGTGGCGGCCACCGTGCGTTTACTTGAACCCTGTTGAGTGAAGTCACAATAAAATCTGTTGTTATTACAACAATTAGGCTTACAATAGAATTGTAGGAATTTCGTGTCAATTCATCATTATTTACTACATTCGTAGGAAATAACTACAATTCATGTTCCTACCGTAAAACTAGGGTTATAAGGCCTTATGCTCGATTTGATTTGAGAGACCCCAGGACACAGTGTGTGACGAGGCCGTGGGCGTCAAGTGACTTTTAAATCAGCCCATAGAGATTTATTTGCTACAAATGTTGCGTTAGTTCACATCCACCCACGATATCATTTCTCAAAACGCCCTTTAACATTCCATGTGGGACTTCACACTTTTACATAGTACGCTAACGTGAGAGACAAAAATCATGTCGAACATAAAACTAATTTCATAAGCCCCGCATGTCTAGGCATGTCCCATTGTTTGGAGTACGCAGAACCCGCGACGAGTTAGGGTAGCTACACACATATACGCCCAGCAGTATGGGGCGTAGAATACTGCTGGGTAACCCTGTAGGAGCCTTTGGTCATGGCATGTTGGCGCTCCGGGTAGCGGCCCCTAAGAAGACGACACGTGTCTTCGGGCACAGTGGTCAGTGGCGTCGTGCACTGTAAGTTGCCGGTACACACCGACCTCCAGAGAGGTGTGTCGTCCACTCTGGGCAGCGCATCGCTGCCGCGCTGTAGGGGTTGCGTCAAGTCGAGTCCCTCCGGGCATACCGACCCCCCTAAGGCAGAGTGCTCGTGGGTTTTTCCGCTAGATAAAAATGAGCCTCACATAATTAACATTTAAGCGTTAGGTACGTAGGGCATTCCCGACGTAAAAAAACAGCTTTACATATTATATAAAATAAACAGTTAAAAAATCTTAATAAAAAGTAAATAAAAGGTATACTTTTCTTTTTAATTAAGATACTTACCAGATGATTACTTCTTGAAAGGTTGGGGGGTTTTGTAGTTGTATATTTGTTTTCTTTTTTATTAAGAAGTGATTTAAAAATTATCGTGGTTAAACAGCCCGCTTGAGTGTAGAACACCCTTATGAAACACTGTGCTTCGTTTACTTATTTAGTTTTATTTGTGTGCCTTGGCCAAGGACTTAATTGTATTCATAAAGAAGGGCGTCCGGCGCCGTTTTTAACGTAGGACGGAGTCAGGAGAAACTGCAGTTTTTATTATTTTTTAACGCGCTTTGTCATTCTCGGTGCGGAAGAAAAGAAAAAAGTTAATTAAAGCTGTAAATATAAGATGCTAAATAGTTTGTATCAGGGGTGGCAAAATGGTCGTTTGTATGAAGGATAGAACTATTAGACATTTCATGTACTTCCTTACTTGCTTGTTTAATTAGCGCGAAGGGCCCTGCTATAACAATCGAAAACATTAGATTGTTTATTTTATTCCTTCAATTCAAATATTAATTATATTATTATATTTATTCGTAATGTAGGACGCCCTCAGGCCAGGTGGAGTGACGATTTGCGCAGGACGGCTGGCAAGCGCTGGATGCGAGAAGCCCAAAATCGACCTAAGTGGCGAACATTAGGAGAGGCCTATGTCCAGCAGTGGACTGACGGGCTGATGATGATTCAAATATTTAAAAAAAAATTGTCTTAGTAGGGTACCAGGTGTATAGTCTAAAAACGCTGCTCCTTCATCTGCCTCCATAGTCATTATCATCATCAGCATATCGCAGTCCACTGCTGGACATAGGCCTCTCCAGCCAGCAACATGTAGGTACGTCTGTTTTACATAACTAGTCGTATAGACTAGAGTCTTTGTTCCCAATCCTGCTTATTTCTGCCGGTTATTTCGCCAACGAAAATGTTTCTCCAAGCCATTTAAAGGCCGCAGTGACAAGCCCAAAGTCCGTCCCTGTCTTTGTCCTGGCTTTCGGCGCATACTTACATGGACACGCCCGAATAAGCCTGGAAGCATCTGACATTCTCTCCTAAAATTCTGCAAGCATTTTGCAATTGCGTTCTACTTCTAACACATCGTTTGTTAGTTGGGGCTTAGCCATAATAAATTAAATGGCTCTTTCTAAGGTTTAAGAGGCTGGTCTTATAATCAAAATTTACATGTAATTTGTCGAAAGTCGCGTATTCTCTTGTTGCAAAAAAGTGTAAAAATTAGGGTATTTAAAAGAAATCAACATAAAGACTAAAATTATTTATTTTAATTAAAACACATCGCTTCAAGCCTTGAGAAGACTGGTGGTAGGTTAAAGGCGTAGCTGAGTAGAACAGGCCGATGACGGGCTGCAGATTCACCAGCGCCAACCCGCCTGCCCAGCGTGGGGATTATGGGTAAAGCCTGCCGCTTCCCCAAACTGGGTCAAAATCTAGGAGTAAGTTTATCAGTTGTCTAGTTCCCAAACTACAAGCTTCGGCTTAGTTTGGGATTAGGTGGCGCTGGTTTTCTCAGCATGGTATCATCTTGGATTATTTGTTTAAAGGAAATTTTTTTTCAGAGTGTGAGTTTTTACCCGGCACCCTTAGATCTACGTTCATTAATTCCAGAAGCTAGATTAAAGAGCGTGTTGAATAAGCTAATAAGCTCGAGTTTGTTCAGCTCATCATATTTTTTTCCTCCTTAATAAAACGCCGCGTAGAAACCGAGTCCAAATTAAAAGCAAAGAATTGGTATTCGGATAAAAACCGTTAGTTCATTATCGACAGTAGGTTTCCCTCTCAAACCGACTCGTTACGGAGACACCGCCTTCATGAATAATGTACAACGAATAATGGACGTACCGCGAATATCTACCTGCATGTTTTAAATGGTACGAATTTCTTCTTTTGATACCTTCCTCGATGGGGATCGGTTTGAATATTTTAAAGGTTGTTAGGCGATAGGGTGTAACATTGTTCACTTTACTTAATAGACCACTTATCTACTCGCTTCTTTGGTACAAAAGCTCCTTGTTGATTGCTAAGTAGGTGGCTCGGAAAATAGGTCGCTTAAAGGTTTTGCCCCAATGTTGACTTATTGGCTCGATGTGAATTCAGGGAACGTGGAGCTTTGTAGCTCCTTATTGTTGATTTTCCAAGAAAATTCAATTTATTTCTTACTTTACTGGATAAGACGGTAGGAAGAGATATGATCATATTTACGGAGGCCAAATATGAACCGTATGCAGTTGTTCTGGATACGATCCAGCTTGTTGAGGAAAATTTGATTAAGATCAAGACAACACACGTCGGCATAGTCAATTATGGGAAGAATCAGAGATTGAATAAGTGTCACTTTGGTGTTAATAGGCAAAAAATGCTTAAAACGATAGAGAGAGCACAACGCAGCGGTAACCTTTCGGCTGACCTCGTCGATATGTTTAGACCAGCTAAGGGTGGAGTCGATGTGTAGGCCAAGATCCTTCACAGTAGCGCAATACGGAATAGTAGCACCACGATACAGGATTGGCAAAACAGTAGTAATATTCAGATTTCGAAGTTGGTGTGCACTACCCACTATAATAGCCTGACATTTGTTAGGGTTCACAGCCACTCCATACCGATCCGACCAATCAGCAATGTGTCGGAGATCATTATTGACACTCCCAACGGTCGCGTTGATATTACTTACCGTGCACTGCTGGTACAGCTGCAAATCGTCTGCGTACAGATGGTGAGAAGAGACAAGATGCGTAGTAATTGAATTTACAAAGAAAGAAAAAAGAAGAGGAGATAGAATTCCGCCCTGGGGAACACCAACAGAAAGCTTACTCCACCGAGAAAGAGCCTGATCAACTTTGACAGCTTGCTGGCGGTCACCGAGATACGACGAAAACCACTTAATGGTCGTGGGAGAGGAGTTAAGACGAGTGAGCAAAGATAGTAAGACGGCATGATCTACCGTATTAAAAGCGTTGGAAAAATCAATTAATATTAGTACGGTAACCAAGCCGTCCTCCATACCCTGTCGGATGTCCTCGGTGACTTTCAACAAGGCAGTACTGGTGCTGTGTCCGGGGCGAAAGCCAGATTGGAATTGGCTTAACAAATTATTTCTAAAGATAAATTTCGAAAGTTGGGAATGTACTGCCATCTCAAGGATCTTCGATAGGAAAGGAAGTATGGAAATAGGTCTGAAGTTGTTAAGGGTAACAGGAGATGGGATTTTCGGGAGCGGGATGACGTAGGCCTTTTGCCATAGTGAGGGAAATACCCCCGTACGTAGGGAGAAGTTAAGGATATGCGTAATCACAGGGAGAAGTATATCAAGGAGAATAAGGACCATGGCTCGACTAACGCCGTCACAGCCAGTAGCCTTAGACTTAATGGATAGGATATACTTCCTTGTCTCATCAACAAATACCTCGGATAGCGAAAATGACTCTGAAAGAAGTGGCGGCATGGAAGAAATTTCGACTATAGTTTGTGATCTAATGGACACATCAAGTGCCACTGAAGTTGAGAAATGAAGATTAAGGTCATCAGGAGTAAAAGTGGAGCAAGAAATTTGGTACATACCGTCTACAACTACATTGGTTACCTATTTCCTTTCGTCGTGAAATTCACATTCTCTGTACTCTCTACTCGATTCTTCACAATCCAAACTTTCCTACCTATCTTAAATCTATGTTTCAATTACTCAGTTCGACACATACTCGGCAGCTTCGCTCTTCAAGCAACTCTATCCTAGCCATTCCTTTACACCACTCTAGCTTCGTCACTAAGTCCTTTTGCGTGCAAGCAGTCAGGCTCTGGAATGGACTTCCTGAAGGCATCCGTAGTGCTCCAAGCAGGGCATCATTCAAGATAAGGCTTCAAAAACATTATCGACTCCAACATTCAGTGAAATAGTTTCTACAGTCGTCGTCCTATTTATTTTATATGTATGTGTGTATATTATAATATTTTGTAAGTATATTATATATTTATTAGTTTATTCTATTCGTATTATAAGTAAGATTATGTTCTGTTCCTTCTTGTGTATATGTAGGTATAATATATATATATATGTGTGTATGTATTTATTTGTATCTTATTTTTATCATATTTTATTATTGTGTTTGAGATATTGTGTTTTAAATTAACTTTGTCGCACACTACCATAAAATTAGTTTCTGCTTAGCCCAATGGTTGACTGGTAGAGAATGCCTATGTGGCATTAAGTCCGCCTTTTGTACACTACTTTACTGTGCAATAAAGATTAAATAAATAAATAAAAAATAAGTGTTCGCTCCTCCCGGGGTTAAGGAATTTTCAGCGCACGTAAGTAGGCTCATATCTTAAGATGGAGGTACAAGCTGGCATCAATCAAGTGTCCCTCTTCATTACGCACTCCACTGAATTATGTTGCGATTTCGCAAATAATATTATCCAAAACTCCGCAGTAAATCTAAATTTTTGTCCGAAAAAAAAAAAACATATCTGATGACCTCGTTCAGACTGAATACTTAGAATTTGCAGATAAAGGTAGCGGAAGCCATGTTTCCATATAAAATATACATTTCAAAATGCGAGTGAAAAAGTCCTACGGTATACATATTCAATGGGTATAAATTACACTTGGATAAATTTAAGACACGGTGTCGAGGTATCGGCCGTACCTGGTGGAACGGAGGCACTGAAGCGTGTCTGAATCTCAATTTTGGCCCTTATGTTTAATATGATAAGGGCATAATTGTGAGATTGGTCGCATGTGAGGGTTTACGGCCCCGGAGGTCACAAGTCGTTTATTTCAATAAGACAAGCTTACCTGTCACCTATAGCGACCCTTTCCCTGGGCGCGCCCGCGTGAATTATGAGCCTTATTTATATTAATTAACGTGTGGAAATTCATTTATTACGAATATGGAGTCCTTCATGCGAGTGAGATTACTGTTCCTCAGCCATTTATGCGTGAATATTATACGTAATTGTTGTTAATAAACAAATTTCGTGTGCTTTTCAGATTTAGGTTAGGACTACCCCTTTAGGTATTGTAGAAGAAGATTTCTTCTTTACTTCTCAAGTCAATGGTACTCTGCTTCAAATACCACTAGTCTAAAACCTGGCGACCTGAATGCCGCTGTCATAGGTCACCCATCGTTCACATAGTGGTTCACAGTTGGTAGGTGAGCAAATGTATGTAAGGGAGCGACCTATTACCTTTTCGCTCCAAGCCATTCTTACATGCCCGTGGTGCTTTCTGCCGAACAACAAACGAGGCTCTGGCAAACCGACTGGTGGCGGTAAAACCATCACGATAGAAGGCTTAGCTAAAAGCCACAGGCCGATGACGGGCAGCAGCGTCACCGGAGCAGGAAGCTACGCCCTGCGATTGCCAACCTGCCTGCCCAGCGTGGCGATTATGGGTATATCCTCCAGAAGTTTAGCCTAGGTGGCGAACATCTAGAGAGGCCTATGTCCAGCACTGGACTGCAATAGGCTGATGATGATGATGAGCAAATGTAAATCTACACCTGCCGACTCCAGAGCGTGGTCCGTTTTTTTACTCTCTTCTCTTAAAAGTTCTCCGAAGACGACTAACTAAGGGAATATAAAGAGAGGTAGGGCATAGCGAATCTTTGCTCGAATTGAGCCGCCCGTCCGGGGAAGGACCTCCACCCTATAGAATACTGCAGTCAAATGACCTCTGAGTCGTGTTTCTGCCGGTGAGTAGGGTTTCCGGAGCTCGTGGGGGGTTGGGGTTAGACCGGCATGGCGGTGGCAACTGACAGGTAACTGACCAGTTACTTGCCCGTTGTCACAGCGACTTGGGCTTCTCTTTCGCTTTCCATCAGGCGTACGGAAGCCGTTATGTCGAGCCACTACAAAAAAAAAATCATTTCATTGAGGGGGAGGCCTATGTGCAGTAGTGGGCGTTTATTCATAGTCAGTATCAGTAGTAATTAGTATACAACAAACGATTCTACAACTGATCCAGTTCATTGCTGTACTCAGGAAAATCCGTTGCTGCTGGCACTGTACGGAGTTTAGTCACCTCAAGTCGAACATACATTCATAATGAATTACGAATTTCAAAACTCATTAGTACGTTGTCCGGTTCCAGCATGGAAGTTCACTATAGCCGCTAGGCTCCAACGTCATCAAATGACTGAAAAATTAAGTTTATTTATTTATTAAGGTCTGCCAACAGTTGTTTGTATTAACACATGCTTTTATATAATTGTAAACACAAGCGAAAATATCAGTAAGTAGGATACAAATTAAACACCAAATTAAATAAAAAGTTAAATAAGATCTCATAAAAATGTACTATGTTATTTTAATAAAAGCAACACGAAGTGACGATGATCCACCGAATTCCCCCAACGGGCCGGTACGTGAGCGAGGTCAACCTGTTGTTTTTAAAGCAATTTCGCGATCAAAGTCCTCACCTCCATAAAAGGAGGACAAACACGGCACATAATCGATTTAATGAAAGTCGAATCGAAAGGTCCCGTAGGTTTGCGTACCTAAATTTACGACTACCTCTAACGTTTAATTGGATATTCGTGCCGCAATAAAAACGACTTGATGACCCGAAGATTAAAATGGGAACACTTTAAAATGAAACTGAATACTAAATGGGGATAGGCCGGTCTCACGTTTACAAATTACGCTTTTATACAGAGGACGATCGACGTTCAAATAAACAGAAAATGTTTGAAGAGTTGTGTGAGACTATACTATGTAAAATTTGGGAAAAGAGTTTTCATGAGACAGAATTACTTTGTAAGTGATTCTAAGTCCTATGACAGGCACTCTAACCAGCTTAGAGAAAGGCACTCCACTCTTTTACAACAGTTATTTGTTTCTTTTTCGAAATTACCTACTCTCCTGATATGAATAAAACATTATAAATAAATAAAAACTGCCTCATTTAAAACTGCTTCAAGCTGCAGTCTGCGGCGTTGTCCACCGATAATATCCTTTATAGCTTATGTGTTAATGTATTAAAATCTATGAAGTCGTTTTTACGAAAAGGAGTTACAAAGATCCATCTACGAAATCAAAACTTTTTACTTTTATAATATTAGTGAGATAGATAAGTTTAGGTTACTAGGCTAAGAGGATAAGCTAGCAGGCGGAAGTGGCCGTGGGGGCACATAGTGAAAAAAATAGATAACCGTTGGAGCCGAAAAGTTCTGGCCTCCAGCGAGGTAGACTAACTATAGGTATAATATAGGTTGCAAGATGGAGTTGGAGCTGGGCAGCTTGTAACTGGCCGTTGTGGAAGTCTTTGTGGGAGGCCTGTATTCTGCTGTAGATCACCTACAAAAAATGGATTTTGTTCATAATGAATACGATGATGATGAAGCCTCTACAATAACTGAACTAAAGAGTGCATTATCTAGAAGTTAACTCGTAATACTCGCAAGTAATGTAACAAGTGAAACGGTAACAAGATTCTTTCCAACTAGGAAACGTTAGAGTGAATAAAAGCATTGTTGGCTACACAGGTAAATAGTTAAAGTGACACAGAGCGAGCGGGCCCGCGGTTCCTTCCTGGGTGAGCGCCCACAATGGACCGGATACTGGTGTAAACGCTCTTCCCGCTCCCGTAAATCTTTCCAACCAACGAATAGGGTACGAAAATGGTACAATCTTTAACTTTCTGACAGTTTAATAAGATAATAAAAATATAACCAGGGAAAAAGAGAAGAAAGTTCCGAACCAAATGGATTTCGAAGACTTTTTCCGCGATTTACTTTGAACCGAACCGCTTGGATATTGGCTTTTAAATATTTTCGTTTGAAATGTAGACGGGTGTACGAACGGTACGCTTAAATTCGTATTCTACGTAGGTAAATGTGAAATATTGCAAAGCAGCACCCCACTTATGCTTAAATGCAGCGAACACGTTCAACCATAGATTATGAATGAGATTTTCTTAGCATGTTCCTGTCATATGTATTGCCTGTGATAGATTTTAATAAAAATAAATAAAAAGGATTGATTTATTGATTGAAGTAGGGAAAGAATGAAGTATTTACTTACCAAATATTTAATCTTCGACGATCTTATGTATACATTTAACTTACCATTTAAATGTATAAGATCTATTGATACCTCAAAGCACTAAACCGGAAAATTTTGTAAGTCTTATATTCCTGATAGGTAACATTCACATTCTGTTGATTATTATGAACGAATCACGAATATTCCGATCTCTAACTTGTCAAAATTTCCTTACATCATAAATTGTATCATAAATTCGTGTTTTGATTTCGAGTTTTACATAAGTTAATCGTATTCATGCTGGCCTGGGAGCGAACAAAAAACATACAATGTGCCAGCCCCAACTCAACCCGGGGTGCCGTGAAAACCGGCAAAGGGAAATGCCTTAGCATAATACTAAGCTGTATTAGGCACCCGCAGGTGAAGGGATTATCACCATCAAAAGCAATCCCAAAGAGGGTTAGCGTCAGGCTGGCGGCCGGCTATAAAACATTGCCAAAACCCCCCCTACAACATGACAAGTTCGAGAGATTTGATGTGCAATAGGGCTAGGGCGTACCCCGGAGGCGACGCGCAGACGCAGCACCCGGCGGATGTGAGAAATGGACGAGGGTTGTTGCATCAGGGACGGGTGCAGCGTAAGAAGCGAGTCCAAGACGTACGACTGAGGTTTGCAAGTTGGAATGTTGGAACGATGACCGGAAGAGGAAGAGAGTTAGCGGACGCGTTAAAAAGAAGGCGAATAAATGTGGCATGTTTGCAGGAAACGAAGTGGAAAGGGACGAAAGCAAGAGATATTGGCGAGGGATATAAGTTCTTCTATTGTGGAAGCGATGGCAAAAGGAATGGAGTGGGAATTGTTTTGGATAGTGAAATGAAGGAATGTGTGACGGATGTAAGAAGAGTTAATGATAGATTAATAGTGGTGAAAGTATTGTTGGAGGATAAGGTGATGAACGTAATAAGTGCGTATGCACCGCAAACTGGATGTAACGATGTCGTGAAAGAGAAGTTTTGGGAAGAGTTTGATGCGGTGATGATGGGAATATCACAGGAGGAAGATGTGTTCGTGGGAGGAGATTTCAATGGTCATGTGGGAAGGACGAATGGAGGATATGAAAGAGTACATGGGGGATGGGGCTTTGGAAACAGAAATAGAGAGGGAGAAATCTTACTGCAGACGGCGACAGCTTTCGATCTTGCCATAGTAAATACATATTTTAAAAAACGTGACCAACATCTCATAACTTACAGTAGCGGCAATCATAATACCCAAATAGATTATTTCCTTCTTAGAAGGAATACTTTTAAAATAGTCAAAGACTGCAAGGTTATACCTGGTGAAGCCTTGGTATCCCAACATAGACCACTAATATTGGAGATAAAGTTCAAGGATCATCTCCCGAGAAAGAAACCAAAACCCCCACCCAGAATAAAATGGTATATGTTGGAGAAGGATGAATATGCAAGGGAATTCAGAACGAAAGTAGTCAATAAAATGATAGAAATGAATGATATGGAAGGGAAATCGGTAAATGAATGCTGGGAAGAAATGGCGACGTGTATAAGATATGTGGCAAGGAATGTTTTTGGGGAAACAAGAGGAAAGAGAATGATTGATAAAGAAACGTGGTGGTGGGATGAAGAAGTACAAAAGGTTTTGAAAGAAAAGAAGAAGGCTTTTAAAGAATGGCAGAAAGAACAGGATACGGTTTTGAAAGAAGGAAAGAAAACAGAGTATGTAAGAAATAAGAAAGATGCAAAAAAAGTAGTCGCCATTGCTAAGGCCAAAGTACAAGATCAACTGTACAAGCAACTGGACTGCCCACAGGGACAAAAAGATCTGTACCGAATAACGAAAGCAAGGGAGAAGAATGCAAGGGATGTCATACACGTGAAATGCGTAAAAGATGAAGAAGGGAGAATTTTGACGAAGGATAAGGACATAAAGAAACGATGGAAGCAATATTTTGAAAGACTTATGAATGAGGAGAATGAATGGAATGGAAAGTTAGAAAATTGTCCAATAAATGCAGGTGTGGTACAAGAGGTGAGTGTAGATGAAGTGAAAAAGGCTGTGCAAAGTATGAATAATGGAAAAGCAGTAGGACCGGATGGCATACCAGTGGAAGTATGGAAGTTTTTAAAGGCAGATGGGTGGAAGTGGCTGTGTTTGTTTTTCAATAAGTTGTTGCAAGAGGAGGCGATCCCGGAGGAATGGTGCAACAGTTCGCTGGTGCCCATTTTTAAGAACAAGGGTGATGTACAGGACTGCAACAACTATAGAGGAATAAAGCTCATGTCACATAGTATGAAAGTTTGGGAGAAAGTGATAGCGAGACGAATGAGAGACGAGAGTGAGATAACACAGAACCAATTCGGATTTATGCCCGGTCGTGGGACAATGGATGCCATCTTTGCACTACGCCAACTAGGCGAAAAATACAGACGTGCGCATAAGAACCTGCACATGGTATTCATTGACCTAGAGAAGGCATACGACCGAGTGCCGAGAGAGGTTCTGTGGTGGACTTTGAAAGAGAAAGGAGTGCCTGGGAAGTACCTGCGTCTTGTCCGTGCCATGTACAGTCGAGCCAGTACACAGGTACGCTCGGAAGCAGGCATTACCGACAAGTTCGATGTGGCGGTAGGCTTGCACCAGGGATCGGCTTTAAGCCCGTATTTGTTCGTCCTGATTATGGATGCTCTGACGGCAGACATACAGGACGAAGCACCCTGGTGTATGTTGTTCGCGGACGACATAGTCCTTGTCGGGGAAGATGCGGCCGAGGTCCAGAGCAGGTTGGAAAAATGGCGGGAAAGACTGGAGGGTGTGGGACTGAAAATCAGCAGAACAAAAACCGAACATCTTTTCTGTGACTTCGGCGGTCCAACCAGTTATTCCCATATAGCCTTAGATGGTGTATCCCTTCCAACCTGTTCCGAGTTCCGGTACCTAGGTTCTGCAATCCAAAGTGACGGCAATATTGAGCGAGACGTGGGGAACCGGATAAATGCGGGATGGATGAAATGGCGGCAGGTTTCGGGGACTGCGTGTGACCCACAAATGCCCCTGAGACTCAAGGGAAAGATCTACAAGACCATAGTAAGACCTGTCGCCATGTATGGATCAGAATGTTGGGCAATGAAAGAGACGGATGAAAATAGAATGCATGTGGCAGAGATGAGAATGTTAAGATGGATGTGCGGTGTGACTAGAATGGATAAGATTAGGAATGAATATATCAGAGGAAGTCTAAAAGTAGCGCCAGTGACAGAAAAGTTAAGGAGTAGCAGATTAGCATGGTTTGGGCACATTATGAGGAGGGATGAAAGGCATATAACGAGACGAGTATTGAGTATGAATGTGGAAGGATATAGAGGAAGAGGAAGACCGAAAAAGGAATGGATGGACTGTGTGAGAAATGATATGCGTGTCAAAGGTGTGAGTGTGGAGATGACGGCTGATAGAGGAGAGTGGAAGGAGAAAACATGTTGTGCCGACCCCACTTAGAGCGGGATAAGGGCAGGAGAATGATGACATAAGTTAATCGTAACGTTGCGCAAAAACGTTATCAACTTATACTTATGTTAGAAATGTTTGCTCGTGCCTTCATGAAAAAAATATCAACTTTCGATTTGGCATTTCGCAGTCAACTAGATCTAGTTCGGCGTAAAAAGAGCGGAAGTGACGTTGCGCACTTTTTAGGAACATCCCGAATACGGTACGGGCAGTTTTCTGACCTCACTTTTTAAAAATATTTACAAGTTGGCTGGAGGCAGAGCTCGGTGAACTAACGCTGTAGCAATAAAATGTTAATGCATGTTATGATTGGCACTAGCGGAGTATCCGCCTGCCGCCGCGCGATAGGTCAGTTTAATCGGATTCTTTATTCATGAGACCACTGCACCTAGACTACGGTACGTCTGGCGCCACACAACTTTGTTTGGGTAGCTATTTTTATTGTGCTCCACTTCACTACACGACGCGATACAACTGTTTCTTCTGTAGGTTTTGTACAGAAAAGAGTTTAAATATCAGAATAAAAGGCGTATGCGTTTAGGTGATACGACGTTCATCTTTTATTTTCTTCATCGTACCTACTTAGGAATTATTTTGCTCCAGTTAATTCTTAATTAACAGTACAGACATATTTGTGTGTACGAACATGTCTGTATTGATCTGGGTGTGTAGGTACTATGTATAATGTGTATTTATTTAAAAAAAAGTATTTAAGTAAGTTTATCGGTAGTCTAGTACCCATAGTACAAGCTTCGGCTTAGTTTGGGGCTAGATGGCGCTGTGTGGCCCAGCGTGGCATGTCTTGGGTTACGTCTGTTTGTATTGCTTTGGGTGTTTGTTAAGTAGGTATAACATGTATTTATTTATAAAAAAAGTCTCTAAGTAATTCTCGTACTTCCATTTGCCTATACACAAATTCGTTATACCTACAATGCGCGTTAAATCCAGCGTAATTTTGGCTATATGTCGCACACATCTATTATACACGAGCCAAAATTACCATATATAATTCAATGATTTAAATCTGGTCGGCGACGTTTCAATACACAATCGCGTCCCGGCGGGCTCGGGCGCACCTAGCAGAATAAACAAGCAACGTGCTGGGTGGCGAACATTGACACAGGAGTAACGAGGGACCCGCGGCATTAAATTTTCACATCTCCCCGCATTGGCACACCGCATGGGCCCAAATTGAAGTAAATCCGTTCGTCGGCCTCTCTGCGAGACCCGTACTCGCATACATACAAATCGAATCACAGTTTGAGACCTTTTGTGATTTTGCAGCCGTGAGATATTAGGAGTTTCGAGGTGATCGGGGAGTTTTCTTATGCTTGTGGATGCAGTGTTTCAGTTAGAAATGCTGAGACAATTGTTTCATCATCATCATCAGATGCTGGTAGGCATCTGGATAGGCTGACGCCTACCGCAGTCTACTGCTGAACGTAGGCCTAACATGGAGGCTTTCCCCACAATCGCCACGCTGGGAAGGAGGGTTGGGGAGGGATCGCAGGGTTTATCTTCTTGCTCCGGTGACGCTGATGTCCGTCATCAGCCTATGGTATTTAATCGGTCCTCGGTTGTTATTCAGCAGGATGCACCACGGCGTGGAGCGAAAAGATGATGGATCCCTATTTGCAATGTGTCTGGTATTTGTTTGAATGCTCATAATGCTCTCCTGGTGGAATTTCGCGCAAATCGGCCAATCTTAAAGGACATTATTAGCCAAGCGCGCAGAAGTATTACATTGTGTAGTGCAAGCACAGGTTTCGCAAACACACTATGTCCCTTCATCCGATGGGACGGTAGTTCAGCACGACCGGATAGGGATCAGGTGGATGACCAATGGTTTAACGTACTTTCCGATGCAAGGGCTTTTAGTTAAGCGCATTAATGTTATTAAATAAGTACATAGAAACGCCACCCATCTTTTAAATATGTGAAACTTGAGAAATACCTACATAATATGGATCGATATCAAAGTAAAATAAATCAAGATGCAATAATTATGTTTTGCACAAATTTGATGTCATCAAAATTGGTACTTGGCTGATCAAAATTGGTACTGATAAGGAAAACAGGCAATGAAATGGAAAATAAGGTTCTTTTTCCTCCGGAGCCTCAGTCGTCGGATCTTGGTATTTGTGGTGTGACGATTGGCAGTAATGGGAATTGTGGCCAATTACGATTCGTATCTGCGTTTTTAAGATCTTCAGGAATTAAACCGTCTTCACCATGGAATTGTTGGGGAAAAATTTGCATTACTCAAAGTACAAACTCATCGGTTGATCGGACACAGATGTACCTATCTACTTGAAGATTTGCATCATTACCTATATTAGGATCCTAAGTATACCTATGTATACTTGTGGTATAGCGTAAGACTGGCTTGAGAGCTCATATAGTACCCAGTGACCTTCGCCTTCTGACCCTCACTTTGAAATTGTTGGGAAAAAAAAGCATTACTCAATAGAAAAAAACCCATTGGGCTATACAAATGTAGACATTTTTTTCTTCGGGGAAAATGCATTAACGCATCACCGCTACCCAGGAACCAAGGGGAAGTAGCGGGGTATGTAGGACTCACGCCGCCCTCAGGAACCGGAAGACGGCATCCTGCCTCAGGATGGAAAGGAGGCAGTCACTAAATAAAAACCCCGGCCCCTTCGTCGAGCGTCTATGACGGTGGTGTCACGGGACCCAGAAACCAGAACTTCCGCGACACCACCAGCGCTGCCCGCCTACGAAGGCCCAACGCCCCCTTTTATTTACTTGACTATAGAAACTTTTGATGTAATACACGCACACCATCTAGCCTGGTAAAATTTTAATAATAATACAATTCTTGTATCGTCAACATTTATTTAAACTTAATTTTCATTCTTATCCATATTATTTCGTCAGCATCCAGATTAACGGAAGATCTGAAAAATTTAAAAATAATTTATTGAAGTAGGTACTATATTAATTTTATTATAATATCTATTTATACAATTATTTTTACATAACATCTAGTGTTATTGAAAACACGGCCACCTATGTAGGTATTTATAAAAAAACACAGACTGGATATTATGTTAAATATATAAATAAACAGTTGCGTTCTCGCGGGTATGTTGAAGTTATCAAATAGACATTTTATTTTGCCTGTTGTACGTAGGAAAGAGATTATTCAGACTATATCATACAACTATGAATTAAGTGAATTTACAGTAGTGCACGAACCACAAGACGTCACTAAAGACCATGTGGAATTCTATTATTATAATGCCTTAAATAGAAATTCTGTAAACTACTAAACTACTTTACCTATTCGTAGAAAACTCCAGAGAATAGTGAGACCTCCCCAGATTTCAGAGTGAAGTAGAACGGCCTGTCCGCAAGGAAGTTTTCTGAGTACTGCGCAGCAACAGCGGTTACGAGGCCAAATTCTGGAAGAAAGTTGGTTTTTTTATATTACTGAGGGTGGCAGAGCAAGCGATCCATCTGATGTTAAACGGCTACCGCCGCTCATAAACTCTGTAATGCCAGGGACACAGCGAAACCTTAGACCACGTTTGAAGAAGGACAAGTGGTAGCGCTCAGAAAATTCTACAGCTAGGAGCTCATTCCAAAGTCTACCTACGTGAAAAAAACGATCCTTGGAAATGAACAGTTCTTGAGTTTCGAAATTAAACCTGCCGCGACGTCATTATTCTTAGAACTATGTTCAGACTAGCTGTGCTCGCGACTTCGTCCGCGTGGAATAGTTATTTTTTCCCCGTTTTTTTTTTACATTTTCCATTATTTCTTCTCTCGTAATAGTTGCAACGTGATGTTATATAGCCTAAAGCCTTCCTCGATAAATGGTCTATTCAACACAAAAATAATTTTTCAATTCGGGCCAGTAGTTCCTGAGATTAGCGCGTTCAAACAAACAAACAAACTCTTCAGCTTTATAATATTAGTTAAGATATTCAAGATAGATATGATAAGGTCCTGCAGGGGAGCTGAAGGCTCTTCAGATCGGACTACCGATACCTTAGCAACTTGTTGTAAAATTTGATCGACAAAATACCATACAAAGATGGGTCGCAAGTCTCAGTTCTCTGAATAAGTCATATAGATATTTAGCTTGTTGGATCTTACCACTTGCTGCAGCAGCCTCGACACCATCCTCACTGACGTCCAGATAAGCCTTCTGGATAGCGCCACTTATGTACAGGTCCCTCTCCGACTTTACAATGTAGTCTAATTTGGCTTCGCTGCCAAACAGTTTTTTGACACCAATCTGTAATTCAAGACTTTAAGGTTAGAATGTAGTCGTCCACTACGTCGTAAACAATACATTTGTAAATTTCTAGGAGACACAACAGGCGTAGTCTTGTCTTAGTGGAAAAATTGGACAATGGTTAAATTATTTTGTTCAAAAACTCCTATTTATCTACAAAAATCATCGTTTGGAAATACTAGATATACAAAATAATCTTATTTTTCTCGCGGCTTCAATATCTCTTAACCAATTAAAAAGACATCACTTAATGAAGGCTATTTTAATTTCTTAAAATTAAAACCTTGCACTGTGGTTCAATTAAATATTTAATTTGAATTTAAGCTTATAACCATTATGATTTTACTTACCTTTTGGAGAACCTCCTTCAAGTTAGTAGTAGTCTTGATTTTAAACCTGGGAATGAACACATCTACCCACGCTTCCCTCATTTCACTAATAGCATGCTGCAGATTCAAAGGATCCAGTAATTTGTCTTCTAAAGCGGGAAGGCCGTCCACTTCATCGGGCAGCACAAAGAGTATTGAAGATTTACCGCCTTTGTAAAACAACTCCAACAACTGAAAAAATTTAACTAAAGTTATCAAACTGCAGTACTCGTAGATCTATACGTTGAATATTTTCGGTTGTTTACTTAATAAACTTATGCATACCCAAACGAGTAAGTATATATTTTAGGTTCATAATCGGAGAAATTTAGAAAAAAATTGTAATCAGGACTCTTTTTTAGGCAATCAAAGCAAGGGATCATTATTTAAAATAAAAAAAAACATGGCTGGGGCTCAGGTAATGGGACAGGATGATCATTTATTGTCTAAAGATTTAAAAAAAGGTTTAAATTCAATGTTGACTAAATTTGAATCACTTCATAGGTCGTACCAAATAATTATTTGGATCCTATCACAAAGAAAACCCATTAAACTAGGACCTAGCGCCTATCCTATAGATATAAGTCCAGCAAAGTATAGGCGTATGGTTCTTGTTTTAATAATTATGCGTGCCCTAGTAATTTTCTGCTTGAAATGCAGTGCCATGTCCTAGCTTTGCTTCTCTTTCTTTGCACTAATTTGCATCCATTATACGTTATGTGAACTCGTTTTTCGTAAAAATGAAATAAGCTACCGGATATTTCTCTCTCCGGAAAATTCGAACACTAACCACATCATAACATGATATCCACCATGGAAAAGTATTTTAACGTACGTAGGTATTTTCTTTCCTATTTCTGTAATTCAACGCACCATGTAAACCCTTTAGTTAAATTTTATTCTCTTACAAGTTATATCTTTTGTGTTTTTACAACATTTTTACAACTAACCTTAGCTTTTAGGTTGTCACTATGGCCGAACCTATAACGTCCATGGTTGTACATGATCGGGATTTTGATGGTTTTATCCTTGCTGACGTGGAAATCACGGTCCAGTGTAGCTGCTTTTTCGAATTTACTTTCCCATTCTCCCTGAAATATGAAGTGCATTGAATTTAACATTTATCGTTACCATTGTTTGGTCAACGAATGAACGCAACCTCAAGGGCGATATAATGAAGTCTTTTATTTCTTGTTTTATTTAATTTGCTTCCATCCTTATCACTTTATCACAATCATTATTAATTGTCATTATTTTTAACTTGTTAGAAACACACTGTTATAATAATATATTGTTTTTCTGATGTGTGCTTAACCAGACCACTTATGGAGATCTACAAGTCTGAATTTAGTATACAAATAATGGCAGACATCGCACTTTGAGAAATATTATGTCTAAAGGATGATTCTCATGAAATATTGAAATTATGAAAAAGAAAGAAATTATGTCATATAAAGGAGCAAAAATAAATACCTTGAAATAAACAGCGTTTACAAGAACAGCTTTCGTGTCGCTGCTAAAGTCATTGGGTGTGACTAGATCCTTAATAAGGTGATTAGTGTGCTCTTCAACCTGAAAAAAAAAGAATGTTCATACAATTATATTAATATTTTCTATCGTGAACCTGACAAAAACATTTCAAAAAGGTTTCTATGAACTATCATCCGTTATATCTTTAGCCTAAAATTCATTAAATTATCCTATCAGTTCAGTAATTGTTAAATTCGGCCGCGAACGTCTGCCTATACCTTCCTTACCTTACGTAAAACTTGATAAAGTTAGAGTTAAGAACAAAGTCTGTATCTTTTATCGATTCTGCCTACCCCTCTGGGAGAAAGGCGTGACGTTATGTATGTATGTATCGACTTTGTCTTCTGCTTACATTAAATTACAAAAATCGACAAGTTTTACGTTACCATTTACTAAAAGACTACAGAATACTGAGTTCAGGAAAAGTAAAACATGTTTTATGTCAAGAATGTGTTTCTGTTAGCTAGTTTTAAGGGCTTGTAACGCTCATATTATGATTGTACCTTTCATCGGATAAGTTATTAGCAAGCGCTGCTTAGGCTGCCTGTCCAACGAAGCGGAGCGAAGCAGAAGCGGAGTGGGCAAGGTAAAAATCCACCAATAGGATCATGAGCGCGAGTAGGAGCGGGTATTTTACGCAATTCTATTGGTTGATTTTACCACGCAGACCGCTCAGCCTCACTCGGTTTCTATCAGACAGCCTTAACACATTGACATTGTTTATCTATTGTGTTTGCTTGTGTGTTAACCGACTTCAAAAAAGGAGGAAGTTCTCAATTCACAAAAAACCGACTCCAATATGGGAGTCGGTTTTTTTTTTGCTAAAAATGCTGTTATTATTGTTAATCTATTGTTAAAAGATCAAAACATCTTACCCAAGCGTTAACATCGGCGGCAGCTAACTCATTTTTGGAAAAGTCCACATTCTTCACATCTGAACCAAAGACTTCTCTGGACATCTTAGCGAAGGTTTCGTTCAGCTCCCGGCCTTCCGGAATGAATACTCTATTGGCTATCTTCAGCTCTATTCCGTCCAATGATCGCAGATTCCTGTTTAGAACGGAAAATACTTCTTTCGCCTGTGAAACAAAATATCACCTTTAACGTTTTGTTATACTCCCGCACTGCTAGTACCTACCTACTTATTGCTAACGGCAAAAGTTGTATTGTAATACAGACTTATCATCATCAGCCTGTGAATGTCCACTGCTGGACATAGCCCCCCTCCAATGACCATTGTCATTCGGGGGGATTTTACTTAGCCATTACGCTTGGAAGATGGGTTGGTGACCATTGTGGGCTATGTCCATTCCTGATTTCCTATAGTCGTCTTCTACGACACCCACGGGATGAGATGGGTCCTATTGTAAATCCGCAAATCACACGGACAACAGATAAACGAAGCGTGAAGAAGCATCTTCCTGGCCAGCATGGCTGTGATGACTGACTGGAAATCATGGTTTCCCTGCTTTCCACCAGGCGTAGGGAAGCCACTATGCTGAGCCAATAATAAAAAAAGATTTTTCCATATTAAATTAAGAGTAAAATTAACTAGACAAAGTTGTTATTATAAGTAACACAAAAGTAATTTTTAGTTAATGTTTAAAGAAAAGTTTCTTGTCGCAAAATAATAAACGCTTTATTTCATGTGTATGTTGTGAAAAAGGGGTAACCTAAAGTATAGACCGTGACATGATGCAGTAAATACTTTTTACTATTTTGCTTTTTTCAGAAAACCCTCATTGTGTCTATTTACTAAAAAAAGCAATCCACCGCATGGCAGCAGGTCCAAGTAATGTCATTGGTTAATTTTGACATGTCACTGACATTTACATATCAAGTGACCAATCACAAGATAGCTGTACCGAATGGTTACATAACGCCATCTTTTGGATGTTTCATTTTGAAACACCCCCATTGATGAGCTGTTGTGATAATGCAAAACTATAAATAACCCTTTAAGGTCAGCAACAAAACCCATAAATAAACACAATACATCCGAACACTTGACTGAGCCATAAATAACTGGCCGGTATGGACTGAATATAGAATAGGGTTAATATTTTAATATTGAAAACGCCACACACTTGTAAAACATATCGATATCCTTTATCCTTTCTATGATAAAGGTCTGACCAAAAGAGGAGAGGCGACGCGACAGCCCGATTAAAACCATTGGTAGTAAATAAATACCATGCGTGGAGTATGTGGGTAACTGGATAAAAGCTAAGGGCATCGTGCGTACAAATCACGGCAAATATTTTACAGTTACTATGTATATCTATAGATATGATTATCCTATAATCATCATAATCTTAATCAGCCTATTTCTGGCCTCTTCAATTGTTTGTCACTTGGGCAAACATCTATAGGATTATACCCATAATCGCCACGCTGGGCAGGCGGGTTGGCGATCGCAGGACGTAGCTTCTCGCTCCGGTACGCTGCTGTCCGTCACCGGTCTGTGGTATTTAGCTACGCCTTCAATTGTGATGGTTATACCGCCACCAGTCGGTTGCCAGCGCCTCGGTTGTTATTCGGCAGGATGCACTACGGGCAGGTGAGGTTGGCTTGGAGCGAAAAGATGATAGGCCGCTTCCTTACATCCCTTTAGACCTTTTAGTTTCGTTCAATAAAAAAAAAATACACATGAGTATCCTGATGACACGTTACGTTTCGTGATTTTTTCTGACCTTCCTCCTCTCATATCGTACCTCACGTAAGTAGACAAGTGTCGCTATGATAGCATATTCATTCATCTATACATTTTTTGTGAACAATTTTCAGCTATTTGTCCAACGGTCAGAGTTCATTATTCATGTGGCCGCCTGTACATACTCTTATCTTGTTTACCCCAAACCCGCATAATAGGTATGTCATCATTATCATCAGCCTATTGCAGTCCACTGCTGGACATAGCCCTCTCCAGTGTTCGCCACTTAGGGCAAACATCTGGATGATATACCCATAATCGCCAAGGTGGGCAGGCGGGTTGGCGATCGCAGGGCGCTTCTCGCTCCGGTGACGCTGCTGCCCATCATTGGTCTGTGGTATTTAATAGGTATGTTATGTATAGGTGCCTAACTTATTAAATAACACTTACGGTTTCGTCATTTGGAAGGGCGATGGCTTTTAGGATTTCATCATGAGACTCCCCAACGGAGCCGAGCCCTAGTTGGGCAAGTGGGCTGAGGACTGAGAAACCGGATATCACCAAGCTTTTACCAGGTTTGCTTTTTGCTACTGCCTGTCAAAATAAACAATAATTTAGATAAAATATACTAATTTAGACAAGATTTAAATTTAGAAGATAAAGACATTATTGCACAAAACATAAATATTACCGAAAAACAACCAAAACAAAGCACAATCGCTATCTCTCCCAGACTCCCAGATAACCCCCACCCAAGTGGAGGAAACCAGTCTCACTAAAGATGGGTAAACTATTGCAAAATCATCTACTCGTACTAAAAAAATTACATTTTTTTTATTGGTTATTGATGGCGGCGAGCAAGCGGCCTGTCTGATGTTAAACAGTAACCGCTGCCCATGGACATCTGCAATGCCAGGGGCACAGCAATGCCATTACCTACCGTGAGGAAAGATCTACACTAATATTATAAAGAAGAGAGATTTGTATTTATGTATGTGAATGTTTGTAATGAATGAACTCAAGAACTCTGATTTCAAAAATTATTTCACCATTCGAAAGCTACATTCACCCTGGGTAACATAGAAAATATTAGGAATCCTTACTAAAACGCTATTTACTCGTATGTAACCTGAAATTCCCGAAATGAAGAGAGGCGGGTCGACTATTTACTAGAAATTATTATGAATAAGTAAGACAAGTATATAAAATTTAGTATTTCATCATGAATATAAAATAAGTGACTTATCATAGTTTAAACATCGTAAATACTTACATCGAACAACTTAACAGCAAATAACCCATCTTCTGCCGTTGCCAAGGCCACCAGGGAAATTACTGGAAAATACCACGAAAATTATATGACTGCATAGGATAGATGAACTGCCATAAAATTTTACTAATATCATAAACCCACAGCATAAACCTGAAAGTTTGTATGTATGGATGGATGCCATTCTTACGGGTCAGGTCAGGCCAAGATTTCAAATGAAGACTGGGCTCAGGACGATTTTAAAAAGTTGTTGTCATCTAGGTACCTATTTCTGAGTCGATGATGATTATATTATGGTACGTAGTATAAATAATAAGCGGTGGGATCTATACATTATTTTTCCTGTTGTTATCGTAATTAACCCTATTCATAAGAAAATAAATATTAATTTGAGTCTATACATTGTAAGATAACCGTAAAAATAGGTCAGGTAAATAAACTTAGTGATACATGGAAGGGAACTCACATTTATGTTATTGTGGTACACAATTATTTATGAATGCACAAATTAACATTAATAAATATCATATATCGTATAAAATCAATTAATAATCATATCAAATATATATAAATATCATGTTTCATTAAACATTATCGTTTCTTGCCGGTTCTTCTCTGTAGAACCCACTTTATGAAATCGGCGGTAGAATCATTTTATTTAATTTCATACTTGACGATTTTGCATGTTATTAAGTCTTTAAAAATAAAGATTTTTTAATTTATATTTCTACTATAACAACTAGTAAATTATTGTTATGATATTGGATTGTTAGTTTGTAAAAGTTGTTTGACTCTTCGCCCCAATAATGCAAGTATGGGATACAAAATGTTTTCTGGCGGTACCGGCGTTGGTTTCAACTTTAATGTGCTAATTTATTATAAAGATTTATAAGAACAAACTTAGAATAATACTTTGTAACATCACAAAGAGCTGTACTCACAGATAAGTAATTTCATTTTCACGGCCGGTGTTGTCAATTCACTTGCCGGACTAAAACTGACCGAACAGAATACAGTGATAAGGTTTTATGCAAATACCGGCTTCCTAACCAATTTGTATCGACATAATGTTGTATAGTTATGTCCACAATACAAACCAGATTTTATTAATGGGCTAGTAATTAGACTTAAACATACGGTGTTCACCACAAAAGTAATTTGAGAAAATTTTCTTTGTTTAATCAGACTAATTTTTAGCGGCCGCTTCACTCGCGTTTACAGTTATTTTTTTAATCTTTTAACTTGAGAGGTGTCGTTATATTTATATTTGCTGTGGGAATGGGTATATGAAAATAAAATCAAAATGGATTTTTAGCGCCAAATTCAAATATTTGGAACGCTCTGCAAACTGAACGGCTCAATGGCAATTTAGTAGGTACATCAAACTAAATAAAAAATTAATTATTCAACCCATATGCGTATTTGTGCAGTAGGTATGCATGATGACCAATTTTTGTTTTGGGTTGATATCACCCAGTCATAGAAATATTGTTGAAACAATTACTCAAAATTTCAAAATCACGAATATAAAATTACAGTTTTTTTTACCCATTCATCAGGGGATGTTTTCTTAGTACAATGAGTACTTACTCAATGCCTACTTAGGCAGAAAACAATGAATTTACTTTTCTAACTGATTGTATCATCAAATTTATGATCAAATACTGTTATATAGCAATTAAAGAGAACTGGTTTTATCAACTTCTCATTATAATAATAGTAGTTAATTATAAATGGACGTTTAATTTTTTTTTTATTTTACTACAAACCTGTTAGTACCAGCATGCTTCGCCCATGTAACAGGACGATTATTGTGGGGGGAATATCAATATCCATACATACTAAATCTATTTAAAGACGTAGGTAATATTAGATAGCAATTTTTTTGATTTTGTCTTTTGAAAATTGTACCTTTATGCCTTTAATTACCAAAAAAGGCAAGAAGTCCGGTGACGCTGCTCCCGTCATCGGTCTGTGGTATTTAGCTACGCCGTCAATTGTGATGGTTATACCGCCACCAGTCTGTTGTCAGCGCCTCGTTTGTTATCGGGATGCACGACGGGCAGGTGAGGTTGGCTTGGAGTAAAAAGATAATAGGCCCCTCCCATACATCCAAAAATTAAGTAACAAAAAAATTATACTTACTGTATGCTCTTATTATGAGTGTTTTTAGTTTTATTCTTATAAATCTTGGCATCATCCGAAAAATCCTGGAAAAATACCAAAGAATTGTACTAAACACAGATAGCTGTGATAACTAACAGAATTATTAAATTGAATTGATTTGATTTTTACCGTGTGTAAAAATCAAATGCACAATGCACTATTGTGCAATGGATTTTTTGAGACTTACTGACGTCACTAAAACTAACTTTTTCAAACAAGTAATTTGTTTGTCCTTCAACATTCGACTCGAGCAGGGCTATTCGCAAATGCGATCTCTGTCAAAAACATTTTCTATCGTTCATTCAAATATTCGATAGAATTTTTAAAAGTTCGAATGAATGTTTCTTCTCGGATCTTTCGTTTCCGAGAGATCTTTCCGAATGCGTTTGTGAATAGCTCTGGTATCGAGATCGGACTCGAGTTGACTCGTGAAATGGTCAAAGTTCCCGAGTAACCCGAGTTAAACCGAGTCGGGCAGATGAATGACGGCGTCCGGGCCACTGCGGATAATACGGTCGGAACTGGCAATCTCGGCTGGCTTAATAGCTGATATCTTATTTATGTTGACGTTTTATGTGCACTATGAATTGTTGCTCCAACTTGCATTATGGTAATGTTCAACTGAAATTAGTTGTACGCGGTACGTTTACTGCAGATTATATGCTATATTCTAAACTAATGTCGTGTTGAACTATCGTCCCGTAGGATTATGGGATCACCAGTGTACCTGGGCTGTGGATACTTGGCTACTTAGTTTCTTTGGAGATTGTCCGCTCTAACAAAATTTTATTCAGGAGAGTGGGTATTATTAATTAGTCTGTGTGGTGTAAGGATTCTGAATACGACAAAACCATCTCATCCCGTAGGTATCGTAGAATACGACTTAAAGTATATCAGGAAACGGGCACCAGCGGTTACCTGTGCAAAAATAATACCTCATACGGTCACCAACCCGTCTGCCAAGCATAGTGACTAAGGCAAATCGCCACAACTTAAAATTTTTATAAGGAGAGGTCTATTTCCAGTAGCAGACGGAGTTTGCGGAAGATAAAGAATCAACTTGGTAGCAATACCTACATTTGTTTCTGCTTACCTATCACTATGGTTGACTTTTTAGAGAATGTTTATGCGGCGTAGGTATAGTCTTTTGTGCACAGTTTAACTGTGCAATGAAGATTAAATAAATAAAATTCAATATACATACTATAGATATTATATTTTTTGCTACTCGGTATACTGCGATACCTACCCATGAACCCAATGCGTCCTGCGTTGATGCGAAGCTAACCGGCTACCTACCGGTACGAGTATAAGGTGATAAAAAAATATTGTTTTATGGAAAAATATGAATGATAAAATATTGAAATTTGATGCGGCTGTCTCTCGCTTCCTTTTCAACGTCATTTGTGAAGGAAATTACAGTATCTGAAGTGACATGAGATGCTGTAACGTATTTTAGGCGTCATATACGAATACGTGTGCGTACGTAAAAGAATTTCGTAAGATTGAATCGGCGAAATATTATAATGGGATAGGTATAGACTTATATTGTACAACAAAATGTCTACTGTTATACTGTTGTACCTAGTTCTATGTAAATTGTTTGGTGTGCAATAAAGAATATATCTATCTATCTATCTATATTTATGTAAGACTAGCTGCAGCTCGCTTCTTTGCCCGCGTGAATATCATCATCACCAGCTTTAAGATGTCCACTGCTGGATATACACCTACCCTAATGACTATTTGACATTTGAGGGGGATTTGTCTAATCACAACGCTTGGCAGGCGGGTTGGTGACCACACTAGGTTTTATTTGAACCTCTGCACCTTTCTTACCTCAGGTCAACTCTGATAGAGAGTAACTCTCTACCTTAGGTAACAGGTGCTGAGTAGACCACTCCATCTCCGGCCGTGGGTGTCATAGAAGACGGGAATAAGGGAACGTCATGAAACGGGCAGCAGCGCTTACCTGGGTATAAATAAAAGCTACTGCGAACACTAGTCCATCGGGAGAGGTCTGTAGGAACAGACTTGTCCCTACGAAAAGTGGAAGTACTTCCGCCGAGCTAGGTGATCGTGCTCGGGGACCGCGGTCCGATGGACCATCTTGGTTTTTCGTATATATAGCGAGTCGTGATGAAAACTTCGTATGTGAGTTGTACGTCTTCCATACAATTTGTATGGAACGGTTTAATTCTCCATAGACCCGGATTTCACATCGCCATCTGTTGTTAGCTGGCGGAACTTGTATTGCATATTGTAGCGACGTGGAGGTTGTTGTAGCGGTGTGGAGATAGGTGTCGCTACGTGTCGCTACAGGTCTATGTTCAGCAGTTGGTGATCGCCGTAGCTTCTCGCTACGGTGACGCTGCTGGCCGTCATCGGCCTATAGTATTTAGCTATGCCTTCAATCGTGATGGCTATACCGCCATCAGTCCGTTGCCCGCTGGTCCAGCGTCCCGATCATGGGCATATTTTATACTCCAGATGCTAGCCCAAAGTGGCGCACAGCTGAAAAGGCACCTGCCCGGCAGTGGATTGCGATAGGCTGACGATGTCCAGCAGTTAACGCTTTCAGGCTGATCATGATGACAACAGAGTGTTTATTACTGGCGTTCTGTCAAAGCTGGTCGGTGATAGCTCACACTGAACTGAAACACTGTTTACTCGGTCGAAGATACTTTTATTTACACAGACTGGTGGTCTTACTTCTTCCTTTAGAGATAACTTATGAACTGTTTTCTTTTTTTTTTCTTTTTACTAAAAAAAGGCCGGTGATTTTATATCTAGATGGAAAAACACAACGGTATCGCGTTGTAACTTCGCCCTTGCACATTTGTTGGCACATCGCCATCTATGCGATGTACCTATTGTAGTGTTTGTATCTATATAATAGGTACATACATTGTCTCACGTACACCAGTAGAGGGGGCGCTGCGATCAACAGTCCGGGTTAAGCCACGGTGCTGGTTGGATCAGGCGTCTGCGCTCGGAGCTGGATGTAGTGGTGAGCCAGTGAAAATAGCAAAACCCTGTCTGATAGTAACTACTACAAGTGGCGACGAGAATAAAAATCAATAATTACAGATATTTTAAACTTATTATAAAAAGGAAAGAAGGTAAGCTTATTTATGTAAAATTTTCATATAAATAATAGACTTGAGTTTTATTTATTTAAAACATGATTTAAAATCACATAATGTTATTCAAATACCTAGTTAGTCTAAATATCTTATTTCTAATGTTGAATTTAAAGATTTAAATATCTTTGAACTAAATGTGCAGTGCAGTAACTTTAAGAATAGGTAATAAAATATTTTAATCAAATGTTGGTGTAAAACAATATGTCGGACGAACATTATAAAGAAGGTCGTATTTTGTTGGAAATAAATACCTATCATTGGAATGTGTGGATTACGTTATATCTATATTGTTACCTTTGCCCTTAATTATTGATATAGACATAATACCCTAAATTATTGAAAAAGAATATCTATCGTAAGTTTTAAAATTAAATGTTAATTTCCTTACTAATCGGTAATTGTAAATTCACCGGGATACATTAAGTTCCAATCGTATAAAAGGTATTAAATAGGTAAAATTTTAATGTTTGCTGTTTTATTAGCATACAAAATAGATCCATAATAGAATTGGAAGCATTTCTTCATAATATGTAGTCAATTTTATTTTAATGTATTTTTCAAATTAAATATGGCGGGCTCTCCATCCAGCCCGCCGGCATTGTTGCGCGTTCGGATATTCACCCGTAATAATTCGTGGAATTACTAGATATTAAAAAAAAAATGGAAAAATAGTATTATTATAAAAATAAAATGTTACACGTGTTGCAATAAGGTTAAGGTTTAATTATTTTTTTAAATGTGTTAAATTATTTGTATTTACAATAATATGCATGTATGTACTGTTCTTATTAATTGAATAGGAATTAAACTTAGGTACACGTCGGATTTTCATTTAATTGGAAACAAATGAAGTGCAGATTTTCAGAAATAAATAGACTATGATTTTCATTACTGGCTCATTCGACTGGCTCGGTGGCTCAATTGGTGGTGCCTCTGCCTTCGGAGCCGGGGGTCGTGGGTTCGATCCCCACGCATTGCAGGCGTTTGTGTGCATGGACGTGTCTGTTTGTGTTGGTCTGGGTGTTTTCTGTGTATCATGTGTGTTTGTTTACAAGAAAAATGTGTCTAGGTGGGTTTATCGGTTGTCTGGTACCCATGGTACGGGCTTCGGCTTGGGTGGGGCTGGATGGCTCTGTGTGGCCCGGCGTGGCGTGTCTAGGGTTATTTATTTATTAAATTGGAATGCTTACATACTTTAGTACTGACTTTCATTAAATTGAAGGTATGACGTCCATTCAATTGGATGTATTTGGCTTTTATTGAATTGAAGGTATTAGACGTCCGTTAAATTGGATGTATTTGACTTTCATTAAATTGTAGGTATTAGACATCCATTAAATTGGATGTATTTGACTTTCATTAAATTGGAGGTATTAGACGTCCATTAAATTGGATGTATTTGACTTTCATTAAATTGGATGTATTTGACTTTCATTAAATTGAAGGTATTTGACGTCCATTAAATTGGATGTAGTTGACTTTCATTAAATTGAAGGTATTAGACGTCCATTAAATTGGATGTACTTGACTTTCATTAAATTGAAGGTATTTGACGTCCATTAAATTGGATGTAGTTGACTTTCATTAAATTGAAGGTATTAGACGTCCATTAAATTGGATGTACTTGACTTTCATTAAATTGAAGGTATTTGACGTCCATTCAATTGGGTGTAATTTCAGGTCATTCCAATACAGTCAATGATGGCAAACCAACTACCACCACCTTGAAAATTAGGTCTCGAGGGCGATAGTGCGTCGGGTGGCTTGAGATAGAAAAATGGAAACGGTCACTACAAAATTAAATATATCTTGAAGCCGCTGATATTACGATTCCATCTAAGAAGAGAGCTACATTACTAGTTCTAGGGGGAGACACACTTCAAGAAATATTTTATAATTTGCCAGGGGCAAGTGCGGAACCTGCTGAGAACGTGGACATTTTCGAGGTTGCTCTTAGTAAACTACATGAGTACTTCCTCCCCAAACAAAACAAGACCTACGAACGTCATATCTTCCGTTTTATAAAACAAGATGAAGGAGAAAGCTTTGAGAAATTTCTTGTTAAGCTAAGAGACCAGGCAGCAAAATGCAAATTTGAAAAACCGGATGATCATATAATTGATCAATATTATATCGTCAGAATTGAGGAAGAAAATGCTAACGATGGGTGATGAGATTACATTAAGCAAGGTGATTACAGTAGCTAATACCCTAGAAATTGTGAACTAACAACTAGACAGCTATGAACAAAAGGCTAAAATTAAGTTAAATGAAGTAAATGCTATAAAAACTAGAAATAAGAATAATTCAAGGTGGACGAAAGAAGGAAGAGAACCAAACGAAGAGAAAGGATCAACAAAATGTTTAAGATGTGGGAATAATAAACATATTCTTAAGGGTCTTCCTTGTCCAGCGAAAGACAAGAAAACAGACAAACAAACAAAAGCGTAAATTTGAACGATATGAAGATAAAGGCGGAAACTAGAACAAGTGACAAAGAACAGAAAGTACAGTAAATTCTCTTGACGACGATGTAACAATTGAATGTGAGATGTGAAGGAACTATAAATTTCATTGATGATATCTTAATCTGGGGTAGTCATGAATAGGGACACGACTTGCGACTTTCAAAAGTTATGGGAATATTTAAAGAAAATAACGTTTTGTTAAATCGAGACAAACGTATATACAAGATACGGAAAATACAATTTTTGAGACACTAATTAGAACCGGAAAGAGTAAAACCGCTGCCAAAATTAAAGAGTATATCAGAATTTAGAGTACCGAAGACAATAGAAGAATTGCAAAGTTTTTTAGGGTTGTATTATATAAGTACATTATTGTGGACTATATACAATTTAAAGGCCGATAAAGTTTCAACAGATTTATTTCACATGTACACAAATACACAATTTACAAAGTCACTTATATATGTTGCAGTCAAAACTCTTAACCAGTCAAAAGTACTATTGACTAGCAAAATCAGTCAAAAGTACTTTTGACTGAACAGGTTGGTCAAAAGTGGTTTTGACTGAAAAATATTGGTTATTAATACTTTTGACTGCAAATTTGCGGTCAAAAGTACTTTTAACTGACGCTCTTGGTCAATAGTATATTAACTGCAAAAAAGCATCAGTCAAAAGTAATATTAACTCGTTAGATGTAAATACAAAAGTGATTTTTTAATAAATTTGAAATCATTTTATACTATCTATCTTCTTCTATTCTATCTTCTATCTATACTTATAATAAATCTGTAGAGAAGTAAATTCTGTACATGAAATATTTTTTCAAAATAACTATCGATTAGTGATCGATACTGATGCCAAAAATGCAATCAGTAAATTTTTTGTCTGTCTGTATGTTCGTTATAGAAACAAAAACTTCCGGACGGGTTTTAACGAAACTTGGTACGAATATTTTTCATACTCCTGGGCAGGTTATACATAGTATACTTTTCATTACGCTACAATTAATAGGAGCAGAGCAGTAACGGGAAGTGTGTAGGAAACGGGAGAAATTTTTATCTGCATGTTTGATCGCGCATTACGCGAAAACTACTGCATGGAATTAAATGCGGTTATCACCAATGTATTGCTAGAGGTCTAACTTAAAATGTAGGTACCATTTTATGGAAGTTCGTTATTTTTGAAATCCGATATCCAAGCGGGCGGCGCCGCCGGCACAGCTATAGTTCATTCGCGTTAAGAAAATAGTGACTCATCACCGACTGCCGGCCAAGCCACACCCCCTAGCCAATTAAAACGCTAGAAATTATAATTTGTAGTATAATAGAAATACATTCGATTTGTAGTATAATAGAAATTATAATTTCTAGCGTTTTAATTGGCTAGGGGGTGTGGCTTGGCCGGCAGTCGGTGATGAGTCACTATTTTCTTAACGCGAATGAACTATAGTGAATAATAAACGATTTCACATCAGACCTGTTAAGTCTTGCTGCAGTCAAATCCTAAAACTCACCCAGCATATCTAGGTTGGGTTCTAGTCGAATCAGATTACAGGCCATTTTTGTTGACCTATCCGCAGCTTGATACAGTCAACATAAGGAAACTGCTTCAGAAGGTGGCAGATATATAACAGAGGACCATAAATTTCTTAAAGTTCTTTGTGAGATGCTCCACTATCGTCGTTTTGCGGAGATGAGAAGATCGCTGGCCGGGGGGTAGCAGGTTATGTGGGACTCGCTCCACGTCAGCAGAGAATACCCACTAAAAACCCCGGTTGCCACCGTCTAATGCGCTTTAGGTGACGCCTGGGTCAGTGGGTGCTCCGTCCTTGTCACTGTCTCCAGCGACGCCCGCTCTACGCCGCTCCCGCCCAGGCCCCGGCGTCGCTGGAGAGCATACGACGCATTGTATGAGCCTCTTCTTTGTGTCCCGAGTGGTGAGTGCGGGGGCATGATCCACATAATGGGGCGTAAAGGTGTGGTGGGTGCAGCCACATTCACTGTCAAAGAGCTTACTGGGGTACATCTTAACCTGGATAATGTGGAAGACTCTAGACAGGCTGCGCACTTAGGTTTGCCGCTGTAAGTAAAATCTTGTCAAGGTGAGGCTTTTTAGACGCATTTGCCAATCGGTGCGGATGTGGTGTTGCTCCAAAAGCTATGGCACACCTGCTTAAGAGTCTCGCGAATACCTGTCTGCACGAAAACTTGCTGACCGCCAGACATAGAGTGATCTCAGAGTTTTGGTCTCGAGAAGAAGAGAATAGGTATGAGTAATATTAAAGTTTATTTATGTGCGTTTGTCGCTATTTTTATCGACCACCAATTTTAAGAGCTTTGACTGATACAACCAGTCAAAAGTACTTTTAACCAGCTCCATTGGGCAAAAGTACTTTTAACTGTTATTTCAGTTAAAAGTATTATTGACCAAAGCATATGGTCAAAAGTAGTTTTGACTGATTTTGCTAGTCAATAGTACTTTTGACTGGTTAAGGGTTCTGACTGCAACATATATAACTTAATCAAACAGAGTTACTAACAAAGTCACTACTTAAACAGAGTTACTACTTGCAATCACAAACAAACTTTACTTTAAACAGAGTTTTTACTGCCGTATAATTACACAACTAAACTAAACCAAACGAAATTACTCCGGTCACTTAATACAATTTTAACACAATAATATCTTCCTGACTTCTTGAAGAGCACACAGGAGAACTGGAGCGAACTGGAGAGAACTGGAACTGTAGACGAACTGGAACGAACTGTGTCTTGTATGGCGATTTGGCCGCCTTATATTCGCGCGCCGCTACCTGATCGAAAGATGCCGGCCGCTCCTAACTGAGCCGTGATTGGCTGCCTACATTCAATACAATTGGCCAATAAGTAATACGTGTTTCTTATTAGCTGACGATGTGACTAAGAAACTTATTTCTAACTTAACTATGATTCTATACAATGCAATTTGTCGAAGTGATCGTCGTCCGCAACATACATATTACATAAACAAGTGACTTCCGAATTTGGCTATGATGACAGAACCTCTCAAACAAATATTAAAAACTAAAACTTGGAAAAAAGGCCAATATAGAAGAATACTGGAAAGATTATCACACTGACGCATTTGGAAAGTTAAAGGAAATGTTGACAAAAATAGAAACTTTAGGATATGATGACATTAAAGACAAGACGCAAGTAATAGCTGATGCTAGTCCTGTAGGCTTAAAAGCAGTTCTGGTGCAGAGTGATTGTTATGGCCCAAGAATTATTGCTTATGGAAACCGGACACTCAGTTCTTGTGAAAGGAAATACAGCCAGACAGAAAAAGAGGCTCTTGCTCTAGTATGGGTCGTTGAATATTTTAATATATTTCTTTTTGGCAAAGAATTTAATTTAATTACAGACCACAAGCCCTTGGAATTTATTTTTAGCTAAAGATCTTAACCATGTGCCCGCGTCGAAAGATGGTTATTACGTTTACAGGCATATCGTCGGCCGTAGGCTCAATTAAGGTAAGGGACAAAACTCACAAAATGAGTTGAGTATACAGTTTTGTTCAGAATTTTCCGCTCTTTTGAATGATATATATAAAAAAATTCTACCTCTTAAAAAATGTCCCTTACTCTACTAATTTTTTTTTAATTTCGTCCCTTACTCTACAAATTTTTTGGGGTCTAAAATTAATTCCGTCCCACAAAACCATGTATCTGAAAAAAAATTTAATGTAGCAACTTCAAATGGTGTAAGGACTGTTACCAACCGATTTTAAGTAAAGTAACGGTCTTCGCAGTCAAAGAATAACCCTTACATGGTATTTTTTTGAAGAAACCCTTATAACAAGTCCCTTACACCAATTTGATTCGATTTACATTAAGTTCCGTGTCCGTTACACTAATTTATAACTGGAGAAGAGCACGTGTGCACGTTTTCCATCTTTTTCTATCCCACATCTTCGCTCTATGTGTAAAAGAGAGAATGCACTAGCTGCGGGCGGGTATCTAAAACATGGTTTATCAGTACGGACTATGCGTTCACCTGTCGTTTGGTTGGGATAATGTTCGTATTTTTGACAAAGATTTAGTGGTAAACATGGAGAAACAAAACAATTTTAACCGGTTACTATGACGCAGACAGCGATTACTACAATTATTGAATAAAAAGTACCTACATTATCGTTTCATTCTTACAAATATATTATGTCACTTTAAAATTGTAAATACCGTTATATTATGATCTATCTCGCGAGATTGTAAACTGTCGATATAATAGTAAATATGTAACACACAGACTGTAATCGATCGATGTAAAATTCTTAAATTAAAATCTGTCACGCGTTAAATATAAGGGTCATTGTCAGTTTAAAAAACAAAATTCGTATTATATCAGTGCTCAATAGTTAACAGCAACTGTGCATAGAACTTACGCTTTTGACAACAGGTCCATAGAATGAGAAACATTGTTGATGCTAATATAAGTTCCATCCGAAGATTAGGCTCTAATAGTTCTTAACTAACAGCAATTAACTTTGCACTGAAAAGACGCGAACCTATATCTAACAATGACCCACAGAGGGATAATAATTGTTTTTTTTTTGCGTAAGTTGTTAATTTTGATTAGTTATATTGTAAACATACTCTTTAGTTTGTTATCCTTGAATATATTATGTAAGTACCTACTAAACTTTTCATATTTTTGTTGTGGAAGGAGATGACATTGTTTATTTTAGTAGTTGTATAGTAGCCTCTATGACTGGCTGTTAAATAATTGATACCGCATTATGCAGTAAGTATGCGGTCTGCATACTATAGGTACAATTTTTACCAGCTGTTTTTAAGTAATTATAATAAAACATACAAATTTAATGAAATTTGTATTATTTCACTCATTAGATATCAACAACTTTAAAGTGTCAAAATATTCCATGTAAGGGACACATAAATAATTCACACACAATTCAATATATTTTCATAGCTGTTACATGAATGCTTATTAAATACCCCACTTTAAAAATGCGACTTACATCAAAAGAGTGTTTTACATACGTTCCCCTTACCCCATTTTTATATCAATACTATGCACACACCGTGTAGGTCAATTTCAGGTAAAGGACGAGATTACAACGTATTTGGCATTTAAGGGACATTACGAACGAAAAAGTTGGTGTAAGGGACATGTATTTTTTTAAAATAATTAAAATATTTAAATAAACACTGCACAGGAAGATAGTGCACTTAAATATAAGAAAATGTGTGAAAAGAAACTCAAAAAAGATTAATTACAAAAAAAGTTATGTACGATTTACTCCACAAAAAAACTTTGTCGGCCTCTCCTGAAAAATCGTATTTTGTCCCTTACCTTAATTGAGCCTACGGCCGACGATATGGATACAACGTTGTATATAAACCAGGAAAGAGCAATATCGCAGACCCACTATCACTGCTGACAATTCGTAAGTGAAGAGTTTAGGGACTTTTGTCGCGACTGTAACATTAAAATTTATAACACTGTACCATACTGGCCATTCAGATACTGGGAAGAATTTTACGCTGTCAGAATTTTTTTTTTTTTTCAAAATAATGAATACTTAGAGACAAAATTCCCATGTTGAAAAGTATAATGGAAACTGGTGACGACAGTGAAGTTAGAGACCGGGATAAACTACAAAAAGAAAAAGGAAAGGAGTATGGAGACCGGAAAAGAGGAGCAGAAATTCCTGAAAGGTGATAAGGCAACGTAAAAGAAATGGGAAAAACTAATAAACCCACGACTACTTTTAATCCCACAACATATGTGGTGGAACAGTCAAATGGAGGGTATATATAAGGAATGGGGAGACTGGACAAAAGCTACGAAGGAATGTAATCCATTTGAAGCGTGTGGAAGGACAGTGGAAAATCGTTGAAGACGAGACCAATGTAACAGAAGATTAGCTAATTTTAACAAGAAGATACTACTAGTTATATTGATTTTTAATTAACTATATAAGTTTGTTATTGTTAGTTGTTTATATAAGCAAAATACAGACGAAGACATTTATGTTACCCGTTAGTTAAGAACGTGGATTATATTGTTATTCTAACAAATAAAAAAATATTGAAAAGGAAGGGATGTAGTGTTTGTATCTATATAATAGGTACATACATTGTCTCACGTACACCAGTAGAGGGGGCGCTGCGATCAACAGTCCGGGTTAAGCCACGGTGCTGGTTGGATCAGGCGTCTGCGCTCGGAGCTGGATGTAGTGGTGAGCCAGTGAAAATAGCAAAACCCTGTCTGATAGTAACTACTACACCTATGAACTACATTTACAAACATGACTTAAAATGACAGCACCTGCAGTTTCCGCTATACAGCGACACCTATGAATTGATTGATGAACTAAACGGTCGTGAACAGATAGAAAAAAGATCCAAACAGAACTACAGCAAGATAAATTCAAAGCTTCACGCGAGCACGTTCGTGAGCGTAATTAATTCGACAAACAAGCGCGCAGAACGCATTTTGTGTCCGAAGGCCGAGGGTTGATAAGGGCATCAGGTGTCGTCGCATAAATCTCTTCATTCGCACTATTACGTTAGGGCACCGCCTAATTAATTACACACGTGTAATTCTGGAGTCGGTAACGTGATACGTGAGGAAGCGCTGCTCCTGGAGGGTTTTGTTAGGGATTATTTTAAGAAACGTAGGAACTTTGGTAGGTAAACTTTTTAGAGGATTCGTATGTTCACTGTGAAAACTTTGTGAGTGGCTAACCTAACACTGTTCCTATATTAAATTTGGTTGATTGGTTTGGTTTTGGATGAGTGAAGCGTAGCTCAAAATTACGTAGGCACATGGGCGTACCTAGGCTTTGGTATCTTCCTTCATCGGTATCTGGGTGTTTATATATTTTGTATGTATTTAAATATATTTGTGATTCTTTGTTGTTTTGATATAAGCACAAGTGCTAAAGCTACCTACTTTGAGATCGAAGCAATGTATGGTGAATGGTAATGTTTTCTGATATTTACCTATTTATATTTATTTATAAAAATATTCACACGGGCTGAGCCGGGTCAGTTGTTTGAAAAACCGTGTTTCAACTATGTTTGAGACAATTAACAGACCGTCGTCATCATCATCATCAGTCTATTGCAGTCCACTGCTGGACATAGGCCTCTCCAGTTGTTCGCCTCTTAGGGCAAACATCTGGAGGATATATCCATAATCGCCACCCTGGGCAGGCGGGTTGGCGATCGCAGGGCATAGCTTCTCGCTCCGGTGACGCTGCTGCCCGTCATCGGTCTGTGGTATTTAGCCACGCCTTCAATTGTGATGGTTATACCGCCACCAGTCGGTTGCCAGCGCCTTGTTTGTCATTCGGCAGGATGCACCACGGGCCGGTGAGGTTGGCTTGGAGCGAAAAGATGATAGGTCGCTCCCTTACATCCCAGCTTCCTTACAACAGTCCGTAAGATTGAACAAACCATCATCATCATCAGCCTACTGCGGTCCACTGCTGGACACAGGCCTCTCCAGTTGTTCACCACTTAGGGCAAACATCTGGAGGATATACCCATAATCGCCACGCTGGGCAGGCGGGTTGGCGATCGCAGCGCGTAGCTTCTCGCTCCGGTGACGCTGCTGCCCGTCATCGGCCTGTGGCATTTAGCTACGCTTTTAATCGTGATGGTTACACCGCCACCAGTCGGTTGCCAGCGCCTCGTTTGTCATTCGGCAGGATGCACCACGGGCCGGTGAGGTTGGCTTGGAGCGAAATGATGATAGGCCGCTGCATTACATCCCAGCTCCCTTACAACAGACCGTAAGGTTGAACAAACCAAATGCATTTAAAAAAAAAGTTATATTTGTTTAAATATTCACATAGTTACGTAGCCCAGCGTGCATCGGGCTGTGGCGTTGGTGTGGGCGAGCAGGTGCGCCATTGTGTGCGGCACTCGCTTTGCGGCTAATTGCTACTCTTTCAGGCTGCAGCTAACAAGAAAACGCTGTTAAGACTTCTCGGCATTGTTCCTTAATTGAACTTGTTCCTGTAGTGAGCCCGGGTATAAGCGAGCGTCTAACGGAATATTCAATGGTAATTTATTAATTAACGCCGGTGCAACGGCGAGGCGAATTGATGGAATTGTATTGTTTAGTAGAACAACAATCTTCTGCTTTATCTGACATTATTTTTAATTAGCTTGACAGTCGTTTTGATCAACTTCGCCCAGGTGATTGATTTTGAATATTGCCCTGCCCCTCTATTAAGTACACTTCGGAAACATATGGGGAGGTATTCTTATGTATAATGTTTATGTCTAGGTATCTAAATATATAAAACTCAAAGGTGACTGACTGACATAGTGATCTATCAACGCACAGCCCAAACCACTGGACGGATCGGGCTGAAATTTGGCATGTAGGTATATGTTATGACGTAACCATCTAAGAAAGGATCTTGATCAATTCTACCCTCAAGGGGATAAAATAAGGGATGAAACTCTATATTCCACGCAGAAGAAGTCGCGAGCACAGCTAGTACAATATTATAGTAGGTATTGTCTTACCTATTTAATAACGTATTTAGCAGTAGTAGTAGATAGTTTTGCACCAGGATGCTCATCTGTTTAGTAAAACTGGTTTCCTCTACCTGAAGGTTCTCTGGAAGTGATGCCCTCACTCATGTATAGCTCGAATCTGTGACATTACACGCAAATGCCAATAAGATAGCACCTTAATAACAATTCCTGTTTCCATTTCCAATATTTATTAGTAGTAATGGTTTGTTAACGATATCGAAGTTTGCTCAACTGCGGTACACAAACCACTGATGGGATGGCTAGGTACTGGACGGGTAACGAACCGAACTTGTTTTGTTTTGCATCAGAGCATATTAAACTCAAGAGTTTGTTACCAGTATATCAGCCAAAGTTAATACAGAATCAAAATCATGTACAGTATACTAAGTACATCACTTTAGAACAGCTGTATATATTCTTACCTTTTTGATTCTTTATTTTTAGATAATAGTAGCCAAAGAAATAAATCAAGGTAGAACAGTATGAACAGTCTTAATTCACTAGTAGGCTTAAGCAATGTATTCATCATCATCATCAACATCCTTTCGCAGCCCACTGCTAGACATAGGCCTCTACAATTTACAATTACGACTTTGCTCGATAGTAATTGATATGTATTTATTCACTAAATATAATGAAATTACGTCTTCATATTGAAGAGCTATTTATTAACAATGACACATAACAAAATCCGTCGCTATGGCAACCTGTAAGACACCACAGTCCTCCGCCGTGAATTCCCTAGTCGGGTCCCTTAGGGTTACTCTTCCGGCCGGAAGCATTTGGTCAATGTGGCGCCGCAAGGTCTTCCCCCCTTCTGTAGTTACCTCGTAGTGTACACTTCCCAGACGCCGGATCACCTTCCCGAATTCCCACTTTTGGGAAGGGTCACTATAAGTCCGCACCTGCACCTTTTCGCCTGTGACGAATGTCTTTTTCACCGGCGATTCGGGGGTTTGTGAAGAGTGGAAATGTACATTCTTTTGAAAAATCGTATGTAATTTTGTCCGTATATCTCTGTTGGACATTAGTTGATATGGAGTCTGGCCGGCGTTGTTCGGGGTCTGTCGAATTTGGGTGATAACTGATCTTACTTTTTCACTAATGTTTCCTGAATTCTCTGCAATCCGTCTCAGTGATTTTTTAATTGTTTGAACGAACCTTTCTGCTTGTCCATTTGTAGCCGGATGATAAGGAGCGCTGGTCTTGTGAATGATACCCGATTGTTTGAGGTATGTCTCAAATTCTGTGGACGTAAACTGACGTCCATTATCCGACACCAGTACATGGGGAATTCCAAATGTAGCGAAAATATCTTTTAACTTAGAAATACACCAAGCACTTGTAGTCGATTTCGTTGGCAAGACTTCTACCCATCTGGAGAATGCGTCCACAACTATGAAAAGTTGATAGCCCGCTATTGGACCTGCAAAATCAATATGAATCCTTTGCCAAGGACTAGCAGGAATTTCCCAATGGTGTAGTGGTGCTTTTGTAGGTTCGTTTTGTTGCATTCGACAGGTTCGGCACGCGTTAACTTTGTCTTCTATGTCCTGATCGATATTCTTCCAGTATATGAAACTTCGAGCCAAAAGTTTCATTTTTACAATTCCTATATGTCCAGCGTGTAATTCATTTAATGCAGAAATTCGTAGGGTTTGTGGTATTACAATTCTTGTTCCTCTAAATAAGCAATTATCTTGAACTGTGAATTCATGATCTTTATAGCCCAATTGTTTCAGTGGTCGGCCAGCTAGCAAGGCTTGAATTACCGTTTGTAGTTCTGTATCCTTTCGCGTTTCTTCTTTAATGATTTCTGGACTTATACTTAGTGTATTGATTAATTGTGTCTGGTAAGTAGTGATTCTGTCAATTTTATTTTCAGGAGTCCTGTCCACCGGAAATCGGGATAAGAAATCAGCATTACTATTGTTCAGTGATGAGCGGTATTCAATGGAATAATCAAATCCAGAAAGAAAATGGGCGTAGTGAAACAGGCGCATAGTACTCATTGTCGGCAAAGTCTTGTGTGGATGGAAAATTGCTGTGAGGGGCTTATGATCAGTAACTAAAATAAACTTTCTTCCGTAGCAGTAATGAAAAAATTTCTTTAAGCCCCAGTAGATAGCTGTAGCCTCTTTATCGATTTGGCTGTAATTTTTCTCACTTTTAGACAGAGTTCTGGAGGCAAATGCAATTGGTCTTTCAGAACCATTCGGTAGTCTGTGAGACAGAACTGCGCCCAAGCCAGTCGGTGAAGCATCTGTTGCAAGTATCACAGGTTTATTGGGGTCAAAGTGTGCTAGAACGCTGTCACTTAAGATATGCATTTTAATTGCCTTGAAACTTTCTTCACATTCCTTCGTCCATTGAAAATCAACTCCAGTTTTAAGTAGTTCGTTTAGAGGACTCGTAATTGACGCTAAATTTGGAATAAATTTGTTGTAGAAATTTGCCATGCCTAAAAAGGTTCGTAGTTCGGCGACATTTCTTGGTGGTTCTGCATTGGCTATGGCGTTTACTTTATCTTTATTCTTGTGAAGGCCGTATTTATCAATGGTATGGCCTAAATATTTGATGCTTCTTTCGAAGAAATGACATTTGTCCTTGTTGACCCGTAGGTTGTTATCTTTCAGACGATCAAGTACCTTTTTCAGGCGTTGTAGTAATTGACACTCAGTCGACCCCTGGATGATTATGTCATCGAAGAAGCATTTGACACCTTCGATACATTGTAGTGTTCTATCCATGAATTTCTGCCATAAATTTGGTGCTACTTTCACTCCGAACATGAGTCTGTTTACCCTGAATGTGCCCTTGTGAGTACTTAGTGTCTGTAAGAGGGCACTATCATCGTCCATAACCATGTGTAAATAGGCCTGACTAATGTCAAGAGTACAAAATAACTCACCGCCATTCATTTCCGAAAATATGTCCTCAATGATTGGGATGGGGTACTGCTCGTCTTCAATCACTTTATTCAACGTAACCTTGTAGTCGGCGCATAAGCGTATACTGCCGTTAGGTTTTACGATGGGTACTATAGGAGTCCCCCATTCTGAGTGGTCAACCTTTGTAATAACACCTTGTGTGCATAGTCTTTCAATCTCCTCATCAACCTTAGCTTTAAGAGCATAGGGTACTCTTCTGGGTTTTACAAAAATAGGATGTGTATCTGGACGTAAATTCAGATGGGCTTGATAATTAGGTATTTTACCTAGGCCTTCAGCAAATACAGTTGTAGAATACTGTTCCAGAAGTTCGTCCAGTTTGGGGTGTGATTCAATGTGTACGTGTCTTATGTCTGCAAGTTCAAGTTGTAGGTCTTTTATCCAGCTTCGCCCAAAAATAGGGTCAACATTCTTATCGATTACGTACAGTTTATTGTAACATTGTTGTCTTTTGTAGGAGTATTTTACATATGCGACACCGGCAGGTTTGATGATTTATCCCGTATATGTTCTCATCTTTATATCAGTTTTGAAAAGCTTTTTCTGAATTCCAAGATCTTTGAATTGTTTCAATGACATTGATGTTAAAGCTGCTCCTGTGTCAAACTCTAATGAAACTCGTTTATTTTCAATTTCAATAGATATCATGTATTTTTCTGGAATGTCTGACTTTATGAGATTGATATCACACAGACTCTCATCGCTACAGATCGCATCGTCTTCAATTTGGTGAGTATTTTGCTTACGTCTATATTGTAGACAAACTCTTGCAAGGTGACCTTTGCGTTTACAGTGGTGGCAGGTGTTGTTAATGCTGCCACATTTATCTGCCTTATGATCATTCTTTCCACACCTGTAACATTTACCACGCAGGTCAGCAACTGTTCTTGGATGCTGTATTTGTCGACTAGTTGAAGGCGTACTTCGTTGCTGACTTTGAAATCTAGGTGGAGTTACCTTATGTACCGGTTCAGCCCATGAAGCCATTTTTGAAATGTGTAGATTTTCAGATTTACTCATTTCCATGGTTGTCGCTATTTTTTGTATTTCCGAGAATGCACATGATTTTTCTTGTAATATCTTGGTTCTTATTTCATCGTCTTTTAACCCTCTTATAAACTGTAAGCATAAGTACATATCAGCGATTGATTTGTTACAGTTCGGACAATTGAAGTTGCAGTTACAGGTTAACTTCTTAAGTTCTGAAGCATATGTATTAACAGTTTCGTTCTGATGTTGCAGTCTAGTTATAAATCTGTGTTGTTGAACCCAGATGCTAGGTTTCGGATCTAAGTATTCTTCCAGGATTTGGGTTAGTTCCAAAAATGTCATGTCCAGAGGATCATTAGGTGCACATAAATCATATAATTTTTCATGTAATTCAGGAGTCAATGAAGATAATAAAATATATACCTTCATGCGAGGGTTATCCGAGTAATTGTTTAGTAGTATGTGTAACTCGAATCGCCTAATGAAATTTTTGAACGACTCCTTATCCTGTAGGGGTTGTAAAGGCATTTTGGGTTGAGTATTGCTATTGTTTACTGTTGGTATATTTTGGTGGCCAGGTTCTAATCTTAAGAGTTGGAGTAGTTGTACCTTTAGGTGCGTTGTCACATCCTCGAATTCGAATCTGTAATTTATTTCATCTTGTAAAGTAGTATCTGCAGTTTCGGATTCGATGGTAGATTGTATTTCTTGAAATTTTCGTAAATTTTCGTTCAAGCTGTCAATTCGTAATTTGATTTCTTCGTTGGTGATTTCAGTTCTTGTATTGACTGAACTTTGGAGTCTTGTAATATATCCTCGAAGGGCTTCTCGCACGCGCTTAAGCTTTTGAGCATCGTTCGTGGCCATCGTCGCCAATTGATATGTATTTATTCACTAAATATAATGAAATTACGTCTTCATATTGAAGAGCTATTTATTAACAATGACACATAACAAAATCCGTCGCTATGGCAACCTGTAAGACACCACAGTAATGTATTACTATCAGCTATATTTAGTTAAGTTCGTTCGTACTTCAATGAATTCAAAAAAATAATAATGCAAATGATCATCCCAATTCATAAGAAGCCTATTAGTAACTAAGTACATTATTAACAACTAAATTTATCTAAGTTCGTTTATATTTCACTCAATTTCAAAAAGAGTCTATAATTAGTGGACGTCTCATTTCATTATTAGCCTATTACCTACTTAGTTACTTTAGATTACATTACTATCAGCTAAGTTTAGCTAAGTTTGTCTGTAGTTCACTTAATTCCAAAAACATTTAAATTGACTAGTAACTTATTAATGATATTATTAGAGTATCTATCTATTAGCTAAATTAAGCTAAGTTCGTCTGTACTTCACTCAATTCTAAAAAAGTGTAGCAAATCAAATCTCAATCCACCAATAATAACCTTTAGTTATTACATTACTATCAGTTAAGTTTAGCTAAGTTTGTTCTACTTCACTAAGTTCGTTTGTACATGTCTCAATTCCAAAAAGAGTCTAAAGCAAACGAACGTCTCAATTCACTAGACGTCCTATCAGCTAAATTTACTGGTCGACTTGTCCCCTGAGCGTCAATTCATTTAACTGCGAAAGACAGTATAAATCATGACACCGCTCAATACAAACAATGGGTTCGCCCATAAAGATAACACCGAGGTGAAAGGTGCACGGCATTAATCTGCCTTGGTGTACCGTTTGTTCCTCTGAAAGCGTTCATTAGAGCACAAAGGGGAGTCTATCAGCTAGTTTCCGTGGTTCCTTACAGTTATACTTTAACAAATTGGTGTAGTAACGCTGGGCGCGGAGGTAAGGTTCGGACAATGCTCACAGACTAACGGAATCGCCGAGGTCACTCATACATGAATAGGGTTGACTCCACAGCAATGACTATTCTCTTCTCAACTTGTAGTCAGCCAACACTGAGTGCAGGTTTCTTTCATGGAGCGCCATCTTAAACGGTATTTTGTATTCCTCATCTATTTTATTTCAGCTGCCAAGCTACGCTGTAATTTTTCTAAGAATACTTACCGATTGGTACTGAGGAACTGATCTGACTGATGAAGCACCGCACCGCACTCCTACGTTGTCGACAGCAGCAGATAATAATTGTCACCGGTACGATCGGCTACCGTCAACGTAGGATGTATCCAGCTTTACAAATGTGTACAACATTTTACGCCGTTCTATCGTTGATATATTTCTGGGGTTGCCTAGCTCAGACTAGAACTTATTGGATGTTAAAGAGTCAAACCAAATTCCTAAAAATATATAATAAATTTTTATTTTTATTATTATTTTATTTATTTTTTATTTTTATTATTATTTTGAGTTTTGACTCGTGTTCTCAGTTTTGCAACTGGTTTTTTTTTATAGAAGCTAGTTACGGGCTATGCCAAGTATACTAGTCTTCTCTAGATTCAATAGTGGGGTAATTAAAAAAGCGGCGAACTATGTTGCAGGTGTCAAGTATGACAGATTTTTGTAGCTTCACATAAATATTTTTGGGTAAGTCTATTTCTTTGATTGCCACATGTAGTGTTTTCGGGATGATGCCAGTGGATGATAGAATTACAGGTATTATTTTAACGGTTTGCTGGTGCCACATCTGTTTTATTTCGTCTGCTAGGGCTATGTATTTCTGTATTTTTTCATTGTGTTTTTTCCTAAGATTGTCGGTGTTAGGGATGGAAATGTCAATGAGGTATGTAAGTTTAGTAGATTTTATTGTTAGTGTGATATCTGGTCTATTGCAGTTTATAGTCCTATCTGTAATGATATCGCGGTCCCAATAAAGTTTAGCTGTTTGATTTTCGAGGACTTTTTTGGGGCTGTATGAGTAATATGGGGTGTATTCGCTTAATAATTTGTACTTGAGGGCTAGGTTTTGATGGATCTGTTTGGCGACATTATCATGTCTGTTGGTATATTCTTTATTTGCCAGAGTGTTGCATCCTCCTGTAATGTGCTCTATTGTCTCTCTGTTTTGGTTGCATAATCGGCATTTGTCGTCTTTAACTGAAGGGTCTTTTATGATATATTTTGAGTAGTTGCGGGTTCTGATGATCTGATCCTGGATAGCGCACATAAAGCCTTCAGATTCAGCAAAAATGTTGCCTTTGGTTAACCAGCTGTTTGATGCTGTCTTGTCTACAAAATCTTGGTCCAGATGGTGTGAGTGTTTTCCGTGTAAGGATTTTTGTTTCCACTGCTCGATTTTTGTGTCATTGTCTTTTATATTTACAGATGGATTAAAGTTGTTATTACTTAATTGTAGGGGAGTTCCAGATGTGTTAATATGAGTGATTGCATTATGTAGTGGGCTGGTATTTGCTTTTTGTAGGAAATATGTGCGTAGATTATCTACTTGTGAGTAGCAGAGGTTTTTAATGTCAATTACACCCCTCCCCCCTGCGCTACGTGGTAAGGTAAAACGTTCTTTTGCGGAGTGTATATGGTGTATATTATATTTGTAGGCTGTAGATCTAGTGAGAGTGTTTAGTGCGTCTAAGTCTGTGTCTGTCCAATTAATAATACCAAAGGAGTATGTGAGAATGGGGATGGCGTAAGTATTGACTGCTTTTATTTTATTTCTGGCGGATAATTGTGTCTTAAAAATTTGTTGTAATCTAGCTAAATACTTTTTCCGAAGCTCTTCTTTAATCTCTTTATGGTTCAATTTAGTGCTTTGTAGATAGCCAAGGTATTTATATGCTTCTTGAAATTCCATGCTTTGAATACTATTGCTTTCTTCTGTTTGTCTTGCTGTTAATTGGTATGACTGTGAATCTGAATGTTTCCCTTTTATTATTGAGTTAATTTTACATTTTGAAATACCAAATGTCATCTTAATATCATTACTGAATTGTTCGGTTAAATTTAATAGATGGTCTAGTTCTTTTCTTGATGTTGCGTATAATTTAATATCGTCCATGTATAGTAGGTGTGTTATTCTTATTTTGTTTTCCCTGTATATGATGTATCCTTTACCGGATTGGTTGAGAATTCGTGAGAGTGGGTTTAATGCTAGACAGAACCATAAAGGGCTCAGTGAGTCCCCTTGAAATATGCCTCTGAATATATTGATGGGATCGGATTTAAGGTTTTCTTTATCTGTTGCAATACTCAAAGTTGTAGTCCAATTGTGCATGATCTGATTTAGGAAAGAAATTAATTGACTATCTATTTTATATATTTTTAGGATCTGTACGAGCCAGGAGTGAGGAACGCTATCAAACGCTTTTTGATAGTCGATGTATGCGTAGTGTAAATTTCTATGTTTTTGTTTAATCTGGTTATGAATTTCTGTATCTATCACGAGTTGTTCTTTACATCCTCTTGAACCTTTGCAACATCCTTTTTGCTCTTCTGGGATTATGTTATATTTTGTTAGGTGTGAATTGATTTTGCGTGTGATGATTGATGTGAGTAATTTGTAAAGTGTGGGTAAGCAAGTAATAGGACGGTATTTTGCAGGGTTAGTTGTATCTGTGTCTTTTGGTTTTAAGTATGTTATGCCATGTGTGAGAAAATAGGGAGTTTTTTGTGGATCTTTTATTAATTTATTGAATATGTCTGCTAGTGGTACGTGTGTAGCTGTGAAGTATTTAAGCCAGTAATTTTGTATCTTATCAGGGCCCGGGGCTTTCCAATTTAAGAGCTTTTTTGTTGCATCGGTAACATCTTCACAACTGATTATGAACTCTGGCATGTTTTCTATGTCCTTTACTGCCTCTTTTTCTTTTTCTATCCATGCTGCATTTACTGTATGATCTGTAGGGTTTGACCAAATATCTTTCCAAAACTGAGTAACTTCGTTGATATCAGGTGCTTCTGTGATTTTGTGTTCTTTATTTAAGCTTCTGTAAAATAATTTCTGATTTGATTCAAAATTTCTATTATCTTTGCGCCTTTGATTAGATATCTTGTACCTTCTTAATCTTTTGGATAATGCCTGGAGTTTCTGTTTTTTTGTGTCTAGTATTTCATTTATTTCATTGCTATTCTTATTATGTATGTCCAGTTTCTTTTGTTTGTTAATAGAAAGTGTACCTTGTAAGTGTTGTGATATTTGTCCGATTTCTCGTCTGAATGTAGATATTTTTGTCTCTAGTCTACGCTCCCATCCAGGTTTTTCATTGGTTTTTGGTCCGGGATTCGATTTCTTAATTTTTTGTTGTTTTTCTGTATGTATTTTATTTGCTGTTATTGCGGCACTGTATATAATGTCATGAATTTCTTCTATTGTTGTTGGATTGTTGTCTTCTATGTATTTGTGTATTGCCTTGTTAATGTTATGTATAGTTGCTATTGTGTTATGTGTTATGTGTAATTTTCGTATTGCAGGTCTTGATAACGGATCTGTATTTTTGTATATCTCCACTGTATCTGAAAACAATCGCTCTGCAATTTTTTGTCTCTCATTTGTATCTTCAGGTGCTGTATTTGGCGTTTCCGTATTTTGGTCAGGTATCATCGCATCGAATCTATTGTCTTCACAGCTTGAGTCAGTATTGGGCTGTGTATTGGGGTCTTGTAGCCTTTGTGAATCTTGTGTTAAAGAAAAAGTTGTTGACTGTTGATGATCTAAGTTATCAATGTCAGATGGTTGTGTGTCTTCAGTATTTGTTGCATGTTCTGTGTTGATATTATTTTGAATTACTAATATTTGGCTTATATGTCTTTTGATGTTTTCTCTTTCGAGTGCTGGTATTCGGTTGTTGCGGTGTATGACTCTGATTTGATCAGCTAGTCTTTGTTCAGTTAAAAACTGTAATTCTGGATAGATTTCTGAAAACTTATTATGCAATTGAGGGCGGTATCCTGTAAGATTTGTCTCATTATTTGTTACAAGATAGTAGCAACGGAGTAATTGACTGTTTATTTCATACGTCCATTTCATCCGTTGTCTACTTCGGCCAGCTAGGGTGGTTGCAGGACATAGCTCCTGCAAAACACTTCTAGGCTGTGTTAATAAACTTGAAATTGTTGAGTCTTCTGGTTGAGTGCAGGAGTGTGCTTCTTCCTGGTCGACGCTGCTGGATTGTTCGGCCGTCGCCCGCCGACGTGGCAGACGGCCGCTGACGGATCGTATGCTGTCGCGTCCAGCGCCAGCTCCAGACGCGCCCCGGCGACCCCCGGGCCGCGGCCTTTTGGTCTTCGTATTCCGTGCATCACTTGTTGGGGAGGATATTGTTGATGAGCTGGATGTAGTTGGGTCCTGGTATGATTTAGGTGATGAGCCAATTGACGGGAATAAACTAGAAGGAGATGAAGGTGGTGATGACGGATACGAATGGGTTTCGGCTGCCATATCTTCGGGATCATGCCCGGCGAGGGCCCGCCTGCTCAGCTCCTCGCCACCGACGGCTTGCATTTCGTGACATCCAGCGCCGGCTCCAGATGCACCCCGGCGATAGCCCCCGGGTAGCGGCCTCAAACTATATTTCTTTTGTCTGTTCTCCATATTTGGGTTGTTGGGGCCGTTTGTTTGGAAAGGGTTTAATAATAATTATTATTATCAGAGTTGTTAAAAATTTGGGTTGTGCAAGCCTTTCCGTAAGCCCCCCCACCACGACAATATTTTTTTTATTATTATTTTATTTATTTTTTATTTTTATTATTATTTTATTTATTTTTTATTTTTATTATTATTTTATTTATTTTTTATTTAATAATATTTACCTACTTGTACAAATAAATACTTACTTGCTGCAGCCCGCGGTTTTGCATGCGTGAGCATGGTGCTATGTGAAATTAAACTATCCTCATAAAATGTTGCCTATGTCTTACTCTGGTGTATGAGCTGTGTTACAGTGATGGTATAGTAAAGTTTCATTCGAACCTGTTCAGGTGTAACAAACATCCATCCATCCATTCAAACAACTTTCGCATTTACGACATTAGTAGGGTGCTTACTTTCAGCTATATTGTCGTTACAAATAATTCATGGAGACTGCTTGCAAAGATATTAAAAGTTAATGCTCAATGCAATGAAATGAATAAGTAATCAAGAGGTTGACTAATAAAAAAGGCCGCTCTGACCGAAATTCGGATAGCAGAGTATTTTTTTATTTGACTACTTACTAAATTTACAAATCTTTAAGAATTTAACGTTTTATTAAGAGCATTTGACAGCCCTGTAGACGAAGTTAAACTTAAATTTTTCGTGACATTCTCGACCTTATGTTGAAAGTGCTAAGGGCACAGACTTACCCTCTAGTCACGGTTGCACCATTAAATTCGACCGTGTCGGAAGGGGTTGTTCTATAGTGTATGGGCTATTTTGGTTAGCTAAAATACTAAAGGTGGTACAAGGAGTCTTGTATGTAAGCAATATGTGGCCAGTTATAATGTGTATCTACCATGTAAAAGCTTTTGTTCTTTGTTAAATGTACTTAGTTTACCTAAAATGTTTCAGATGTACCTAGGTATGTCGTAACCTGTCTATTGAAAGTGAGAGAAATGCGTAGTTTCTTCAATATTTTAAAACACTTACAAATATACATAAGTATCTACCGGTTTAGTCAAGTGTAGGCTATCATCACTCTTCTTTGTATGCTAAAGCATTGTCCGTTGTAGATTTCAGATTTTTAGATACATTTATATCTATTTGAACATTTGATTTTGATTGATAAGTATCTATATCACTGGGTTGGAATTTAAGATAACCTATATCACTCCAACATCACTGTTGGTACATTATATTATTATTATTAGGAGAACTAAACAACCTAACATAGAAGGAAGGATAATAGGAAGAATAATTATACACAACACAAGTAGTTGAGAACAAAGAAATTTATTAGAAATGTTAAAATGTAGCAGAAAGTATGTCAAATAGTCTTCGAAAAATTGTTTTTTAATGTCTTGAAAAGTTAAACGTCCTGAAAAGTAAAAAAATCTGTATTAGTAACATGGTAATATAACAAAACATTCATGAACTTTAATGATTTACAAATATTTTTAAAACTTTATAAACAAAAAATGAAGATGTTTTAAAGATAAAAAAATAACAGTTAATTTAAATTAAACTTTATCAATAGAATTAGAAATTCAAACGCAACAAACACACAAACAAATTGAGTGATAGTTAGAATACAGATAAGAAGGTAATTATACTTTTAAGATGTTAAGTTTTAAGTTATACTAATAAAAAAGTAGGAATCAATTTTCTGTATATTAATAAACCAACTACCCTTAAAAGTAAAAGTTTCCACACCGCATGCCATGCTATTAGGTACTAAGATTCATCAAGTTACCCAAATATATTAATCAATTACAGTGCCAAACAGATAAAGCAAAGAGGAAGCGAGTCGTGCTAATTATGATCGAAACGCAACTGAGTCGGAACTAGCAAATATTTGAACAGCAACACTTGCAAATAATACAATCGTTTTGCTGTTTGATCTCAACCTAAACTATTGTCAAACAAGAAGGTTCGTACCTCTTTAGAAATGTAAAAATCATTATGAAACAGTCTGGAAAGGTCAAAGGCGTTTCATATACCTATCCTACTTGGATATACGAGAAAATTTCATTATGTTCTCGTTAGATCAGTTTTATCATTCAATCAGTTGAGTTTTGATCAAGTCATCTACCGCGTTTTTACATCCGATTGAGTTGTACAATCTTATATAAAAATATATATCAGCAATAAAAAAAATATAAGATATAAATTCGTATATTATGTTCTAGGGCATCTCAATTTCATTTGTGCTCTAATATTAGCGAGCCATTGTTTCGTGTTATGTGTAATGAATTTTACGATAAATTACAATAACTGACGATATATACGTTAACTACAAAATTTCGTAATAAATCGCCTGTATTAGTTACGCTGTTGAGTATGGAGCAACATTATCCATGAATACATTTATATTAGAAGAAAAAAGATAAGTATGCAACCTACATGTAGGCACAGTTTACGGATAGACTAGAAAATGCATCTTAAATTGATAGAAAAATAAAGTTAGAAGGCTAGAATATCTTTAAATTTAGTCAACGAAAAGCATTAAAACACAATAATTTATGGAAAGCCTATACCTATGTATAGAAAAAGTATTATTCACGTGACTTCTACTCTAAAGAATCATAAATGAAGCAAGAGCATTTTAGCATCCCAATCTATCCCAATTTAAGCACAGATAAAATTCGAACCCTACAAGGAATCTTACTACATTCTGTAACTAACTTTCCATATATAGTTGGATAGCCGTTACAATTAGCGATAATTTATTATGTTTGGGATATTTAGGTATGGGTTTTGGCTATCGGTACCTAAAAGTAGAGAGCCCCGGTAAAGAGTGTAGTTTTATTATCCTTCAAATAGAAGATGAGGGGACGATCCGCCTTGAACTGGATCGGAACAGTTTCTGTGAGTGTGGCGCTTAAATACGTTACGCCGTAAACTGGAAATATGAAACTTCATGAAAAATATATATTTTACATACGTGTAATGTTTTATATCTATAAATGTACATGCCCTTCCACGTTTACAATCAAATTTTATCCCCGAATGTAATGTTAACTATTCCAAATTTGAGGTCATATTACATAATGAGTACTTACTAATTTGAAGTATTTAATAAAATAATTGTAAATGCATTTCCCATAAGTAGGTACTGTGTGCTGTAATAAGTATATAAGATACCAACAACTATTAAATAAAATAGTAGGTAAATGCATTTGCAATGCCATTCATTATGATTGGTTCATTCTAGAACAATAACGACAAAATAATAGTAGGTAACAATCGTACAAAAATGTTAACACAGACCAGGTGGAACACTCACAATAACAAAGTTAAAACAAACTGATCACTGGTACCTGGTAAAAAATACATAGGCATTATCTAGGAAAGTACCTAATAATACAAAGCCCCATTGAACAATGTACTGTCCTTATTTTTGAGATAGAACAGATATGGGTGGTCAGCCCTGAATTTAGGCTTAGGTGTAGGCATAGCAGCCATAGCGAATCCCACGAAAGCTGTAATTACAAAAGAAAATCATATATATTATAAGTAGGTATGCTGGTGCCTGGTCTGGTCTGCCTGATCCAGTGGGTCAAAATCGCTTAAATGTAGGTATTTTAATAAAAACTAACACTTTTATAGCCCTCAAAATATAATAAAACGGGGGTTCGTAGCTAGACAAATCTCTAGATTGCTTGGTTAATGAGACTTGTTTCAGTTGATAGGTAAAGTTTCACTGACTGATAAAGGGTAAGACGACTGATTGCGAAATTCATGATTGTGTTCTAAGTGCCTAATAATAAGAGCCGTCTTCTCATAGATAGCTATCTTTTTTATGTAGTATCTTACCTATTTATCAGTCTATTAATTTTTATCCGTCTATGGAAAAAACAGAGTCGACTAGTGTTTATATCTCTCTGATTTTAGCGTTTGTGATTGCACCTGAATATAATAGCTTTTTAATCCAGTTATAATCGTTACAAAGAAGCTATTGTATTCGTAGATTCCATACGACATCACCATATTTCTGAAATTTCCTTTCCATATCCAGATCATGCTCCATACTCAATTTTTATGCCTGTATAGGTAGACACCTATACAGGTGTAGTAATTCCAAAAAGTTTAAGAACGATTTTCTGATGATACCATACCACTACTTCATTTCTCAAATTATGTCTCAGATAATTTAATTATGATTTAGTTGATGGCCCACCCCACCCTCTCTTTTTGATTATCCTCTACCCTTAGGTTGCCTGGAAGAGATCGCTTATAGCGATAAGGCCGCCTTTATTGTACAACAAAATGTCTACTTTACCTAGTTCTATGTAAATTGTTTGGTGTGCAAAAAATAATATATCTATCTATCTATAGATATCTCTCTTTTTGTCATTATTTTAGGTTTAGGTTTGATTGTACATAAGTATAACTTTGAATTAAACAGTTTGAATGAATGAAAATAAGAGTATTCAAATAAATAGTCGACTATTAAGCGACTTGTCATAACGGTAATTGTTTGTCAAACGGCTTATGCTTCTACCACAGGCTTCTACTAACGAAAGCTATATTATAACGTAAATTTTTCCTTATGTTCTGTCTTTTGATTTAATTTAAAAGCTACATAATGCTAACAATAGATCGACATGAACATAAGCTGTTGATGATTGCTGTAGCACATTATGAAGAAAAGCTTGCGATATGTTTTGCACCACTTGTTTGTATGCAAAGAATTGTGACAATAACATGAATTGTGCATCTGTTTGACGATGTAATGTAAAAATTACATTAGTAAATGTCACTTTGTATACCCATACGCTGATTCAAATGACATGCTTGATATTAAGACACCAATTATTGATTGCACAAAAATGCTTTATTTACCTAAGAGTAAAATGCTCCATTGAATAATACATTACTGTGTTCTTTTAAAAAGTAGAGGAAGGGTTGCTTGGCATCAAATACTTTCTTTTTCTTTATGACTAAACTATATCCGACTATGCCATATACTGTGAATATAAAAGAAAAGAATATACTTAGGAAGTGAACCAAAATATTTAACATAGCAGTAATGGAGATCAAATTAACAAAAGGGTAAACTATTTATCAGTCCTGCTACAAAATAAAAGTATGAAAAACATAAAAACAAATATGACTATAATAATATGTATATTTATCATAACTTTTATTGAATAAACTCGTCGTAATAAATAAACGTCATAATTGTTCATTAAATTATTCTAATAACTTTTTTTATTTTGTGGTTGAATCTGTATCACTATCATTGCCTATTTAATTTTTTATATTATTTTTATTTGACGATACCAGAATGTGGGAGGGGTTCACAAAAACGCGTAAGTTGAAATTGTATAAATTTATGAAAAAACACCGATCACCCATTACCTGATAAGAACAATAAACTATGATAAACACATAAAGAAAGGTACCTAATGATACATAGCTCCATTGAATAGTGTACTCTTATTGTTTTTGAGGTAGAAGAAATATGGGTGGTCAGCCCTAAACATACGACGTCTTGGCGGAGGTTTACCAATTGCTGTCGTACCAAATGCCAAGAAAGCTGTAATTACAAAAAATGCTTATTTACATACATGTAAGGACTTAGCTGAGTCGGGTTTAGTGGGTCAAAATCGCTAAAAATGTATTTAAAAAATATCTAGGACACTCCATCCACTCTCATAACCCCTAAAATATAATTGGAAAACCTTTTCACGTTCTTTTCACACAAAATTAAAACTATGAAATAACAAATATAACGTAATTTCATGTAAACATTATTTGATACAACCTAAAAGGTAAGTGATGGATAAGCTCGAAAATAATATTTTTTTTATTTTTATTTGTGTGTCCAATAAAACAGGATTTTTTTGTTATATGATGCATGCAATCGTATTACGTATGCTCATAAAAGCAAATTGGTATCTGGTATACTCAGTATGCGTACATTATTCGGTACTATTCCGCTATTGGATTTGCGATCGCTCCACTAAATACTGTTGAACTATTTCGTTTCAGTTCGAAGTAGAATGGTCTATCGACTTTAAATGGCGTTCTCCGCACCAAACTTGCAGGCTTGATTGCAAATGCTGTAATTGATTTACAAAATAAAATCTAGTCATAAAATTATAAACAAATGGTCTCATAATATTTTCGTCTCCTCAAATTATCACTTATCATAATTGCCACTTCGTGTATTGTCAGTGAACTACGGCTGTTTCAACACAGTCGAAATGTCAAGCCATAAATATAATTTACTATATACCTATGTATGATAAAATTTAGAGAGGTAGGGCATAGCGAATCTTCGCTCGAATTGAGCCGCCGTCCGGGGAAGGACCTCCACCCTATAGAATACCGCAGCCGGGTTTCCGGAGCTCGTGGGGGGTTAGGGTTGGGCCGGCATGGCGGTGGCAACTGACAGGTAACTGACCAGCTACTTGCCCGTTGTCACAGCGACTTGGGCTTCTCTTTCGCTTTCCATCAGGCGTAGGGAAGCCATTATGTCGAGCCACTATGAAAAAAAAATGTCGTGTATGAGACCCGTAGTTGTAATATAAAATAGTCTTAATTGTAATTTATTCCGAAAGTTTAAAATGATTAAGATTTTTTTTTGCCCTTTTCAAGAGGCTATTATTTTTAACCGCAATTTATTTGTGTGAAATATAAAAATACATTATTTTTTAAAAGGTTAAATCGCTCGGTCAGCAACCCGTCTGCCAAGAGTGATGACTAATCACCCCAAATGGTAAGTAAGTCTTATTGGGGGAGGCCTATATTCAACATTGGACGTCTTCAGGCAGCAGATGATGATAACGATTGATGATGTCTACAGTGGACTGCGGTATACTGATGATGATAATGATAAATCGCTTTCCCAGAATGGAGAGTAGTGTCACCCATTTATGAAACACTGAATAAATATAAGTTAGGATCAACATGTAAGTAATAGTGTGTGTGTGGCGTGGCAACAAAAAGCTAATGTAGGGTAAAGGGTAGGTCTAGGGTAAAGGGCCAAGACTTGAAGCATGCGGGGCGAGTTCGCTATACCCCTCTACCACAGGATAGCGTAAATAAAAGACCTCATTGAGATCTTTCTACGTATTTACCAGTGTATAACCGTGATGGTTGTAGAGCTAATCTCGAGAATTTATTAATTATTAACTTAAAACAACTTGCACCAAACTTTATAGAATATTTGACTTGGAGATTTAATAAAGATTATTTATTTATTTTCAACGAAGCTATTAATAGCTTCGTAGTATTTCGTAGTAAGCTTAAGCTTACTACCGGTTGTTAATTGATCAAAATACTCATAGACTGATGTTTAATTCAAATTAAGCATTTAACTGCCAGCCACAATAGAAAAAGTGTTGTTTGTGGGTCCCTGTCAGTTAGCATCATGCAACCCTTTAGACTTGAGATAGAAATACGGACATATTAAAAACCCATACATATTTCGGTATCATTATTCGAGCTGAATTACAGCTCCATTAAAAAGCGTCGCATTATTTTGTTTCAGTTCAAAGTAATATGGTCGATCAGCTTTGAAAACATAAGGTTCTTTCCAATCTAGACTTGCTGTCTGAAACGTTTCTACTAAATATGCTGCAAAGGATGTCAAGCAAAAATAAAATAAGTAACAAATTATAATAAATTATATAAATTAATAAATAAAAAGTGAAATTTATTTTATTAAAGTCCAGAGTATGACCACGTATGGAGCTGAAACATGGCCATTAACCGTAGGGCTAATTCACAAGTTTCAGGTTGCGCAACGGGCGATGGAGGTTCTTTGGTTGATAGAATCCGTAACGATGTCATCCGCCAAAGAACTAAGGTAATCGACATTGCGCGCCGAATTTGCACACTGAAGTGGATATGGGCCGGACATGTCTCCAGGACGATGGACGATGGAGTAGGAGGGTGTTGGAATGGACACCTTATGTGGGACGCCCTCCAACGCGGTGGGACGATGACTTGGCCAGGGTGGCTGGTCGAGAGTGGATGCAGGTTGCCCAGGATCGGGATGGTTGGCGTTCTCTGGGGGAGGCCTACGTTCAGCAGTGGACGGCCATGGGCTGATTGATTGATTGAAATTAATTTATTTATTATTATCGTTTTTCCATGAATTTTAGAAAGAGTTTTATATTTTATTATTATATTTAATTTTTTTAACCCGCCCTAAATCTCAAATGGCTGAGATTTATCTCTTTTATCTGTCTCATACAATAAAAAAAGTTACAAATTTAAGTAATATAATAAAACTCAACTTTTTCCTAGCGGGGAAACAACCATTAAAAGTATGTTCTATAAAAATATCCAAAACTGACCCTTCGCTCAACGCAATTACCTCCGTTAGTTTTATTGGTTTAGATAATTTTAATGTCAAATTTTTAAATATCAAACATCAACCGTGCAACACCAAATCATATTAATATATAATTACAAGCATGATATAAAAATTTGAAATGCATACATAATTCAAATGATTGTGTTAGAACTGTTGGACGACGCCATTAAATAACATTGCGATGTTTGATTTCAGCTCGAAGTAAAAAGGCCAATTTGCGTTAAATCTATACACATGTTTAATACTTTCTGCTTCTGCAATAAATGCTGCAATAAAAAAGAGCAGTTAAATCATATATAATATTTTTTTTTATGAATATATTATTTTAAGATCATAAAGAGACTTTATCATACGTTATTTGATCAGAAGACGTAGGTACAGTGTTAATAAAATGGGACCAGTATAGACAAAGACTGAAGACTATGCAAACAACCAATAATTTAAGCTTAAAACACAACGTAAGTTTAAAACAATTTTTAGTAATAATGGTGGAAACAGTGATAATTTTTTATTATGTTCTTAGTATGCGCCCAAAGACAAGCGTGCATTTAACACAAGTGTATACGCAAAGATCATACATTATCGTTATTAAGTCTGTGTTGCGGGCTCTAGCTGTACCACGACCCCGACAAAGAGTTCTGCACTGTTTTGTTTCAGTTCAAAGTAGAAAGGTCTGTCAGCTTTAAATAGGGGTACTGGTGGATAAATTTTTCCACTTCTATCCTCTAATATGAATCCTGTAACAGATCCTATTATATGTATACAATATATATATATATATATACAATATCATGAAGTTTGTATAATATTGCATATTTTTTATAATTTCTAATATTAATGATAGCTTACATATATTAATTAAATTTAAAGGTGGACACCGCACGAGTTATGGTACTCTTTTTACGATTGAAACTAATTGAAAAAAAAAAAACTGTGGTGATACAAGAAAATCTCGTATACAGTATATTTATATTTCAAATGTCTCTCTATATAAGCGATTAGTACATTAAATAATACAAAAAATACTTATATAGGCAAAATCAGAGTGATTAAATGACTTATATTTGCTGTTCGCTCATGTAACCCTCTAGAAATGAGACATATACGATGGTAAAATTAAAAACTCATTACACAATTTGGTATCACTATTCTAGCCGAATTACGGCTCCGTTGAATATCGTCGCACTATTTCGTTTCAGTTCAAAGTAGTAAGGTCGATCGGCTATAAAATCATAATGCGGTTGTAGACTTGGCGCAATCCCTACAAATGCTGTAAAAGATGTTAATTAATAATAATATATTCGTCCAAAATACCTATGACGAAAATTTTTGTAAATAGTATAAATATAAAATATCGTACAAAATAATTGCTCCTATCTAATAGTAAGTTGCTTCAGCACTTGTGTTATGGATAAATACCGGCAAAATGAAGGTCAAAATTATATAGGTGCATAAATACAAACAGAAACATTTAACAAAGAAACACGAATGTTTGTCCGAAGTGGAATTAAGCACACGACATTTGATTCAGAAGGGTCATCATTACCAAATGAGCCACCAGGCCAGCCAATTTAGGAAATGACTAAGGCTGTTCAAACAAAAAATAAATTAAGTTTAAAAATGTTCATGTGGTGGGCGCATGAGGAATTAAAATATTTTTGAATATAATGTTGCGTTGTTGTTATTAATTTTTAAAAAATGATGATAATTTTTTTTTTAGTTTTCTCAGTATAAGCGCCCAAAGACATGCATGCATAATAACAAGTGTATACGCAAAGATCATACATTATAATTATTAGGTCTCTGTTGCAGGCTCTAGTTGTGCCACGGCCCCGACAAAGAGTGCTCCCCTATTTTGTTTCAGTTCAAAGTAGAAAGGTCTATCAGCTTTAAACAGTGGCACCGGTGGATAAATAATTAAAATTTTATCCTCTACTAAGAATCCTGTAACAGATGATATTTACAATACCACGAACCTTGTAGAATATAATTTTTACTATTCGTAAAATAAATGATTATAAAATTACGACTCGTTATATTAGGCAATGTATTCGGCAGTTTGTGTGGAATAAATATATATTTTATTTTATCAATATTATATAATTTTAATTAACGCCCATCATACATGCAAACCTTTTTCACCAACAAACATGAATAAACCCAAATGTCATACATTGTTCAGCATGAAGTTTAGCTATACACAGCTCCTACAAAGAGTGCTGTACTGTTTTGTCTAAGTTCAAAATAGAAAGGTCTGTCGGCTTTAAACAATGGTATCCGTACATAACTTATGTTCGCAATAGCATATCCTGTAACAAATTCCCCTTAAAATAACTTCGAACTTAATTTTTGTAGAGAAAATATTTGCTGAAGTGACTATAAGAATAAAGTAATACGTTATGTACAAATTAGCTTTTCTTCTTAGCCATTCTCAACCAGTGTGGTGTAGGCTTCCTTCAAAGTGCGCCATCGATTACATTTTATTATAATTACTAACTATCTAAAAAAGTTTATATGAGTAATTGGTCACCGTGAAACAGTCCCTTAGCAACAGTTCCTTTGTCCCTTGTTTAGCAACATTGTTGCCATTCAAACAAAAGAGGGGTTATGCCAAATTTTAAAAGTAAAGAGCCAGATTGCAGCGATCATGCTCATTAGTTGTCTTTTATTAGTTGATAAGCAAAAGTTACAAAAATTTTAAAAGCTAAGTGAATTCGTACATATTTTATGGACTATTAATTTTCCAGTTTTACTACTCCATTGAAAACTATGCCATTTCCAGATTTTAATTCGAAGTAAAAGGGTCTATTTGCATCAAATGTAGAAATTTCAATGAAAAAATCTGCGCGGTCCACCGAATATTCTGCAATAAATACAATTAAGTTATTTATCAAGAATCCCTAAATTGAGGTAGGTATACATATTTTTAATATTCAAAATCGGCAATATCATTTTTGGCTATAATGACAACTGTTAGGGTAGGTAAATAAGTTCTGTAGTGGATACCTCTTTACGGCAAACAAAGTAGTGTACGATAATAATTCAATAGTATATTCCAAAAGCGCCCATACATGCATACCTATACAACGAACATATAAGTATATAATCATCATAATAAACGCATCATATCGTACATTATTCTGGTTTACGTTTGTGCTATGGGTTCTGGCTGTACCACAGTCCCGACAAAGACAGTTCCTTGGTTTTGTCTCAGTTGGAAGTAGAATGGTCTGTCGGCTTTAAACCACTTTAAGAGAACATAACTCATCTCCTTAATTTGAAACTCTGTAACAGATATCCCATGCTATATTGAAAGTATGTGTGATTGTGAAAAGTCGTTCGCAACTTTTTATTATTAGATCATAAAAGAAATCTCATTGAGCATTATAGATTATAGCGACAAGAAAAGAACCAAATTCCAGAGCCAAGTATAGTGTGCATTAGTAGAAGATGCTACTTAATTACATTAATATACTTAGTCGATGCCAAGCGCAAATCGTATTGTATTAAAAAGTTGGAAATAAACAAGGCAATGGTTGAAAATCGTACATCCTTTAGAGATTAGTTATTTTCCCTATAACTACTCCGTTGAATACTGTAGAACTTTCTGATTTTAATTCGAAGTAAAATGGTCTATCGGCATCAAATGTAGAGCTCCGAATGAAAATATCAGTGACCAAAATATATGCTGCAATAAATATTTAATATTAATATAATATATCGATTAATCAGTAAAAATGATGTTTCTACTAAAACGTCATCAATCAAGTGTATTCTTTAAAGTTAATTTTGTACACTTATAATTTTGCTATATCCAAAAAAACACAATAGGTACCCAAGATGTAATTTTTTTCCCTAAAAATTTAAAAATATAATAAAAAATAAATGATATTTAAAAAATATCCAGTTTCACGTTTGTGAATACAAGGAGAGCTCTATAAGGACAGCCGACAATCCTTCTACTTCAAACTGAAACAATACCGGGCTATTGTCTTAGTAAGAATTGTGGCACAGCCTTCATTACAGCATTTAACATTTTTCCCGGTGAAAATGTTACCCACATACACCGCCACTCCCCCAAGTAGCAGGGACTACTTGGGGGAGTGGCGGTGTATGTGGGACAGTCTTGCCTCAAAGTGGTGGTGAGGCAGGACATACGTACTAAAACCCCGGACCTTCCAGGCACCTCATGGTGGTGCCATGGGGCCTCAAGAACTATGCCTTTATCACAACTAGTATAAACTTAATTTCAAATTCTGCAACAGAACCCATTTACATCATGAACTTTGTGAATAAAATTTCTGATAAATATTGTTTTTTGTGAATGATAATAAAATTACAACATTTATGTGTGCGACGTATCGTAATGTAAATAAGGAATTCATCATCCGCCTACTTCGCTCCCATTGCCTGAGGGCAGGGCAATAGAATTTCTTAAATGACGTGCAGTACATACAATTAACAAAATATAAACTAATCTGTGTCATAGGAAGAATAACCCAAGACCCAAGACATGCCACGTTGGGCCACATATCGTCATCTAGCCCTAAACCAAGCCGAAGCTTGTACTATGGGTACTATACAATACAACTGATAAACTTACTTAAATACTTTTTTTTTGTAAATAAATACATATTATACATAGTAAGCACCTAGATCAATACAAACAGACATGTTTATGAGCATAAATTATGTTTATACTGTGCGGGTATCGAACCCACGATTCTTAGCTTAGAAGGCAGAGGTCAGTAGCAAATGAGCCATCAAGCCAGTCGAAAATTGTATTCGAGAACGAGAATTGTAACCCTTTTTTAATATTACTTGCAAAAAGCGCCCATACATGCGCATAACGATCATATAAGTATAACCGCATATATCATACATTTTAGCTTTTTGCTTATGCTGTGAGCTCTAGCTGTGCTACAGTTCCGACAAAGACACTGGCTTGGTTTTGTCTCAGTTGGAAGTAGAACGGTCTGTCGGCTTTAAACCAATATATGGTTGCAGCTCTCACTAACTCCTCTTCAAATTCTGTAACACATGTCCATATTGAAGATTGTGTTGCAAATTTTTATTAAGTATTAAATCGTTAAAAAATTCTGATTTGGCATAAAAATTATTGCATTAATACAAATTTAGTACCGAAGTTTAAACCATAATAATTATTGCAAACAAAAAAATATATAAACAACCAGATTCCAGAGGTAAGTACAGTGTTCATTAGTATTTAATTAGTCGATGCGAAGCGCAAATCACATAATACTTAAAAAGTTAAAAATAAGGAAATAGGTAGTTCAAAATCGTACATTTTTATGGGATCAGTTATTTTCCAAATCTATAACTACTCCATTGAATACTGTGGAACTTCCAGATTTTAATTCAAAGTAAAAGGGTCTATCGGCATCAAACGTAGAACTCTGAATTAAACTGTCAAGGACCACAACATATGCTGCAATAAATAATAATAATAATATATTATTAAAAAGCAATTATTTCTACTGCATTCGTAAGCAAGCGTACCTATCCTCTAAAATTATTTTTTCCCTAAATATTTATTTAAAAACATAACAATAAAATATTTGGTAATAAATATGTAATATCCGTTGCACAATATAGGTATAACTCAAAAATAGCATCTAAAATGAAAATAATGCTTTTTTTTTGTTTTATATCACTACATAGTATAAAACAAAGTTGCTTTTTTTTCTGTCTATCCCAATGTATGCTTTAATCTTTAAAACTACGCAACCGATTCTCATGCGGTTTTTTATCAGATTAATTGAGGAAGGTTTATGTCTATAAAACATACATAATAAAGCAGAGAAACACTGTCAATTTTGTTGTGATGTCGTAAGTGAACGCATTTTTTGCGCTTTCATTGCAAACGCTGGCTAAACCCTACGAGATATATCAAAATAATGTACCACAGTATTGCACACCTTAAAAAGGTCAACAAAAAAGTCCGCGATGGTATATGCCTATCTCTTAGGGATAACCCACAATAACCATTTTTTATCTTTAACTTTCAACCAAAAGTAATACCTTATTTTCGAAGCGATTTTAAGCAATACTGCATTAATCCTTATCCAATTAAGTATCTTTAATAATTCTTTCATTCGTTATAGATCACTATTGCCTTTTACAGCATGTTATTTAAGTGAATAGTTTCCGAGATATATCAGACTAGCTGTGCCAGCGGCGTCGCCCGCGTGGATATCGGGTTTAAAATTAACGGACTTCCATAAATTAGTGCCTAAGTTTTAAATTAGACCTCTAGCAATACATTGGTTTTCCGCATTCAATTTAATGCAGTAGTTTGCGTGATGCGCGATCAAACATAGAGATAAAAATTTCTCCCATCTTCCCAACACTTTCCATTACTGCTCTGCTCCTATTGATTGTAGCGTGATAAAAAGTATACTATAACCTGCCCAGGAGTATGAAAAATAATCGTACCAAGTTTCGTTACAATCCGTCGAGTAGTTTTTGTTTCTATAACGAACATACAGACAGACAGACAGACAGACAGACCGACAGACAGACAGACAAAAATTTTACTGATTGCATTTTTTGCTTTAATATCGATCGTTATTTTAAAAATATATTTCATGTACAGAATCGACCTTTCTACAGATTTATTATAAGTAGATATATAGTTAGAAGATAGATTGAAAAAGCAGGGACATAGCGAGCGGTTGCGTTGGCGTGCGACGCGTGCGGGGCGCATGGAGCGTGCGCCAGCGCGGCGCACAGGGTAACGAATGTATGGGAGAAACGTTTAAAAATATATCATTATAACACAATATTATGATTAGAAAACTATAAAAGTCTATTCTATAACAGCTGTACCCCTTTACCCAGCTACAAACAATTGAAAAAAAAACACTCCATTTAAAAATTAAATTAAAACTAATGTCTTTCACTGTCTCATGAAGAAGTTTATTCGTTCGATGAACAGCCTGACAACGAAATATCGCGTTTTTTGTCAGTTTTGATGTGAGGCCTACCTCTTTACAAAATTTCCTGCTAACTTCCGATATTTGGCAATACCTGGATCAGATGTTAGTAAGAGTGCCATCGTAATATCCTTTTTGGTATTTGATCATGATGTTTTTCGAGTATGATGTGCACGGATACACTTAAAACCTTTACCAAAGTCTCCTCTGATAAAATGCCCATTGGCACGAAAAACCAAACGAAAAGCGCGGGGGCGTGAACCACTCAATGGGGCGTGACGTAAAGGTGTGGTGGGTGCAGCTACACCGTTGCACGAGGTCCACCCGGGGAGCATACCGTCGCTCCCCGGAAGCCGAGGGTAGGGGTATGACACAGGGGGGTTTAGGGGGTATGCCCTCCCATTGCGGGAGGTGTGAGTCCCACACACCACGCTGACTCCCCACGGAGGCGGCGTGAAGTTGCCTAATGCATTCCCCTCTAAAAAAATGGGGGGTGAAAGCCGTCCACTCTCCCAACAGTCCGGTGATCACCCCCAACAGAAGGGCGCCTTGACTATAATCATCGTAGTAATTTAGAAAAAAAAAGCGCTTCGCCCTATATCACTTTATGATTGCAGCTCTTTAGCGAAGAAAATAACAATTATTATTATTGTCTTTTAAAAACGTGCTTTTCAGTGCGAAAACGTTATTCGTAGATATTTACGTAACGATAAATTAACAGTAAACAGTTTTTAAGACAAATTGCACCCGTGCGAAGCCGGGGCGGGTCGCTAGTTATTATATAATATACGACTATTTCTGATTGAGTACTTTTCATAATAATAATTCGATCGTAATGTTTAGCGGACTACTTTAGGTATGCATAAACTATCATCCTTGAGTGTTATCTGACGTTTATGACAAATTGATTTGGTTTTTCCTAAACTTCTTAACTTTTAAATAATTACAGGTATTGTCAGGAACCTATTGTTTTTATAAAATACTTAGGGTAACAGTAGTAAATTGTTTTAATGTGATGTAATTATAGAAATAGGTTATTTAAGAATACTATATTAAATTAATGTTGTTTTACGTGCAGCTTTAACCAAATACCATTTACGTCAAAATAGTACGAGTAATAGTTGTATCCAAAGCCGGGAAGATAAAGTGAAGGAAACATTTCAAGAATCAAATGTATAAACCGTTTAGTTACATTTTTCACAAAAACTCCATTGAATAGTAAGAGTTTTTCGTTTTTCAGTTCAAAGTAGAAAGGTCTATCGGCATTAAATGTAGGTACTTCAGTTAAGCTCGTTAATACCGCAAAAAATCCTGTAAAAATAAACTTTATAACAAAGGAACTTAGGTGTATAAAATGGCAACGTCTAACATCTTAATTTGTATAATCCTGGAAATCACTTAGTAATCACAAGTATTAGCTTGATTTATTATTATCTAACATTGAAATAATACCTGTAACCGATTCTATTATTTTAACTCCATTATTGGGTGTGTTGTAAGTTTAAATCCTAACACATAATAATTGGATTATGTATCTACAGAATTCAATTTAAGATTTGTTTTGTAAAAAAATATAGATACCTGTAATATAAACAAGCCGCAGTCCTTTTTTAACTTTTTACCTACTATAATTTCGTGTATGTTTTAAATATGCAAATCAACGTAACATAAAATGATGTCAATTTATTTAATTCCTTAAAGCGGGCCGTTAAATAATTTTAGATTTCTAGCGTAAGCAGTGAAACAATAACACAAGCATATACCTATACAAGTATGTCTCACATGATTGTGTTAAAAGTGTAGAACGGCTCCATTGAACAGTAAGGCAATGTTTGATTTCAATACAAAGTAAAATAATTATTTGCAACAAATCTAGGAAAACTTTCTACTATTTCAGTAATTGTTGCAAAAAAAAGGTAAAAAATAGTCATGACATTCCCAACCTAAGTTAAATGTGTTTCAAAAAATCTTCAAAACTGAAATATTTGTGAATATACCTAAATCTACGTAAAACGACAGTCAGAATATCAAAAAGATAATTTTAATAAAGTCATCAGAAATATTTTTGTTGTACGTGGTACATTATTTTTTAGATAAAATGGAACAAAAGATCATTTAAATGTGGCAATTTAACACAATTTCTGTACCTAGTAGTAAAAGTGTTGCAAATAGTATTTTTTTAAACCTTTTTACCTGCTAATATGCCTAAAAATACTTATTATGTAATTTAATAACAATCGTGACTTATTTTTACTTTTAAAAGATTTATCAAATTAAGGACGATCTTGATGGCGCAAGGTGTAAGAAAAATAAACTAATAACTAGCATATTATGTGTTATTATGACAATAATAATGTAAATCGTAATGTTACGGCCCTCACAGGACTGGTTATGCCTAGTGCGAGGTTCGCTATCACCTCTATGTTCAGTGTAGTATTCAGTGTTTAGTTTTTATATTATTTGTCTTTCTAACTTCCATAACTTAAAGTAAATAAAAAATAATATTACTTACTTTTGCTGTATAAAATAACTTCCGACTTAATTTTTTACCATAATGAAATTAAATATGAGTTACTTTAGGCAGACGCTTCAGTGACATACCGGTACAGTATATTAAACAAACCTTGTTCGGACAGTAACAAATATAATAAAAAAATATTTATTCAGTGCAGTCAATTGGAAGTTACGCAAAACCGAAATTGGTTTTAAAAATTTCTTAAAATAGCTCATTAAGGCTCATCCAATATCTCATGCAACTTAGGTAGATATTCTTTGCGCATGAGAAACTTATTCTGAACGGTTATTGGGTTATTGCATATTTTCGTTTGTTATTTTTGGTTAGAATAGCGTGATACTTAGCCTAAGTGATGTTATGGACAAATTTAACAGTTAAAAATAATAAGTAAGTGTAATTATACTTATTAAATATTTTGTAGGACCCCGTTAAAAAATTCTGTGCGTTGTTTGTGTCTCAACGCGAAGTAAAATGGTCGATTTGCACGGAATACTTGGAAGGGTTTACCTCCAACAATAAGAGATATATGGGCTGAAAACATCAATATACTTGTTTGTTAACTACACGTATGTAATGAATGATACATGTAGGGAACGATATGTGCTGATTTCAATCATCACCTATTTTCCTTCATAGTGAAAGCGTATTAAAAATAAAAAGTTTTATATTTTTTTTACTAGCGGTATTTACCGCTGTGGAAAGGGCGCAAGTAGTAGCATTTTATAGTGGCCTCCCGACGCCTGATGGATTGCGAGGCCCAAGTCGCTGCGGCAAAGGGACAAGTAACCAAATCAATCACTTGTCAGTTGTCATCATCGTGCTTATAGGATTTTTGGCTTTACACCGACTGAGCGAGGGGGTGATTAGTGATCGATACTGATGCCAAAAATGCAATCAGTAAAATTTTTGTCTGTCTGTCTGTCCGTCTGTCTGTCTGTCTGTATAAAAAAAAAAATTTCATTATAGAAACAAAAACTACTGGACGGATTTTAACGAAACTTGGTACGATTGTTCTTCATACTCCCGGGCAGGTTATAGTATACTTTTGATCACGCTACAATCAATAGGAGCAGAGCAGTGAAGGGAAGTGTTGGAAAAACGGGAGAATTTTTTATCTATATGTTTGATCGCGCATCACGCAAAAACTTCTGCATGTAATTGAATGCTGTTTTCACCAATGTGTTGCTAGTAAAATTATGATGCTGATAGTAAAATTATGTAAGAAGATGCGTTGTAGAATGAATTTTATTGTGTGAAATATTTATTGTTATTGTGCCATTAAGTGTATTGCATTGAGCCTTTTTTGGTGGTTATAATTTTTAAACGTTAAACATAAGAGTGATTAGGCTTTTTATTCAAACAGGCGTGGTATGTTATTCGGTTAACTTCAAGTCATAGTGGCCTCCCAATGCCGATATTATGTAGGTAATACATTTTGTTATTCAAAATATTATATTTAATAATATATTTTGTTATTCGTTAAGCATTTAAAACCCATTGTTAACAGTTGTAGCATACTTTAGTGTATTATTTCTTTGTTGGAAAAAAGTAAGCATGAAACTTGTAAGAGAAGTTCTAGACAAAATTCATAATAATGTTGTGTTATTTTACTTATTCAATATTTTGAAAGGCTCCATTAAAAATTACTGTGCGTTGTTTATCTTTCATCGCAAAGTAAAATGGTCGATTTGCACGGAATAATGGTAAGGGCTGGTAACCTCCAACAATTCGAACTACATCGGCTGAAAATAATAATTTTGTTTTTATAAACATCATATATTTTCATCTATTATTATAAACATATTATATATAAAAAATGAATGATTTTGTTTAAAAGCAAAGCAAAACCGTATCTTTTTATTCGTGGTCCCTACAGCTAAGACATATTTATGTGTTAGAACACATTGAGATAAATATGAGAGAAGATACGTTGTGAAATAAATATTATTGTGTGAAATTGTATTATTATTTTGACATTAAATGCATTGCATTGCGCTATATCTACTGTCTATCACTTCAGGCGTTAAAAAATAAGGGATTAGGCTTTCAATTAGACACACAAGGTAAATTATGAGGTTTACTTCAACAAGCTTACCCGATAACAATATCAAAACTAGAATATTAAGAAAGCAACCATAAATCATAAGAGAACATTTTTTTTAAATAGTGAGTATTTTAATTATATAAAGAACATTTCATTGAAGTCACATAATATAATAATAATACGATAGAAAGTATTAAATACAAAGTCAAAAAAACACAACCATAAAAAGAAACTGCAGAAATAAACGACATCTCTGCTAATAATACAAATCAATTGCATCTAGATAAGAGGGGAAAGTTAGAATATTTGGCAATATGGCTCGTTTAAAATGTAAGTAACAATGTTGTATTATTCTAAGACATATAAACTCCATTGAACAGTGAAGTATCTTTGTTTCTTAGCATGTAGTAGTAAGGTCTGTCGGCCGCAAAGAGTTTGGCTGGAAGACGTATTCTTCCTGACCGGGTATGGACTACATAGCCTGCAAATGAGACAGCAAAAATGCGAATTAATATATTTATCAAGGTCGAGAATCGCAAGTTTTACATTTGAAATTTCTGGGGGTGGGGGCATACCTATCGATTATTTAGACTGCCCTGATTCCTAATTCAGCATTAAACTCTTGTCAGAAACGACTCCATAGTCGTCCAATTTCAGCTCATATCCAAGATAGAATAAATATACGTTTTCATGGAGCAATAGGGAATATATGCATAATAAATTTAAATTGTCTTAAATGTGCCTATTGTGTCGAAAGGTCCCCAGTCCGCAAAAAAAGGAGAGAATGTATTCCCTTCATGTGTATTATGTCTAATAAAGTTCATTGTTACACAACCACAATTAGCTAAACATGCAGGTAGCGCAGGGCTACCGAAACCCCAAGGATGTATTCGTGCAGGAAGCGGATAAAGCTTTTGAAGTCAGATTGGTGACGGGGCAGATCCGTCATTCACCGAATACCTGATTCGCCATACAGACTGTGGTAGCGGATCGAGTCACACACTCTATGGAGAGCATGGAATCTGCTGCCGTCTTATGGTGCAGTAAAGGAGCTAACATAGCCAATCGGCGTTGAAGCGGCCATGTCACTAACTACACTAGAAAAAGGGTCGTCTGGATCTTCGTAGAACGAAAAAAAAAAACAAAAATCCAAAGAACGAAGAAAAAAGGCAGAAAAATGCCGAACGCGTAAGAGGCGTAGGCTAGAGAGCGTCAAGATAATTTTGCACTTGAAACAGGCAAATGGCCCACAGTTAGTTTCTTGCGGCGCGTCAGGAGAAATCTTAAGCTTCTCTGAGGCTGCCCTCATAGAGCGTCAGGCGGTTATAAGCATGGCCAAATCGCAAAGGAAAGAAATGCTGCCAAGAAAGCCTTGGACGAGACAACGACGCCCGCGGCAAGCATAAGAAAAGCGGCAGTAAACACCGCAGGTGATATAAAATCCATTCAGCCGATTTTGCGTGATCAACACACATTGAGTCTTTGATATTTTTACATTTACAATATTATGAAGATAAATATATCTGTCATATATGGAAGAGATCGCTTGGAGCGATAAGGCCGCCTAATTGTACAACTAATGTCTATTATACTAGTTTTAAGTCATCCATAATGAATAATACAAAATTGTAACTTTGTGAATCATAATTGCACACTTTCAAGATTTACATTTTAATTATTTTACTATAAATTAAAAATATTAATGTTTAGAATCAAATATTATCGAAATCAAAATGATTTTGGCTTCAGAGATTCTACCGAATGTTTGGTTCATGCATATTACCTACTGCTATATTAATATCTAGTATCTATAGTTAGCTAACCTAACACTAAAATGATATATCCGTAAAATGTTATAACTATGTAGAATTATTTTGCATATAAATGTAGTATGCAAAATATTCCACTTTTTATTGATACTTATGTTTTGTGATATGAAAAAGCATATTTTATACAGCGTAATGTTTTTTTTTTTAGTGAATGGGTAGGGCTTTACCCAAACTAGCCTATTGTTAAGCAATGTTGAAGCCTGTATGACGTGTTTGTAAATGTTTACTGGTTAAAATTATTGGTTATTCTTATTTATTATGTTAGGTAGCTGATAATATTATAGCTTTTATTGTGACCTACAACTATTTACATATTTCTTACTTACATTATGGTGATACAACTAAACATAATATAGACTTAAATGTTGAACTTTCCGTTAAATAGCGTTACTGAATTTTTCAATTCGAAATAAAATGGCCTGTCTGCTTTAAATGTTTGCGCTGGGGCAGGTAAAAAAAGTCCTCGCCTACCAACTACGTATTCTGTAACCAAATTATAAACAAAATGTGGGTTACCTACATATCTAGTAAATTAAATCCATTGCGTTTTTATTGTGACTCACGAAATGAAATAAAAATCACTTAACATCAGCCTCAATTTCTGCTGGACATGGGCCTTTCCGAAATAACATACTTAGGTAGGTATATCTCGTTGTAGCATTGCATCTTGCGCGTCCTAAAATATTAATCGACTTGAATTCGACTTGAAAACGTCAGTAACTCAAAAGGTACTGAGGCTAGCGAAAACTTAACAATACGGATCGAATACTGGAGTTAAAGCGGTCTGTTTGCAGTCAGTCCTTTAGTTACTGTCCAAAAAAGAAAATAAGAGGACGAAACAAGAACCTTTTCCCTGTTTTTATATAGTGAAACAATTTTTGATTTGCTCCCGTAGAAAAGCGCTTAGTATCTATACTGGGCTCCTACCTTATTTAGACTGTAGGTAGGTACTACTCGTATATTATTATCGGTGGTAATACTCATATAATAAAAAATAAACGTTAAACCGTGCAATATTACACACTGATTTAAAAAAATATATATGTCACCGGAAAATAGCAAGAATCGTAAGTTGATCAATTTCCAAGGTAGTTGATTAACTTTCGGAATATAACAAACGGTAGTTGAAATGTATTATTTAACGCAATGGATTTCAGTTAGTTGATCAATTTACGGTAGCCTGACAGTCATTTAATAATTTACGATTTTGACACAAGTAAAATCGTCCTCAAATGGGCCAATCGTTGCTCAATGTACTATTTAACGGTGCACTATTACCCGTAACTTAATACACTGTTCCCTGATTGGTTGCCGGGATAACGCCACGTGAGCCATTGAACCAATCAACGTTCACCTCACCTTCGTCGGATGATTTAACGGCAAGACCCCGTAAAATGATCAATTTACTAAAATATATACGTTAAATAATACATTTCAACTGCCGTTTATTATTTTCCGGAAGTTAATCAACTACCTAGGAAATTGATCAACTTACGATTCTTGCTATTTTCCGGTGACATATACAACGTTTATAATTTTTTTTTGTTATTACAATACCAAACATAAAAAAAATATCTGGGCATACCTTCATATGATTTTATATAAAATGGTTATTTTAAATGTAAACATATATTACTCGTATATAACAGATATTCCCAAATATAGATTTTTATTGAGTAAAAGTATGTCAATAACGGCTTATTCCGATCTATGGTCGTAACGAATAACTCCCATAGATTTGATATGGCGCAATGTATAGCCAATTGACTTTACGGTGAAATTGGTGATTTATGCATTAATTTTAAATTAAGTATATTTCCGTGTACATTAGTAATGAAAAATATCGCTGTAAATATCGTGTTAGTATTTGTTTACAAAAATGTAACTCACTGTGGGGCTTTTCTATTTATGAGCAAAAATATAGGACTACTAAAAATATACAAGAACTTGTTGATGTTTTAGATGAACCCGGTAAATGTTAGTTTTTTTCTAAGCTACATCCTTCTAATAACTACATAAAACCTTTCAGTTACGTTAAAAATATTGCTTACATTTGACTATTCTTAAGGGCTAAACCTCCCATTAAATAAATGTACTGATTTCTTAAGTGCAAAATAAAAACATCTATCTGCTTTAAATGTTCGCACAGTTAAAGGTCTGAAATGTGCTCGCTTAGACAACGTGAATGCTGTAAATAAATGATTTTAAAATGATTTTTAATTATCATATCTCAGAAAATGTGGTTTAAAGTCCTGCTTTCAAAATACTTATTATATTATGTATATTCCTTTCTTTCATAAAACGAAATAACATGTATGTCAAGAATATTAGGTATAAGTGCTAAAGACTTCCATCATAGTACGATTGCACTTCATAGTACGATCGGCTAAGTTGTGGAGCTCATGACAGACTCCTTGTTATTCTTCCCAAGTTCAGGTAAGAGCGAACTGTTTTTTGCTGCTTAAGCGCACTCCACAGTACAGTACAATTTGCTTAACATAAACCTCCTTTCTGGTATGTAAATTTTTTTTTTCAAACGTTTGCTAATGTTTATAAGCCCAGAATATTCCAAAACAACCAGACGAGAGTTATTTTAGTTCAATAAAGTTCCACGTGGAGTTGAAACCGATACTTTTCGCTGTAAGCGAACATCCTACACAATGCGCCGTCAAGTTCGATTAGATACTTTGTAATTTATTTAATTTATAGGAACCCATTAGTAGACAGAAAATAAAATATTATTCATCTGTTTTACATTTGTTTAAGTCAGAGGTTCCCAACCTTTTTTGACCAGGTAGGTACCCCTTATATTTCTTTGTTATTGGCAAGGACCACGATGTACAGGAAATAAAATGCTATATGACTTTCTTGTATCTAAAGAATTTGCGGACTATATTTTGACTCCGACAGATCACTTATCTGAAATTATTCATTTATAAGTGGACTGATTTCAAGTTCATTATCTACCTAAGTATTTTAGAATAGTGCAATAGCGTGGATTTAATTGAAGAGCGGATTGTGGTAAATCGCATCGGACATTTACCCTCATTAGTATTTGATATTATATTAGAACACATTATATTAAATTAAGTGTTTTTCGTATAAAACTGCAGAATTAATGTTTATTTTAATTGACATTGTTTTAATTGACATAAATTTATTTTAATTGTCATAAAATTGCGTTCAAAATAATCGTTATCGAAACGTGTTACAGTTTAAATTATAAAATGCATAATTCGATACTACAACGGTCATTTGCATAACATCATTTCATCATGACCATCATCAGCCCATCTGATCCCACAGCTGAGTATAGGCTTCCATAAGGATGTCATATTTTATAGAGTAAAATAGCATAAATGTTTTTGCGGGTTGATATTTATGCTAATTTGATCAGACCTTTATCGAGTATCGTGACATTAGTACAATAATTTTATCAATAAATGTAACTTACTTCAAAGATTGTTCTTAAAAGTTATACACCTATTTATAAGTATAGTTACTACTGTTTGTAATATAGGTAATTTTTTCAACATATAAATATAAATTGTTGTTCAATTTGAAGCCTAACCTAAATATTGCCTAAAGTTGTTTTTTATTACTTATCTTAGTATCTGGGAGACTATTTCACAAGTTTTATTTATTTAAAATCAATGAGAAACTACTCCGTTGATTCAAGACACGAACGTATCATTAACGTTGGTGCTGACTGTATCTAACAGAATATAGGAATATCGAATCAAAATGTATAAGGGTCAAAAATATCACATACTTTTAATTCAGTTACTTATTCATATCTCCGTGGATATTTGTTCCACGATTGTATGTCCTAATAATTCGTTACAACACTCTTCCGAGTTTAAATATTCAGACAGATCAATCAATTATTAAAATTTTAGGAAATTTATGTAGTCAGTTTTACTTAAATTTGAATTAATGAAATGTATCATCGCGCGCTTAATTTATCTGATTTTAAACATCAAAATTCGGTTGCGGCACAACTGTGCGAAAAGAACTCTTTTACGTTGAAAGTATTTTTATAATTGAACATTCCTATTGATAAGTTTGTATAAAAAGCATTTCGGTACTTACCACTTGCTGCGGCAGCCTCGGTGCCCTCCTCATTAACCTCAATGAAGGCCTTTTGAATAGCATCACTTACGTACAAGTCGCCTTCTGACTTAAGGATATAGTCCAACCTAGCATCCGGGCCGAATAATTTTTTGATGCCAATCTGTAAAATATTGTTATTAACGTACCTATAGCTATACTTTGTACTTTTACCATTAGAATCGTGTTCACTATTTGTTTTTTTTATATACTTATACACATACGTATAGTTATAACAAGAGCAACTAACATCGCGAAAAGTTTGCACTATAGAAGTTGCAAACATGAAATAGAATTTTGACTTGACATTCTGTTTGTTTGACAACTGGTGCACATGCACGAAAAAGGTTTATTACCAATGATTCTCTGCTTACACAATTTTATAGTGCAAAAAAAATTTAGAGTGTGGAAAATAGAGTTTAGTTATGAGTTACGATAATTATAACAACCTCTATAATATAATACTTGCATAGTCTAGCGAAACACTGGACAAGGCGGAATTTATGCGAAATGGTCCATGAGACTAAAAAAATAACTTGACTAATCTATGATAGTGGTTGAACTCCAACTATTATTAGAATAAACTGTTATACTATAACTTACCTTTTGAAGAACATCCTTCAGGTCAATAGTGGTTTCGATCTTAAACTTAGGGAGATATACGTCTACTTCCATTTCATACATGTCCTTGGTGGCCCTGGAAAGGCTAGTCGGATCCAGAAGTTTCTGTTGCAAAGCCTCGATACCATCGATCTCATTCGGCAATACGACAAGCAGAGAGGTTTCTCCTCCTTCATAGGGCAGCTCCAGTAACTAAAATGTTAAATAGATTGTTATAGATGGATGTACCGATCACTCAGCAGTTTGGTAAAATTTGCACGTTTAGGTACATTATCCTAACTAATATTCTTATCAATGAGAAACTTTTCTTCTTGTTTTGTTTTGTATCTTATCCTAAGCTACTACATCGGTGGTTTTCTTTTGGATTGAATGTTATTTGAGTAAAAAAAAAATATGACATGAATATAAAATCTTTGAGCGTTAAAAATTGTTGAGATTGACTCGTATTCAATCAGAAACAAATGATCCAATTAATGATATTATCGTTTATTTCATATTATACATACATTATTTTATAACATCACTTACCTTAGCATCAAGGTCTTTGCTTTCAGCATACTTGAAGTTACCATTCTTGAACATAGTGGGGACTTTGATGGTCTTCTCTTTGGAAACATGGAAATCACGGTCCTTTGTCGATATTTTGTCGAACTTGTCTGCCCACATTCCCTATAAAAAGTCTTCGGGTGAGTATAGGTAGCCCCTTCTTATAATTATTAACGTACAGGCATAATACTGATTGATATTATGCATGTAGTACTCCATAAAGCTTCTGACTCTACTTTGCATTGAACTTGTAATGTTTGTATACTCTTTCGTGTAAATGTTAATTTTTTTACAATAAAGAGAATATAATTATATCTATCTACCTCCATACCTTTGTAATCAATACATTGCAGCAAACCACGGACTCTTAAGCTAAAGTTTAACAAAAGCAATATAACGTATCGTATGCATACCTTGAAGTAAATAGCGTTCACAAGTACTGCTCGTGTATCGGATCCCAAAGAGTTAGCGTCCACTAAATCTTTGATGAGGTGGTTGGTGTTATCTTCAACCTGGAAATAATGTTTAAATTAACTCCTCATTATTTAGATGACAAAAATTAATAAATTATTTTTATACTATAGAAATACATTACAGGGGCGGAGTTAGAAGAAACCATGATCAGATTATTACAAAAAAGAAGAAAAATATTTTTACTGGAATTAAAATTTAAACATGTTAATAATAAAAAAATATGGCCGATGACGGCCAGCAACGGCTCTGGAGCGAGAAGCTACGCCCAGCGATCGCTAATCGCCTGCTCAGCGTTGCGATTACGGGTAAATGTTTGACTAAAATGGCGAACAACTGGAGCCGTCTATGTCCAGCAGTGGACTGCGATAGGCTGATGATGATGATGAATAATAATAAGTTGTGTTCTGGAAAGTGTTTTTAATTCGATAAGACCGCCTAAATTGTACTATGTTTTGTCTGTATTATGTTTTCCTGTAATGTCTGTGTTTTGTGCAATAAAGAGTATCTATCTATCTATCTATGTTCATTTAAGTGGTTCTTACCCAGCCATTAATAGTGGCAGCAGCCTTTTGGTTTTCAATGAAGTTAACGTTCTGAACATCTGACCCGAAGGCTTCCCTTGAAATTTTGGCGAAGGTCTCGTTCAGCTCGCGGCCCTCAGGAATGTAAACTTTGTTGGCTACCTTCAGCTGCACACCTTTGACTGCCCGAAGGTTGCTGTTCATTACTGAGAATGTGCTCTTGATCTGTGAAAATCAAACCATATCAGAAAATGTATGTTGCACAATGTTTTCCGGATTCTGTAAAATTATTATAATTATTTTGATGTATGCTACTCTAGGCAGTGCCATATTTCTTTAAGATCCTCGCACTGATTTCGTTTTCTTGATTTATTTGAACTCCCATCATATAAGGCCCCCTATTAACCGGGGACCTTGAGCATTAAAATATATAAAAATATTATGTCCACATTTTCACAGAATATGTCAAAAATACATCACTGTGAGCTGACTGTGCGAATTTAAAATAAAATTTGAGAAAAAAAGATATTGTTCATTGATGTCTGAATATTTTTACTACTTATGTTTATGGAAGTTGGTATTTACAAAATTCACAGCTTGTACTTACAACTTCATCATTTGGCAAGCCGATGGTCTTCAAGATTTCTTCATGGGACTCGCCAACGGCAGCCAAGCCGAGTTGAGCTAGAGGTGACAGCGCTGAGAAGCCGGACATCACAACACTCTTGCCTTTTTCGTTCTTCGCTACTTCCTGTGAACAAATAAAAATAAAATTAGATCATATGGTGGTCGCGTTTCAGGATCAGTCGGTGTATAGCCTGAAGCGTTTTTTTTTGTCCTTTTTATTTATTAACTTCCTTGTCACATGGTTATACAAAGAAAGTATTTCGGCCAGCATGGCGGTGACAACCGATAATTAAGAATAAGAATAAGAGAGCCGCCGCCTGTCCGGTGAAGGACCTCTACCCCGATAGAATACCGTGTTGCTGCCGGTGAGAAGGGTTTCCGGAGCTCGTGGGGGATTAGGGTTGGGCCGGCATGGCGGTGGCAACTGACAGGTAACTGACCAGTTACTTGCCTGTTATCACAGCGACTTGCGAATAATTATGTCGAGCTACTATAAAAAAAAATTACTGATTTAGTTACTTATCCCAAAGAATTTGGCAACGCCACAGCTACTTGGGCTTTTCTTTCGCTTTTCATCAGGCCAGTGCTAAAGTTATTACTGAACCATGTACTGTATGAAGATAGCCTCGATAGAGCATTGTGTAAAGTGTGAAAGCGCGGATATACCCAAATTTCCTTGTTTGAGTAACGTCAATTTAGGAAATGAACTTTGAGTGACGTTGAGCCAAGTTTGGGTGACCCGAAACTTACTGCCACCATCCAGAACCCGCAATATATCATCATCATCATCATCAGCCTATTACAATCAACTGCTGGACATAGGCCTCTCCAGTTGTTCGCCATTTAGGGCAAAAATCTGAAGGATATACCCATAATCGCCTCGCGGGGCAGGCGGGTTGGCGATCGCAGGGCGTAGCTTCTCTTCTCGCTCCGGTGACGCTGCTGCCCATCATCGGTCTGTGGTATTTAGCTACGCCTTCAATTGTGATGGTTATACCGCCACCAGTCGGTTGCCAGCGCCTCGTTCGTTAATCGGCAGGATGCACCACGGGCAGGTGAGGTTGGCTTGGAGCGAAAAGATGATAGGCCGCTCCCTTACATCCCCTCCCGCAATATATGTAAAAACCAAACTTTGAGATGTGCATTGTCTACCATCAGTTTAATAATCACAAATTGTGTTATTCGTATGTTAAGAGTAAACCTTTTCAAATAAAAGAAAATGACCCTATCCAGTCTAAACGATTCTCGTACTTAATACAAATCAGTTTTTATTATCTCATCAACTTCTTGCCCTTTACGTTCTTTTTATGGAAATAACTGTTTCCCTTTTCATGCTCTGTGAATGTTGGCAAAGTAATTTCATCTACTTTTAAGGAGATCTCCTAAATATTTGTATTCCAAAGAGTTAGCTGTTGTATTTTTCTAATTCAAAGTGGCTATGTTTACTAATGAAGATGAGAAGAGGACTGGGAATTTTATAGAGTTGGTACATTTGAGTATTACTGAAGTTGAATACTACAGCCAATATTGTTCGGCTTGTTTGGAATAAACTGATATAGTACTCGTATATTGAATTGCTTAGACTTGACTAAGCTAATTCTGGCAATAAGGAAAACGTAACTGTTTTCCTGTTTAGATGCATCTGATTTGCATATGTGCTCTAAAGCATAATGTATCTATAAGATTTGTTTCAGATATAACTTTGCTAAAAATATAATCTAAAAAAAAACACTTTTCCGTGTGTTTGGAATTCCTATTATCTTTGCAAATTAAACTTCTTATCTGGTTCCTAGAATCTATTATCTATTTCTAGAGGAAAATTAGTGAGAGCCAGCCTTATGATATTTACTTTTTTTCTTACCAGTATTATTTTATCAAATGACAGCTTTAAAGATTTTGTCAAGACAATTACATATCTGTATTATTATAGTTATATAAATAGGTCAAAGAAAGCTACATGTTTGACAATACTGGTAAGTTGGATCAAAAACTCCCAGATAGTGTTTTCAAAAACCTTTAATCGGAAATGAAGTGTATCTATTATGCTTAGCTTTGGAATTCCATATTTTTAAAGGTGGTTTCTTCAAGCAGTAGTTTATGTCTGAAATTCTCCTGCTGATAAGCGATATCGTAGTCTACTAGTATTGAATATAGGAAGATTATAAGTATCGGGGAACAAGTAGCCCGACCAAGAGTTTCATGGTTTGGCCGTTCGTACTATGAAAGCAGAGGCGAAACGTCTTTGACTGGCTCGGTGGCTCAATTGGTAGTGACCCCTGCCTTCTGAACCAAGGGTCGTGGGTACGATTCCCACTCGGGACAAACATTCGTGTGATGAACATTTGTGTTTGTTCCGTTTCTGGGTGTTTATATTTCTATTTAAATATATATTTGTGGTACCTTTGTAGTTCTGATACCCCTAACACAAGTGCTTAACTTTGGGATCGCAGCAATGTATGTGATGTTGTGTGAGAAAAAAAAAAACAATACCTATCGAGGTAATCAACTACTGCTGTTGACCGTACCGCCAATGAACAAAAGCTTAATGTGAAGTGTAAATATGCGACGTGTCGCATAAGCGGCTCAAGCGAATGTTGCCATAAAGAGTCGAAATCCCCAAGTGAAAAGCTAATTCCAAATTCTCTCGCAAAATATTTTCAACCCTTTCCCTGTTCGGAAGTGGATTAGGGAATCACATTCCGATGGCTGTGAAATTAAATTTTCTCCGTGACGTAATGCTCTTTATTTGATGTTTTGTATTTTTTTTATTTTGACACAATTTTAAGTATCTTGTCCTTAGTTATAAAGATTATCTTTTGTCATTTCCCTCATTACTCCACGCATCACTTTACCATGAAATTCGTGAGCGTACTTTAAAGGTGGGTACTGACCGGTGTTACGAGGCATAATGTGATATATTTGAAAACGAGTATTCGTATATTGATTGCACGAATGCTTGTTTTGTATGAGCTAAATTACTGTAAAGTTTTATTAAAATCCGTTCTGTAGTTTTCGCGTGAAAGAGTAACAGACATCACCCATACATCAAAACAAATTTTCGCATTTATGATATTGATCTTTTTGCTCCAAGCCACTCTCACCTGCCCGTGGTGCATCCTGCCGAATAACAAACGAGGCTCTGGCAACCGACTGGTGGCGGTATAACCATCACGATTGAAGGCGTAGCTAAATATACCGATACAGTATACTGATACAGTAGACCGATGATGGGCAGCAGCATCACCGGAGCGAGAAGCTACGCCCTGCGATTGCCAACCCGCCTGCCCAGGTGCAGCGTGGTGATTATGGACAAAGCCTCCAGATGTTTGACCAAAGTGGCGAACATTTTGAGAAGCCTATGTCCAGCAGTGGACTGTGATAGGCTGTTGATGATTTATGATATTAATGGTAGGACTTACGTTGAACATTCTTGCGCTGAACTGGTTGTTGCTGGCAGCCAGCAGATCGCGCTGGTTCTCCGTCGGGGCATCTTCTGCTCCAGCCATGACCAAGATGGGTAAAACTGAAACAGATAGCAGAGATAAGTCAATAAGGCGATGAACCATCACCAGCCGTAGATTTTAACATACCTATTTATGTTACGCTCAAAGATCGAAAACGCTCATTGAGCGAAAAAATAGCTCACAACTCGTTGTGGCAATCAAAGAAAGAAACCAAATACCAAAAAGCGAAATTCGTGTCGTGGCTACATGCTATTCGATCTCAACGCGTTGTGGCAATGAAGAAAAGCCATGACGCGTTCTGAGCATTCATTGTGTAACCATATCACGACGGACAGGTTGGAAGTAACTTGTCGGTATCGGATCGGGTGCAAAGACGTATTGAAACAACAGTTTTATTAATTCGTTTTCTGTTTATGAGAGTGAATTTTAATAAATTAATCGTAATAAATTACAATACAACACGGGTGTTTAGATTTGCACCGCTATTGTGAATTCTTTGCTACAATACATTTCCCGTAAGCAGGTTTCAAGACTTTATAAATAAAGAGCCACTACATAGTGACGTCATGTCAATATATTGTATGCGTATCGTAAAAAGTTTATTAAATGTAAATAAATGAGTTTGTGAAATTGGTTTCTTAATTAAAAATACTATAGTGTAGCTAAAACCATTCTATAAATTTCTATGCTATAAAATCAATTTCACACTTTTCAATTATAATGAATTTTGAAATATCATTGGCATTTTGGAACCAATTTTTGTCGCTTAAGCAGGCCTGATAAATGGAGTATTAAATACGTGTTGGATGAAACCAAAGGAACGACTGTTCAATCGTCACCCCGACCTTCCTAAGATAAGGTTTCATGACCGTCATGTTTAAATATAAATATCACACAACATTACATACATTGCTCCGATCCCAAAGTAGCTTAAGCACTTGTGTTATGGGTATCAGAACAACGAAGGTACCACAAATATATACTTAAATACAAATATAAACACCCAGACACGGAACAAACACAAATGTTCATCACACAAATGTTTGTCCCGAGTAGGAATCGAACCCTCGACTCTTGGATCAGAAGGCAGAGGTCACTACCAATTGAGCCACCGAGCCAGTCAAAGTCAGTTTAGTGCGTATGCTTTCTCTCTGTGTTATGAGTGAGTCCCACATAACCCAGGCGTCCCGTGTATGCGTTAATGCATTCCTGACGTAAAAAAATAATAGTGGAGCACGAGGGAGCAGCCAGTACGAGATATAATCTTCAAAACCGATCAACAGTTCTTTTTCTTTGTGTCTGACCTTCAATTGATCGGATCTTTTTTCTGATGTTGGTAACGCATTATCGGGCAGAGTAAAAAACATACTAATTATTGTATTTTGTGCTCATATTAAAAGTGGAAGGTTGAAGTTTAGTCGTAACAATATGTTATGATGTGAACATTATGTTTATCCTTAAGGAACTTAAGGAAATCGAAATTTTAATTGTCATATTGGAATTTGGGGTGGAGTAATCCAAAAGATCAATATTTATATTGCTTTTTATGCTTATTGTCTAGTTATGATGTTAAATTTAAGATATAGTTTGTTCGTAACATTGAAATTTATAATTATTTCTAAGTATTTACCCACTTGTAGATAAAAGTCATAAAAAATTATAATAATCATGTTAAATGTTACTAAATGGACGACATTATTGTGAAAACGAATGTCAATGTCAAGGTTTATCTTAAGTTACCTCGTATCGAGTTCACAAAGTTCAGATACCCTACTCGTATTTATCTCAAACGTTCCTAATTTGCCAATTATTTTATCGATAAGTCTGAGACCTACATAGGTCTCAGATTTTTTAAATAGTTACGATAGTTAACAGAATAATTACTGGGTTATACCTACGGGTTATGTAGGTATTTGTTTACATACTACATTTATTTTAGGTTTAAAATCTTTACACTGGTAACGAAACGCTGGTTTGTTTGTTTGGTAACCTAAAATGGAAGTAAAGCAAGCTCTGTAGTTTAAGTGGTTGACTCAGCAGTAGTCAAGAATTTGGCGGGGATATACCTACCTCCGTTAAACTGTTGGTCCTGTCTCTATCTCCGGTCGTGATAATGATAGTTCGACCCATCGGATTATGAGAGTAAAGGAACAGAGTGTAAAAACCTATGTTTTGCACAAACGTGCGCTTTAATATCTCCTGCGTTTTCTTGCAAATCTGTAAGGAAACTGGCGAGTACCTACTGTCGCTGTGGCTGAAATTCGGCCAGGAGTATTAGTTTGAGTTGTACATACATTCCGTCAAGCCTTTCTCCCAGCGGGGTAGGCAGAGATCACGTCCTTTCATTTGCTACGATCCTGGCACACAAGTTTTGCTTCGTCCACATTCATCAATCTCTTCATACATGCTTATCGGTTTATGGTACTTAGTATTTTACCTTTTTTAGGACACTTTCTATTTGGTCATGGAATGAAAAAGACGTAGAACGTCTTCCTCTTCCAACAGATCCAGATATTCTGCCAAAGTTTAAGTCCACAGTAAAGTAAAAGAAACTTATATCTTAGTTCCATGTCGATTCTACTTAGGAATACCGAGCTTATGAATATTACACGTTCCATATAAAATAATAGCACCGCAATATTATGTTGTTCGTCTAAAACTGGTTGTAGGTTCTTATAAGAATATTGGTTATGCGTTTTTTGCCTTCGTTTTCGCAGACTAGCGTCTAGAGGACAGGTTGGCAACAGATTATACAAAAACAAAGTATGTATCGTAAGATTGGTTTATGTGTATCTCTGGTACCTATGATGTATTTTTTCAGTAAATATTAAAGAAGTCGATATAATTATGTTTTATCGTTATTCGATTTGATTTTAACCATGTACACAATAAATGACATACAGATTTTTTTAATCTAAATATTAAAAGCGAAAGGTTAATCGGGTCAATCTCTTTTCCGTGAAAATTGGCAAGTCTCAATTACTCGATCATTCATTCAGTAAGAAAGAATTTTTAGAAATTCCTAAACGGGAAAACTGGAGGAGAAAGGTTTTATGAAAGTGTTTAATTTTTAAAGATAGATAGAAACTTAAAATTTGAAACAGCAGAATTTTAGAACACAAATAAAAATAGGTAGGATTTTATTTATAAAAATTCAACTGGTGAGGGTAAAATGGGGGTTGGAAGTTTATAATGGAAGTTTGTTATTTTTGGGAGAGGTTCATGGGAATAGAAACAACATCAGGGACGGGAACTGAGACGGGAATGGGAACGGACACAGATTAACGAAGTTGGCCGGGTCAAGTATTGTATAAAATTAATCATAATTAATGTAAAATTCCACTCGGTAAAAGTCTTTATTGATTAAGTTATTAATTTAAAATTAATTATAAAATGTAACAAATAGATACATAGCAAATAGATACATTATTATTTTGATATCGTATGAGTAACAATGTCACATAAAGTTAAATTTACAAATTTTAATTGGTAATTAAACGAATATTTATTAAACAACAATGCTTTTGTCGATCATTTCCATTAGTAGACTAATCAGTCCTGATTAAAAATAGTGTAAAATACTTATCTGCACAATGCCAAATCTGCCAATACGGTACAAAGCATGGCAAAAATAAAAACGTGTTAAATTATTGACATCTAAAACTATCGGAGTGAAGGTTTAGTATTGCATTTAACGCAAAGCATCTTTCGAAATACTTAGAAAGGTTATGTTATTATGATAGATATAAATAAACAATGAATACGTTTGGAAACCGGTCTCACCTTGACCGCTTGACGACTTGCCGGTGCGCATGAGTCGATAACATAAGTATAATACATAGGGAATCCCAACACACGTTAGTGTAGGCTTGTACACAATGGAATGATGTAACTATGAAACACCTTCGTAGGGACGTTATTTTCCTTTGTAATATGCAGTTAAAGTATTTATTTCCTTATCTCGTCAACATCTAATCAGGCCAATACGGAACGAAACAATACGTAGATTTTATGTTGTGCCCGTAATGCTTATTTGAACTATCGAGAAATCTATCAAAGTAATTTTTCTGTATCCATTCAAGGGAAATAAAATAGTGCAGTAAATACCAACAAATCACTAAAAATCAATCGAAATACGGCAATGAAACACTAGATTAAAAAAAAAAATCAACAAAATGACTGCATTCTGCCAGACTTTAGTGGGCGATAGATTCTAAGAAACGTGAACGATTTATCAATCACAAGTTGTTCGTTTGTTTATATCACATTGTTGTTTTGGTGACGTAGTTAAACTTGTATCATATTACGTATAAAAAAAATATTAACGTTTTTCATATTAACGTTTATTGGCCGTTTTTTACAAGGCAGGGTAGAAAATGGGATTGGACAGGCTATGTGTGCAGGATGAAGGAGGAGAGATGGGCCAGGATTGTTACACAATGAATGCCAGAAGGCGACTATCGCCGAAAGGGAATGCCTAAGAAAAGATGGTGTCACGATTTGGTCCATCAAACTGAGAACTGTGGAAAGTTGGGGAGGGGAGACCTTTGCCGCTGCGGCGGGATAGCATAGGTTGATAAATGTTGATGAAAGCACGAATTTGCTATGCACATAATTAGTAATTATATTTTTTTTCATTATTGAAGGTAGTTGTGAGTTATTGCATATTTCACATGAGGGTATTATTATATTCTTTATTCTAGACCATACTAGTACATGAATATTGTATGAAGTAAGTAAGTTGTTATTTGATTATGGAGAAAAGAGAATACTATACTCGTATGCATATATTATATTATACACATTACATACAATTACTATACTCGTATATTGCCAATAGTTAAAATTTATTTAATTTGCAACTACATCGATAGTAAAATTATCAAGATAGAAAATAGCACAATTATTTAAACAACATTTTGATAAGGCACGTTATTATACGCATGCATTTTATCGGAAATGACTTTACATTTGACATAATAATTTAATTGAATAACTGATAGGGGTAGGTGTATTAATACTATTAAATATTTATTAGCGATCGATTGATGTAGGTACGAGGATATTTTAACCGATTTAAAAAAACTGAAGAGGTTCTCACTTTTTGATTGCATATTATTTTTAGCATTACATTTTAACCGAGACAATAAAAAATTAATAAGGAAATGGTGGGTAGACGCTAAATAAATTTAACGGTTTTTCCTGGACGGCTTTTCTGTGGGTCTCTTCAGAATATTAATGATATTACGAAATATATAATAAAACACGAAAATGTTTTAAAATATTTGATCAGGCAATACTTATTGCACTTAATTTCGACTTTACATGAACAATTTTGAATAAGACCGACTATTTGGAGGTAAGGCTTAACCTTTTTACATATACAGACAAGTAAATAAATAAATGCATTTATTGACGCGTGTAGTAAGTATGTGTGTAGTATGTTTAAAATATGAAGTGTATAAACTAAATAAATAACACTTACGGCAAATAAGGAACTTCATGTTGTGTGTTGTTTCTCTCTCAGTCACCGGACCAACACTGACCAGACGCAAACGAACGAACCTCTTTTAAATAATTCAACGTGCGATAACTACTTTTGCGCCACAGTACAGATGAGGCTGAGTAGTATTACAAATCACAGCTGCACTCAGCATTGGAAATAGTGAATGAGAATTAAACATTAGTCTAGATCAGTTTGTTAATATTAAGTATTTTTGTATAAATGTACGAGTATATTATGAAAGAATCTTCAGTTTGAACATAAGATATATTCAATACTGAATCATTTATTGCATCTATAATGTAATGGATTACAAGATGTTCTAGGTAACTACCACAAATTACTTAGCAAAAAAATATAGGCTAATCGTGTCAGCAAACTAATATAATAATTGTTATAAGTTAACTGTTATAAGTAATAACTATAATTAGTTTATTTACTCGTATCTAGACTAAAAGTTAGGCCAAGTAATAAATTTCAATGTAAATGGATTAAAAAAATTCGCAGAGCATGTTAATCTTCCTTTTCCATCCTTTGTAGCACCTCTGGTCGGATTTGTGTAAACTGATGCTTTATTCGTAGTTATTAAATTGAAAATCTGGTGTAACGTGTATGTTTTTAAATTGAGTATGCTTTATTTGCAATTACTATTTTTCGTTATAAACATTGGAGCGTGGTAACTACATAAGGTAAATCCCCTTAAATGACAATTGTCATTGGGGGAGGCCTATGTCCGCCAGTGGATGTTTGTAGGCTGATGATGATAATTTAAAATGTTTGTTTCAAAATAGAAACATAGGTCAAGCTACATGGTAAAAATAGGTAGTAAGCAATGAAATGAAACTATAATTTTAGTAAAGATAAACTACTTGATTTCAAATGTACTGTGTAGATATTTGATTAGTTATGGACTCCTACCGTCAAAAACAAATACATAAATTCTTGGAAAAATCTTAAGTATAAATCATTCTTCGTGTATGTGGAAATGCTTAGTAAGTAAATCTAAAAATAGGAAATATCATTACCTACATGGGTTTATCCCGATTGATAAATACTTTTAAGGGAAGAGATAAATAGTCTTCTCAGAAAACATTAAGTAGGTAAGTCAAATTGTTCACAACATTGTTTGAAAACTTTAATTGGGAGCTCTTGGTCACTTGGCTATGTTCTTCGCTTCTTTTCAAAACGCTTATAAAAAGTGTTCATTATTGAAAAGTATGGTTTTGTCAGATTAAGTACTTTGAAGGGTAAGAAAGTACCGATAGGACGGTAGTTCGTCTACCGGAGAGATTAAAAATACCGACGTGACTTTGCACGTTTTCTGGGGCAGAGGTGCATCCCACGAGATTCACCACCACCAACTTTCTGACTTAGTGTGACTGTAATTTGTACATAAAGCTAAGCTTAGTAAACTTATAAAAATATCGGCAGCTCTTAGTCGTATGACGGCACTTGTAACCTCTAGCCGACGAACCTATGACGGAGATAACTGTGATGTAAGAACATGATGAGAATAATTAATTATTAAATTATTACGACCTAGCTGGCCCGACGCGACTTCATTCACGCTGTACGTACCCTACACCTATCCTTTTTTTCTCTGAAAACATCCACGTACTTCAAGGAATATTCTAAAAAAAGAATTATCGAAATCGGTTCAACTATTCACGAGTTATGCACTTAGCAACACGTTTGGTGATTCATTTTTATATTATAGATATTAATATATACCTACATATAATGTTATATTCAATGTTGAGAATACTTTGCAATATTTTTCCTCATCACTGAGGTAGTGAAACCTTGAAACTAGGTCTATTCATAGATGCACAAAGGCGTTACAAAGTATATAAAAGCACGTTAGGCCGTTGGTCTTGCGCCTGATCTCTCTCCGATTGTGTCGAACAATCGTCCCATGGGATTATGAGCATAAAGGTACAGAGAGTTCACCTTTGTTTACATACACTTGTGCACTTTTATATCTCCTGCATACATGCCTAGTCTCCGTGGAGATTGGCTACTGTTGTCAAAATTCGGTCAGGAGAGGATTGTTATTTGTTTTTTTAAAGATAGCGGTGTTCATTAAATTGTAATATTATCTATTTTAACTACTAGCAAAGCCAATAATGACTAAATGATAAACAAAATACCTAGCAGACGAAATTTAAGAAAATTGTTCGTTGTTGTGTTAAATAGTGTTATCACTTGTTATGTACAGATTTTTTAATCAAAAGGTCACACGTGTAAGAAGAAGAATGAGATGTTGCTTTTTTAAATAGCAATCGGTCAGTCAGAAAATCGGTAGGGAAAATAGCTTCAGACATTTTTAGGTACCTAGGTAGTTGTCAGTATGTGATTGCTTCATACGTTATAAATAGTGTTATGAAACGATGAAATCACGAATTTTGGTAGTCAACAACTAATTGAATTTGGATGTATTGAAATTCTAGAATGTGAATAACTTACAACTTTTTAACTATACAATGGTAGATAGATAGATAGATAGATATTCTTTATTGCGCACCATACAATTGACTTAAAAACTAGGTATTACAGACACTTGTTGCACAATTTAGGCGGCCTTATCGCTATAAGCGATCTCTTCCAGACAACCTTAGGGTAGAGGATAGGTGAAGAATAAAGGGTGAGGTGAGCTATCAACAGAAACGGAATTGATGCTAGCTAATAAATATAAATACATGAATAATAATACATACATAACTAATATGCAATACACTATACATATATATGCAGATATAATATATACACAAATAATACGTATATAATACTATACATAAATACATATACACCACTATATGGAATCGAATTATGCAGTGCCAGCGTCAGAAATCTTGCAGAGAGATAAAAAGAAGAACAGAAAGAGAATGAGAAGAGAAGAGAAATGGAAAATGAATAAATCTCAAGATGCCAAAAAGTCTCTGATTTCAATCAAAGGTGTTAGGATTATTATGACTTTGTTTCGGGGTTTTACCAGAACACCCAAAGTCGAGTTTTCATCATCATCATCAGCCTATCACTGTCTTAGGATGAACATCTGGATGCTATACCCATAATCGCCACGCAGGACAGGCGAGTTGGCGATCGCAGGGCGAAGCTCCTCGCTCCGTTTCCGCTGTTGCCCATCATCAATATTAAGCTACGCCTAATAATAATATTTTTTTTAATAATAATAATTTATTTCGTTTAAAAGGTTACGTACAAAAAATTGGTCGTAGTCACCTTGTAAGCAAAAAATGCCTGTGTCAGGCGACTACGCTCTTGCATAGCTAAAAGTTACATTAATATAGACAGAAAAATTTAAAAAATAAAATAAATAAATTAAATTGGATTAAATTATTAAGCCTTCAATGGTAATGGTTATACCGCCACCAGTCGGTTGCCAAAACCTCGTTTGTTATTCAACAGGATGCACCACTAGCAGGTGAGGGTGGATTGGGGCGAAAAGATAGGTCGCCTTTACATTTTCAGTACACCAGTACCTACTACGAGTACAGTTCTGAATCGCTTTATGTGAGCTTTCATAAGCATACACGCACTTCGGTTAAGGCGATGCGCACTCGTCAGCCAATCCTGCGAGACGCGACGAGTTAATGGGTTCACGCGACCCGTGTCGTTCGCAACTGCCGACGAACATCTGGAGGCTTTACCCATAATCGTCACGCTGGACAGGCGGGTTGGCGATCGCAGGGCGAAGCTCCTCGCTCCGGTGATGCTGTTGCCTGTCATCGGCCTGTGGTATTTCTCTAAGCCTTCAATGGTAATGGTTATACTGCTACCAGTCGGTTGCCAGAGCCTCGTTTGTTATTCAGCAGGGATGCATCACCAGCAGGTGAGGTTGGCTTGAAGGGAAAAGATGATAAGTCGCCTTTACGTCCCTGTACACCAGTACCCAGTACAGTTATGTGAGTTTTCATAAGCACGCACGCACGGTTAAGGCGATGCGCACTCGTCAGCCGATCCTGCGAGACGCGACGAGGTAATGGGCTCACGCGACCCGTCGTTCGCAGCCGCCTACGAACCAACAATTTCCGGAGTCTGACGAACGCGTTTCCAATTTCAAACCTCGGTAAGCACTTTCCATCTCTTGTTTTTCCGATTCGTTCCGTTTAACAAATTCCCCCGAAAATGGTGAAGGCTAGCTTTGCTAGTGTGGGTGGTGGTAGCAAAAATATATCATGTACTTAATTATATTGTTGATTTTGGTTTTCTCAGCATTTTTGTACTGGTAATGTCGCTGCGTACAATGCGTCTCCTTAGGTACCAGCGTAACGGCGTCTTTTGTCGCCGTTGAGCATTTTGTCCTTTTTCGATGATATGTTATTTATTATGAACTAGCTGTGCCAGCGGCGTCGCTCGCGTGGATATCGGGTTTCAAAAATAACGGACTTCCATATAATACCCATCTATACCTTGTGCCTAAGTTTTAAGTTAGACCTCTAGCAATACATTGGTGAAAACCGCATTCAATTCTATGCAGTAGTTTTCGCGTAATGCGCGTTCAAACATACAGGTTTAAATTTCTCGCGTTTTCCCAACACTTCCCGTCACTGCTCCGCTCCTATTGATTGTAGCGTGATGAAAAGTATCCTATAACCTGCCCAGGAGTATGAAGAATAATTGTACCAAGTTTCGTCAAAATCTGTTCAGTAGTTTTTTTTTCTATAACGAACATACAGACAGACAGACAGACAGACAAAAATTTTACTGATTGCATTTTTGGTATCAGTATCGATCACTTATCACCCCCTGATAGTTATTTTGAAAAAATATTTTATGTACAGAATTGACCTCTCTACAGATTTATTATAAGTATAGATTAAACCGACTTCAAAAAAAAACACAAACGACCAAAACTAAAAAGCGATAAATAACGTAAGTAATTCTATCCTTAATACATAATTATTTAAATATTACAATTATCACTTATTTTTGAAGTCGGTGCCAGCCTCTAGGTACCTACCTAACGTAGACTGTTGTTGTACGACGCGCGCGGCCGGCAAATCCCCACGACAATTAAATATACCTAGATACATTTATTTGTTTGGCTGGCACCGACTTCAAAAATAAGTGATAATTGTAATATTTAAATAATTATGTATTAAGGATAGAATTACTTACGTTATTTATCGCTTTTTAGTTTTGGTCGTTTGTGTTTTTTTTTGAACGCGGTTTAATTTTTTTTTAAAAATAATTTTATTTCTCTATTTTTAGTCCTTAAGAGTTTTACTTAGGAATGAAAAATTTTGCTTTAAGTCAAGTAAAGACTTTGCGATCTAGAATCAAGCAAATCACTTACCAAATCACCTGCCCTATTAGCCCTGCATAAGTACATACTACTACCTAGTTTCTATCGACCAATGTCAGTACTGTTCCCTAACTCCTAACCGTTAAGGAGTTCTGTGGCTTCATCATCAGCACCAGATGTTGACGCCTGGAAGCATATACCTGAGTAGAATATGATAACGTAACAAAAACACCATATGAGCATACAATTTTCGGTTGTTGCCCTCAATTTCTCCAGGATCCCATCATCAGATCCTGACTTGGTGATAATGGGACCACCTCGGAAGTGTCCTCTGTCGATCAAAAAAAAAATTTTTGAAATCCATTCATAATTGACGGAATAATCGGTGAACATACATAAAAAAAAAAAATATTACACATACAGACGAATTGAGAACCTCCTCCTTTTTTCGAAGTCGGTTAAAAACTAAAAGTCGCGCTGGCACGGTTTCTCATCGCATCAACAGCCAAATATTGAATGAAGCTAGCTCTCGGACCTCCCGCCTTTTTATACCCTACCGCCGCCGCGACCCGTGTCGAGCGCGGCAACCGTTACACAAAAATAATCCTTATAGCATGATTCAGTATTCACGTGCGACGGCGCGATGGCTTATTTCATGTATAAGTTTGGTGTTTCTATACCGATTTCTATGATTCTTTTTTTATTGAATAGGTAATAATGATAACTTTTTTAAATTAGGGATGAATGAGAGTATTATAAACGTAAGAGTAAACAAATATAATCAGAATGCTCCGAACTGCTAAGCTATCAGGAGTTACACGTGTTATTGTGAGTCAACCATAAAAGATAGACATATGCTGTAGCGGGATATTTTTTAGTCAATTTTATGTAAAATATTTCTGTCATACATAATTTCTATGTAACTTTAACCATTAAGGCTGCACACGCGACGGAAGCTTAAAAAATGGAGTAACTTCTCCCGTTTTCCCAACATTTCCCTTCACTACTCTGCTCCTATTGATAGTAGCGTGATGAAAAGTACCCTATAACCTGCCCAGGAGTATGAAGAATAATTGTACCAAGTTTCGTTAAAATCCGTCCAGTAGTTTTTGTTTCTATAAGGAACATACAGACAGACAGACAGACAGACAGACAGACAGACAGACAGACAGACAGACAAAAATTTTACTGATTGCATTTTTGGCATCAGTATCGATCACTAATCACCCCCTGATAGTTATTTTGAAAATATATTTCATGTACAGAATTGACCTCTCTACAGATTTATTATAAGTATAGATGTACTAATTGTGTTACCTTAAGATTTAATGTATGTCACTGAATAAATATATGTCGGGGATCATAAATTGGAACGTCAAGTTAGCTAGGTAACTGGCTTAGTGTGTTCGGTAAGCAGGTTGGCAATAATCTCTATGAATGTCCTGTCACTGTAAATCTGTGGCTGTGACTGTCACTATAAAAGGGACATGTGTCAGTGTCAGACGACGGAGGTGGTGAGAATGTGAACGTGAATGGAGAATGGAGATACGAAACCTGGCGGACATATTGCCAACCTGGTGCCAAATTCACTACGTTCCGATTCAATCTATTTGCATCCAGGCTTGGATAACCTATTTTTACGTTAATTGCTTTGTGTGGTTACCTAATTAAGTGTGTAGAATACCAATTGAGTGATATTTCGACGAACCAAGATGGAGGACGAACAAGGACATAAAGCATACGTCTCTGAACGCCCACGCGCCCCTTCTACATATATTTTCTTTCTTCATTTCCTTCTACAGTATAGATAGATCATCATCATTAGTCTGAAAATGTCCACATCATTGATAGAAACTGTAAATAAGGTAAGATAAGATATAAATTATCATCACGAGCAGAGCAGCGTATACATACATTATATCTTTAAGTATACGTATTTTATCTTTAAGCTCGTGGTTAAAATATGTTGTACACTCCCGTACTATAGAGGCCATCGGTGAGAGCGGCAGCTATCCTTTTATTACAGAGCGCAATCTTCACGCGGCGAAATGCAACGCCACAATTTCACAGCGCGTTTAAGTACATTTTTCTGTCAGGGCCCGGAATTTATTGCTTTGGAGTTTGGCGACTTATTTTGTCTCTTTATATATGTCTTTAGTATATTTGACCTGAATGAGAAATATATGGGAAGCAATACATTGGGATATGGCGGCAATGTGTACCACCGTATCTTCGTTTTACGAATTTGCGGGTATTTTTGTAGTCTCTTTTCTTAGATACTGAAACCTTTGTCTTATAAAGCCAATCTTTTTTTACATTGACACTTTTTTTACTGTTGAAAAATAAGGTATAATACCTTACGTACTCAAACATACTTAAACGATATGGTATGTATACGTTTCGAAGTTATCTAATCATAGGGATGAATACAGTTTGCCCAGGATCGGGATAGTTGGCGTTCTCTGGATAGATAGGTAGCCATTACAGAAAACATGCTTCTGTTTTATAGACATCAAAAAAGTACTTCGTTGATAAAGAGAAGTTTCGAAATAAATAACCCAACCCAAGACATGCCACTTTAGGCCACACAGAGACATCTAGTTTCAAATTAATATAAGCTGAAGCTATGGGTATCTACTTAAAAACTGGTAAACTTTCAAACATTCAGACCAATACAAACAGACATGTCCAATCATATATTTGGACTGTACGGGGATCAAACCCGCGGCCGTATAGTGGCAGACAGTGTTTCTACCACTGAACCAAAGTCTTCGTCATCAAATAAAATTAAACTTAACAAATCCATAAATACAGTTACTAGTTACTTTCAAAGCTATTCTAGATAATAATATGCGTAATCAAAATGCGTGCACAAACATTAGCCGAAAGTTTGGCACAATACCATGCAAATAGAGTAGGAATTGAAATGAAAAACGTCAATAATACAAACGTGGTGCAAATTTACTACCCCCAGCGATCCTGCAACCGCCGGGTTTAATGAATATTTATTGCCCTTTCGTATGAATATACACTCATGGAAAGATTTAAATGAATTTCGCTCGGCTTATGAGGGATTCCTTGGGATGTGCTTAGCACAATATTTTACGGTGTACTGCATTTCATTAGAGGTAATATGTTAAGATAGGAGATGATGGAGGTACGCGATCGTAAGGCGAGGATCAAGTACCGTATATATGCCTACTAAGTATTATTTATAGGAAGTTTATTAAAATTTATACAGAAGGGGACTTTTAAAATTAACAAATTTCAGACAACATGGCATATTGCGCCGATTTCAAAGTAAGTAGGTAGCTTGGGCACTTGAGTTTTGGGTATCAGAACAACGAAGGTATAAGTAACCCAAATATAGTGGTTTCAATTCCCACCCGGGATCATCATTCGTGTGATGAATATGTGCGTTTGTTCCGTGTCTAGGTATGTATTTATATTTGTGTAATATACTTATTTAGGACTAGCGACCCACCCTCGCTTCGCTTCAGGTATTTACAATGACTTCTTCTTCTTCTTTGCGTTTCGATGGCAAATCGATAATTAAACACGTTGTGCCCAGTGTTCCGCCACCCCGACCGCACTCCCAGTCACGGTCATCAGCTCGGCGAGCGAGCAGGTCCCTCCACTCGTGGGACAGCAGATCAGGTGAGACATACTCTGGAGAGAGGCACCACACTCGCAGGCAAGGTCTGACCCATCAGAGTACCCCCACCTGAACATATTCTCCTTGCTACGACCAACCTGGGTACGGAGTCTGTTTAAAGACTTCCAGGTCAGCCATGGCAACTCATGTCCAGGCGGAAGCTTCTCCAGGCAAGGCACAAAAGGAATCGGAGGTGCAAATTTTTCTTGCCACACTTTACATCGAGCGGTTGAAGGTTTACAATGACTGCAACGTAGCTACATCTTAGCTTCTTAACTAATATTATAAAGCTGAAGAGTTTGTTTGTTTTTTTTGTGTGTTCGTTTGTTTGTTTGAACGCGCTAATCTCAGGAACTACTGGTCAGAATTGAAAAATTATTTTTGTGTTGAATAGACCATTTATCGAAGGCTTTAGGCTATATAACATCACGTTGCAACTATTAAGAGCGAAGAAATAATGGAAAATGTAAAAAAAAAACGGGGAAAAAATAATTATTCCACGCGGACGAAGTCGCGAGCACAGCTAGTGTATTATATCAGATAGACATTATCCTGTCGCAACATTTTTTGTAGATGATCTGCAAAGTCGTAGTACCTACATTATTTTGTTCCATACAGTAGTTTTGCAAGCCACGCGATGTAAGAAAGATTTTTTGGTAATTTTTCACACCTTACGGATCCCTAACATTTTTGAAAATTTCGGAGCCTATTCAATGCAAACAAATAAAAAAACAATGAAATCTTTCCTTTTCATAATATTAGTGTAGATACCTTCGTTGTAGTGTTGGACTAGATGGCGTTGTGTGGACCAGCGTGCTTTGCATAATAAAATCCTTATGCAAATATTCAATTACTCGTCAGTAAGTTTAAACTAAGTTTATATCGTTAAAGCCGCGGCCACACATTGCAGATATTTGCACCAACGTAACGTTTTGCGCCCAATGCACCAATGTGTGAAAACAATGAACACCTTGAGCGAGTTAGTATTGGGCATTGGACAGTGATTGGACGCAAAGTTGAATCGAATGTGTGGGCGTGGCATAAAATAAGTCACAAAGGCTTCAAAACTGACATTCTAAGAGAGGTAGGGCATAGCGAATCTTCGCTCGAATTGAGCCTATAGAATACCGCAGTCAAATGACCTCTGGGTCGTGTTTCTGCCGGTGAGTAGGGTTTCCGGAGCTCGTGGGGGGTTAGGGTTGGGCCGGCATGGCGGTGGCAACTGACAAGTAACTGACCAGTTACTTGCCCGTTGTCACAGCGACTTGGGCTTCTCTTTCGCTTTCCATCAGGCGTAGGGAAGCCATTATGTCGAGCCACTACAAAAAAAAAAAAAAATCTAGTCTTACTTTATTACAGTTGACTTGTTGGGATAAATCATCGTAATCCACATTGAATTTTATATTTCGTAAATTTGATCTTTTAAAAATGTGATCGCGGCAGTCTCCCTCCACCCCCCCTCCTATCACGTTATGTCATACTAAGAAGTTCTCCCCCAATATGAAGTGACGTAATTTATGGTCGCTTTGTGGAAAAACAGAGAGGACAGTTTTATTTTTAGATTTTCTTATATTTGTGTCTGTAATTTTTAACGTTTCACGACAAGATATACATGTACTTCCTATAAGTGTTTTTATTTATAGTGACATGTCACGCTGGGCCACACAGCCTCTAATCCCAAACTAAGCCGAAGCTTTTACTATGGTTTCTAGACAACTGATAAAACAACATAGATATGTACCTACATTTTTTTTGTAAACAAATACATAGAAAACACCCAGACTTATACAAACAGACATGTTAATGCACACAAATGGTGTATTGTGTGGGGTCGAACCCACGACCCTTGGCTCAGAAGGCAGAGGTCACTACCAAATGAGCCATCGAGCTAGTCTTGTAGAGGTTTTAGTTGAATGATAAGAAAATATAAACATTTTAACAGCACGTAACTCATCAAAGTACTTAAATCAATAAAATAAATAATTTTATAATTAAATCTATGCTTTAAAAATTTCGTTGAGAATTGATTAGAGTAATTTGAAGAAACGGGACATACTGATAGGCTTTGTAAAACAGAATTATCTATAAAATTGGTGTGTTATCTATTACTAAGACATTATTAATTTCGTCTAATAAAAATAAGTCATCAAATAGTTAACTTGAAATTGTAATCAATAAAATTAGCTAGCCTAATTGGCTAGCTAATTTTATTGATTACAATTTTCGAGGCAAAGGTATTAGAATAAATAGGTATGAAGCGGCTATCTATAAAGATAACGGAACGTTAAATACAGACTTTAAACACTGAAATGGTTTTAACGAGTGATCGAATCTCTTGATGAATCGGTCTAAAATAATAAATAATTGATAGGTTCAATGTGACAAAGTTCATTATTGTACGCATATTATTGCTTTTGACTATACCCAAAGTAGATTCGTTTTTAGACAGATGACTAACGTTCACTATCAAAGGTATACATAGGTATGGCTAGGAGATTTATAAATAGAGTGCTAGAGAAAGATAAAGTCTTTTCGCAAAAAGCTCTCCTAGCTATACAAAGATTTACAAAAATTACAAGACCGATGCCAACGAAATTGAAATTACCAGCATTAGTAAACTCAAACCGAAGTTTTAGTGATCTCTTCCGAAACTCAAAGTCAATATTGAAACTCCATCGGATTCTAATTAAATGGGCAGTTTCCGTTCAAACTTCGCTCGAGTTTTATAATATTCTTACACAGATTAACTCCAGTTTACTCTATCGCTTCAAAAATCACTTAAGATCTGAGACAATAGGGAAATGTTGTTAATGAAAGTTGATGTTTCATTAAAACCGGCAGACATTTATTGGTTTTTCATTTGTGCGCGAATCTTTCAAACCATCAAATAGCGGTTTTTAAAACCTGAAAATAACATCTATATTATATTTTTTTACCTACTTCTATTGAAGTAAATACGTTTTTTCTTTGCTAAAATTAATATGCTTGTTGCCGACTTACCTTTTTGATATTTTTCATGTTTTGTTTATAAGAAGAATAAATTAGTTGTCATCCGAAATTGGCGTTTATGTTTTCACCTTTTATATTTTTCTCTGATTTTATCCACAACATTTTGGTGTCAGAAGTGAATTATTCGAATTTATTACCGATTTTGTGTGGTTTTGTGTGATTTTATTATGGTGAAAACAAGGAGCCAATTTAATGACCCCGCGCGGCCGGAGTCGGAGGCTGCCGCCTCTGCATACCGCTCCGGCCATTCCTCGCGCTCCCTCAGGGCTCATCAGCTCGCTACGGCTTTAGGTCCATGATTGCACCGTGACGGGGCCCATCGAGGGCGATTGCGTGGCCGCACCCAGCGCCGCCGGTGTATCCGCCGCGGCGGGCGGACACGCGCTGCACGCGCCCCCGAGTCCTGTCTCTCATGTCGTGGCATCTTTGAGCGAGACGAGGCCCTCTGCGCCGGCACCTAGGTGCGGACGCGTGGTCGCACACGGCACCGACGGCTTGCACGCCGCGGTGGGCGACTGCGCGCTTCCCCTCGCGCCTACTGCGGTGTCGACGCCGGCTCCGCTTGCTCTCCCCTTCCGACATGAGCTGCAGTATCCTCCGAGACCTGCCTATCACGTTGCGGCGCCTTTGAACCCGACGAAGCCCTCTGCGCCGGCATCTAGGTGCGGACGCGTGGTCGCACACGGCACCGACGGCTTGCACGCCGCGGTGGGCGACCGCGCGCTTCCCCTCGCGCCTACTGCGGTGTCGACGCCGGGCCCGCCTGCTTTTCCTCTCCGACATGAGCTGCAATATACAACGAGACTTGCCTATCACGTCGCAGCTCCTTTGAACGCGACGAAGCCCTCTGCGCCGGCACCTAGGTGCGGACGCGTGGTCGCACACGGCACCGACGGCTTGTACGCCACGGTGGGTGACCGCGCGCTTCCCCTCGCGCCTACTGCGGTGTCGACGCCGGCTCCGCCTAATAAACTATGAGGATGCTAAGCCGATGCTAATCATCGGTGCTGACAAGTGGCCAACTCGACGTCTGGTTTTTAATCGGCTTCCTAATCAGTGCTGTGCACGGGGGGCGCCATGTTGCCGACTTACCTTTTTGATATTTTTTCATGTTTTGTTTATAAGAAGAATAAATTAGTTGTCATCCGAAATTGGCGTTTATGTTTTCACCTTTTATATTTTTCTCTGATTTTATCCACAACAATGCTGTTATTAAAGATTTGTTTGTACAACGAATATTTCCTATACTTATTTTATTTGAAGGTGAAGGCAACGACAGAAGTTTTTTTCTTCATATCTATGATGATGCGATCCTTTCTACCTATAGACTAACATTTGTTTAGTTACCTTGGCCTTGTAACTTTTGTATAAAAAAAGCACTAAGTAAGGCTCCCAAGACCTGTTTATATGCAAATTTTTTTGTTGCTAATCCTGATATTTACTGTTTGTTTAGCTATTAAGACCGCAGATTTTATGATCTAACTAATTGCAATGTCTTAATTTATAGTTAAATCGATTTAAAACTCGACACGGCATTGGTGTTTGGGTTAAATAAACTAAGATAACATGTAATTAAAACCGTTGTAATACAAAGGTTAAAGATGCAACTGACAAACTTATTAACGACTATATGAATTAAATTTCAATAGCCAGAGTGAACGAAATAATTTACTGGATATTAATAATGGATATTTTTGTGGGTAAAGACATTCGAAACTAATGGGTCGACTAATTTGGTTTAGTTCTTGTCTGGTTTGTTCGCAATAATGGTTAAAGTTTGAAGGAATTATATACCTATTTTTCACTTATGCCTTAAGACTTGGATTGATGACCTGAATTACAATACAACACCTAGACTTAGATAAGGCATCAGTCTTTCATAGTAATGATTAATTTTTACCGCCAGTTTTTGTTGTCACGATTGTAATATTTATTGTGGTGAGAAATAAATGAATAAACAGAACGATTACTATCAAAGTTCAGTGTTGGTTAAACCACCGATTGCTATAATTTAGCAATTAATGAAGTCAAAAGAAATTTTTGATTGCTATTGGTTGTAGCCGAGCTAGCGGCCTGACTGATTTTAAACAGTAACCGCCGCCCATGATATCAGCAATGCCAGGGGCACAGCCATTCTGCGAGACAATAATCTCGCGGAAGGAGGCGGCAGAGCGAGAGCGCGAGGATGACCCCTTAGCTCCCGCTATCCGTCGTCGTCGTAGGGAGCGCAATAGGCGGGCATACGACCGCCAGCAGCCTCCTGACGGGGCCCAGCGGGTGGATGATGCGGGGGCACCTTCACCCGCCTTGCACGGGTCCCCGTTCTTGCCGGACGGGAGTGGGCTGGCCCTCCAGGCCGCTCCCGTCGCTCCCCCTAGGGGGGGGCCTGTCGGGCCTGCGTAGGCAGGCAGCGCTGGTGGTGTCACGGCTGTTCTGGTTACACCGGGTCCCGTGACATCACCCCCATAGGCGCGTGACGGAGGGACCGGTGTTTTTAGTGGGTATTTCCCGCCTCACTTCCATCTTTTCGAGGCGGGATGAGTCCCACATAACCCGCCGCTCCCCCAAGCGGCGGGTATGCCCAAATGCATTTTCACCGGGAGAAAAAAAAAAAAAAAAAAGGGGCACAGCCATACCGCTGCCTACCTCATTACAAATTAAATTAAGTTCATGAGGTTATATCCCGTTGTATTTATTTAGTTTATTTTTTATGATAGAGGGGGCAAACGGGCCTGAAAGTCACCTGATGGTAAGGATCACTTCAGCCCATAGACACCGCAACACCAGGGGGGGCATTTTAATTTTACAAGTAGATTGACTCACGGAGCAAGTGCACAGGGTTGCCCCTCATCTCCTGTAAATGACACGGTTTCTTTAATAGAAAATATTCATTACAAAATCTCATCTCCATGTACCTACTTTCTCCGTGGCTAAATCAAATATCTGCAAATAATTCAAAACACTGATTAATTTATGTGAGAGATCACGATTAATATTTCAGAAATAATCCCAAATCTATTTCAAGCTTATTTGTTTTATGGAAAAACAAATGAGTGCCTATAGATAAAATTGAAATGTGACTGCTCCGTTGTACAGCAATTATCTGACGTTTCCATTATCTTTGACGAACATTGAAATAGGAGGGTCCCGTTTTAGTCAATGAATATTTTGGAACAATTTGAAATACTTGTGAGTTTAACTTCTGTTCTTGTGTTTAGCCCAATGATTTCAAACTTCATCGTTCGAGTTTTCATAATTCTTAAAGATTTCGGCGTCCCGATTATTTAGCACCCGTACTTACTTAATTAACGGAGTTTGAAATTTAATTAATCCTTTTGTTAACTGAATTTGATAAGACATTATGATGAAGTTTTTGGTGGACTGACCCTTTAGTGGCTCGGCTTAGGAACGTCTGACCTTCAGGCTTTGGAAGAGATTATGAAATTTGAGTTTGATTTTCGCCAAGTTATAAAATATTTGCTCAATGCTTTGGATAGGAATGCTTACTTTTAAGCGATTTAGTTACGCCGTGAGAGAATAGACGTTTAACAGGCTATTTTGCTTATCACAAATTGAAAAAGTTTACTTATATAAAGTAAAGGACACAGCGTAGGCAGTACTATACTTATTTATGTTGAATTTGACCTTGAACCTAAACTATGGTCAATCTGAATTAGGATAAAGATCACACACATACGGAGTGAACTAGTGGTATATATATTGAAAGTATTTTGTGTGCATATAATGTATGAAATACGGAGATGGTTAATCAAAAAAAGGAACCTGTGGAAGTGCAAATGTGTTACCTACTACTTATAGTTATGTGCCACAAGTTTAATGTTGAGCATTTGTAATCTCCGCCCTTGTTCAATTACGGCTGTCGATTGGTATTATGAACTTAAGTAATTTCACTAGGTACGATGCCCTTTTCCCGGAATACAAAAGTGTTTACCACCTCTGCTTCATGGAACTATAACAGGTAGTAAAGTAGTTCCTACTTCTCGGTATAAGATACTCATCACCTTGTCACAAAGTTACTAATAGGGTTCTTACATAGTTACTGCTGCTTTATCAATCTTTACATTAAAGAGAATATTGTAGGTACCTAATGTATTTGACTGGTTATTCAATTCTATTATTTATTATGAACTGTCAAAACCTATAAGCCTACCTCTTATTTTTATGATTAGGTATATGTCTTATTAGACGTTTTGGACTAAAAAACTACAAAGTAAAATAAAAGTTAAATCACCTGGACAAACTTGTAGTGATAATTTTTATACTGTCTGATTTAAAATCTATCTCATAAAAGTCTTGTTTAATTTTCCTTTGCCTACTAAAACAATAGATTATATTCTGTCTCCTATTCTTCACATTCATATTATTACTTAGCATGTTATAAGAACATAGACACCTATTAAATATTTATTTATTTAATCTTTATTGCACAATATAAAAATAAAGTACAAAAGGCGAACTTAATGCCGCGTAGGCATTCTCTGCCAGTCAACCTTTAGGCTAAGCAGAAATAATTAAATAGGTAGCGTGCTGTTAAATTGATGTGGGAACATATGATAATATGACATTAATATGCCCCGAAATAAAAATAAAATAATAAACAAAATATAATTCTACCTCAGCAACAGTGGAAGAAATGTTTATAAATAATCTTTAATTACCTTTTTAGATGCGATCCGAGAACTGGACAAACCTGAATAGAGGTTATTGATCACTCGTAAGTCAATTGAAACCAGTTAACGATTAATTGGAAGGTATAAAATTACAAGAAATAACACTAAGCAAATCAGATCGAGATAAATATAGTTCCGAAAAAAATACTCTTTATTATGCATACCAACCACCTATATTGCAACTGAATTCCTCAAACTATATTCCTGAAATATTGGGTAGTCGTGAGTCATCTTGCACAGACAGAGACAATGCCGTATGCTTCTATTCTACCCGTATCCCCGGAATCTGCTGCCCTCTGGCGACACAAAGAAGATTCGTGGGTATACCCCTCCATTCTGAGATGTGCGAGTCCAACTTATCAGGCCGACTTACTCTAGATAGAAAAGCATACCTTGATTCATAAGTCATCATCATTTGCCTACCGTGTTCCACCGTAGGACAAAGATTTCTCAAATTGTTCTTTGCTCGATCCTTGGCTTTTCAAGTTCACTACCTGCGAGGCATTTTGCGTAAATCACTCCACCTGACCTAAATACGTCACTAGACACTAGACAAAGACACTACGTTTGACGAGATTTGGTCTACGTTCCAGCCAGTATTCTGGAAAGTAAGGAAATAAATTGAATTTTGATATCTTTTCAAACATTTGTGTTCATAAACCATGTCTGTTTGTATTGGTCTGGGTGTTTTCTATGTATAATATGTATTTATCAGTTATCTAGTACCCATAGTACAAGCTTCGGCTTAGTTTGGGGCTAGGTGGCGCTGTGTGGCCCAGCGTGGCATGTCTTGGGTTATTTATTTATTTATTTTACTGTCTTATGGCCAAATTGTTTAGGTTAGAAAAAGACTAAAGATAGATCCCGAATTTGATGCCCGAAGGTTCAGAATAGGAATTACGGTAAAATGTTTTCTTAAGATCTCCTCTCAGTGGAATCATTCAAGACATTTTGATACTTATACATTAGGTACATTATTATAATACTACCACCCTGATTGATAAGCACCTAGGTGTCATACTCGTAGAACAAATAATTTGATGGCGTTCTTAGCGCAATGGTTGAAAGCCGGCTAAATTATCACATCAGTGCATAATGTTGTTGATATTTTCGTTGGCGTTTATGTTTCTTTCGTTGGTTCTATTATCCATAATACAAAGAACGTTACTCAAATTATTCGTTTCAAATTCGATCTTATGGTCTTTTGAGAAATGATGCTTCGAGATAAGACTTCTTCGAGCATTTAGCCCGCCGGTTTCTTGCTATTCGAGATTTTGATGTAGAGAGCCGTCGAGCTTATTGGATTTGTCGATTTTATGGTTCTTCGAGGAAAGGTGTCCGAGTTCATAATATTCGAGCTGAAACCAAGACATTCGATTTTGGAGTAAGAGACTTTAGATCGATACATATTTTGTTTTATTACAAGATGCCCGCTATGTAATGTAATGCTCGAATCTGTAACGATACATTGTAGGCGAAAGCTCCCAGTGAGGAAGCACCTATATAATTGGCCACAGCATCTTATCAGATGATTGTTGCAGTGCCTTATTTAGGTTTGATGCAGCGTGCTGCATTTTCTTTTGTGACTAAACAGTCCGATGGCTGCACGACAGCTTTTGCCACACATGTCACAGATGAAACGTGAGTCTGGGGCATTATTAGGGGCAGCGACCCGGAGCCTTTTCTGCTTTAGGTGATCGACCCAGGCATCATCATGCACTGTCGCTCCAACCATCAGATCGTGACGCCATTCAGGTCTCAAACTGGCGCGGGACTCCCAGTTAGCCGTATCGATATGGAATGACCGCATATCCCGCTTGCAACAGTCTTTAAATCTGAGCACGGGGCGTCCCACGGGTCTTCCGGCATCAGCGATCTGCCCAAGCAAGACTTCGCGTGGGAGTCTTTCGGGATCCATCCGGTAGACGTGGCCCAGCCAGCGTAAACGCCTCTGCTTCAGCATCGCAGTAATGCTGCTACATCCGGACTTACCAAGAACAGTCTCGTTTGTCATTCGGTCCCTCCAGGTGACCCCCAAGATGCGGCGCAAGCACCGCATATGGAAAGAATTAAGGCGCCGTTCCTGTTTGGCATATGTTGTCCACGTTTCCGATGCGTAGAGAAGGACACTAAGAACACAAGAACGGTATACCAGAACTTTGGTGGCCAAAGTCAGCTTATTGTTGTTCCATACGCGGTCAGTAAGTTTCCCAAAATTCGACGCTGCCTTCCCAATACGCGTCTCTATCTCCTTGCCGCTAGATAGATTGGATTCGGTGGTAGAGCCCAGATAACAGAAATGCTCCACAACCTGAAGAGTAGCACCGTTGAGAGTGATATTAGGTATTTGGTTTGTGCCTTGCACCATAACGACTGTTTTATTGGTATTTACAGTCGTTGAGAAAAGCTGACAAGCACGTCCAAACCTCTCAACCAACTCCTGCAACTCCACCTCAGAGTTAGCAACAAGTGCCGCATCATCAGCATACAACAGCTCACGGACAATTACATCATGCCGTTTCCTATTGGATTTTAGGAGGCTGACATTAAAGAGCTTTCCATCCTTCCTGGAGTGCAAATGAACCCCGACCCCACAATCACCAAAAGCCACCCGAAGGAGAGCCGAGAAAAATATTCCGAAAAGAGTTGGCGCCAGTACGCATCCCTGTCTTACACCGCGATTAACACCGAAGGCTGCAGACATATCACCATCGAACAGCACAGAACCCTGCATATCATCATGGAAGGCCCTCAACAAGGACAATAAAACTGGTGGGCAGCCAATACGATGAAGAATCCCGTAAAGTCCATCCCTACTGACGGTATCGAAGGCCTTGCTGAGGTCCACAAAGGCCACATACAATGGCACCCGATGCTCCCGACACTTTTCCTGGAGCTGACGAAGAGTGAATATCATATCACTTGTAGATCTACCAGCTCGAAATCCGCACTGAGAATCAGGGTAGATCCGAGAAGCCAGGGTTTCCAGCTTGCTCAGAACCACCCGAGCGAAAGCTTTACCCGCAACACTCAAGAGTGATATCCCCCTGTAGTTGTTACAATCACTTCTGTCCCCCTTTCCCTTATAGAGGGTGACAATGTCAGCATCCTTCATGTCTTGAGGAATCGTCCCTTCATTCCAACATCTTAACAGGATCTGGTACAGCACAGGCGCCACGCACTCTAGCCTGACAATTTCAGCAAGTAACCCATCCTGACCAGGGCTTTTCCCCAATTTCAGACTCTTGAGTGCAAGCTGAAACTCTTCGTAAGTGGGAGGATCGTCCAGCTCCGGATCGACTGGGCAGGCAGGCAAAGCATCTAGCGCCTCTGGACTGATATTAACCGGTTCCGAATAAAGATCGGTGTAGTGCTGCGCCCATCTGTTCAACTGCTGGTGCTTCTCTGTGATAGGATTACCATTTGAATCTCTTATGGCTGCACGTTTTCTAGCGGTTGGTCCAATGGCCTTCTTAATACCTTGATACATGCCTCGATAGTCCCCAATGTCACTGCAATGCTGGATTGACCCACAGAGAGAGGTCCAGTACCTGTTCGAGCAGTCGCGAGATATGCGTTGCAGGTTAGCCTTGGCAGTCCTGTACTCGTTCATTGCACGTACATTCATAGGGTTATTCCTAACCTGTAGATGAAGTACGCGCTTTTTCTCTATGTAAGGACGCAACTCACTCTCATATTCAGCAAACCAATCACACGTAGACCTCTCCTGCTTCCCAAACAACTCCAATGAAGTTTTGTACAGCGTTTCTTTAGCTACACGCCACATAGCTTCGGCATTATGACTGCTGGTAAGTCGATCAAGAGTTAGATCCTCCCCCAGCCTCTCTGCGAGTCGCTTATATAATGTTCATGAGTAACACCTATAGATAAATTATTAAAAGGAGTTCTCGTATATACCTACCTAATTGCTTTTTATATTTTAAAGACTTTACTGCAGCGTCTAAGTGAGTTGAGTAAGCAAAACCAATGAAATCGTTCACAGCAATATTTTACCAGCAATGTATTCCTTAACAGGACCGTTGCCCACAGAACTATTGCAGGCAATTCTACTTGATTTATACTTGCATTCGCGGTCGGCTAATAACATATAAATCCCCATCCGGTTTGCATACATCTTACTATTTGTCTCGTGTGTTTCGGTAGTAATGAATCTGGGAGTGTCGCTAGAGTAGTAAGGCTCTGTTTCTCAAACTATAGGTAAGTTTAATACCTACCTACCCATCTGTTTAATCTTTAAATAACAATTTCACATCTGATTCAGAATTGATATCTACTTAATAACTACCTTATATTATCTATTAGTATCTACTTAATAATCGACCATTTCTTTTATTTTTCATTTATTTATTCTATTTACTATGTAAAGGAAAAAAGAAAACAATATTTTCTTGGTGTCTTTCAAGTATATAAAAATATATCTAAGTAAAAGTTTCATTTAGTGGTTTTAGTTCTCTAGTATCTATAGCACAAGATTCGGTTTATTTTGGGACTAGATGGTCCAATGCAGCATGTTGTGGATTATTATACTAATTTGTTTATTAGTCGCCACTGCCATGGTCTCATTCATTGCTCATTTATCGGTAGAAATATACAAGATGCTTCTCCACGAACAACAACATTATGTTGATAAAAAGCACTCCAACTTAATTTGAGTCCACTTTATTTTGCGACGTCATCGTCAAGCGAAGTGCTTTACTTTGGACAAACTGTAAAACGTGCACAGTTTACGTCAAGTCGCAAAGTTTACGAAGCGGTGTCGCCGGCTATCGTTGGCAAACACTGTAAACTGGGGAAGCAATAACATCGGCCCGTCAGTTGCATATGGTAGCACCAAAATGGGCCAAACATTAGGTAGCAAGACGACGTACAATTAGTATTAAACACTCTCTTGGTCACTTGCCAATTAACGGTGTTGAGTGTTATTAAAATTTGGAGTGAAGGATTGTTTGAATGTGGAGATTTATGTTTCACAGCTTGGGAATTTAAATTTTTAACCGACTTCGAAAAAGGAGGAGGTTCTTCATTTTAAAATTTCTTCTGTTTCTATGACGGTCCCAATCCCTCCCAGTTTTTAAGCTTCAATCTCATCTCCTGTCTTACTAATTTGTCTCTTATTTAAAACTAGCTGTGCTCGCGACTTCGTCCGCGTTATTTTTTCCCCCGTTTTTTTACATTTTCCATTATTTATTCGCTCCTAATAGTTGCAGCGTGATGTTATATAGCCTAAAGCCTTCCTCGATAAATGGTCTATTCAACACAAAAATAATTTTTTAATTCGGACCAGCACTTCCTGAGATTAGCGCGTTCAAACAAACAAACAAACAAACTCTTCAGATTTATAATATTAGTTAAGATAATATTAGTTAAGATTGGCTACTAGCGATAAGACCGCCTAAATTGTACTTTGTTTTGTTTACACCCAACCAATGCCAAACTAACCAAAAACTAATTGCTTCAATCCATAGATTACTTGGAAATGAATGATTCCGTTATTATAACGGTAGCACTATAATTAGTGGCAAAATGTATCAAAACTCGTGATTGCGTCAAATTAATTTCACAAAAGCAATAGGTAGTGTGATTAATTAATACTTGTATAAAACATTATTATTAATGATTCTAATTGATGTAGCATTTATTTCTATTTATTGTCTATGGTACAGTATGTACGTTGTGTTTATGTATGTTGTGTATGGTCTATGGTAGTGGCGGACTTATAAAGTGCAGTGGCTAAAATATTGCATTAAGAAAGCGGTAATTAGATCTAATTAGAGTTTCCTTTTTAAAGGGTTGCCGGTTAATAAACGCGGTGTCATTATTTATGTAATAGATTTGCAAGAGTAATAGGAAAGACTGTTACAGTGTTTTTCTAATATTTGAGTATATAAATAAAAAAGGAGACCAAAGAACTAAATTTACAGAGGATTTGATTTCGGGTTAATGGCTTTGTACAGAGGTATAGCCGCTTAGTTATCTAAAAGCTACGTTAGGGTCGGTAATTTTGATAACACAGTTCGGACTAGGTCTGTTTTTTTACCATATTCTGCAATATACATGGCTGTTTAGGAAAAATACGAAAGTCGGAATTTTCAATTGAAATAGAAATAAAAAAGATCTTTACATATAGCCATAAAATAAGTAGATACTTATGAATCGACAAGTAGACACAGAAGCAAAATACGAGTAGGTAAATTAGATTCGAATGCCATGTTCGCGAAGTACCCGCACGTCCCAAGGACCCGCACGGTGCGGTTTGCCTCTACTTTCTTGGTGCGAACGGCCAAACTATGGAACTCCTTGCCGGACTCTTTGTTTCCGGAGACATATGATCTTGAGGTGTTCAAGGCGAGAGTGAATCGGTATTTTCTGGGTAAGCGTGCTCCATCGTAGGCTTCAATATCACTTAACACCAGGTGAATTGTGGCCAAACGCAAACCCATAATGAATAAAAAAAAAAAATAAAAAAAAAAAAAGTAAAATTCTACTGAGAATAACCGGCAACACTATACCTACTTAGTTACCCTTTTTATACCACTGATTGACAAAAATGCCCCGATATAGGCAGCAACATTTAACCCTCGCAATGTTAGTCTATGTTGTAGTGAGCTATTTTGGTAGCGCGTGACACGACCAATGGCGTATGACGACTGCATCTGAGCTTTATGACTCTTCGCTGGCTGTAGCGGCGCATTCATAAGTGAATCAAGCGCGCTTAACGACCGACGATTTGAGCTCAAACCGGCTACGGTCAGCGGATTCGCTTGCATAGTTCGGGGATAAACGATCCTGCTACAAAACTACGACTAGGCGGAAAGTAGTCTTTAATATTTTGCATACTTATTGGTACAAGCCAGGCACAGTTTAAGAGTAGACAATATATGCAAGAGTATGTTCAGATGACAAGCATTCAACGCGCGTTTTGATAGCGCGCGTTTACAACTACATAGGGTAAACCAGAGAGTGATTGCCCACCGATAATGAGTGCCACTTTAAGAATAATATGTGCTAGCTTTGAGTTACTCAAGTAAGATTGATATTATTATTGAGATGAATTTACTAGATAGCTCTGCGATAAGTATAATAGATTTAAAATTGACCTTTTTATATATTCTTAGTTGTCAATGACAACTAAGAATATTTATGTATTTATGTTGCAGTCAAAACTCTTATAACCAGTCAAAAGTACTAAACATCAGTAATTTTTTTGACCGTATGCCTTAGTCAAAAATACTTTTGACTAAAATAACATTTATGCCCAATGAACCTGGTTAAACCTACTTTTGACTAAGTGATTCCTTCAAAATTGGTTTTAACTGGTTGTATCAGCCAAACTTTTGTCCAACCCGTTCAGTCAAAAATACTTTTGACTGATTTTGCCTATCAATAGTACTTTTGACTGATTAAGAGTTTTGACTGCAACATAAACATATTACTTTCGAAGATAAGGATATTATTGCAGAAAAAATGTAGTGAAACAAATTCTTTTTTCACAGTGTTTCTTTTTAGCATTATTTAATTACCTAACCTATAAGTTTAACTATAAAAGCAATTGCTTAAGATAAGTTATTCTTAACCACGAGCGTGATCTTAATTATAACAATATCTGATTAAGCACAGTCCTTTAAAAAGTACTTTTTATTTTTTCTAGACTCAGAAGAGTGATAATGTCGTCACGTTTGTCGGATTTCCTACTCAACACATAGCCGTCAGGGTACGTGACTGCCAAGTTTCACTGTTAAGGACAAAGCTAAAATGCTACATTTCATTAAAGTTACAGAAGTATGAAATTAGGATTTACATGTTAGAAGTGTGTAGTCGAAATGCTCGGTAGGGAAAGACTGCCTGTTTAGCACCGCATATAAAACTGCATGTGTTGCATTCAAAATGCAAATGTTTCGTAATATAATCAAGAAATAAGAAAGAAGTAAAGAATAAATCAAATACGAACCGATATAGATCAAACTTTTGCCGAGTTATGTATTCCGGTCTAGTCGAATCATAAAACTGCTTTGAATAAAGTGTTTTCGTTAAGGACTTGGTAAATACAAAACAATATTTCGTAACGATTTAACAAAATGCTCGCGAAAAAGGGTGAACGTGTATTGTATCATCAAAGCGAGGGTTAAGTGCTTTAATAAAAAAAATAACCCGCAAGAGCTACTCGGGCCGGCACTTTCTGGGTTCAGTATATTCGTACATCTACATTTTCTATTGACATAATACTTACATCAACACAAGTATATAGTTGCTTACATGATATGCCTATAGAAGTATATAGGACATGTAACAGGTATAAATCGTGTAATCAAAACAGTTTTTCTTTGATCTTTTTTTGTTTTAAATATCCTACTTCTTAATTTTCATATCCTATGCCAGTTGATAGCAGCTATCATCATCATCAAACAGTCTCTGCACTGCAACTGCACTACTGCTAGACATAGGCCTCTCCAATTGGTTGCTCGATCCTGGGCTTCTCGTAATCAGCCCCAGCCAGCCATCTTTCGCAAATCGTTGCTCCACTACGCTTGTCGACACACTTCTTGGCCCGTACCCATCCCCCGTAGCGGGTACCCATCTTCTTGAAGCACCATCTCCTACCGGAGGTCAGCTGTCATTAGGGCATTAGAATACTAACTTTTGACACAGTGGTACGGAACAGCGATTTCGTGCTTAGAATGAACTATGTCCGGAGATTCTGGAGCCATGAGGTACGTGTTCTTCCTGGTGGTCGCTTACACTGGATTTTTCCCTGCGTTAAAAGCTGAAGCAGTTTATACTTATCATTTCGCATAACATGACCAAAATATAATAGCTTACGTTTTTTAATGGAGCTTAAAACCCCACTTTTATAACCATCTGCAGCACCCTCATATTAGATGCTCTATCCATCTAAGATATCTTTAGGTACTATTACTCGTAATAGAAGCCAATGGGTTACATATATTTACCCTTTAAGGTACAGAACCCTAAAAACCCGAGACCGTTTGGTTGGAAATTAGCTAATCTCGACGTCGATTTTAAACAATTCATCTTGAGTGCACGGCGGAGTGGCGCGTCCATTCCAAAAGTCATTTTTCAACCGCTCTGACGTAATCGCTTATGAACTCTTAGGTTTTTATTTGAAAAGTGGGGAAATTTTCATATTCAACGTTTTATGAGTTCGCGGTTAGCGGGCGCGATTCATATGAACACGGTTTTCAGTCGGCCCGCTGCGCTTGTAGACCGTCGGTGAAATGAAAACTAAAGGATTTTGTAATTAGGAACTTAGGTCATGTTGGCATTTCCGACGAGTAAAGTGCCTATAGTAGGTCATAGTCGGTAGCAACGACATGCATAATCTTTCTATTGTGAAATGGGTTTGGTACATAAAATTGGTGCTTTGAAGTTTGATGCAGTGGTGAAGGACCTATTATGTATCTTAAAAATAATAACTGGGACAAAGACGGCTAGTTGGGTTCACTGGTAGTAAACCCTGCTTCTGAAACAGTGGCAGAAGGTTAGATCACCGCCCAATACAAATATTTGTGTAGGTACATTAGAATGTTGGTTTACATTGATCTGGGTGTTTGCTATGTATGTAGCTAGTTATTTAGAAACAAAACTGCTTTACGAGAAAAGTTAGACTGGAAGGAATTTGCGAAAGCGATGGTATACCTACCTGAGCTGTATTGTTAAAAACTTTGTCACCTTTACTTCACAGACAGGAATAGACTTATTCAGAAGTTTGGTCGCCATTAACTCAATAAGTGGTGCTAGTAATGAGATCTCTAAATATAGGCTTATTCTTGTAACGTTTCTACACGTAATCTATTGATTTCCAAAAGGCAGTACCGCGAAGTACATAATAGATTTTCTATTATATTATGACTGTAATGTTTGTAGGTATGTACCTGCACGTTTTAATATACATTTAATAATATACGTATACATAATGCTTTACGATGTATGTTTTGCGTTAGGTAGCGATTGTACATATTGCAGTGCCATTCAGGAAGAACACATTAGTTTTCACATTAGTCTCATTTCAAACATCATAATTTATAGACACTTCTAATTACAGCAGGACTTAATGAATTACCACAATTAATTTTCTTATTTTATTTTACTTCTAAACATCTCCAAATACACGCTTAGAAAGCATCCGTAGCTGTTACAAGTACATAAGTGATGACAGACCGAACCATGAGGTCCTAACTAACAATATCAGTAGATCAAAATTTATAGTGATGTGAATTGCTAGCCCGCTATCACTCTAGCCCATTAGCAGAGTACAAATCATCAATACATTGGACACATTTGTCACTAGGTAATGAAGCGAAATGCCGGCCGGGTACAATCAAATGGGCATTATTCAATTCCTATTGTATTTATCTAGACAGTTGCTCGGATGGAATAATTTAATACGCCCACACAATATCGGGGAATATAAAGACTTATAAGTAAATATGAATAAAGGGTTAGCTTATATGGACGAATATAATTATAAATAATAATAATATAATAAAATAATTTATTGAAAAAGCCAATATGTACAGTTTGCAAGTTATTTGAGTATGGTTTAGTTAAAATACAATGCGTAAACAATTAATCGGAACTTTTGCTTCCTAAACTAGGACTAGTCCTGTATCTTGTCGGCAGCGATTTCTCCTACCATTACAATGTTCATTTGGGTACTTATAACTAATAACATTAGTAGTAGTGTCTGTACTATTTGCAGTAACTGATACAACCTGTATGTATATGTATATAATATTATGTATCTAGTAAGTGTGCACCTTATTACTAAAAGCAGTAATGTAAGTGTGTGTGTGTGTACGTGTATGTGTGTGAGTGTGTGCGTGTGTGTGTCTGCGCGTGTTCTTATGTGTGTGTGTTTGTTTGTTTGTTGTATTTATTTGTGTGTTTGATTTAAGGTTAAATATGTTTTTTTGGTAATCGTTTACTTAAAAATTTTATTTGAGAAAATCCTCAGTCTCATTATATCCAAGTGAAAGTAAGAACTTCTCAGTAGATTTCGTCACTTCATATTTTGTTAGAGAGTATATTTTAGTGTTTTTATTTACTATATTGTAAAGTTTGGCAATTAGGGCGTTAAAATTATGTTTCGCCCAAGCTCTACGGCATTTCAACCTGTGGGCATACTCCAAGCGCCATCCGCCGTCTAGATGCTGTTAGATGGTCGTATGTGAATGTTGAGTGTCTACGGAGCACCATTCGTAGTATAGCCAACTGTATAACCGTGAGGATTTGACATTCCGCGTACAGTTTAACTGTCGGGTATGTGCGTTTTCTACGCGTCATGACTCAAAGAACGGCTCGTTGCACCTCTCTTAAACTTCACTTATTTATATGCGCTGTTGATAAATAGGGTAATTAAAAGTTAAATAAGTCATTATGAATGGCTAAAATAGAGAACATTATTCCTCATGAGATTACGTACGATGAAAGTTTTACGATACTAATATTTTACGATTAAATTTTCCGCAACCCAGGTTAATCTATGTACGTACACTCGGCTATAAACTCGCATTATGCTCTAACCACAGTAAAGTGAGAAATGAGCAGGCTTTTATTTATATGTTATACTTTACTTATGTGGCAAATGAGTTCAGAGAAAATGTCGATCGCCGTAATTTTCCACTGTGAAGAAATTTTTCATCTTCAAGGATAACTTGAGTCATAAAAATATATCTTCAACTGAATTTGTTGTTTAAACGAAAATATAAACACGAGTCAAACATTTTCATTAGAAGAATTACTATAGAAAAATTCTTCTTCTCGAGTAAATGGTATCAAAGAAGGTGGTAAGAAAGTAGGAGATATTATAAGTGCGCAAGTGAATGCATATAAAATACTACCATCTTGCGTAGCAATTCTATTTCCATTACCACTTGGTTCAACTAAACCTTATTAACAGCTCATATATAATGTCCGCGCCGAGGGGCTCGAGCCTACCCTAAATTAGGGCGATAAGTTCTTTAGTCAACCATACTGGCCAAGTACGGATTGATCGACATCACACAACCTTAGAATTTTTTCACAGGTGGGCCTCAATTCAAAAGGAGCCACGATCCTCAATAGTGAGGGATACGATTGGGACGTAAGGGAGTGGCCTAACATCTCTTCGCTCCAAGCCAACCGCACCTGCCCGTGGTGCATCCTGCCGAATAACAAACGAGGCGCTGGCAACCGAATGGTGGCGGTATACTCACCACAATTGAAGGCGTAGCTAAATACCACTGACCGATGACGGACAGCAACGTCAGCTGAGCGAGAAGCTGCGCCCTGTGATCGCTAACCGGCTTGCCCAGCGTGGCGATTATGGGTATATCCTCTAGATGTTTGCCCTAAATGGCGAACAACTGGAGAGGCCTATATCCAGCAGTAGACTGCAATAGGCTGATGATGATGAGGGATACGACTGTCTTCACGATATCTTCCTTCACCGTATGACCTTCGAATAAACGTACATTTGAAAACACATTGGTACGTGGTGGCGGGGTTTGAAACGCATTTCAGCAAGGAAGCCACCGGCCTTAACCACTAAAGCACCGTCTTTAGCTACTGAAATTAAAAAACCTTAAAATAACCATTGGTTTCCATCCTTCTATAACCGACAAAAGTGATAAAAAAAACGCACTATGCGCCCTGAACCGCGCATAATGTTTGCGGCTCGGCTCGGCCAACCCGAGCGAGTGACATTAAATGCATTAATAATTACGGACAAGCGCGCTCTTTGTCCCCTTCCATTAGAGGACGTCACTCTGCCATTACCGCGAGATGAATGGCCCGCCATTCAACCACTAATGCGCTGTTTACTTTTTAAAAATATCGCGCGGTAAAAATTTCACAGGGAGTTCAGATTAAAAGATCGCGACCACACAGTGCACCTGCATTAATCTTGAAATATATCAGTTGGGAATTGTGGAAATGGAATGCGGAATTGTTTGAATTTTTTCCTAAGTAGGTGGGTGTGTACTTATGTATTTATATTTTTGACTGAGGTTATGAAATGCGACTGCCTTAACTTTTGCACTGCATCACTAGATATAACCTTTTTTTGGTTTGCACATGACTGCAGTTCAACTGATGGTAAGCGATATCGTGATCTGTGATGACGCGCTCACCCAGCTAAAACCGGTTCACTCTCGCCTTGAACATCGGAATTCCATAGTTTTTTTAGTGTCACGACATAATGGCTTCCCTACGCCTGATGGAAAGTGAAAGAGAAGCCTAAATTAATGTGATAGCGGGCAAGTAACTGGTCAGTTACATGTCAGTTGCCACCGCCATGCCGGCCCAACCCTAACCCCCTACGAGCTTCGGACCCCCTACTCACCGGCAGAAACACGACCCGTAGGTCATTTGGCTGTGGTATTCTATAGGGTGGAGTTCCTTCCCCGGACGGGCGGCTCAATTCGAGCGAAGATTCGCTATCCCCTACCTCTCTTAGGTAGAGGCGAAACGAAGAACGAACGAACATGCCTTACTTTTGCGTTACGTTTGTCTATATGCCATAAAAATCTGGTTATTTATGACGAACCTGTTATGTTATGTATATTATCCAATCACTCAATGATTTCCGTACTATCCTAATTACCAACATAATAGTTATTTTATGTACGAATAATTACGTATATCGGTTGATTTGTAACGCATAGATATCATGTTTTCCCGTTTCCGAATCGTAATTAATGTTGCTAAGGCAGGAACTTACACGTATGTTTGCCAAGTAGGTAGATAGGTACATAGTTACAAGCAAGTTACCTCATATACTCGTACCTTTTAGATACTCTTCCATTCAATGATTTGTTCATACTTAAAGTGCCGTCTTTGATCACAGTATGAAAGAAAGAAAGGTTCCTTTCACTCTCCACTTTTCCACTATGTCTATCACAATAGTATTTCGAAAGGTGGATATTATGAAATAAAGAATAATGAAAGATCCATATTTGTACATATTACCTAATATTTAGATCAATTGTTTTATAGTGTTAACAATTTCACATAACATTAACTGTACATATACGAACCAAGAATTATTATTATTCTGATTAGTTAGAATACTTCATTAAAGCACAGATTAATAAATAGACGAAAGTACCATTAATAACGCAGCTATTGTGTCACGTATTTTTATACTCAACATGTTTTGTTCCCTCTCAGTAAATGTGTTCGCATTAAAAATACAACCGTTTCATTATACAAGTAGATCTAAAACAATGCTTTAAGACGCATTAGAAGCATAATATTACGAGCTTTTCTCCGTCTCTTTAGACTATAAAGAGCATGAAAAAGAAATAAAACGACGATTCAAATAGACGGTATTCTTGTGCATTAAAAACAGTTGCATTCCCCACGATGCAAAAGATAATAATTTGAATTGTATCCGACTGTGTCACGACTCACGAGAGAGCGGAGAGTACGATTTCAAAGGAACGGGAAATAGTCGATTTGAAAGGATGCTTTGGATTTACGCAGCTGAAACGTTTTGTCACAATATTATAATGGTTGTTGTCGTTATTTCGTAGAGAGTTATCGTTATTATAATAATAGCTTGATGTAAAAATAAAAAAAAATCACTAGTCGAAACTACTGTTTTCCTCGATTTGTCTGAGCGCCATCATCTTGTCCTAAAGGACCTGATGATGGCATTCCAGAAAATCAATTTCTTTATCATGTTATGGTCGAAACGAGAAACCGCTTAACATCAGGCGGGCCGTAAGCTTGCTTGTCACCCTAGTGCTATAAAAAAAATCTTCTACCACTTGTTGTCTGTAATACCTTGTCTTTAAATGTTTGTATTTTGTGCAATAAAGAATATCTATCTATCTATCTATCTATCTATCTATCTATTTATCTATCTATCTATCTATCTATCTATCTATCTTCTTTTTCAAAGTACGTTAAAAATCTGTCACACATACATATTATATAGTATATATCTAAGAAATAAATATGCGCTGACAAATATAATATCTCACTGACAAATGTCTATAGGTGAGAATCTTTTTTATAGCTATTGAAGGCATACGAGCTAGCAGACTATCTGATGTTAATCAATAATCGCCGCCCATGGACATCAGCAATTGCGTTGTCTACAGTGAGGCAAGAGCTCTCTACAAACCACGTTTTAAGAAGGTCATGTCGTAACGATCAGGAAACACCTTCATAGAACTATGGTTAAATTGGTAGGCTTGACAGACGTACCCGCAGGAGAAAATCAAGCTTCAAAGACTTCTTAAAAGAGCAGAATTAATTCTCCAATCATGATTACTTTTCATAGTTACATTTAGGCCGATTATCATATCGACATTTCTGTATTCAAATAATTTAAATCGAGGAGGGTTAGGCAAAATTCTATCAATTCGTTTACATTTCGGGGATTCCACGTACAGTCGAGACAATCGATCATCATTACCGGCTAAATTATCATTGCCCGAATTGAGATATTGTTAAGCGGATGTTGCGAGTTCTCGGAATGATTTATAAGTTCTTACTTTGACAGCTGCTAACAATATTATTGAGCGTTATCGCTCGGCGCCTTTCGTCCCTTGTAGCTTGCTGATATTGACTACTGAGTAATAGGTTTGTCGTCGAATTTTGTCCTGAGGGGAGATAGGAGCCGAATTCGGGAGAATAGATACGAAAAGTAGGGGAAACAGGCGCTGATTGTGTCATGAGTAGGAACAACAGCGGCAATCAAAGTTAGCCATATCCGGTTTTACATAAGTTTAAGTATAGGAAATCATAATAGAAGTGCGTGAGCGAGAGACTGATCTTTCGCTTTTATAATTGAAAAGATTTTTTTTAAATAATAAGATAATTATGTCACGCAATATCACATTCATCCGAACACAAAGTAGCTTGAGCTTATTTCGCTACTACCAAGTAACTTGCACTTGGATAGTAGATTTTAAAAATCAATCTATGTTACCTATTGAAGGCTTCAGTAAGAATTCAGGATTGTAATACAATACAATAGAAATACAGTAATTAACAAAGTGAAAACTTTCAATTCGATCTTTGTTTATTTGGCTTTACACGTTTTCAAAGCTGAGTTGAAAAGTCCATTTTAATATCAATTAATTTAAATGGCACTACCATTGTACAACCTTTTAATAGCACTTCACAGAAACTTTTGTTACAAATCTATCTTCATAGGCAACAGTTCATTTTCCTGCCGTACAAAATTCCTACACAACCCACACAAAATACTAACAAGTGACGTCATGGCAACGTTTCAATGAAGCTTTTCTGAGAAAGTCTGCGAGAAAACTGTGTAATTTAGGGGAGTTTACACGCTTCATTAAATGTTTTATAATAAATGAGAAACATTTAAATACGCGCAGGCATTTTAGAACTTGAGAGTATCATGACTTATAACAACCATCCTTTTCAGTAAAACGATGTGCCTTCATTAGTAGAATCCTAGTTAACAAAAATATTATGTTAATTTCTCGTTTGATATCTAAAAATTAAAAAAAAAATGTAAGCTTTTTTAATTTTTAAACATCAAAATTTCTTCCGAAATATAAAAATATAAAACACCCTTTATATACCGCCTTACATTCAACAAAATGTATGGCGACACCATGTCGTCCGAATTGTTACGGGAAGTTGAAAGACGCTTGTCAAACTTTGTACGTGATGCGAGGCATTTATGGGATAATGCCACGCTCCAGAGACACAAACGGCAACTTGACACAAACTCAAAAGTACTCAAGGCGTTTTGCCTTCCAAATAACATTTCAATTCAGCGGAATCTTCAACGCGATTTAAAAATTAGCTTAAGAATGGTACAATTCTTAAGCCTTCAGAAATAAAGCTAATAAGAACCATTAAAAATGCAATAAGCGAGCGAACCGGCAAGGATTTGTAAATATGCAAAGTGTTCGAGGAAAACTAATTTGTTTTCCTTGGGATAAAATTAAAAAGTATGACAAGAGATACAAATTGCTGCCCTCGATTCTCTCCTGTGTCCCGGGAAACGTTTGTTTGTTTTTTTGTAAAAGCTCATTTATTAGGAAAACCACGGAATATTACGCTTTATGAAATTTTATGATTCAACCGCGATAAAACTGATGAGCCGTTCTTCTTGGGTTGTAATTATGGGGATACGCGGAATTTCGTTACTATGCTTATGTAGGTAGATATTGTCGACTGTCCGTGTTGATTTATTCTACGTTTATTACTGACTAGCTGCTGCCCGCGACTCTGCCCGCGTGAAAATTCTTATAAATTGTAGCCTATGTGTTAATTCACAGTATGAGCTTTATTATTCTTCTAAGGTTTCATTAGATCCGTTCAGTAGTTTTTGCGTGTAAGAGTCAAAACAAACATCCATTCATCTATCCATCCGAAAAAACTTTCGCATTTATGTATCATCATCATTCGCCTGCCCTGTTCCCATTACCTGGGGTCGGCGCAATATGTTTTCTTCTTCAAGACCAACCTCGACCCTCCTCAGATGAGCGCTCGTCGCGGACCACCGTCATAGTGGGTATTTTCTTAGGAATGAGTTCTATATAATCCTGGTGCTCTAGTGTATGTATCAAAAAATAAAGGAATATTAAGAATTAAAAATATATTCATCTTCTTTTCATAGACTGCAACATACAGACCGGCACCGCAATTGGCCCAAGAAGAAACCGGTATCACGGACTTGTATCTGTTCCTACTCGGGCACGTTCCTCTCGAACAATGTCCCATTGTCCCGGTTTGTTTGTTCCGCAAGTTGCATAACAACAACCTTTTGAATACAACGTTCACCTACAAAGGAACCTACTGATATTGAGTTTAGTGACACCACGATCGATCTAAAGAAAAAATGTCACATTGTACTGTTCCTTATTCACACACCACGGTCTGAGACACTTGACTTTGCATAATAATGCAAACTATATTCAAGGCGGCACAGATTTATAGTGGAGCTGGGTGTTAGGGGACGTATAAATATCTAAGCAACGCTTGCTCATTTTTACTTGTGCCTTGCAAGTCTGGCTGGTATGTTTCATAGAAATATTTAGTTAGGAATAATGCTGTATATTAGAATAGAATTTTATCTATTTTTGTCTTTATAATAAAACGTTCAGGATAACCTCACTTCACCTGATGGTAAGCGGTCGTGAGGTCCATATGCTAGGTTGACAGGCACACCAGGGCCACGCTTCGAACTCTCTTCGACGATTTGTAAGTGTTTTTCATAAAAACCTATACAAATAAAGATTATTTTGACTTTGACTTTGCTTGTCGTCGTCACCCTGAAGGCCCACTGAGATGCCGTTTCACGCCCCGCCTTAGAAACCCAGTATTGTAAGAGGAAGGAAACATATGAGCTGAAAGGGCATTCCATGACTTAATAGCACAGCGCAGGAACGAGGAACTAAACCTCTTGGTGCGCGCCATGAACCATTTTTTTTATTGAATGCAAAGGTACATAATAGGTTACAATAAGTATATCTGCCAAACTGCTGAGCAGTTTGTCGGCAGCCTGCTGCTGCTGAGTTATTTCTTTACAGAAAACATAGGCAGTCAGTTGAGTCAGTTTCTAAGTAATAAATAGTTAATCGAACAATGATCGATGGCGCCGATAAAATTTGAGGGGAGTGAAAGACATGTCATTAGCAATCATAACGATCGCATGTAAAATAAGATAGGTGTCTGTCGATAATGAAATAGAGGATAATTGTTCAAGACGCTAAATTAATACGAAGTAATATAATGAAGTGAGTATAAAAAAATATGTAGGCACCTTTTATATCCGGGAAAAACACGGTTACGCATGGAAACAATGCATTGACGCATGGGTAATAATGGGAATGTGAAATTCATGCTGTCCTTGGAATTCAACAGCACCTTGCCTAAAGATGGTAGAAAGGCTGGAAATAGTCACTTAATAACTCTTCGTGTCTTTCTTCATTAACCCAAAGCTTGGTATCACGTAACACCCGCTGAATGACGCTGAACCCCGTCGAGCAGCATTAAGCTGCGGAATTCCCGCTGCGTACGGTGGGCTCCGCGCCTACCAAGTCCGGAGTGAGGTGGAAGGGTCGTTTAACACATCATAGGTATAAGGCCGTCGTTTACCTATTCGAGGCCTTGGACATATTATTAGGATAATGGAGCCATTATATCTGACAGAACACAATATACTGTTGGATTTGACATAAACTTTAGTAACTAGGGACCTTGTATTTGATCTGAAGCCCTATCGATCGCGGGGCCCTGGGTACTTACTTCCTCAAAGTCCCCACGGAAAGAGGGGTCTGATAGGTAACCACAAATATGTACCTATATAATAATGTAATTATTAATATTTACTTACGAGTATGATAATCTTTGTTTTACATCTTTCTTTAAATATTAATTTATTGCCATTTTTAAAGAGTTTGAACTGCAACACCTCATCATTTCTATTTTTTTAAAACTACTCTCTACTCAAATTTCATCAAGAGAGAGGACCACCAAAATCGTACATTGTATACTTTACCTAGTTATAACTAATTTTTATGTGAAATAATCCACATATATTTTTTATAAAAATGTTTCATTTTCACTGGAACAATGTTTAAAGTTATTGTGGTCAATCTGTCTATATTTATTCAATGATCAATGGCTTTCGAAGTAAACGAGCAGCGATCGACATAAAACGTCGACACTTTTGACAAATGAGTTGTTATAATTTTGCTTCCACTTTTATACGACATTAATAATTGTTATATTCTTCCAATCATGAACAGCCATTTTGGTATTTTTAAGGTAAAAATAAAAGTAGATACAGTACCTACTTAGCTTAGGTATGTATGGGGCGTAGAATACTACCGAGGTATCCCTGCCTGTCGTAGGAGACGACTAAAAGGGCCTTCGGGGCTGTGGCGCGCTTGCTGTCTTCGTAGAAGCATTCCCGACGTAAAAAAAAGCTTTACATCCCCGCTTGAGTCCAAACGCAACCAAGTTTAAATCTGTTTTAACTACTCGTAGTAGCCTGTCAAACATCCTATCGCTAAGACTTTCCAACGCTATACTAGTGAAAAGTGCCGCTAATAAATGGAACAAACGCTCCGATTAGTTAGTAAGCAAATGGATATTTTGTAACGTGTCAGTCTAAATAACAAATAACTCCACAAAATTAACACGAACGCCATTGTGTGGGCACGCGACATACCAATTAGGCGTTTATTAAACGCATGCTTAATGCATAATCGATAAATGTCGATCGAGGTGATTAATGACAGGAGACTTGAAAGTTATTTTAATTCTTTAGCGGAATATTTAATCTTGGTTAAGTAACTTGCGAAAGGTGACGCAAACTTTTTGAACTGTCGCTTTTTTAAATAACTGGGTTTGTAGCTACTGCTTTAATCTCATCTTCAGCCTATTGCAGTCCGCTGCTGGACAAAGGCATCACCAGTTGTTCACCACTTACATCTGGAGGATATACCCATAATCTCCACGCTGGGCAGGCGGGTTGGCAGATGACGATCCTCGAGATGTTTGCTATAAGGGGCTAACACCTGGAGAGGCCTATGTCCAGCAGTGGACTGCGATTGGCTGATGATGATGATGAAATTACGGAGAGCAATTAAAAAATGAATGAAGATTGAAGAAACAAAAAGATCGATGCTAGAAAGTATTTAAGATTTTAAAAAGATCTATCTAGAAGATGCTATAAAGTATTTAAGATTTTAAAAAGTTATCTCATTCTAGTTAAGAGTTTAAAGACGAACGCCGTCGATTTGTAGTTCAGAGCGCATCTAATTTTAAATTACAAGCAACATGCCGAGTCAGAATTTAAAAAGATGAACTCTATTGAAAGACAATATACCTACCAATATTAGCAATATAGCTTATTGTTTCAGACTCTAAGAGTATTTTTAGTATTTGCAAGAACATTTATTCAATAATGACACTCAATACTCGATCATTTATGACATGAATAATACGAGTATAAGGGGTTATATGCTAGGTATAGTTAGGTCATTATAGACCCTGAAAGAGTAACGCAATTAAAGAGAGGATGCTCATAATCTTTAAGTCAGATATGATATATACAGTCTAATATACTTGTATTTAAGTATTTATTTGTGGTACCTTCGTTGTACTGATACCCATAACACAAGTGCTTAAGCTACTTACTTTGGGATCGGAGCAATGTATGTGATGTTGTCTGATATTTATAAATGAAAAAGAAAATTCTAAGGCTACATTTACGGTTTGTAGTTAGAGTTACTTACACAGAAAATTAGCTTAAACTCAAGTTTAAGTAAAAGTAGAGTCAGACGTTAAGAGTGGATTTATTCCAGAGGCGCCTTTGTAGCAAATAAAATTGTTTAAAACAAAACCAGAATTTTTATACGACTTTTTAAGGCCACAACGATGAAGGTATCTCGGATTTTTGTATATATAAAGAGGAAAGATTTGTATTTTTGTATGTAACGAACAAACTTAAAAAATACTGGATCGATTTTAATAATTCTTTTTTATTAGAAAGCTACATTATCACTGAGTAACATAGGCTATATTTAGTTTAAAAATGTTTATCTGAAACACCCGAAGCGAAGCGAGGGCCGATCGCTAGTAAAAAGATAAAATCTTAATAATCTCCTATAAATATAACCAATATTCTTGTATAGAAAAAAAAACACAATACAAAACAAACATCAAATATATTTTTACTCAAGCTTAAGTTCGTAGGCAAGATAAATTTCGTGAGAAAATCCGTTCATTAGTTAATTTTTTATTATCGCGGATAATGGACAGGGGAATGGAAAACCATTCTATTAAATTACCAAGAGAGCTCTTTTGTGTGTTTCATTTCGCATAATGATCATGACCCTCAGTATTGAAGAGGACTAGTGAAGGAAGGGAATAGGTAATGTTACCTAAGTATTCATAACGACCGAATCTGAGATTTTGTTGCTGTAACTTCATAGTAACTGGTATGAACCAGTAAACATAAACTTAAAGCGTATTCTTTTGAAAAGTATATCAATTTTATGCTAAATGAAAACGGATTATGTCCTGGCTATTGTTTTTCTATGACATTTGTTTTTATTTAATATCTAGATAAGAAATTGCCTACTGTCTGTATTTGATTTTGTATATCATTTTATGGTTATTAGATAAATATGATCTTTCAAATAGATCTAAAGTAGACGTAACTTTAGATCTATTTGAAAGATCTTTAGATCTATTTGAGAGAAATGAGACGGCAATGGTCCTCACGGTTGTTTGAACATGTCCATTTAATAAAACCTTTTAAAATAAATTTAAAATTGTTAAATTGTTGGAAAAGTATAAACTTTTTACGTTTTTTTTTACTATTTACGTACTTATGAAACCTATAACAACGCAACATTTAAAAAACAGTTATCAAAGAAACTTTAAAAAAATACTATTATCTTTTAGCCACTTTTCGGTCTCTTCTAAATTTGACACTTTCAAATTATGTTAACTAGGAAACTACTAATCCTCATGGAAGTACTAAATACTACGTACAAGTAGTACTTACTTATGACTTCCATGCTAAGTCTACCAAATAAATTTATTCACCAATGTTTCTTTAATCTGTCTTAAATGAAAAATTATTTGAGTATCCTATTCAGAACCATCGGCCAAATTCCTAACTATTCGCATTTCAATTTGCATTTTATTTCTGTGTGTCACTAAATCCTCAACTGAACAATAGGTACGTTTCGCGAAACAACATCTATGACCTGTTGATAACAGATGCGCCCTCGGATTCCATTGGCCCCAAAGGGAGATTTGTTTAAATAAAAACGAACGAGTGTGTGCAAACAAAATAGTCCAATTTCGGCGTTATTTATGTGGTGTGAACGCTTGATTGATTAGATAGGAAGAGAGATTTGTGCGTCTGGCGGGCAATATTTCACTCAAATGCGCGGGCAATGAAAAGTGGGTTCGTATTATGTGAACCGCCGACGCACGGTAATTATACGGACTAATGGCTAGAATATTGCGACCTAGGGGATATCAATCATTCACTTATTTTAATTCTAGGTTGGAACTCAAGCGGACGTTTTGCGACCTGATTCTTCAATGACTATTATATCTTGTGATAGAGATTCGTAGTAATAATTGGAGGTATTTCTTTGATTTGGGTTTTTTTCTTTAATTACTACAATGATAGCCGATTCTTCAATTACTGGTGATAGAGATACATTTATTCTAGTTTTGTCCTAAATGACAACTCATTCTTGTCATCATCATCATCGGGGGAGCGGTAGGATCTCATCATCATCAGCCTGCAAACGTCCACTGCTGGACATAAGCCTACCCCAATGACAATTGTTATTTGGGAGAATTTGTCTTAGGCATCACACAGGTGAGTGACCGCAGTGGGTCTTACTTGTACCCAAGTAAATGCTGCTGCCGTTTTCCTGATATCAGGGTCTCGCCCCTAAGAAAGAATTAAGAAACACAGCTATAGGCTCCCCCCAGTGAAGTTCGCGGCTCGTCCCGGAGCATTGCTCATCGTTTTCCACTTAATCTCTGTACAATTGGGAAGTTCTATCGAATTGTTGAAGTATTGGGAAATAGTAATTGTATTAATCAAGGGTTTTCGATTTTGATTTTAAGTGAAAGGCCATCCTTTCATACATAATGAACAACTCTGGGGTGGTTATGAATTATACAGTACTCGAGTTGCACTAGAAAAGCAATGTTACTGGGTAAATTATTAAGGAAATTTTATTAGGAGCATCTGAATTGAGAGGTTAGGAATCCTTAGAAATTAACTGTCGTGGCCAGTCGTTCGATCAGATGAGTACTGATATACCTTAAGCAAAAGTATTTACTAGAACCGGTATAATTTTTCCTTTTTTTTTTGCAAAATTTAATTGTAATTCTTATGAGATATACTTTCATTGGTATACTGGCCTGCGTATAATTTTTATATGAAAATATAAAATTGTTAAAAATAGATATATAAAATTAAAAGCAAAACTAAATTTAGTTTCTAAATAATAAATATGTCCAAAATCACTCTCTAAAGGCAATGTACCAAACAGGCTAGTCGTATATATGGTGTGCTAATTTATGAACATTATGCATACCTGTGCATACCTTTAGTAAAATAAACTTTAAAAAATGTACATTGATGTAGGTCATAATAATATTGTGGCAGTTACATTTAAACTGTTTAAAGTCACTCTGTGACTTCTTTTTGTTTATTAATATAATTAAGAATCTGAACATAAAGCTAAAGCATGTTGCAAATAATTTGTGATCATCATTGGAATTACCAAGAAGAAGTCGACGGGTGCTCATACAAAATTAAGAGCGAAAAACAGTAAAAACGGAAATTCAAATAAAGATTATTTACATTACAGCGGGAACGAGGTTCTCCCCATTTCCTTTGATACAATGAAACAAGGAAATTCAAACGTGAAATTTTGACGTTGTGTTTGTTTGAACGTGTATAAAAAATGCTTAGATGGTCTGTAAAGCGTAAGAAAAAAAACTTTTTTCCCGCGAAGAATAGGAAGAGTAGGAACAATAAAAGTAAATTGAAGTTGGATAGAATTTTCGCTTCACGAGTTTTAGTGGCCGATTTGGCGTAACGAGTTTTTACCGCCTTTACAACTTTGCACGTTCGAAAGAAGTTGGTACAACAATTTTTGTACCAACTCGGCCGATTGCAACTCTGATCAACCGATTGTGACAATTTAAAAGTTATTCGGTTAATTCCTTCTCTTTTTCGCGGCGATATCCTTAACATTTTGAGTCATGATTTACCAATAGTAAAACAATATTCTATCTAATTTTATCACGTACGTATCATGTAGCTGTAGGCCTACTCTGAAGTGCACTAACGAAGTTTCGAGCAGTGACACAGCTATCGAGATCGCTAGCAACGACTATTCGAGGCTTACCTAAACAGGTTTGTGCCAGGTCGATTGGATCTGGTAATTTGTGAATGAATACATTTCATTATCCGTAAACGTTTTGTAATGATATTTGTTTATGGAAACTATCCACAGACAAATATCTAAACAAAAGATTTACGTATCGAAAAGCCTCACATTAGTTATGAAATGATGATTTTTTATTTATTTAGTTTTTTTGTAATGCTCGACATCGCCATGTCATACTGTTCACACAATAATATGTTGTTTGTATTAATGTAAGTCAATGTACTGTATTTCTGTGTGGCACATAAATGAATGTCAGCGAAACTTCGGTAATGAACTTCGAAGTAGGGTCTCCAGTTGACCACCTTGTCGGACTACGTTCTCTTGGCTGGTTGCCATCAACCTTGCCGCTAATCAATAATTGTTCAAGGTTGGGTTTACTGTAAAATAGGTCGAGTGATGTCCAGTGAGAAGCAATAATATGTTTACATTTTAGAACTATGTCTCATTGAACTTGCACAGATTTCGCACTTCATGTGCTACATGTCACCATATTATTGTGACAAATTTCTTAAGTGTACTTAGGTATACTATTGCCTTTGACTGTACAAAGCGCTACGTATACCGTCATTATTAAGGGTTATAGATAAGAGCCCAGCGGGACTATAACATGATATCTTACTAAAAGTTCTTCCATCTGATAAGCATTATAATCAAACAAAACAAGTTTTGGCGTCATTGAGTGTCTAATAATCATCATTATTACAATCATCATTATTATCATTTTGACAGGCTCGGTGGCTCATTTGGTAGTGACTTCTGCCCTCTGAGCCAAGGGTCGTGGGTTCGATTCCCGCACAGTACAAACATTTGTGTTCATGAACATGTCTGTATTGGTCTGGGTGTTTTCTATGTGTAATATGTATTTATTTACAAAAAAAATATCTAAGTAAGTTTATCAGTTGTCTAGTACCCATAGTACAAGCTTCGGCTTAGTTTGGTCTAGGTGGCGCTGTGTGGCCCAGCGTGGCATGTCTTGGGTTATTTATTTATTATCATAAAATCCACGCGAACAAAGTCATTGGCATCACCTAGTAAATGAAGGAATGCTTTAGACTTTTCAATTATAAAAAGCTTCATCATAACATAATGCTTTTCCACTCCACCAGAACATGTAATTACGTCGTTGTTTTGAACTCAAAAGATATTGCTTCTATCTCAAGTACCTTTAACCATCTAAACAATGAGCTCCCTCAAGGTTTCCCGAGTGGTTAAACAAATAAGAGAGGTTCTTTAAAGAAATACAGTGCCCAGTGGGCACTCGAGAAAGACAGTATTCGCAATGTTTACAGTGAGTCAACTAATGTATTTGCACAAAGCAGGTTTAGTAAGAAACGGGACCTATAAGGTCTTTATTCAGGTTTTAATTGGCTTTAGATTTGTTAATTTGAATACAATCACTACTTATGCATCTTACTTAATATTATAAGTATAAAAGTGTATATAGATGTATATCGACTGACTCGATGGCTCATTTGGTAGTGAGCACTGCCCTCTGAGCCAAGGGTCGTGGGTTCGATTCCCGCACAGTACAAACATTTGTGTTCATGAACATGCCTGGGTCTGGGTGTTTTCTATGTATATTAAGTATTTATTTACAAAAAAAAAGTATCTAAGTAATAACAACAAGCTTCGGCTTAGTTTGGGGCTAGATGGCGATGAGTGGCCCAGTGTGGCATGTCTTGGGTTATTTATTTATTATTTATAACCAAATGTTGCACTTTCACGCGAAAACTACTGATCCAATTTTGCTGAAACTTTCAGTAATGCATCAGATCAACACATAGGCTATAATTTATGTATCCGCGATCTCGGCCGTGGCTTTATCCGTTTGAATGAAAACTCCTAATCTATATAATGGTCACAAAGCTCATACATCGAATTGACACAATTATTTTGATGAGTTTTTTTTTTTTTTTATAGTGGCTCGACATAATGGCTTCCCTACACCTGATGGAAAGCGAAAGAGAAGCCCAAGTCGCTGTGACAACGGGCAAGTAACTGGTCAGTTACCTGTCAGTTGCCACCGCCATGCCGGCCCAACCCTAACCCCCCACGAGCTCCGGAAACCCTACACACCGGCAGAAACACGACCCAGAGGTCATTTGACTGCGGTATTCTATAGGGTGGAGGTCCTTCCCCGGACGGGCGGCTCAATTCGAGCGAAGATTCGCTGTGCCCTACCTCTCTTAATTCGCTATGCCCTACCTCTCTTAAACGAGAGTTGACGAGTCAATGTATTCCTGAGATACAAAAGGAAGACTTGTACTCAACATCAAGAATTATTAATGATTTAAGAAGTTATCTATGCTCATTTCAGATGTAGGTGCTCGTATTATCGAGTGTAGGTAATTGCTTCTCGACCATACATACATAAGTGCTCTGTTCAGTCACAGACATCAATATGTTTTCATTCGCTTCTGCCTGTTCGTCGCCTCCATAAAGGGATCATAAATTGAATTTACCGACTCGGTTCGAATTAAATTCTGCGGAGTGTCGGACACTTCGTTATCGGTTCAAAGAAATGCGAGACGGTAAATGCAAATGTATTTCATTTGCCGTCAGGTCCTTTGACTGTATTTGCTATGCCTTAGTTAGTGCTTACTCTAAAGCAAATGGTAAGAGATATGGGTGAAATTAGAGCAACAAGGATTTTTGAATGGATCGGTTGACATCTTGATATATATTTGACTTTCGATTGTTTTTATTACTATTGTAACTATTCAGATGTCTCTTCGGGGAGAGGACTAACACACTTATCCTTCTCTTAATAAAACTGTTTATGATTGTTTATACTTTTCGTATAAATTTAATTGCTTTAAACCTTATTGCTTAAACTTTATTTAAATTTGCTATTTCACTTCGTCTTCTTCAAAAGTTACACATATTTCACATATTTTGTAGGTTTGCTACTTCAAAATTTCAATCTGTGTTCCAGTAATCTATTGTCCGTGTAGCTTCCGGATTTAGAACCACCCAAGCTCATCCAGTGAGTGTCCTATAAGACGACTAAGGGAATATCAGAAAACCGGCAGCAGCAATGATTAAGTTAAACATCCAGTTTCGAGTCAATTTTGTGCAATAAAAATAAATAAAACAAAGTTTCCTTTTTCGTTCTATCGGCAGTTCAGGCAATCAAAATAAAAAAAAAATAATTGAAGCAAAAAGGATTACTTACAATTCAAATAATCACCCGGATAAGCGAATAGGTTATGTAAAGCGGAATCAGCGGTACGTCCCGCGCGGAGGCGGGTCGGTGCAATCCCATCTCGCGGCGCGCCGACCGAGCGCTGAACACGACCGCAAACTCCGATAATTGGGAACATTGCGCTCGGATATTGCTTTCCGATGTTATGGAACAACAAATCTCATCATCAACAGTGCGATTTCTTAGTTGATTGTAGTAAATAATATAAAATCTTTATTAAATTAATATTCGTTCTGTTTTTACGATCATTGCAATAATTTATACCGGAACGCTTTAGTTAAGAACTGATATTGCCAAGCCATCCTGACGATGACACTCAACTCCATATGTATTTTTTCTGTTTGTCCCTTCGACTTCTGTGATTTGCCACCGAATTTGAAAAAAAAAATTTTAAGTTAAATGAGAACATAATAATATTTCTGGCTTAGAACTAATTTTATTTACAAAAATATTATAAAGAGGTTTTTAAAAGGTCGACAACGCGCGTTTGGTACCCCTGGTGTTGCAAGCGTCCATAGGCTACGGTAACCGCTTAATATCAGGTAGGGCGTAGGCTTATTAGTCTTAGTGGTATAAGAACATGTCGCATAAAAGGATTATAGTTCGAGTAATCAACTGGATAAGCAAATAGATTGGTTTCGTTACGAGTATGTACAGCGGAATCAGCGGTACGTCCCGCGCGGAGGCGGGTCGGTGCAATCCCATCTCGCGGCGCGCCGACCGAGCGCTGAACACGACCGCAAACTCCGATAATTGGGAACATTGCGCTCGGATATTGCTTTCCGATGTTATGGAACAACAAATCTCATCATCATCAGTGCGATTTCTTAGTTGATTGTAGTAAATAATATAAAATCTATATTAAATTAATATTCGTTCAGTTTTTACGATCATTGCAATAATTTATTCCGGAACGCTTTAGTTAAGAACTGATATTGCCATGCCATCCTGACGATGACACTCAACTCCATATGTATTTTTTCTGTTTGTCTCATCGACTTTTTTTTTATTATTTGGTTTGCAAAACTTGTTGTACAATGTTTGACTTCTTTAAAATAAAAATTACATAACAATTTGTATTACTGCAACACCTATTACATGCAAACACAACATGACTTCTGTGATTTGCCACCGAATTTGAAAAAATATTTTAAGTTAAATGAGAACATAATAATATTTCTAGCTTAGAACTAATTTTATTTACAAAAATATTATAAAGAGGTTTTTAAAGGGTCGACAACGCGCGTTTAGTACCCCTGGTGTTGCAAGCGGCCATAGGCTACGGTAACCGCTTAACATCAGGTAGGGCGTAAGCTTGTTAGTCTTAGTGGTATAAGAAAATGTCGCATAAAAGGATTACAGTTCGAGTAATCAACTGGATAAGCAAATAGGTTGGTTACGTTACGAGTATGTACAGTGGAATCAGCGGTACGTCCCGCGCGGAGTCGGGTCGGTGCAATCCCATCTCGCGGCGCGCCGACCGAGCGCTGAACACGACCGCAAACTCCGATAATTGGGAACATTGCGCTCGGATATTGCTTTCCGATGTTATGGAACAACAAATCTCATCATCATCAGTGCGATTTCTTAGTTGATTGCTGTAAATAATATAAAATCTATATTAAATTAATATTCGTTCTGTTTTTACGATCATTGCAATAATTTATAGCGGAACGCTTTAGTTAAGAACTGATATTGCCATGCCATCCTGACGATGACACTCAACTCCATATGTATTTTTTCTGTTTGTCCCTTCGACTTCTGTGATTTGCCACCGAATTTGATAAAAAAAAAATTAAGTTAAATGAGAACATAATAATATTTCTGGCTTAGAACTAATTTTATTTACAAAAATATTATAAAGAGGTTTTTAAAAGGTCGACAACGCGCGTTTGGTACCCCTGGTATTGCAAGCGTCCATAGGCTACGGTAACCGCTTAACATCAGGTAGGGCGTAGGCTTGTTAGTCTTAGTGGTATAAGAAAATGTCGCATAAAAGGATAGTTCGAGTAATCAATTGGATAAGCAAATAGGTTGGTTACGTTACGAGTATGTACAGTGGAATCAGCGGTACGTCCCGCGCGGAGGCGGGTCGGTGCAATCCCATCTCGCGGCGCGCCGACCGAGCGCTGAACACGACCGCAAACTCCGATAATTGGGAACATTGCGCTCGGATATTGCTTTCCGATGTTATGGAACAACAAATCTCATGATTAAGAACAATAAAACGTACTCTTATTGTTTAAACACAAGTCTTCGATTGGTCGAAGAGGTTTGGCTACTCGTAGTTTTGTTGTTTAATTACTTTTTATTTTAAGTTCGGGTATTCGATGTTCATTCATTAAAAAATGTGTTGACTATTAAGATCCTTGGTGATCAACATCACCAATGCAGACTAAGTCCGTCATTCAATAATTCAGTTCCGTACATTCAACAATGCTTGCTCCTAGCTTTAAGTTCGCCTTTTGTACCATTTTGTGCAATAAAGTTTAAATAAATAAATGCAGACGGACCCAAAACCAAATAAATAATAATTAAAGTGTATTTATGATGTGTAAGAAAAAATATATATATCTATCTACCAGAATTAAAAAGATTGTTATAATTTAAGAAATCTTGATAATCATAAGCCCGTTTTTATAAAAAAGCTGACTACTAATGTACAACTCACCATCATCATCCTAGCCTTTTTCCCGATTGTCTCAGGGTCGGCTTCCTAAACTGAGAGATTTGGGGAGGGCTAAGCTTTTACACAGAGCGAATGCCATCAGACTTCCGCAACACTAAGGATAAGCTATACCAACGCTATACCTATAATGTACAACTCACCATTTAATTCAAAAACTTTACAAAAGGTACCACAATATGAGAACTTTTTCCTGAACGCTGAAAACGTTTCAAATTCATGCTCACGCAAAAACGGATCACTCTAATTTAGGACAGAGTTCTCAATTAGTTGTTTAACATTATTTAGACACGAGTACGCCGTCATTCAGCCACAAACACAAATCAATACATGATAATAAAACAGTGAAAAGAGTATGTCTGTACGTTGAACATTTTTATAAAAAAGAAATTCAGAGGTTAAGAAACAGTTATAGAGCAAAAAAAACTTGTCTGTTTCACACGCTACACGAATGTCTGTACACGCTACGTCAGTACTGGACGGATTTGAATTAAACTATTTTTGTTCTATATCTAATAAGTTTAGACAACGTAATAGTTAATAATTGATCTAGTTAAACTATAAAAGATAAGAAAAATGGTCCCTTAGCCAAAGTTGGTCAATCAGATGAGCAGTTTCTGTTGACATATACGTAAAAGTCGAAGATCTGTAACATATTATGTTGAACTCTAAATATCAGCTACACTATAACCTGCATAGGAATGACGTTTTAGCAAAACAGATCCGCCTGATAAGCAAATTTTTTGATTCATCAAAAACATGGTACTTTTGAATATGAAGTCATGACTAGGTACCAATTTTCATCATCGTAAACTCCACGCGAACGAAGTCGCAGGCATCAGCTAGTATTACTTTATAAATCACGTTTACTCGTGTACGATAGTCGGCGATGCGGGCACCCACACACTCGGTAGACACATCTCCTACTCACCCGTCCAATTACGTCTCGGATTTACTTCCCTGCCTATCCGCTAATTTATTATCATTCCAAAGTGAATATTTAGAAGTCACTCTTGAAGATTAAAGCGAATAAAACATTAGCAAGCCTCGGAGCCGCGCGTTACTAAAGATATTCGACTGACGTACGCAACAGTTTATGTGCCCGGAATTTGTTATCCAACGCCCTTGTTTCGCCTCGGGTAATTTTCATATCATCAGGACTGTATTTAGTGAAATTATTAATTTTAATGCTAACCGTATCGTTTCATTTGTCAAATATATGGAGCATTTAAATGAAATGAACGAATGGGTATGTTTATTTTACAGACGAAGTTTTCATTCTAAAAACACACTGTCAATTAATTATTAGTGGTATTTTATTTATTTATTTTTAGCATGTTTTACCATAAAACGTAAAACGGGCTCGTATTAATTTCATAACGAAATATAGACCAACATAAATAAAATAAAAACTTCATAGAAATACTAGTTTTAGAAACCAGAAGTGAGGTTAGTTTTCAATGGTTAACGATAAATTACTAGGCAAGAATTCAACAACAAAATAAAGATCATCCGTCCAGGACAACCACAAACCACCCAGGAATCATATCTAAGACAATTCCTGGTCTTCAATCCGATATTCCCATCTTTTCAAGGCTCCAGCAAAGTTATCCTTCCACCCGCCAAACTTTTTTCAAACCAAATCGTCCCATAGACTGCACTGCAAGTCTGTCAACAGATACAAAAACCATAAAGCCAAGGAATCGGTAACACGGCCGTTCCTGACAGCTGCACGTCCTCGTCAGCATAGTTTTCTTCAACTTGGACTTCAACCACGATGATGACGCTTTCGTCTTCGGCAAACAGCTCTTCATTGACTCAGCTTTCTGCAGCCAAGTCCTCAATCGATCTAGAACAGCCTACACAGAACAGCCCACACTTTGTCATTTATCATCATCAAAAAGCAAAATTAGAATGTCACACATCACATTATCATTTTAATTCTTACATAGCCAAAATGTCGAGGCTAGAACAAAACCACACAAGTCATAGTGTCACGGTCATACATTATTAGAAAAGCCATAACGTCAGGGTCATAACATAATACACAAGTCGCATTGTCGGTCCACCAAGTACAAGAACACATAATACACAATCCACATTGTCGGTACTACATGAACACACAATACATTAGCCAAATTGTGGAACAAATTTATGTTTACACTTTTGCAATCATGGACTGACATAGATTAAGCTTTTTGTTACTTACCAATGGATCTGTATAAATGAATTCATCGTTATTATCATAAGAACACATAGTACATAGGCCAAATTGTGGGGCCATATATAAGTTTAGATTTTTGCAATCATGGACCAACATAGATTAAGCTAAATTTCGTTACTCACCAATGGATCTGTATAAATGAATTCATCATTATTATTATAAGAACACATAGTACATAAGCCAAATTGTGGGGGCCATATCAATGTTTACATTTTTGCAATTACTTATGTACTAACATAGATCAAGTCAAACTTTCGTTACTAACCACTGGGTTGGTATTACCTGAATAAATGAATTCATTATTATCATTATAAGAACACAGAACACATAGTAGGTACATAGTAGCCAAATTGTCGAGACTACAAGAACACAATACATGAGCCAAATTGTCGAGGCTACAAGAATACGTAATACACGAGCCAAATTGTCGAGGCATATAGAACACACAATACTTGAGCCAAATTGTCGAGGCATCAAGAACACATAATACATGAGCCAAATTGTCGAGGCCCCAAGAACACATAATACATGGGCCAAATTGTCGAGGCACCAAGAACACATATACATGAGCCAAATTGTCGAGGCCCCAAGAACACGTATTACATGGGCCAAATTGTCGAGGCACCAAGAACACGTAATACATGAGCCCAATTGTCGAGGCCCAAAAAACACGCAATACATGAGGCAAAATTAAATATGTCACCGATGTTGAGGGTGCGAGCACGGCGCGCACTCGGCCCAGGCGCAACCACGTGTATGGCGCGCCCTGAGAGCAGCCGTAGACACGGCGCGGCCGTCTCAGGCGCAACCACGCGTATGGCGCGCCCTGAGAGCAGCCGTAGACACGGCGCGGCCGTCTCAGGCGCAACCACGCGTATGGCGCGCCCTGAGAGCAGCCGTAGACACGGCGCGGCCGTCTCAGGCGCAACCACGCGTATGGCGTGCCCTGAGAGCAGCCGTAGACACGGCGCGGCCGTCTCAGGCGCAACCACGCGTATGGCGCGCCCTGAGAGCAGCCGAAGACACGGCGCGGCCGTCTCAGGCGCAACCACGCGTATGGCGCGCCCTGAGAGCAGCCGTAGACACGGCGCGGCCGTCTCAGGCGCAACCACGAGTATGGCGCGCCCTGAGAGCAGCCGTCGACACGGCACAGCAACGCACACAGCACAGCCACGAGCACGGCACGCCCTCGGCTCTGCCGCAGCCCTGGATACGGCGCGACCGCCTCTCGGGCGCAGCCATGCATATGGCGCGGCGACTCTAAGCAGCCGCACGTGCAACGCTTGCCTGTCGACACAGCCGCAAGTATGATTAGCAAAACACATTATAATGTGACTCGGCCTTACCTGACCATGATCTCAATACACACAAATTCACAACAAAAGATCCTACAAACTTTCCACATTGTACACGACACACGTATTGGGTGGAAATGTGGTGATTTGTATCACAATCAGACAAGTACGTAGGTAGGTACCCATAAAATCACTTTTACGTCGATATTCGAGCAGAGTTATCACGATCTCTAAACACATATCTAGAATCGACTAAAAGCAAACACAATAACTGGAGAACTTATAAATGGTATGGCAAAAGCGGTAAAACGGGGCGTATTCAATCCAATCCCACTTCTGATTTTAGAAACCAGAAGTGAGGTTAGTTTTCAATGGTTAACGATAAATTACTAGGCAAGAATTCAACAACAAAATAAAGATCATCCGTCCAGGACAACCACAAACCACCCAGGAATCATATCTAAGACAATTCCTGGTCTTCAATCCGATATTCCCATCTTTTCAAGGCTCCAGCAAAGTTATCCTTCCACCCGCCAAACTTTTTTCAAACCAAATCGTCCCATAGACTGCACTGCAAGTCTGTCAACAGATACAAAAACCATAAAGCCAAGGAATCGGTAACACTAGTCTATAAACAATGATTATTTTTTTTAACCGAATCGGTAACGTAATTAAGATGTCACAAAGCCAGTACATATTAGAAAAAAGAAAATAATCGAATGGAAAAACTTCAACGAAACAGATACCTTAGATTTACAAGTCGTCCTTATTAAAGATTACTGAACTGTATTCTATCCTGTAGCTTACGTCGGGAAATGGTCTGAAATGAAGGGACAAGCGCTACGGATCCTGCGGTTTAGCGGCTTTCTGCTACGGCTTGTTTTAGCGCTACGAGTACAATACTACGAACATGCTACGAGTATTGTAGATGTCAACAGATCTGATTTGACTCATTAAGGTACTGGACAAGTAGCTTACAAATTATCTACTTACTTCAAGTAGGTAATACAAGTAGATAATTTGTTTTAACAATGCACAGGTTGAGTTTTATTTTTTATTTTTAAGATTAAGTTTAAATTAAGATTAAATAACATTATAGAACAGGTTCTATTAGTATTAATTAATGAATTTTAATTATGTTTAACGAACTGTTTACATTAACAATAAATTGTATCTTTGTTCGATTTTTCTATATTTTTTTAGGAATAATTACTAGGAATACTTAGATAAGCTTGTTACCTAAAAAATGTAAAATTAGTTCGTCTTTTAGATTGTTTATAAATAAAAGTATTTTTTCATTTATAAGTTAGACCAAAAATGACAAAGATATAGCCGATTAAAATTACGCGTTTTTTTACGGAGTGACGTCAAAGATTCGCGCTTCTATGCCTTGTATCTTTTGTTTATGCGATAAAAGAAAAAATACGTCTCCAATATTTTTTTATAATCTAAAATATGGATAAATATAATGTAATTATTTTGACCAGGGTCACACCTTTATTCAAACAGGGGAATATCTCTATTCACCTGACTTTAAGCGTAAATGGTACTTACGTCACACTGTGATTTTACCCAAAACGCGTAAACTAATTAACACATCAATTCACCGCATTAATCGTATATCATTATATAAATCAGGAACTTATAGATTACAAATACCAAGGAGTGGTATCGAAATAGATAGATTCTCGTCTGAAGTGTAAAATCCGAGGAATAATTCAAGATAAAACGGCCTTACCTACTCACGTCTTTTTTAAAGACAATTTTTGACATTCGATGTCAAGGTCGTGATTGAGTAACAATTATTATTATCACTATCATTATCATAAAGTCAAAACAAAGTCGCGGGCACCAGCTAGTTAAATAATAATACTGAACAACAGCTTTGAGTAAAATGTATGGAACGTCACGGTGTTTTGCAATGCAGCTCGTCTGGCAAGTATTAATGTGTTTTAGGCTATAATGTAGATTTATTTCCGTGTTCCCCGTCGGCTGGGGTCGGCACCAGTGAGAGATATTTTGTGCCATATAAGTAGGGGAAAAGCCGTGTATTCACTACATAAATGTCTGGTATCACGTGACGCATAACATGTTCTGAACGATGTTTTTTATCAAGTGTGTACTTTACTTAGCTGTATGAAATGTGTTCTACTAGTCAAATAACATTAAAGCGAAACGTGGAATATGTCGTGTAATGATTCCGCTTTGAATCGTGTTTATGGAACAGAAATTTATAAAGTTTAGTGAAAGATATTTTTTTCTATTAGTAGGTATATTAAATAACCCTGTGAAATCGAACTGTTTACTAATGAAATTAGAAAGAAAGAATATGAATACCTATATATAGACAAATCATACGTCCCATGTCTACAAGGAAGGTATGTACTAAAATCACGTTATGGTCTTGCCTAAATTAAACACCAATACTCGTAGTGTACGTTAAAATTCACCAATGATAAGGCATTAACTTGTGTGATTGTAATTGTTGTTAACTTTTAGTTTCACGATACACCGGTAGATGTCACTATGCTCACTTACATCGCGGTATCATAAAGTTTCCCTAGATCCTTGAGTATGAAAGTTAATGTTTGTTAATTTGAATATCTATAGGTATACGAAGCGTGTATATAGATACCAGTCTATAGAGACACAATAAATCGTGTTGTATGTAAAGTTGGCTTTTTGAATAGGCAAACCAACCTAGCATTCCTTCGACCTAGGCTATCTAGGTCGAACCTAGGGTTTGTTCAAATAGTAAATTACAAAGTCTGTCTGTAACAAAAATAGTCAGATTATCCGCTACGCTGACAGCCGCTGTAGTGGCGATGACGATGACAACTCAACAAAGGCTGAGCGAGCCGACTGACCTGTCATCCCGCCACACTTAGCCGCAAGCCATATAGTAGAGGATCCCGCTATACAACGAACTTCACCGAGATGTTTATTGGATGAAACTTATTTTATATGTAACTAGCTGTGCTCGCGACTTCGTCCGCGTGGAATAGTAATTTTTTCCCCGTTTTTTTTTACATTTTCCATTATTTCTTCGCTCCTAATAGTTGCAGCGTGATGTTATATAGCCTAAAGCCTTCCTCGATAAATGGTCTATTCAACACAAAAAGAATTTTTCAAATCGGAACAGTAGTTCCTGAGATTAGCGCGTTCAAACAAACAAACAAACAAACAAACTCTTCAGCTTTATAATATTAGTTAAGATAATATATACCTAGCGGCCGAAACGTCGGGTTTTAAAATAGGTATGCGCGTTAAATCCCGCTAGTTATATATTATTGTATTATGCAACGCGAAAGCTTAAAAGTTATTATTTTATATGTAATTAAATATAACACATATGGGTTGCCGATCAAATTTTGGTCCAGGGTACGATTTGATGGATGGGGTAAGCATGGTTAAACATTTCACCGGTTTGATTTATTATTAGATAAATTCTATACCAATCGAAAGTATGAAGCCCATAGAATATGCAAACGTTATGCTGCCTATTCTTTTCCGGTTACAACCCTTGGGTAGCCCGGTATAAACAGGTAAATTGATACTTGCATTTTGCACCGGTTTGATTAATTCAATCAATCAATTATTTATAATTATATTTACTGGATCAGCAACCAATATGCATTGTATTTATTGACATATTTAATTTATATATAAAACTAGCTGTGCTCGCGACTTCGTCCGCGTGGAATAGTTATTTTTCCCCGTTTTTTTTTTACATTTTTCATTATTTCTTCGCTCCTAATAGTTGCAGCGTGATGTTATATAGCCTAAAGCCTTCCTCGATAAATGGTCTATTCAACACAAAAAGAATTTTTCAAATCGGACCCTGTAGTTCCTGAGATTAGCGCGTTCAAACAAACAAACAAACAAACAAACTCTTCAGCTTTATAATATTAGTTAAGATAAGATTCATCCAATAAACGTCTCGGTGAAGGTCGTTGTATAGCGGGATCTTAGACCAATACCTATTTGAACACAGCACTTTACCTCTGCGAATTTAGGACTGACTATGAACTGCTAAAGGCGGCTTTGACTGTAAATAAGAATTTAGGTTTGTTTAATGAAATGAGTAGATTTTTGGCCTTTATAAGATTTTGGGATAGACGAGAGATATAAAAGTGGAAATCTTACTCCTACTTACATTTTAGATACGAAGGTCAATGAATTGATGGATGTGTGTGCTGTCTGGTTAGACACACTTGTGGGTTGATCGACTTCACACATAAATTTCAAATTTCTAATCGTCTGAAACAAACTTGGTCTTTGGGAGAAGATCTTGACGGCACATATAATTCAGAATGGTATTCTTAGATTCCAATTATTCAGATTTTCGTAATTGTCCTAGGATTTTCCTATGTCATCCTACTAATAATATAATTATGTAAGTCAAAGTCAAAGTCAAAATACCTTTATTCACATAAACTTAAAATAAGCACTTATGAATCGTCAAGTAAAAAATAATGTAAAAATAAACAAGTAAAAAATAATGTAAATGCGAAAGTTTGTTTGGATGGATGTTTGTTCCTCTTTCACACATTAATTACTGAACGGATTTTAATGAAACTTTACAGGAATATAGCTTATACGTTGGAAAAACATATAGGCCATGTTTTATACGAATATTCACGCGGGCAGAGCCGCGGGCAGCAGCTAGTATTATGATAATTCTTATATAAGTCATACACCATGAAAGTGGCGGAGTTTGATCCGTTGCCTTCGGTAGAAAATGTATGGCCTTAACCACTAAACCAACTAACCACAATAAAAATCTCTATAGATAAGAAGAAATTGCTATAAAATATTACGTTTTAATTTAAAGAAAAGTTAAAAATGAGGCGATACTTCATTCATTGGCTTCTAATGCCTTTTCGATACTATTCAGAAAAATTAGAAGCGACTTTTGAAAAATGAAAATCGGTTTAATTAAATTGAAAACGAAGACTGCTGTAACAAGGAGTTTTTATTGGCTATCCTATTAAGAGGCAGCCAATCAAAAGCCAATGTTTTGCGTTGGTGGACTATTACGAGTATAAAATATCCTCTTAGCACGGTCGACTAAGCGTGCCTAATGAAATTGTGGAATTACGGGTTACTTAATACTAACGAATGATGCGGGGGCGACAGTTTTTATGTCTCCTTGAAGGTATTCTTTTATTACTAAGTACGTTTTACGAGGTTAAGTAGCGGCTTGTTTCTGGAGGGCGGTAAACGTTTTTTAACCGACTTCAAAAAGAAGGAGGTTCTCAATTCGACCCGTATGTTTTTTTTGTACGTATGTTACTCGATTTCTCCGCCAATTATGAATGGATTTTAGTGATTCTTTTTTGTTTGGTAAGCCATCATTTAGAGGTGGTCCCATATAAATTTTATCAAAATTGACTCAGTGATTTTTGAAAAAAAAAAAAACAACAAAAACAAAAAAATAAGGTATATATTGTGGCTGTAGTCTTGGAGTCGGTTTTAATTTTTTTTTCAATAAACATCAGATTATTGTTACAAGACTTGGTATGAGTTATTTTTAATTAATTTTGTACTACCTTTTTGATATTTTTTTATATGAAGAATGCGAGAAGCTACACCCTGCGATCGCCAACCCGCCTGCCCAGCGTGGCAAACAACTGTAGAGGCCTATGTAGACATAATATAGATATTTTAAATGTCTTTGCCCATAGGAATCAAGCACATCAAAACAGACGCAGGTGTGGTACCAGTTTTAGAACATTAACTACAAGTTTTCACCGCGTACTTCAGATTTCAAGTCTCGCGTTACATTTTGCCGCGGAAACAAAGCAACGAGGGAGAAAATGAGTTGCCACCCACTTTAAAAACCTCAGAAATTCACACGTTATTACCTACACATAAAACAAACTCGTAAGTCGTTTTAGAACCGCACAAAGTTCTTTAAAATACCAGGGACCACAGTTTAGAAAGTTTGCAGTCTAGTGCCGGTGGAAACGGTATTATACCTACCTACATATTCTTGAAGAAAGGACAATGAAAGTGGAACATATTTCGAGGTAGAAGCGAGAGTGAGGGTAGCAATTTTTTTTTAATAAGTGTATGGGTAGCGCTTGACCCCAACCCGCCTGGTGCTATGCGATGCTGGAATCTAGGATGAGCGCGCTCACCCAACACAGACCGATTTAGTCTCGCCTTGAAAATCTCAAGATATTATCTTAATAACTAGCTGTGCCCGCGACTTCCCTATTTTATCCCCTTGGGGGTTGAATTGATCAAAATCCTTTCTTAGTGGATGCCTACGTCATAAAATCTACCTGCATTCAAATTTTATCCAGTGCTTTGAGTTATACGAGTTTATATTTTAGATATGTATCATAATATTTACGGGGTCGTACCTATACGGAATCGGGCAATTATTCGAATTTTTGTTTAATGTTTACCATGTCTAAAAAGGATAGAGTTTTCCGCAATTCGATCTTAAACCAAACACATTCAGTCACAGTTATGTAAGCCTAAAACCCAATCGTATTCCAATGTGGAGGTAAATAGAGTTAAAGGTGAAATGAAAATGTATACGTGCCATTTGCAATCGTTGTATGACCCGCTACATTGCTGCTTCTATTCAAGCGCCTTGAAATATATCCGCCTTCTCCATGTAGGATAAGAAATATTTAAGTCACAGTTAGGTACGAGTTGTATATTTGTAAACGAATATTCCAAGAAGCGCGCAACATCAGGTGGATTGCAGAAAACCCATATTGAATAAAAAAAAAAGAATCAAGACAAGTATGCAAGAAAATCATTTGCAGTATTCTTGTGTATGGTACTCATAGTGCTAGGGAAAGCTTTCGTTTGTGACTCTAGGACCCATGACACCACCCCTATGGCGCTTGACGACGGGGCTGGGGTTTTTCGTGGGTAATTCCTGTCTCCTTACCATCTTGGTGGCGTGAATCCCACGTACCTCGCCGTTCTGCCGAATAGCGAGTATGGGGGATTCCCCAGTACAAGAAAGGGGGTTCGTGTGAGTTGTCAGGCGCTTATATTAATATTATTATTTATAACTTATTGCTTGGCTTATAAGAATTTAAAAAAGCTACATATTTCGTTTTGTAACAATAAAGTAAAAGTCAGTAAAAGACATACTTTAGGTATTTACATAATAGTAGTCTCCGTAGCATGTAATGGACCCAGTCAGTTGTGCTTCGCGAGATAGCGGGCGTCCCACAATTCACGCCAAATGTGATGGAAATGATACACTTCTTTCAAATTGGGTAGGTATGTTTATTTACACACACCTACCAGTATTGTATAATACGTTATGACTTTACTAGTTACAGCCAGCGGCTTTGCCCGTGCGTGTTTTGATCATCATTATCAGCCCGTGTCAGTCCACTGCTGGATATAGGCCTCTCCTAATGTTCGCCACCTTGATCGATTATGGGCCTCATGGTTTTGATCATACATAAATGATAATAATCCATCTAAATTATAGCTTTATAGCTAACTCGGCATACTTAGCATTACCATGTTTTTTTAACTAATTTGAACAATTATATGAAGCTACGTTTTATGAAGTCATACAGTTTATGACGCGTTTTATAACAAGATTTATTACAAGTGGGTGAAGAGCTAAAATCCAATGAGGAATTTGTAGATCAGTAAATTTTTCAGTAATGTTATCGGTAAAGCTGTTTAATTTTCTTTAACTTTAATTATTTTTCATATAAAATCAACGTCAGTTACTGAACATAATGAGTACCTAATAACTTAAAAAATATATTTTTCATACTTAGTCAAATTTATTTCGCAGACAACTTAATTAAAGCCACAACTTCAAGATTACTAATAAACACCATTGTGCATGTCTATATAACTTTGTCTAGTGAATAATTTAAGTGCCTAAATTAAATCCTTCAGATTTTAACAAATTAAGGGAGCGTAAGTTTATATTAAAATTTCATCTGAGTCTGAGTTATTAAGATAAATGACTGGGCTTTCATAATAAGTGACTGGGCAAATATTTAGCATGATAATAAAGTACGTTTTAAACTGAAATATTTACATTAATTTATCAGACTAGTTTCAAAATAAACAATATCGAACTAGCACATAGGATATTAATCAATTTCAATACTTTGAAATATAAACATTGCTATAACAAATTTTGTTATAGCAATGTTTATATTTCAAAATATTTACGTTCCAATAGAGAAGTAGCGCTATCTTCTATAGAATGTACCTAAAAAAGATAGCGAATCTTTGCTCGAATTGAGCTGCGCGTACGGAGAAAGAGCTCCACCTTATAGAATACCGGTGAGTAGGGTCTTCGGAGCTCGTGGGGTGAGTGCTGCATCAGAAGCCGGGGGTTAAGGTTAGGCTGGCATGGCGGTGGAAACTGCCAGGTAACTGACCAGTTACTTGCCCGTTGTCACAGTGACTTGGGCTACTCTTTGGCTTCCCATCAGGCATAGGGAAGCCATGTCGTGCTAATATAAAAAAAGTTAAATATCCACTAATTAGAGAGGTAGGGCATAGCGAATCTTCGCTCGTATTGAGTTGCCCGTCCGGGGAAGGACCTCCACCCTATAGAATACCTAGTGAGTAGGTATCCGCAGCTCGTGGGGGGTTAGGCTTGGGCCGGCATGGCAGTGGCAACTGACAGGTAACTAACCAGTTACTTATCAGTCGTCACAGCGACGTGGGCTTCTCTTTGGCTTTCCATCAGGCCTAGGGAAGCCATTATGTCGAGCTACTATAAAAAAAAATATTGGCCAGAAACATCATCATCATAAGTCCGTCACAGCACAGTCCACTTCTGGACATAGGCCTCTCCTAAGGACGTAAGTAAACTTAAATACCTATAAATAATGTATGCACAAAAATGTATTACATATCTACAGACAGATATGTTACCGCAAAGCTGGTATCTTTGTAAACCGAAGTAGCCCGAAGTCGTATATTTCCGTACCTACTGCTCAGCTGCGATAAAAGGTTTAATGCTATGTAGTTATTTGGACACTTACTTAATCTAATAGTAAAAGGGGTTTCTTGCAGGGTAAAATTTGGTACAGTTTAGACAATTTGTTTTCACAATTTTATAGCTAAATATTTATATTTATTCCTATATACAATTTAGGAAAAACATTACAATAATGTACGTATTGTTATAATAATATAAGTATTGACATGCCAACGTTACAGTATGCGTTATTAGGTAATTACTTCAACTTAGGTACTGCCTTCTGCAAGAACTTTACGTTTCTACCAAGGTAAGACTTTAACAATCATACGTCAATCCACATCTTCTATATATATAAAAGGAGAAACTGACTGACTGACTGACATATCAACGCACAGCCCAAACGGCTAAACGTAGGCACTTGAAATTTGGAAGGGACGTAGCTTAGGTACCGTAGGGGTGCACTAAGAAAGGAATTCCCGAAATTCCCACGGGAACGGGAATTAGCGGGAAAATCCTTTTGTATGAAAAATCTAAACCGCTTAAGTTAGACGCTTGAAATTTGGCATGCAGGTACCTTAGTAAATATAAAGTTTAGTTATGGCTGTATTTTGAGAAATTCCCACGGGAACGGGAGTTAGCGGGAAAAAACTTTTGTATGTATAAATTTAAACACGCGGACGAAGTCGCGGGCAAAAGCTAGTATTTACTAAGAATATGCAGGTAATTATTACTGCCGTTTTGGTTTATATGTTTTGTACCTACTTGATTTACTTTTTCTTGATACTCGCCAGCATTATTTGTCTATGTGTTATTTTATACGGTAAAAAGATCTTTACTTCTAAGTAGGTAGCAAATTTGATAATAATAATTCATCATTAACTTATGTTAATGGTACTGTTTTAAGCTTTCATGGTCTCTCAACTGTTTTAAGGTAGATAGTAAGTACATCCGGGACTACTTAGTAAAATCCCGTTAATTATTATATTTCTAATTGCGGTTCTAAGTATGCAATATGTACATGTGCGTTAATTGTTCAGACCTGTGTAAATTAATTTATCGTACTGTTCCTCACAGGACAGGCTAACCCTATTTTTTTAAATGACTATGACGATGGCTAGGGAGGCCTTATCATCATCAGCGGACTATCGTGGCTAAGCCTAGTGCGAGGACCAGCTAATTTGTTAACGCAGTATGAAATGGTGTTGGTAAAAAAAAGCTAACAAACCAGTCATATACCTAGTTGATTCAGAATTAATTGACAACAAAGTCAGGAATCTCTCATTTATAAAGCAATAATATCTCTCTTTACATAAACAAACAAACAAACCGTCAGTTTGTAATTTAGACGATATTCCAGCCCCTCCTTTGATTTCTATTATACGCTTCGCGTCCAACGTCATAATGCCTTTCGCAGGCCCACTCATAAGGGGATGAAAACCACTGACTAAACCGTTGCAGCCAACGAAGTGGCATAAATCAAAACTTAATCCACTGGCCAGCGGGCTTGTGTAAGCTAACGGCATAATCCATCTGAATATAGTGCTAATTTAATTCTCTCATAAGCCATACCTCTTAGTCAATTAGGAGAAGTGTGGTCGCGTCTTATTGTTGTAGCTGATGATATATTGTTTGATGTATTTTAAATATAACGTTTTCGGTAAATAATAATCTAACAATAGGATAAGAATCTTTTTGAGTAGGTGTGACTGTTGACTTTAAAGTTAAATTCATATGAAAAGGCTACAATCGCTTCGCTTGTTGTTACGATGCTACCGACAGACACATACAAATGTGAAACTTATATAACACCTCTCTTTTTGCGTCGGGGGTAAAAAAAGTAAAGGTACATGAAAAAATTACTTGAAATTATAGTTGTTACTTTTACAGTATCTAATTACATTTTCGATAATTTTTACATGTTCCTGGAAAAAATTGAATGAAGTCAATGTATAGGTTAGTCAATTTTAAAATTTTACAATTAATCAACTACACACAAAGTGTTCGATTTAAAAAGATTAGGTACTCACCTTTTTATTCAGTTTCTTGTAACGAGGTAGGCCGATTACCTGAAAATAAATAAGTTTATCTTGATTAACTAAAGGTTTCCTTTCTTTTTAAATAAAATTGTCTACGAAGTATTGTGCAGGTACAATTGTAGTACAAATGTAATTGGCGGTTAATATAGTACTAACGCCTTCTGAACCAAGGGCCGATTCTCACTTGGGACAAAAATCCGTGTCAACATCTGTGTTTGTTCCGTGTCTGGGTGTTTGTGTTTGTACTTAAGTAGGAACATTATCTGCTCAATGCTCTAGCATCTCTCTCTCTTTCTTTGTAAATGCAATGAATGTTAAGCTGTCCGATATTTATTTAGTTATCAAGATATATTGAATATCTATGTTAAATATAGAATTCACAGGCTTTGTTATTCTTGAACAAATGACTGACTAGTCCAGCAATACTCCTTTATCCAAGATATTGTTTACGGAGAGCCATATCTGTGTCGAGGTATATCCCGCTCCATAATGTGAGTTTCATCCAGGGTTGCTACTGTCTTACAATGGTCGAGATGTGAATAAGATAATCTATCGTCAATTATTTTTGAGGATTAGTTTAGCGGTCGCGGATTCGATTCCCGCACCCGAACTCAGATGCATAGGAACATTTGTTTGCATGAACAATATGAACATGTCCGTTTGTATTGGTCTAGGTCTATTTATACATAATGTGTAAATCCCCCCAAATTACAATTCGTCGTTGGGGGAGGCCTATGTCCAACCATGTTTTTGCTAAAGGATTCAAAAAGTACGCGGCAGTATTTTAGTCTAAGGATAAAGCATTTTTGCTAAAGAATTTAAAAAGTAGGCGGCAGCATTTTAATCTAAGGATAAAGCATTTTTGCTAAAGGATTTAAAAAGTAGACGGCAGTATTTTAGTCTGAGGATAAAGCATTTTTGCTAAAAGATTTAAAAAAGTAGGCGGCAGTATTTTAATCTGAGCATAAAGCATTTTTGCTAAAGGATTTAAAAAGTAGGCGGTGGTATTATAGTCCCAAGCCTAGTAGCAACCCTACAACGAGTATTGGGCTGTCATCTTGTGTGACGCAGTGTTGGAGAACTGTTCCTCAGAGTGGTCGTTACCACACGAAGTGCCGATGACGACTAGCTATCGATGACTATCGCTCATCTCGCCGCTAAGGACTGCGATCGCTGCGTACAATGAAACATAACAGACGGACAGATTGAAAGGAGATCTATCTCTCACGGAGATTACGCGTCGTGTTCATTTGTACTCTTACCATGAGTAGGTATTATCATCAGTAGGGGCGACAAAACTTGCAATAAATTCCAAAATGCCATGTAGTAAAAAAAACATCGTTATACAATCGAATATCTTTGTTGAACGACGAAATATGTGAACTGCACCTACGGAAATCTAAAAATAACTGAAACTTTTAAAAATGAAATTATTATAAAACGGCCAGTTACAAAAAGGATGCTGCTTCGCAACATTAGTTTTCAATTGACTAGCAATACATTGCGAAATTCACACAAAATAAAAGAAACAATTATGTTACATAAAAGTACCTTTATCAATTGACTTCTTACATATTTTATTTTATAAGCTTAATTTTGTTCTTTTATTCATACATCGTGTTTTTATTTATGACTAGCTGTGCCAGCGGCGTCGCTCGCGTGGATATCGGGTTTCAAAAATAACGGACTTCCATATAATACCTTGTGCCTAAGTTTTAAGTTAGACCTCTAGCAATACATTGGTGAAAACCGCATTCAATTCTATGCAGTAGTTTTCGCGTAATGCGCGTTCAATCATACAGGTTTAAATTTCTCGCGTTTTCCCAACACTTCCCGTCACTGCTCCGCTCCTATTGATTGTAGCGTGATGAAAAGTATCCTATAACCTGCCCAGGAGTATGAAGAATAATTGTACCAAGTTTCGTCAAAATCTGTTCAGTAGTTTTTTTTTCTATAATGAACATACAGACAGACAGACAGACAGACAGACAGACAGACAAAAATTTTACTGATTGCATTTTTGGTATCAGTATCGATCACTTATCACCCCCTGATAGTTATTTTGAAAAAATATTTTATGTACAGAATTGACCTCTCTACAGATTTATTATAAGTATAGATTATAAAGAGAACTCTAATGTGAACAAAAATAAAATAAACAAAATCTAGGATGACGTCAATTTCATCCATTGCTTCAATCGTAGTTGTAAGCCAATATGAAAAATAGTCCACTAGTCTTATGTGTAGACATATCTACACTAATATGTTATAGAAAAATGTCGTCATAAACGCTAATGCATCTCATAATTGATATAATTTAATTAGTAGCTAGCGAGCTTTGTTTGTGATGTCCACAACACAAGCGCTTAAGCTACTTACTTTGATATCGAGTTGTCTGAAACATTTCAAGCCGATAATACCACGTTTTAGTTGCATATGCAATATTATATATGGAGCAGACTACCACAAAACCCACACAGCAAATCGGTTTAATATTTTAAAAGCGTGGGATCATTTGCAACATTGTCGAGCTCGCCGTTTCAAAACCTAGGCCCTTTGATCCAGGTTTCTGACGGATTAGCAATCAATTAGTGAATGCATTCAAATTGGATTGCTTCCCGTTCCCGGTACAGACGCAGGGTGGCCGCGGTGATGTAACTTTATTGATACGTCTGTATATAGTGGCTATCGATGGAGCATCGTTATAAATTAATGTTTTTAAGGGTTCCCTACTCAAATGGCTAAATATACAAATGGGGTTGTAAGGGAGCGACCAATCCAATCCATCTCCTCGCTCCAAGCTCACCTGCCCGTGGTGCATCCTGCTGAATAGCAAACGACAGAGCCTCGTTTGCTATCGCAACCGACTGGTGGCGGTATAATCACTTCGATTGAAGGCGTAGCTCTTTTGAGCTACGCCTTCAATCGAAGTCCGCTGATTGGTCCACAGGCCGCTGATTGGCAACAGCTTCACCGGTGCGAGAAATTACGCACTGCGATCGCCAACCCGCCTGCCCAGCGTGGCGATTATGGGTAAATCCTCCAAGTGTTTGCCCAAAATTGCGAACAACTGGTGAGGCCTATGTCCTGGAGTAGATTGCTATGTGCTGATTAGCCAAATGGCAAAAACGGAACTCTTATTAGCCCGAGCGTTTGTCACACAGATTACGTTTGTCACAACCACTCGTTCCGAAAGTATACCTATTCTGTAGAAACTTAGTAAGTAGATGTAGTATGTGAACCGCATTAAGATTTTGATACAAAAATAGAAAATATATTAAATTCTGGGGGTTCCATATTAGAACTAAAACTCAAATTATTTTTTTACATCGAACCTATATGGATGGGTCCTCAAAAATGATATTAAGGTTTCTAATATTCTATTTATGTTACTTGCTGATACGGAACCCTTCGTGAGCGAATCCGATTCGCACTTCGCCGGTTTTTTTAAAAAATGAGATAGCGTATAGGCTCAACCTGATGTTGTTGTCTCGCTCACTCCAGTTTACGCTTGCTTTATGTGAAACTTCTATTATCGGGAAACAATAGATTTTATATTGTGTTTGGAATGCGAGGACGTGTAGTACCTATTAAAGACTTATCTACCGTGCTGTGGTGGATTGGGAATACAAACCACTGGCGTGGCGATTATAGTATTATCCTCCAGAGGTTTGCCTTAAGTGGCGAATAACTGGTGAGGTCTATGTCCAGCAGTGGACTGCAATAGGCTGATGATGATGGTGATGATGTGTGTTGTGTGTAATCATTGCTTTTCCCCTAGATAGAAAGATATACTTTATTGCACACCAAACATTTGACTCATAACTAAATATAATGAAAATATAATGACGTACTTACAAGTTAGGCGAGCCAAGCGTGAGTACAAGTTACCAAGCTATTTTTATTACCTAAGCTATTTCAGCCGATTTGCGCAAATCGCTTTTTATTTATGAAGTTTTAGGCGATTGGATTTTTTATCGAGGAAATGCGGGGTAGTGACAGGGTTTGTGCGACTCCCCTGCTTCAAGATGGTGGTAGGGTAGGGAATACCCACTGAAACAGTCGTTCTGTGCCTTACGGGTATGTTACCATTGATTAAGAACTAGGACTGCCATGTCACAAGTCGATTGGAATCTGCAATAACTGCGCCGTAATGGCATACTGACAGAAACAAGGTAAATTGTGGCGACAGTCCTTTGAAATTGTAATTTGTTTTGTTCCTGTTTTGTCTACTTAATGTTTTATGAGTAGCTCGGTAGATTACATGTCTCTGTGCGTATGACTCATTACCGTATGCGCATATCCATTACCTGTCCCCGCCTGGGGTTGAGAATTCGATTTAAGTTTCGGCGAGAAACTGTATTATTTTGTAACATCAGAATTATAAAGTAGTATGTTGTACCAGACGTGTGATTAAACAACTGTTAAGAGGTTTGTAGAAAATGCAAATCTTAACTTATTTTATGAATAAGGAAGCAAGTATGTTTATTTCTTTTACGTTTTGAAATTAACAAATGTTACGTAGAGAAAGATGTTTTAAGTAGGTACATGATGAATTACCGAAGGTTATTTGGAAAAGAAACATTATACTTTGCTTAGTTCTGTGTCAACATTTGGTGTGCAATAAAGAATATCTTTTTATCTCATCATCATCGTCATCAGCTTATTCACTCCACTGCTAAACATGGGCCTCTCCAGTTGTTCACCACTTAGGGCAAACATTTGGAAGATATGCCCATAATCGCCACGCTCGGCAGGCAGGTTGGCGATCGCAGGGTGTAGCTTTGCGCTCCGGTAACGCTGCTGCCCGTCATCGGTCTGTAGTATTTAGCTACGTTGGTCACCGCAGTAGGTTTTATTTGTACCCAGGTAAACACCCCTGCCAGTGTTCAGACCCGGACTTAGATACCTTACTCCATAATCTGTTCTCCAGTTAAAATAGTTGTATTCTTGGATGTATACTAGCTAACAACCAGAGCCGGTTAATAAAATAAATTTAAAAAGTCGGCGTCCGGTTTTACTACGGCGCGTGCTCGGTCCGAATGGGTGTAATCTTTGAAATCGATAGAAAACTGCTGTCAAATTAAAGGAGACACGAGTTGCACATTTTGAATAGGCTTTTTTTTTAAATTAGCTCGACATAATGGCTTCCCTACGCCTGATGGAAAGCGAAAGAGAAGCCCAAGTCGCTGTGTTAACTGGCAAGTAACTGGTTAGTTACCTATTAGTTGCCACTGCCATGCCGGCCCAACCCTAACCCCCCACGAGCTCCGGAGACCCTACTCACCAGCAGAAACACGACCCAGAGGTCATTTGACTGCGGTATTCTATAGGGTGGAGGTCCTTCTCCGGATGGGCGGCTCAATTCGAGCGAATACACAAGTTCCTAAGCTTTACTTGGAACAATGTAGGTATGTGATGTAGTTGATATCTATGTAGGTACTACGATATTATCAGAGATATGTTATACATGTCAAGACAGGTAATACAATTATTACCTATTAGATCTGTTGGGCATATCACACTTATATGCCCAAAAGGGCTAATTAGTCCAGGTATCAATTTACACATCATGCTAAAGTAAATAATTGTTCTTTTACTAAGTCTTAATAAGTTAAAGCCATAATTTAAAACCTTTAATAAGTAACTTGTAAGGTGGAGAATGCATTGAACGTATGTTTATAGATATAATATTAATAAATAATAATATATCCCATCATACAAAAGCTTCAAACCTAACTGGAACTTAAAGCTTAAAGCGTTTAAAAAGTTTAACATAAATATGTAATGTTTTTATAGTCTCGTTTGTTTTGTATTAAATGAACAGTAAAATTAGCAGTTATTTCCATTCTCTGCCAATCATTAAGCGGTCGTGGCCGAAATGTGGTTTGCGGTGTGGTCGTTGTACAATAGTTTAAATCAACACGTACCTTCATGTCTATTTATGTATAAATAAATAAATAAATATAAATAAATATAAATATTAGACAACATCACATACATTGCTCCGATCCCAAAGTAAGTAGCGTAAGCACTTGTGTTATGGGTATGAGAACAACGAAGGTACCACAAATAAATACTTAAATACAAATATTAACACCCAGACACGGAACAAACACAAGTGTTCATCACACGAATGTTTGTCCCGGGTGGGAATCGAACCCACGACCCTTGGTTCAGAAGGCAGGAGTCACTACCAATTGAGCCACCGAGCCAGCCATGTATGTACCTATAATCAAAAATAGTGTAATTGTTCGACTACGAAAGTCAATATTGCGACAAGAAGACACACCATTGGAACAGCAAGCATGCCTATTTTAATTAAGATAGTGATGAAATAAAACTTTTTTTTTATATCCATCTCACCCTTTCCATTTTGCTATTCCTTACCCAAAGGTTATCTGGAAAAGATCGCTCATAGCGTTAAGAACGTCTAAATTGAATTTTTTTTGGCACTATATTGGCACAGTAAAAATAGTGCTCTCTTATCGCTAGTCAGTCACACCACAGCCATACTGGCCTGAAAAATGCTTCTTCACGCTTCGTTTAAAAGACCCCATTATAGGAATGTGGAAACAAATGTGCTGGTAAGAGTACACTTCTTAACTGTACGGCACAGGTAGGAGTTGCAAAACTCTTCTTAATCATTACTTAACTATAAATCTTGAACGTCATGATGCTCCCATGCCGAGATGTTGTAGTGAATATAATGAGAATGATAAAATTGATATTTTTCACGATTCCTTAGCCAGGTTTACACATGTTGAAATTATATAAAGAAAACAGTATTTTGTAGATAAAAAGTGTATTTTATTGTAAACTCAAACTTATAAGTTTCTAAGCTATTCAACGACAATATGGCGGAGCAAAGTTGCCACACTAGAAAAAATAATTACATTGCCATACATCAACACCCCCTCTCAATGTAATTATACAACAAGATATAGTAGACCTAAAATGATCCCACATTACATTTATATAAGCAGCGAGTCATCAACTCCCTGCCCAAGCCTTTGGTTAGCATGTCCGCAGGCTGTTCACTAGTCTCAACATATTTCAAGCACAATGTGCCCTTTCTAATAAGTTCTTTCACAAAATGGTATTTTATATCAATATGTTTTAGACGCTTAACAGTGTCCGTGCAGGCAACAGATATGGCAGACTGGTTATCACAATGAATATGCACTGGACACACATTATTAATCCCAAATTCAGTTAACAGATTTATCAACCAGCAGGCCTCACTAGCAGCAATACTTATAGCAACATATTCGGATTCAGTTGATGACAAGCTTACTGATACTTGTTTCTTTGAGCACCATGAAATTAAACAATTAGAAAATTTAAATAAATAACCAGAGGTGGATTTCCTATCTGTGAAATCCCCTCCCCAGTCGGCATCACAATATCCTTCCAAGATATCTTCCTTACACTTATACACTAACTTATAGTCTAAGGTGTATTTAACATATCGCAACACCCTTTTTAATGATGCTAACAGCATGCTATTTGCATGTTTTTGGTATCTACTTAATAAAGAGACAGTAAAGCAAAGATCTGGTCGAGTACCAGATACAGCGTACATAAGGCACCCTATAATCTGTCTACATAACTTTTCAATATTTTTGTCAACATTATTATTGGTTTCAAATATTTTTCCATTAAAATTTTGATCAATGGGTGTCGAAATTGGTTTACAATCTTCCATTTTAAACTTTTTCAGTACATTTTCTAAATATGTTCTCTGGCTCAGTTCAGTAATACCTTTCTCAAAATTTTGTATTATATTTATACCCAAAAAATTTGTTACAACCCCTAGGTCCTTCATTTTAAATTCTGTACTTAAAACATTTTTCAATTGCAATATTAAAGTATTATTTGTTCCAAACAAAATTAGATCGTCAACATATAATAACACATAAGTTTGATCATTATTATTGCGCTTTATGTAAAGACAAGAATCACAATTTGATTTAACAAATCCTTCTTTAAGCATAACAGAACTAAATTTTACATTCCAACACTTTGGTGAACTTTTGAGCCCATATAGTGATTTATTTAATTTTACTATATTATTTTTACCTGAATATGCTCCTTCTGGTAAGCTAATGAAAACATTTTCTTTTAATTCCCCATACAGAAACGCTCCAGTAACATCCATTTGAAAAATAGTTAAATTAAATTTAGTTGCAATTGATACAAAAAGTCTGAGAGTTGACAATTTAGCAACTGGAGCATAAAGATCATTTAAATCCAAGTTATTTTCCTGTTCAAACCCCCTAGCCACTAACCTAGCTTTGTATTGTGGAATATTATGACTATTTCTTTTAATTTTAAATACCCATTTACAACTTACGACTTTCTCATCCGTTGGTATATCACAGACTTCCCAAGTATTATTATCTCTCAATGTTTGCATCTCTCTGTCCATAGCTTCCTTCCATTTGCAAGCATCGTGTCTTGTCATGGCCTCTTTAAAGGTGACAGGTTCAATTTCCTCAGAACACACATTCTGGCAGTTATAGAACACAGTTGGTTTCCTCACACGTTCACTGTATTGCTTTAGAGGTGTGTCAATATCATCCTCGTCATTGGACGGCAAATACTCACTTCCCGACTCGTTATCTTCATTTGAAGTCAAAGTTTCATCGAGTTTTAACAGTTCCGTGCTTGATTCGTCTTCAATATTTTCCTTGTAGTTAATCTTAACATTGTGTGCATTCTCAGAATTTTGCTCTTTTTCTAAGAAAACTAAATCTCTTTTTATTTCAACCTTGTTCCTATGAGGATAGAATATTCTATATCCTTTAACTGTCTCACCATATCCGACCATAACTCCCTTTTCTCCCTTACTGTCCCATTTCCTTCGTTTTTCTTTGGGTATATGAGAATATACTGGAGTACCAAATGGTTTCAACTGATGTATGTCAAATTCTTTTCCTGACCATACCTCGTTCGGTGATTTCTGACCATCTTTACTTTTTCCTGTCCTATTTAGGACGTATGCTGCGGTATTTATCGCTTCAGCCCATAGTGTTTTGGGTAGCGTCTTACAAGCACTTAACATTGTTCTGGCGGCTTCTACGAGTGTCCGATTCTCCCTTTCGGCTTTCCCATTTTGTTCGGGTGTATAGGGGACACTTGTTTCATGTAGGATACCATGTTTCGAAAATATTTCCTTGACTTCCTTATTCACGAATTCCAGACCATTATCCGATCTAAACACTTTGATTTTATTTCCAGTCAAATTTTCCGCCTTACATATAAAATCTTCAATAACATTCTTTATTTCGTATTTATTCTTGACGAAATAAATCGATCTATAGTTTGAGAAGTCATCTTTCAGTACCACAAAGTATCGCGAACCACCAACCGATGTAATCTCCATGGGGCCACAAGTATCCGCATGGATCAGCTCGCAAGTTTTAGTGCCAATACTTTCACTGTTCTTGAATGACAAGCGATGGATCTTCCCTTCCAAACAACTTTCACATTTTGGGGTTGAAGATTGATCCACATCAATATTATTTTTCGAGAGCACTTTTTTAACATGTTCAAAGTTTTGATGCACTAATTTTTCGTGCCACATTTGCAATGTATTGTTTACTGTTTTGGCAACACTAGCCATTATATTTCTGTACCGAAACTCCAAATAATATGCACTTCCGATACGTTTTGCAATCGCGCAAACATCTTTGTTTTTATAGAATTTACATGTAATGTCATCTGTCAACATGACATATCCTTTGTCAGACGCTTTGTTCACAGAGAATAGATTCGTCTTCAACTCTGGTACAAACAAAACTTTATCTATGGTTGTTTCAATCCACTCACGGCCATCGAAGACATCTACTGCCATCTGTCCGTAGCCAAGAACACTAATTGCTGCACCATTACCGACGATCACAGACTCTTGCGTTGTATTGGTAAATGATGAAAATAATGTACGGTCATGGCACATGTGTTCACTGGCTCCAGAATCCACCAACCACATAGATTTTTGATGTTGTTCAGATGAATTTAACACCACAAATGCATTACTTTTCTTATGTTGTTTGTTCTTTCTAAACCAACAATTGGCCTTATTATGTCCGGCCTTACCACAATAAAAACACTTGTTACTTGAACCTTCAGAGTTACTATAGTTCTTGCTTTTACACTCACTACGGAAATGTCCCACTTTATTACAATTAAAGCACTTTATTTCCTTCTTGTCTTTCACAACAAATGCAGATGAACACGGGGTTTGTTGACAATTTTCACCTTTTTCTTTCAACCTTTCCTCTTCAATTAATAATCTTGCCGTTAAGTTATCTATAGTTTGTTTCTCATCTGGGGCAGACTCCCAAGCCGAAATAAAGTATTTATAATCGTCTGGTAATGACATTAGTATCTTTGTTATTACAAACTTGTCCGATAATTCTTCACCCATCTGTTTAAGTTGATTTTGTATTTCTTGAATTTTAGATAAAAATGTAGACATTTCTGTGCCCATTTCGTATTTGAATTGAAAGAAACGTTGCTGTATAATGTGGATATTTGTTTCCGTTTTCTGTTCATAAATACTTTGCAATTTCTTCCACATTTCGGCCGATGTTGAACATGAAATAATATGTAACATAACGTTTTCGGTCATCCTCGTAACTAATAGCGTTTGTGCCTTTGCGTCTTTGGATTCCCAAACAGCTCGTGCAGCACTTTCTTCGGGTTTTCGAATTTTCCCTTCAACTACATCCAACCAGTTTTGCCCACGCAGCAGTACTGTAGTTTGAAATTTCCAAATATTCCAATTACTGGCTCCTTCCAGTTTCATCAGACTGTTGTTTGAGTTCAGATTTAGCTCCATTTCGCTGACTTGCCTTGCTCCTCTCACTTGAAACAAGTATTTTTTCCACTTTTTTTCAGACTTAACCTCACCGGCACTTAGCACGCGGTTCCTTTTTGCGATGTTTTAACTTACTTCCTGTAATCTTTATAAAATTCACAAGATTATGTGCCTGGGCCCATAACCTGTTGAAATTATATAAAGAAAACAGTATTTTGTAGATAAAAAGTGTATTTTATTGTAAACTCAAACTTATAAGTTTCTAAGCTATTCAACGACAATATGGCGGAGCAAAGTTGCCACACTAGAAAAAATAATTACATTGCCATACATCAACAACACATAATAATTTTGACTTACTAGAAATAGGTCAAATTACCTCTAAACTTGGACGATTATAAATAAACAAATTCTGACGTAGCTGTTGGGTACATTAAATGTTGTGTATGTCTATAATGGGCATACGAGTATTATGTAAATTCAAGAATGTATGTGCGATGAATCTAATTGTAATGAATGTTCTGTATATCCGCTGTTGGTGTACCTACCTTTTAAATATATAAATCGTATTTCTACCACAGCGGTTTATCAAGTGGTTTAACTAACACCCGGCTCTAAGGCTGAAGTCCCCACCAGGAAACAATTAAGTAATGGAATAAAATAAAAGTAGTACGAAGACAAACTACCTACAGATTTACCTTGCTTTCTATTCAAACCCACGAGCATTCCAATAGAAATATTATCGAGCGGTGTGTGTTGTGTGCACAGATAGGGTGTCTGCATACACGCCGGCTCGTAAAAGCTCGGACAGATCCTGTTATAAAGAACGTTTTCAATTGCAAATGGTCGCTCGCACACAGAAACGTCGAATTTATGACCCCGGATGGCAAACGAACGCGTTATTTGGAGAAAAACTCGGATAAAGGAATTGAGCCATTCATTTTTCATAGTTTTATTTATGTAAGTCCATTCGTCGGGGTTACGATTCAATAAAATGTTAAGGACCATTTTGTGAGTGTCCTTTAAAACTTGTGTTTTTTTTCTGTTCGGACGGTGGAATTAAGGACGGGATCCGAGAGGTGACGAATCTACTTGTAAATAGTATAGTTAGTTGTATTTTGTTTTGTTTTATTTACTATTCAATTTATCGTGCCCTTTTTCATTCGTCCTGTCTGAGTGCTTAGAATTTACGTGAAAAAAGCTTTTTGCCCAAAAATAAAAGTGATAATGGAATTTTATTATTTGGTTTAGGATTTTTTTTACTGTTACGTTTAATCATTATCGAAGCGCAAAGAAAGGTTATTTACCTACTCTTAGTTGTGTACTTAAATGTTTAAAAGCACAAAGAACGTTTATTTATTTGTAAGTATGTACTTATATTGCCAATGTACTTACAATTGAAAACATAATGTAGATATTATTGTTAATTGTACTTACACCCAACACTTCACTTAAAATTAGGTAGGTAAAGAAGATTTTTTTATTTTTATTTTGGCAATTTTTACAGACACAAGCCTGCAACTTCGTTCGCGGAAACTTTGTGATAACGATAAATTGTCACTCAATCACGACCGCACACATTAAATGTTATGTATTCACAAACAATACTTATCCATGAAAGCTAGCAACACTATGCGAAGTAAGGCATTTACAAAGGCGATTCACTCAAGTGTTCACAATGAATAGCATTTTGGGTAGCTACCTATGCGTCCCCGCGATGCATAGTAACGTTTGTGAATTACGAGTACAATACTGAACGGAGACCATTTTGATCAGTACAACGGTTAGTAGCGACGAGTGTTAAATTAGGAACTTATTAACATTAAGTGAAGTTAACTTACTTATTAAGAACAATCACAGACTGGCCAACCAACTGTCACTTTTGTCCAACTGTCACATTTGACGTAGAAGTTTAACATTTTTGTTTCTCAGCCCACGTGTCAATGTCAACCACTTAACAAAACATTCTTATTGGTCTGTTGTAAAAAAAAAAATTAATGTAGAACCTAATAATATTAACGTAAGTATTAAATATTAGATTATATTATATTTGTAGTCAAGTATTTATTTGTGGTACCTTCGTTGTTCTGATACCCATAACACAAGTGCTTTAGCTACTTACTTTGGGATCGGAGCAATGTATGTGATGTTGTCTGATATTTATTTATTACTAGCTGTGCTCGCGACTTCGTCCGCGTGGAATAGTAATTTTTTCCCCGTTTTTTTTTACATTTTCCATTATTTCTTCACTCCTAATAGTTGCAGCGTGATGTTATATAGCCTAAAGCCTTCCTCGATAAAATGGTCTATTCAACACAAAAAGAATTTTTCAATTCGGACCAGTAGTTCCTGAGATTAGCGCGTTCAAACAAACAAACAAACTCTCCAGTTGATTTATTTACTTAGAAATTTGGAATATCATGACTTTGTCTCCTCATAAATCGATCCAAGATAATTGTTTCTGAAACACAATAATTTAAACAATAGAAAGTAGTATTTAAAGAAGCATTCGGTCTTACGACAATAAATGCCTAGGAGCCTTCAGCTCCCCCAGTCAACAGCCCGGTGGCCATCATCGATGTCATCTAAAAAAAAGAACGACAATAAAGGCAACACAATAAGAATATTTATCCATTTAATAGATAGAGTGATTCAATAGGAAGGTACGTATAATACCTAAGCCAAGCGAGGACGAGTCGCTAGTAGGTATATTAATACGAGATCGGAACTAATTTGAGTAAGCGATTAGATCGTGTGTAAAATTATTATTAATAAATATACAAATAAACATTGTAGTCTAACTAGGCAGAGCACTGCTGGAAAATTTATCTTTATAAAAAAAACTATCTTTCTTAATTTGATAAGCCTATTTTAAATAAAAAATAATGACTCAGAAACACTAGACCGTAATTACGGAATGAGCATGCACGCTCTTGGTACCTATATTATTGTACAACCTACATCGCTATGTAGCTTCAACGTTGCAATCGCGTAGCCCTGGCGTTGCTGCCGTGTAGCCCGCAATATTCACTGCATAGTTCAATTAAAGCGTAGTCATTGACGATGAAATAATGATGCTGACCGATAGAAATGTTTAATTCAAACATCCCTCGCTAATTGGACGCTAACGAGGATATCTCGAGCGGTTACTCTAAACCACTATCTCGTTTGGAGCGCAACGGTCGCCTTATTTAAAGCGAAACTAGTTTTCATCGGCTTGACTTCAATGCACGTTACGTCTATTGTTTGTAAATGTTACGAGTATTTATTCATCTATGATTCTGATTGAAATCTTACTGTAATGATATTTAATTAATGAACATTAATAAGAACATAAATAAATAAGAGTAGGTAAGGTACTTTGGGCAAACACTTCGAGGATTTACCCATAATCGCCACGATGGGCAGGCGGGTTGGCGATCGTAGAGTGTAGCTTCTCGCTCCAGTGACGCTGCTACCTGTCACCGGTTTGTGGTGTTTAGCTACGCATTCAATCGTGATGTTTATACCGCCCCCAATCGGTTGCCAGAGCTTCGTTTGATATTCAGCAGGATGCACCACAGGCAGGTGAGGGTGTCTTGGACCGGAAAGATGAAAGTTCGTTTTAAAGACCACAGCCCGATGACGGGCAGCAGCGTCACCGGAGCGAGGAGCTACGCTCTACGATAGCTAACCCGCCTGCCCAGGGTGGTGATAGATAGATATTCTTTACTAGCTGTGCTCGCGACTTCGTCCGCGTGGAATAGTTATTTTTTCCTCGTTTTTTTTTTACATTTTTCATTATTTCTTCACTCCTAATAGTTGCAGCGTGATCATATATAGCCTAAAGCCTTCCTCGATGAATGGTCTATTCAACACAAAAATAATTTTTCAATTTGGACCAGAAGTTCCTGAGATTAGTGCGTCCAAACAAACAAACTCTTCAGCTTTATAATATTAGTATAGATATAATATTAGTATAGATTTGCACACCAAACAGCTGACTTAAAACTACGCCAACACGACGTTGGCATTGTACCTAGTTTTAAGTCAGTATGACAAATAAGGCGGCCTTATCCTTTTCAGCGATAAGTAAATCTATGGGTAAATCCTCAAAGTATTTCGACAAAGTGACGAACAACTGGACAGGCAGTCCAGCAGTGGACTGCGATAGGTTAATGAAGACTTGTTTTGACGACCAAATTTTACATTCTATTTGGAATACGGTTACGTGCAATGTACACTAACATTACTAACACAGTAACATTGATTCATACAAGTATTCCAAAGCATTCCATTATTGTCCCATTCGCACGCAAATATCCCCTGTAATTATCCCGGGAAGGCTGTCCGGTCCATCGGAATGTTTAAACCGGTGTTAGATTTTCGTTAGGCGACTCATTAATCTCCTCGTAATGGCGGCGCGACGTATCTCTAATGGACGGCGACAAAAATACGCCAGTAATTAATGAACCCACCTCTCCAAAACGAAAATACATAGAAAATCTCTTCACGATTAATGGATAGTTCGGCGAACGTTTTGAGCGGTACGTTGTACTTGGTTTTAAATTGGACTATCATCGCTCTTTGATACGGGATTTTTAGAGCGAAAGCTCTTGTTTTAGATAGATACGCTGGTTTTATTTGTTCAATTTAACGTGCATAGTAAAGGACGTAATGCTGTGTGGTTTTACTCATTTAGTGTACTGTTCTACTCGTATATGTTTAGGTTTAAATAACTTTATTTTCACAAAGACTTAAATAATGTTACTAACATGAGAACCCTGATGAGTAGGATTAGTTTGTGTCTAATTATGAAGATAAACTATTATCTTTGTACTCACACAAAAACACAATCACAACAATTAATCAAATAGGCACAATGAGGTATCAAATAAGTACCAATTAACACAATACCAATGCAATTACAGACCATGCATTTACACCACAAATCCAAAAGAGTGACTCAAATGATCATTAATTATTTTGGAATTAATTGCTTATTAATACAGAACAATAAATTGGTCGGTTAATTAATCACTGGCGGCACCTGTTCACAATGAAGCGGCGACACGTTGCATACTACAGATTAATTACTCGGACATTAATTTATGCTTTACAAGGAATATAGAGATTCGTACACACTTAAAGTGTATCCACGTAGAATATATTTTCAAGGATACAACAGCCTTTTAGGTCAATAGGCTATTTGACTAATCTGTTTTGGCTTACTTGCGATATATTTTAACTTAAACTTGAACCATTTTATAACTATATTCCTAGTGAGATAGTAATGAATCGCTTGCGTAACTGTGTTACGCTATATAATTATATCCCTAGGGATATAACTATATTACGGCTTTATCTATCTTACTGCGACATATATATATTGACGGCATTATAAAAGTCGCAGGATGGGGCTGGCCCCAAGTGTCGTCAGTCTACCTCGATGGAGGGCGTCCCACTCCGCGTTTCGGAGGTCCAAAGGTAGACTACTTCATTAAAAAAATATTTGTGAAAAAATACTTAGCATAAATTTTCTCTGAGATATCACAATAAATGAACGAGTTTGTTACGGCTGGAGCTGGCGTCTAGGGTTGTGGAATCAAACACGACAATTGGGGAAACCACAAACACTTTACTGCTCAGCCACGGTGGACTGTAAACTTCAAACACTTACAAAACAAAAACCATAGCAACTAAAATTCTCTTAAAAACACTTCTAAATATAAAACTATGTACAAAACTGGTAAAAAGGTAAAATCATATAAAAAGGTCGTTCTGTCCGCAACAGAGTTCATACAAAAGGCGACATGCGTTATGTCACAAGCATGTTTTACGTCTTAATTTGTTTGATAGCTATGTTAAATTATTGCGTTAATGGAATTGGATTCATAACAAAAGATGTTACCAATAAAGCAATGTTTTCGAATGAAATTTTCGAATTAAGTTTGCGAAATGGACTTTCCCGATCAACTTTGCAGGCCTATTGCCGTCCCATTTTGCAACAAACTTCAGTTGCGATTTTTCGAATGGAAATGAAAATTTTTCATATTTTATGGATTCTTTCTGGTAACTATGAAGAAACATGCAAATCAAGTTATAAGATCGCCTAAATTGTACCTCGTTTATTTTGTTTGTATCTAGTTTTAAGTAAACTGTTTGGTGTGCAATAAAGAATATCTATCTATCTTATTAAGAAAATGTAAGCTGATTTTGACTCTCCGATCACCGAAAAAAGCGACTGACATCGAAAAGATGCAGATTATTCAGGACTGGGATGGTTGACGTTCTCTGGGGGATGCTTACGTTCAGCAGTAGGGCTGTTGATTAATAGATTGTTAGAAAATATGTAAGGAAGCGACCTATCATCGGTTCGATCCACGGTTGCCAACCCGCCTGCCCAAGGTGGCGATAATGGATAAGGTCTCTAGATGTTTGCCCGAAGTGGCGGACAACTGGAGAGGCCTATGTCTAGCTGTGGCCTGCCATTGGCCTAAGATGATGATGAACATCACATCACAAAATGTATCTATTTCGGCCTTAAAAGTTTTTTTTTCATAGTAGCTCTACATAATGGCTTCTCTACGCCTGATGGAAAGCGAAAGAGAAGCCCAAATCACTGTGACAACGGGAAAGTAAGTTTTATATAAAAATAATTAGAATTATAAATCTACAATCCGATTCCGAAATCAAACGAGTAAAATTATTAGTAAAGGAATATGAACTCACATAATCGCAATACAAACCATCATGAATCTTACATACATTTAGTATATAGGTAGGTACTTATTACATTAGTAGGCGTAGAACCGTAATAGAGTGAAACTTTTCCAATTACATAAAAGTTATGATTACTAAGTAGTTATTTCTTGTACAGAAGTGGTCTAGGTAGGTACTTGCGAAAGAGAAGTGTGTCAGCATTTTTGTGTTTCGATGAAAGGGACGGTAGTTATAAGTACATGAGATAACTAAAAAGAACCCAAGTCATGCCACAGCGCCATCTAGCCTCAAACTAAACCGAAACTTAGTAGCTTAGCTTACCTAAGGGCACTAGACAACTGATAAGCTTACCTAGATACAGTTTTTAATTTTTAAATATAAGCTTACGTGGCCCTTAACATCTGGTATATCTACGATCTTGTTTGTTCAGTTCTATAAAAAGTAAAAAATAATAATTGCACTTCACAATTGACCAAATAAGCGGAAAAAGCATCCAACCGGATAAACCTTTTTAACGTGCCATAAAAGCAACTTTATAATTGAAGTACAAATAAACGGGTGTATTTAAACACGCAATATAAAACGTCTGAATAATTTTATTAAGGCGAAAGAAAGACTTTTGGAGAGGGGAGTCAAAATCACCGTGTTTTACTCTGAATTATCAAATACACCCAACAAGATAAGACGAACCTGTCATAAAGAAATAAGCGGATCAAATCTAATAACGCTTAATTAAATTTTATTAAAACAAAGAAGCTAGCCACATTTCGCTAAGAAATTATTGTTTGACTTATTTCATCACATTGTGCGATGGTCTCCTTTGTTGTAAAATACGCTCTCCGCGGAATCTTATTAAAATTTTAATTAATGCCTACTATAAATTGCTTGTAATTGTTTTGGATGTAAACGGACGGAAATATTACGTTTTTTGGGCAACAATTTTGAGCGTCCATTTGTGCCGTCATTTTTATGTGTTTTGTTGCTCTCAAAACTTTTATATTATCATGAATGCGGAGTGATTTATTAAACGGGGATAAATTTGGGAACAGTGACGTTGTTTTAACGTATTTGTACGGACGCGGATGACATTTCGTATGCCAGCTGCAGTTTTGATTCGAATGTGTGTGCAGGTGACTAATGGATCTCTTGGTTATTTTAAACTATACAAAACATTTCGGAACGACTATTTAAAGGACGTTAAATCTTATATTCATTATTCATTTGCATTCACAGGTTGTTGTTCATATTGTAACGTACGTGGTGAATGATTTTATTAGGTGAATATAATAATCACCTTCTGTATTAAGTATTTTATTTATTGTAACAGTTTTGCACTGCGTTACCCCTCTTCAGCAAATGTCCCCCACCTGAAGAAAAACTCCTGATTGCCCTATATAGAGTATGTTAAGGTTAATTTTTTAATTTTAATCTAATTTATAATTAATTTTATAAGGCCCCAGACTGTATGACGTGGTCGTAGTTAAAAGTATAAATGTGATAATAATATTGTAAACACCATTTTGAAAAGAGCAACTACACGAGTTTCTTGCCGGTATCTTCTCGGTAGAATGCTGCTTTCCGAACCGGTGGTAGCTTCGACGATTTGTAAGTGTTTTTCATAAAAACCTATACAAATAAAGATTATTTTGACTTTGACTTTGACGATAAAAGAATCAAAAAGATTAATGTCGATAAAAATTGTGTACCTAATGGATTAGCTACCATAGATGGTTATTATTTTATGACGGTGTTTACCGCATTGTTACTATAAAATATGTTCTTGTATTATTTATATTCTATATGAACCACTTAACCCTAATGTCACTCCAATTTAATAAAATATGTTAAAGAGAAAATAGTGAAAAGGAGTAAGTCGGTAGGTTTAAGTCTTATTAAAACAGTGACATGACTTTACTGTAACTTACGGAAACAAAAAAGTTCTCACAGTTTTGTAACTATTTCGTATTCATTTGTATCTTTGATTGATTGTTGTAATTATTTGACTGGAGAGACCTTTGTCCAGCAGTGGACTACAATAGGCTGATGATAAAAGGCAACTACACCTGTGCCTAATGTTTATAAAACACTAGGCACATAACAATAAAAATATCACTTGATATACAAAACTAGTCGTTTTAAGTTTTTTTTTATAGTGGCTCGACATAATGGATTCCCTACGCCTGATGGAAAGCGAAAGAGATGCCCAAGTCGCTGCGACAACAGGCAAGTAACTGGTTAGTTACCTGTCAGTTACCACCGCCATGCCGGCCCAACCCTGACCCCCGACGTGTAAGTTTTAAGGTTATGATTTCATCAAAATAATTTGGTTTCTTTACTCTCGTCGAATATTCAAGATATGAATCCTACGTTAGGGTATGTGATTTGTCGATTATAATGCGATTTTCACAGTGTCAATCTTTAAAATTCTGTATAAATATTAAATGTATATCGCAATGGTTTTAGAAGAGAAATAAAAGCGAAACAGAGTAACAAAGAAATAATCCGACAAAGGTTCCTTGTGCATTGTCTTATGGAACACTATAAATGCATTTGGAATGCTTGCTTTATGATCTTATTTCCTATTCTAGACGTTTTAATGTAAAGTAACAGACAGGTTGACATAGAGGGTTAAACTTTGATTTTAAAATAGAAAAACGGCGCTCACATAGTTTTTGCTTCGTACTAAATGCCCGTGGGCACGAGTGATGGATATATCGTTTCGATTCTGTATCAGATACGTGACGTAGCTCTTAGGGTTGGTAGTCTTATAAGGAAAAAGTACATCTCTTCCACCGTAAATCTTCACTAAACATTAGCCCGGGTTCTGGCTTCCGACTCGACTAATAAAAAAACATAAATCGCTTATCTGATTAGCGCCGTGATAAGTAATTAGTTCAGGTAAAGTGAGCTTGCTTTTGCTAATTTGGAGGGTTTAATTTGGAAAAGTAGCTTTTAAAAAGTCTTATTAGAACAGTGACATGACTTTACTATAGTTTTGTGAATTGTATTGGAGGAACTTGAGTATGTCGTACTTGTGTAAAGAGATTGCGTATTTAACGCGGCAAATCGTCGCGACGGGCCACTACGCTTTCAACTTTTATACTTCTAAATATTAGAACACTGCTAACCCTATTTTGTACTCGGTTACTTTCCACGTTTCCACATACAGCTGATATGGACGATGACATACGTTTCCCATCCATCAGCTAAAAAATAAGGGCATTTCATGCACTTTTTTGGCGATGCTAAAGTATAAGTTCACTAGCGACCAAATTACTACGACGTAACTATAACAGGTTGTCATTATTCTGTTGCTACATTTTTTGTAGATAAGTATATCCCCCAAAAATATTTTCTTTGATGTAAAATGTAGCCAAGACGAGAGCGAGACCATATTGCGTGCATAATGCATTGTCAAAAAGTTATCAGATGTCATGAAGATCCAAGCTTATTACAACTCTACACGCCCATAATTCTGTAAGCTTCTTACTTCACAATCACAAACTTAACATATTTGTCAAAATGTGTGGATGGCTGTTTCGCATATAATGAGGGTAACTTTCCTCTTTCACAATAGTTCTTACGAAAGCTCAACGGCCAAGCCACATATTTTTGCAAAGATGTTAAATTTGTGATTATGATGAAATACGCTTGTAGAATTGAGGGTATGTAGAGTTGTAATAAACCTTTATCTTTTTGACATCTGATAATGATTTGACAGAGCACGCAATGTGGTCTCGCTCTCGTCTTGGCTACATTTTACATGAAAATGTTTTTTGGGTTCTGCAAAGTCGTGGTACATTATTTTATTCTATATACCTATTTATCCTATGATAGTTTTCGCAGCGCACGCGTAATTTTTCACGCCATTTACATTATTGCAGTTTTAGGATAGATCACTTACTTTTTTGAAAATTTAATATAGCCTATGTTCACCAGAGATTGTGTAGCTTCCCAACGGTGAAAGAATTTTTTAAATCGGTCAAGTAGTTTCGGAGCCTATTCAATGCAAACATACAAAAAAAAACAGTTCCAATAAATAAATAACTAGGTAATAATAGTAAAGCATACATGCTTTGTATACCGCAATACAAGTGTTAATCTCCTGACTTTAATGTCTAATAAAATGCACCAGCAAAAACAAATTGGGTACTCTTTTGCTTTTCTAACACCATGGCAAAAAGTTTGGCAGTATTGCGAACATAAAACAACGGGACAGATGTTGACCGACTAACTGAATTTTAAACCAATTGCTGTATCGGCCGAGCTGAAAATGTTCTATAGGTATGTACTCGTTTGGATTTTGATGAAAATGCACGGATAGTTTGTGTTTTAATTACTCATGGGAGGTATGTAGGAGAGAAGTTACTGAGGCGAAGAATATCACTAATATGATAGTTTGCTTCTGGCATATGAGCCCATAAGATACTCTTCGAACTCAAAGGATCCTATTTTGTAGGAGATAGGAAACGTGTGTCATTAATGATTATAAGTATGGCATATAATGTGCAGTAAAGTTAAAACCTCGTTAAACCAGTTGTTTGGTGGGAATTGGGATGATGACTAAAAATAATTTAATGTCCATCAGATAGATTAATGAAAAATATTGGATACGTATTTTTTATTTTGCCTCTTGTTCAAAAACTTACGAAGATACATTGATTTTAAATGTCACATGACGTCACGTTAGAGTACAAAATATACTCTAACGTGACGTAGTTAGCCCCCACTCCGTAACTTTAATGCGCTATATCTAAGTATTTTCTTGTTATTTCGACAAAACAAAAAATACGGGTCTTATATTTTTTTATTATCTAAGAGACGGACTAATTATTTTCTTCATTTTCATACCTTGTCATCATCCGTACCTATTGTCCGGCGCATTGAAAAAAATAAACGACCTCGAACGTTGACATAATGGTACGCATCCATCAAATTCAAAGCAAACAAATATGTATTGCGCGATTTTTTCTTTGCATCCAAAAATGACTTCACGGACATCGGTGCAATTTATTGAGGTACTGTAATCTAATTCAAATTGTCGAATTTTTATGTTTAAGAAGTTGTAGCGCAGCAGGCATCCTGTGACTGTATAATTGACGGCAGTTCTATCTAATTATACGAGTATAATTATAGGTAATTCATTTCAAAGGTGACTGACTGACATAGTGATCTATAAAAGCACCCAAACAACTGGACGGATCGGGCTGAAATTTGGCATGCAGGTAGATATTATGACGTAGGCATCCGCTAAGAAAGGACTTTGGTCAATTCTACCCCCAAGGGCACAAAATAGGGGATGAAACTCTATTCAACGCGGACAAGTCGTGGGCACAGCTAGTTATGATATATTTCTGTACTGGTAGCCCTATCTTGTTCGCGGTAACTCCAACGTGCCCCCGATGTAGGCGCCAGCGTGAGTTGCATACATCAATCAGAGACCAAGGAGGGTTCGTTCCATCAACTTACTCGTTGCGACCGGTATTCATTTTGGAGAGGTCAAAAAGACCAACATCGATTCGCAAGTACCTATACAGGGAAATATTTTTTTATCATAGCCTCGCTGAGCCAGACAGCGTCATATCGTCCCATCATCATCAACCTATTGCAGTCCATTGTTGGACATAGGCCTCTCCAGTTGTGCGCCAGAGCAAACATGTGGGGGATTTACCCATAATCGTGACGCTGGGACCGACACTGCTTCCCGTCATCGGCCTGTGGTATTTAGCCATATTGTCCCATACTAAGCCTATTAAGTAGTCTATAATTGAGAATCAAACGAACTTACCAAGTGAAGTTTGATGTCTAATTGTACGCGTGTCTTGACCGAAGATGTTTACATGTTTACATGCAGCAGCACACGATGTGATGCTGTCCTCACCACACTTATAAAGCCTAAGCTAGATATTTAAAAAAAAATAATTAAAAATAAAAAGTGTCCAATTTCCGGTTTGTGCGCACGCCGCCATATTGCGCGCCATCTATCACTCATTATTTTAGAGCAATATTTTTTCGATTAAATTAGGGTTTTTAAAGGGAAGGGTGGGAGTGTAAACATCTTCGGTCAAGACACGCGTACAATTAGACATCAAACTTCACTTGGTAAGTTCGTTTGATTCTCAATTGTACATTGTGTCTATCCCGAAGATGTTTACATGTTTACATGCAGATGTTCAGAGGCTCGAAAAAATAACATCGCAGAGTATAATTGACACAATTACTTTAATTGTTAGGCAACTAATATCTTAACAAAAGAAAATTAGAATAGAATTCTAAATATAAAAGAAATTAATTTTTTATCACACTTCAGTCTTGTTTCTGAGTAATTTAAATACATAAGTATACAAAGAATACATTATATACAGGCCGACTTTTATTATCCTAATTTACTGATTTGTTTGAAATAAAGCATTATCGAAATTACAATTACTTGTCATTGATAAATCTTTTTTATAATATTTTAGAAACATTTTGGACGATTCAGTCCAGCCCGCGCGGTGGGCGGCCGATGTGGCAGCGTGGCGGGTGCCGTGCCCGCCGTACATATTTATATCTATACCACTTTTTTCTAATACATATTTGACCCAGTGGGATAATGTCTGACACATTTTTATGTGGTTTTTTTACTTTGATTGAACCCAAAGTCTGCATTCGCTGTGCCGATGCTAAGGCCAGGAGAGTTATAGTTTTAAACGACAAATCTTTTAATGAAATAGAATCATTTGGGACAATATTGGATAAGTAATTTAACACTTGACAAGTTGTGTTATATTTTGGGACAGGTGGATTTAGGCGATAAACCCCCATAAAAAATCTTTAAATAGAGTCATTTACTGTAATGTCCTGGCCTAACAAAGTAGACAATGCTGAACGATGGCTATTAAGCGTACTGTAACTGGCACCGCTATCAAATTTTTCTTTTTTCTGTTAAATATAGCTTTAATTGTGAACTATTTGCATTTGAAAAATCAATGCCTTTATTATGGCAATATAGCCACCAAGAGCTAATTGCTGAATTATATTAATTAATTGAGCTAGGAGCTAACGAGGCCATTACTATATCGAGGGAACTCTCGGGAACACCGCGCTTCAGCAGCGATTGCCGGATAATTTGCCTGCCATCAGGGTGAGACCTGCGTGCAGTGGATGCTTCACTCTGAAAGGCGAAATTAACAGATTGTAATAAGGCTCGGAATATATTACTTCTGAAACGAGTAACCTGGACCACATTGGGTACCAAGGCTGTGTAGGCCAAAGTGGTACTACAACAATACCCTCCGCTTTGTCATTTTTAATTTTAGGTAAAACTTTAGTGATCAAGCTAAATGGTGGAAAGGCATAAAAATTAAGATTGGACCAACTAAACGTAAAAGCGTCTATAATTTCTGAATGAGGGTCTAATTTCCAAGATGCATACCTAAGGCACTTATGATTTTGGCAACTAGCGAATAAGTCAAACTCTAGGATTCTAAATGTTGATGTTATTTGCTGGAATGCATAATCCCAGTTCCCATTTCGTGTCTACATTTGATTGAAGAGACTCGTAGTCTGCGATAACGTTTTCGTTAGATTTAATGTAAGAGGCCACAAGTCTCGGGCAATACTATTCAAATGTGGGCGTTGAACGCCCCCCATCTTGTTGATATAGGCAATTGCTGTTATATTGTCTATTCTTAAAAATATGTTACAGTCAGACATATTTTGTGCGAACATTTTAAGACCGTAAAAGGCAGCCAATAGCTTCAGGGTATTTATGTGCATAACCAATTGAGAGTTACTACAATTTCCGTTAGCGGTTTTATTGTTACATACCGCGCCCCAACCTGTGGTTGAAGCGTCAGTAAAAATCGTAAGGCGGTAATCATTTGATTGAAATGACGAAAATGACAAGTCGATTTTGTCCCTCCACCAAATAAGGTCATCTCCTAGATGCTGCGGTAGGGACATATATCTGTTATAGTTGTTAGAATAATTCAAAGCCAAGAATTTTTCCCGTTATAATTACCCATTCGTATTTGACGGCGAGACAGGCAGAGGTCAATAACCCCAAAAATCGTACTAATTCCCTTATAGAAATTTTGTTTGTTTTGAGTAATTTACTAGCTAATAGTTTAATTCGTTGTTTTTTCTCAGGTGGTAATGTTAATGACATATCTGTAGTATCAAACGTAAAACCCAGGAATGTACATTTTTTCATAGGATATAATTGACTTTTATTTTTGTTAATAATGAACCCCAGTTTTACTAAAATTTCTATAGTGTTGGTTACATTTATTGAACAATCATGAAAAGAATTTCCAATGCATAAAAAGTCATATAAATATGTAACTGATAAAATATCCCTGGGAGCGTAAATAGTGCAGAACCGGCTTTAGCAACTTAGTAAAAACAAAAGGAGCAGTACATAGACCAAATGGAAGGACATTAAATTGAAACAATTGATTATTCCATGTAAATTTTAACCAGACGCGGTCACTTTCAGCGACTGATAATAAAAAATATGCGTCTTGTAAATCTATTGTGGCCATGAACCATTCGTTATCTAGTAGTCTAAGTCTAAATTGCTTATCGCACGGAGAACACGGCGATATAAACCCGCAATCTAACAACACTGAGATGTATTTATTACGTCAATTTCGTCGAGTGTGTAAGATCTAAGGCTAGGTAATTTCGTCTGACATGGCTCGATAAAAAAAGGAATTTTATATCTTTTAACCCAAGACAAAAGGATAGTATCTTCGGTTATCTTAAGCCACTCGTGATAGAAAAAAAATTGTCTGCCAGCAATAGGTGCATCAATGCATACCTCAGGTGACGAAGTTAGCGTCGCTGGTACTGCTGGCGATAATTGGCGGGTCTCGAGTAGGCCGGTTCTCGCCGGCGGTCCCGCTGCGCACGCGGCGGCGGTGGCGGCGGCTGCGGCTGCGGCGGCGGCTGGCGGCGCGTAGGAGCGGGGTTCGCTCGCGGCGCGGCGGCCTGCGCCCGCGGAGCCCCCCGTACGTTTAAAGTATTGCGTATCGACGTGCTGGGTTGACTGTATCTGCTGGTGTAAGTTTTTAGCTCTGCAGCAGACCTTGATATGGTTTTAAATAATTTTAAGTGTTCAGACAAGTCGGTGCCAAACAAAAAATCGTCTATTTTGGTATCTTTTATGACTTCTTGTTTTTGCTTGCTAAGGGCATTAATAATAGCGAATCTCCTTGAGAGCGACTCCCGGTAGTGGGTATCGCAAAGCAATCTGCCTGCATCACCTAAAGCTTTTATAAGCTCCTGTGGGATAATATTTTTATGTGATAGTGCTATATTCAATGCTTTGCCAACGGCAGCTATGCAACTTGACATTTGATTTTGCTTTTGTTCGCTGTAGGAGTCCTTTTTGGAACTCATTTCACCGAGAGCCGACTTTACCTCTGGATTCAATTTGGGTGCCTTCATATTAGTACAATTTTCTGCGGGTAAGTACAATTTCAAAAGGTCAGATTTTTCTTCTTTAGGTAACCCGTTTACTAAAATATGTTTCCATCTAATTACTAAGTCTTTATGTAAATCTTCACCAAAGGTTTTGTCCTGGGTCGGGTCTGTTCCCAATAATTCCAAAATGTCTGGTTCTAATCCTTGGCTATCATCTACCGCATCCTTTTCTAAGGTGGGAGCTTCGGCATTTGGGATTTCCACTGTAATATGTAGAAATATAACTACAGTTATTAAAACTGTTTTGTGCGAGGGAGACACATAACTGTCACGCCAAGGTATACGATATACGTCCACATACGATATACGTAGGGACATGCATATAATATGTATGTACACAGGCAAGTAAATACCTTAAATAAATTTTATCCACACACGATAAACGTCGGGATAAGTGTCTATCCACACACGATATACGTCGGGATATAGTGTTAAAAACATTATAAATTTTGTTATAAATAGTATCGACATAGTTTGATATCGATGTATACACATAAAATATCCGTCGGGGCATAAAATTAGCTATAAGCCTACTTCTTAACGAAGTCGGAGAAAAAAATATTTTTTGGGGGTAGAATACGAACTCCTAAAAATAGATATTGTAAACACTTTATTAAACAGTCTGTACTTACCAGGTGGTATAAAATCACTAGCTATGTCGAATTCCCGTGGCTGTGTTGGCGACTCACATTCAGGTTCACATCCAGGTATATCATCAGATGATGAAAGCCTTCGTCGCTTACGCACGTTTTTTGACCTTTTTCAACAAACTTTCTACGATATCACTATCGTTGTCTTTACCGGAACATTTTCTTTTACCCATATTTCACAAATTGGCGATAAGGTAATTTATTACGAAAAGTTGTGTGGATCGGACGACACCAAAACGAGTAATGAGTGATAGATGGCGCGCAATATGGCGGCGTGCGCACAAACCGGAAATTGGACACTTTTTATTTTTAATTATTTTTTTTTTAAATATCTAGCTTAGGCTTTATAAGTGTGGTGAGGACAGCATCACATCGTGTGCTGCTGCATGTAAACATGTAAACATCTTCGGGATAGACACAATGTACAATTAAAAATGTATGCATACTCAGCTTATGAGGTAGTCTATAAAAGTAAAAATACTTGCCTGGCAATTGTCAAAATATTTATCACTTTCCGAATTATTCTTTTATCTCAGTAAACGATAAATTCTTGTAAAAAAACTATCTTCACCATCATTTTGTAGTATGTATTGACGTAGTCAATTTACGCATGGCACATACCAATACGACACAAGTGGTTTCTTTATGCCTTTCAGAATTCAATAAAGCATAGGGAACATTAAAGTTATTCATTGTACCTACAGTAATGTGGTAGGCTCACACTCAATACTAAAAAAAAATACAAAACTCAAATGCAACATTTGGTGTAAATGTGTGCTTCCAGTCACTACGGCCTTTACACAAAAGAACAATACAAACCCAAGCCGGTTGAAATGAAAAACGTTGGAAACTTTCGAGTACAGCTCTCGATTCATAAAACTTTACTCTATTCGAAGTTATAACGTTAACTTCATTTGCTGCTACACATTTAGCGAACTGAAACTGTCATCTGTTTTATAGATACAGGATTTAAAACGAGAGCGTAGCTTTTTGTTTATAAAATTGTTAAGACCTGCTTCGTTTTAGACGATTTTTTAATTGTTTAGGCGTATGTTGATTAAAATGAGCATTACACGTACTTTGTGTACGTGTATACTATACCAATATCTATTACACATTAGACGAAGTAATCAAATAGTAAGGGCAGCTATCACATAAATATAATTACTTATGTAGGACTAGCTGTGCCAGCGGCGTCGCTCGCGTGGATATCGGGTTTCAAAAATAACGGACTTCCATATAATACCCATCTATAAGTTTTAAGTTAGACCTCTAGCAATACATTGGTGAAAACCGCATTCAATTCTATGCAGTAGTTTTCGCGTAATGCGCGTTCAAACATACAGGTTTAAATTTCTCGCGTTTTCCCAACACTTCCCGTCACTGCTCCGCTCCTATTGATTGTAGCGTGATGAAAAGTATCCTATAACCTGCCCAGGAGTATGAAGAATAATTGTACCAAGTTTCGTCAAAATCTGTTCAGTAGTTTTTTTTTCTATAACGAACATACAGACAGACAGACAGACAGACAAAAATTTTACTGATTGCATTTTTGGTATCAGTATCGATCACTTATCACCCCCTGATAGTTATTTTGAAAAAATATTTTATGTACAGAATTGACCTCTCTACAGATTTATTATAAGTATAGATTTCACAATAGGATTCTATTTAGCTAAATGGATTTTTTCTAGCCATTGGTGATATAATTACCTTTTTAAACAACTATAGTCACATCTCGATGGTAAATATGACTATAAACAACTTTGATGTTGAATATAATTGATGACGTGAAATAAAAGGTTACATAGACCGACCAGCAACGGCGTAGCGTTGTGTTCCAAGTTCATAAAGAACTTATAGACAACTAGCGACCCGCCACAGCTTCACATGTGTACAATATGCTTATAATTATACACATGAACCTTCCTCTTAATTCCCTCTATCTATTAAAAAATCCGCTTAAAAATCTGTTGCGTAGTTCTATAGATATAAGCCTACATAGGGACAGAGAGAAAAAAAGCGACATTGTTTTAGTTTTCACTCTAGTATTTTTATCACTACCTATTATTTGCATTTACATTTATTTAAAAACATGAATAAGTTTAAATAAATAACCTGTACATTTATTTAAAAAAATAAGGCGTGTTTATAAATTGAAATAAACCGACTTCCATGAAGTTTTACGTACCTTTAGGCCAACAGTGGCCTAGTTACTCGAATTTATTTTACGTTTGAAAACGAAATGTAATTCATTGTTCCCTAGCCCGTCAGTATCGTTCGTACCGGCTAGTATTTACGATTTCCACAGAAATCGCAATGGATTTTTCGTTCGACAGAGCAATGCGATTTTTGCCGTGTAACCCGCTCTGTTTTATCTGGTAAACGAAATATTGTGTAATCAACATGAGCCAGGGTAATTATGTGTCACGGGGGACGTCCGACAGTGAAGTTTACGTAATCGAGAATGTAAATGCAGATCGGATTCCAATTTGTTTATACAGAGGCGAACAGCTCCGAAGTGGCTTTTACCGGTGGAGGCTGCAGTGTTTTGTTACACGGGCAGAGTTCAACAGAATGACGTCAGAGTTCCCATCTTGTCCCACTTTCCAGAGCACAGCTTAACTATGCTTAGCATGGGACTTCTCTTAGATCTTAGTGCAAACAGTTACATCAAATTTTGATCACTTCTGTATCCAAGAAGGTGGGTTAGTGCGTAGATTCCTTGCGCCGAAAGAGTTATGTTTATTCAGACGCAAATTCGATCCTGCGTGAAGTATTGCTTGTGAGCAATGGTGTGAGCAAACGGTGACTGCTAAGAGATGTGTCTATGTGATAGGTCAGCTAAATAACTTCTAGAGGCCTTTGATAAAATGATGATGGAGAAATAGTTAGTCAATTTTAATTGCCTGTTGCGAAAGTAGGTACTTGAAAATGCTCGAGAAACTAACCTTTTCTTTCTTTGGGGTGTTTTCGCCTATGTGTGGCGGAGTTGTTTTCACTTATTTCACCTTTCCCCTTCAGATACAGGACCACTAAAAATTAACATAAACATTTTGGTTACTATTAAGATCAATAAGTCGGTTTTAGTTTGCGTAAATCTATTTTAATTAACCATTACTGTATCCAATATCCATTGCACAAAGCTTCTTCAAATTAATTGCTCTCTCAGAGATGGATATTGACTAAAACCTTAATTAAGGGGATATTAATAAACTGATTAGAACTTGATACTTCTGATCAGTTTATTAATATCCCCTTTATTGAGATTTTAGTCTAGATCTATTTTCATGTCTTGCTTTGCTTTCTTTGTTATATGATAAATGGAATTATGTATACTTAATAATAAAATGTTCCTAATGAGGTAACGAAAAACTCCTTACTTTGCCGTATGTTCTCAATTTAAATAATACTTTATTCATATAGACTTGAGATAAGCTCTTACGAATGGTGAAATCATTTTGAAAATTAAGATATTGGTACAGCAGTCCGAAGTTAGGTAGGGTAGCCACTAAGTACTGCTAAAGTTACAAGTCCGTGAGCAAAAATAAAATCGAATAACATGGTATATGATTAGCTCTTGCGACTACGACTATAATGCCCATTTTACCCAACAAGATCCTAGACAACAAAAAATAAATAGCCCCTAAGCTAAGGGACCCCTTATTTATTTATTTATATATTCTTTATTGCACACCATACAATTTACTTAGAACTGGGTATAGTAGACATTTGTTGTACAATATAGGCCCTTATGCAGCATTTAGATTATTGTATACCAACGAATTAACATCCAAATCTTAAACATTTATTACGTACACTAGACCAACAGGCTAATCAAATAGTACGCTATCTATCACATATGTTACATAAACATATGTTGCACTATTTTCAGGCTAAAAAGCTAGATTAATTTTGTCGATAACACACCGGCGGCTCCCAAAATTGGCCTGCACGTCCGAATTTGCTTAAAGCCGGGTATCCCGTAGTGACAAATATATCTCCGGATAGTTGATCAGCGTCACATCGTGATCCAATCAAAGGGGATCAGCAAGACACGGGATCCGACGTGTGGGGACTTAGCGTAAGTTACGTGTGCCTGGAAGAGACGGTAGCCGGTATAACGTACCTAGTTAATGGCTTCGGCACACGTTGAGATTGAGACTTTATCTATAATTATATAATTATCCCGCTCCTCGCTACCCTTCGGGTATTTCATTATAGGTACACTAGCTGTGCTCGCGACTTCGTCCGCGTGGAATAGTTATTTTTTCCCCGTTTTTTTTTTCACATTTTCCATTATTTCTTCGCTCCTAATAGTTGCAACGTGATGTTATATAGCCTAAAGCCTTCCTCGATAAATGGTCTATTCAACACAAAAAGAATTTTTCAATTCGGACCAGTATTTTCTGAGATTAGCGCGTTCAAACAAACAAACAAACTCTTCAGCTTTATAATATTAGTTAAGATAAACCTCCCTTTTGAATCACTCTATCTATTAAAAAAACCGCTTCATAATCCGTTGCGTAGTTTTCAAGATTCAGCGCACATGACAAGGCGTGAGATAGGCCCTAATTCAGTATCAGTAACTCAGTATCTTAAAACAAAAAAGAAATAAAATATATCGAAAATACATATTATGTAGTTATTATATTATATATTATACATCTAACAGTTTGCACTACCTTCTCCTTTTCTTTAGCTATTGTCCTCTACCTGAAGGTTGTCTGGAAGAGATCGCTCTCAGCGATAAGACCACCTACATTGTACCTACTATATGTCTCTCCCTATACTCTTTTCTGTATATGTTTGGTTTTGTGCAATAAAGAATCTATCTATTCAACTACGACCTAAAGTATATATTTGAAGCTATTACAAACAATTACTAAGTAACAGTATTATTCGGAACGTCGATAGAGGTTTAAAATGGTCACATCCAGTATAATTTTATGGTTAAGGTTGTGGATTTTCGATAGCGATTTCTAAGCGATTACGTGCCTACGTATCCATTCCCATAAAATGGAATGCCGTGTCGGTATTCCACTTAGGAGACGGTTTGAAAGCAAATGTGTAAGGACATAACGATTAATATAATCAATACGTTTGGGTATCGTATCCAATGAAATAATAAAAATAAATTGGTTATTCACTTAATGAAGAAATACTCGACTGTTTATGTGTACCCATTTCATGTCCTAATTAATGCAGAATAATGAGTAAAATGCACTAATTTTCAGTATTTGAAGGTATTTTTTTATTTGACCACGTGAGTTTAGGTTTCGGCCGAAACTAAAGCAACGGCCATACATTCCGTTTCGGTTTCGGCCGGAAAACCAGTTTCGGTCGGACTATAATATTCACGTCATACAGGACCATAGGAACATTGTTTTGTGAAGAAATGGACACACTTGCTATCAACGGCTATATTTCGTCCATTTTTCTGCTAATTTTGATTTTGCAAATACAAACACCTAGACACGGAACTAACGCTAATAAATGTTCAGCACAGGAATATTTGTGGGGATCAAACTCACGTGCAATTCCCTGGTTCACTTAGGTACTTTCATACATACATAGCAACTTTATTGTAATGGTTTTCAGCTATTCCCGTACTGTCTGGTCAGAATACTAACATAAATATGTATTTTCCATTTGACTATTAATAACAAACTATGTTTTTAAAGTGAAATCGCGAACGTAACATGAAACATCATTCCAAAATTTTCAATATTAACGCCAATAACAATTGTTCAAATTTGAATACAGCAAAATTTTAAGTGACATTATTCTCCTTAGAAACCCATCCCCAATGAGAATCCGAACTGTTAACTCGACTTACATCTGCAAAACGTATTTCACCGGAATTCAGAGGCAAACTTTCCCTCAAATTCAACTTTTTTTGTCTCCGGAGGCACGGCCGGCGTTCAAAAAGCTGCGTAGCATTTATCTGATTCTAATTTTTCTCGAATTTCACTAGCGTTTGTGCCCAAGTGGATAATCTTGTCGGTGATTTAATTCCTCACTTCTGAAATAGAATTTTTCACGTCATCTTTTCTATATATAGGCACTCAAAGCTGTAATGAAGATAAAGATTTTATATTTCCACTTAAATGGTTTTAGGTTTTAATCTCTTGTGGGTGTCGTAAGAGTCCAATAAGGAAGTTCTTGATATTTCAGCTTCTCAGTCAGTCACGGGTAGGGTACCCACCCACCTGGCTTATTAAAAGTAAGTAGGTATAATGTGCCTAATTCGAAGTCAATGGTTTTGTTGTACTCTGAAGAAATTTATTTATACCAATGCTAGCTATAACTATAATGTGCTATAATATAGCTATAATGTGCCCGCGACTTCGTCCACGTGGAATAGAGTTTCATCCCCTATTTTATCTACGTATACATGGGGGTAAAATTGATTAAAATTCTTTCCTAGCGGATGCCGGACGTCATAATTATCTACCTGCATGAAAAATTTCAGCTCGACCCGTCCAGTTGTTTGGGATATATATATGTCACCGGAAAATAGCAAGAATCGTAAGTTGATCAATTTCCTAGGTAGTTGATTAACTTCCGGAAAATAATAAACGGCAGTTGAAATGTATTATTTGAAATAAATGAATGAAATGAAATGAAATAATTTTTATTTGGAACATAAAACTTATGAATACTTAAAAAAAAACAAACTTAACTAAAACAATATTATGCATCCAAAATGGCTGTCACTCAGCATAAGCCGCGGCGCGGGCGCGCCCCGACGCTGGTTTTCAGTGACACCAAAAATGAGGGTGCTACATTGTCATGCTTGGACGATTGTACATTGGACCACATAGTGTTTCTACATTTTATATAGGAGAGAGATAATTAGATAGATAAATAGATAAGATAGCGAAGTGAAGTCTGCATAATACATATAAAATATATCGTTAGGTACATTTGTAATACATGAATAATAATTATGAATAAACTATGTTTTTGTAGGCAAGCTATTTCGGAGAAGAGTGTTGCTATAATGATCGGTGCACAGCACGAAGCTCACACAGAAATTTGTTCACCGAGAAGGAATCTTTTTAATTTAATTTTAAACGTAGAAACTGTCTCAGAATTTCTAATCGGCGGTGGCAGGTTGTTCCAGCATTTCGTGGCCGCATAGCGAAAGCTGCCACGAAACGCAGCCGTTTTGTGCTGTGGACATAGGAGACGTTTAGAGATATTTAACGTATGTATTTTAGTAAATTGATCATTTTACGGGGTCTTGCCGTAAAATCATCCGACGAAGGTGAGGTGAACGTTGATTGGTTCAATGGCTCACGTAGCGTTATCCCGGCAACCAATCAGGGACCAGTGTATTAAGTTACGGGTAATAGTGCACCGTTAAATAATACATTGAGCAACGATTGGCCCATTTGAGGACGATTTTACTTGTGTTAAAATCGTAAATTATTAAATGACTATCAGGCTACCGTAAATTGATCAACTAACTGAAATCCATTGCGTTTAATAATACATTTCATCTACTGTTTGTTATTTTCCGAAAGTTAATCAACTACCTAGGAAATTGATCAACTTACGATTCTTGCTATTTTCCGGTGACATATATATATTTATATAACCCAAAGAACTGGACGATAGGCTGATGATGAAATAGGACGAATCGTAAGCAGTTACCTACTTATTAATGTGTGACTGCAAGCCACATATCAAGTAGTATTTTCCACTATTAATACCTACTGGCACCATAATAATACTCGACCATTAAATTAATGGGTCCTTGAAGCGTTATTGAAATCCATATTATAGTCAGTCATCACCAGAAAGTTATTACCATTTTACAGTCGTTCAATTTAAAATGTACTTGCGCTGAAATACACTTTTGTTACGATCGGTGGTTTGGTCATAGCAGCTTCGAGTATAGATTAAAACGTAAACTACGACCCGTCGTGGTGATATTTTTACTTTGTCGGCTAGAGTACTAAAAACTGAAGTATAAGTAAATAACTTAAAGCTGACTTGAAGCTTAATTTTGTTGAAAAAATATAACTTTGCTTGTAGCAGTGGGGTATTTCGGAGATCTACTACAAAAAACATGCATGTTTTAAAATAATCCTTACTCATAATTCCATGAATAATTATAAATGAGAGATTAACTCATAGAATATGACAGACTGACAGACCACTCCATCTCATCCTGTGGTTATCTTCGGCGGCTAAGGGAATATCAGGAAATTGACATTAAAAGAGGCTTATGTCCAGCAGACGATGATGATAGTCTATTTACTAATTAATTATAGTTCAATCTACTCTACAAATCGCGACTGATAAATAGAATATGTGAGCTTCACATTGCATTCATTTTATTCTATTTGATTCTATTCTATTCTATCTTAACTAATATTATAAAGCTGAAGAGTTTGTTTGTTTGTTTGAACGCGCTAATCTCAGGAACTACTGGTCCGAATTAAAAAATTCTTGTGTTGTGTTGAATAGACCATTTATCGAGGAAGGCTTTAGGCTATATAACATCACGCTGTAACTATTAGGAGCGAAGAAATAATGGAAAATGTAAAAAAAAAAACGGGGAAAAAATAACTATTCCACGCGAACGAAGTCGCGAGCATAGCTAGTTTATAATATTAGTAAGGATTTGAAATTGTTCAACAGTTACTAGTATATTATGTTCAGTAGTCATTGTGACCAAAACGCATTACAAATTATGAAATAGGAATATTATATTTATTAATTCAAAAGGTTGTTATTGTTAAACCGATGCCCAAATACTTGATTAATCGCCTGACCCTTAATATAAAAGCAATAGCTACTGCTATAATTTCCATCTGCCACTTTAATTTTATATCATCATCATCATCAACCTATTGCAGTCCACTGCTGGACTTAGGCCTCTCCAGTTGTTCGTCACTTAGGGCAAACATCTGGAGGGTATGTATATCCATAATCGCCACGCTGGGTAGGCGGGTTGCGTTCGCAGGACGTAGCTTCTCGCTCCGTTGACGGTGCTGCCCGTCATCGGTCTGTGGTCTTTAGTTACGCCTTTAATTGTGATGGTTATACTGGCACCAGTCGATTGCCAGCGCCTCGTTTGTTATTTTGCAAGATGCACCACGGGCGAAATGACGATAGGCCGCTCCCTTACATCCCATTCATTTTATAGCACCACGATTTTAAACCTACTGAAACTTGAATACGTCCTTACGATCGATGACGCCGCGGCCATTGTGACGTGGAGCGTACTCGTATATTAAAAACATAAACACCGTTCTAAGGGCTAAGTACTTGAACACTTCCTTATCGGCGAAGTAAAGAGCGGGCCGACGTCACGCAAACTCGCGATTATACGGGCAGCTCAAATCTAAAGTAGCCTTTTATAATTATTTGCCGAAGAATATTTTAAATTCAGAACTTGAAATAGAACTTTTTACTTCATTTAGTCGTTAGATTTTTGTTTCTTTTTAACAAGTGACATGCCACGCTGGGCCACACATAGCTCCAAAAAAATCCGAAGCTTGCACTATGGGTACTAAAATGATAAACTTTTTTTTATATAGTAGCTCGACCTAATGGCTTCCCTACGCTTGATCGCGAAAGAAGAAGAAGAAGCGAAAGAGAAGCCCAAGTCGCTGTGATAACGGGCAAGTAACTGGTCAGTTACCTGTCGGTTGCCATCGCCATTCCGGCCCAACCCTAACCACCCACGAGCTCCGGAAACTCTACTCACCGGCAGAAACACGGCCCGGAGGTCATTTGACTGCAGTATTCTATAGGGTGGAGGTCCTTCCCCGGATGGACAGCTCAATTTGAGCGAAGATTCGCTATGCCCTACCTCTCTCAAACAATTTAAATACTGTTTTTAAAATAAAAACATATTATACATACATAGTAAACACCCAGACCAACACAAAATGTTTGTACTATGTAGAGATCCAATCCAGGACCCTTGGCTCAGAAGGCCACTACGAAATAAGCCATCGGGCCAGTTATGTTTCTTGTGTATTGGAAAAAAGCGTGGGAAGGAAATTTTCTTAAGTAGGTTCATAAATTAAGTAGATTTATACGCCGTAGTTATTGTTCTTTTTAATGAAGCTTTTGTTGTTTGACCTACCTTGATGTTCCACTAATTACGACCTTAGTTAGTGGAAGTTTATATGAAGTGATTTCTCCTATTATAGGAATAAACATTAATAGGAATAAACATTTTCTGGTGTCGCATCGTCGTACTGAAAATAGATATGAATAATTCTCCATTCTTTTTCTACTAGATATAAAATAGGAAACAAATTATATTATTAATAAATTGCGATGCTAAGTACATTTATTATATATAAATATAACATGTTTGCTCTTTATCTAAATATCAACAAAACGAACCCCACAACAGTTCATCAAACAAATAACTCAATTTTATTGAAATTTCCAATTTCACAACATCCATTATTCGAGTGGAAACGTCTAACACACGCGCAACAGCCTCATATACCTACTTAAAATTAAGTTATCAAACTTCCGAAGCATCTGAAAGTTAAATTGAAAACCATTAAAGGCCAATCATCGTCGAACTTTTTGGGTTCCCATCAAATTACTTTGAATCCGCGACTATCCATTACGTGGAATGGCGTTTTCAAAAAAGCGTCAAGGAGGTGAAACTGGACCAATATATCAAGGGATCGTGCACCGAGACCGCGGCCACGTCGCCAGTGACTGATATGCCCCACTCATTTATAAATTGACCCCACTTTACCCGGGGCCCAGTTAAAGATCGAAAGCTGTAAGCCAACATTTTCCGTCTTGCCAGTGACAGAACAAAATGAGTTGTTTACTTCAGAAGCAGCGGGTGTGAAATAAAAATGCCGGGAAATAAAAACATTTTCGATGCCATACCGGTTGGGTAAATATTTTTTGTACTTTCGCTATGGAAGTTTGCGTAGGCGCGTGACTTTCAAACTTTCGCGTGTGGTGTGAAATTTGGCGATATAATATTTTGCGCGTAATTTGTATTGAGGGTTGTCTTTTCAGGATAACGGGCTGCGCGGGAAACATCACATGGGTACCTACAAATTTAAACTATTCTACTCGTAGATGTTTTATCAGTCTTGTTACGTTATAGCGTCAATCTACGCAGTTAATCAAAAACTAAACCTGCTGAATTGTAGAGTATAGTCTGTACCGATTGCAACTAGGAGAACGCTGGCATAATGAAAAATTTGACAACAAGAACACAATTTTTTATAAAAATTACCATGTATTCTTGTTGACAAAAGTCTGGGGTTGTGCCTGCACCAAAATAATATTTTAGTTTTCGGGCACACGTTATGAGATCGCGCAGCTAAATTTCATTGTTTTTAATACAAGTTTAATAAGCATTTATAAAGTATCATTACATTTATGGAATTAAATTTCCTTGACACAAGAGCTTTTACGCGATAGCATTAAATTATCATTTCCAAAAATACCAACATTACAAAGGAAATCAATAAAATGATTTCTACAATATAAATTTGCGAATATTTTGTAATAATTGCCTAGAACATATCCTACCTAAATATTAAATGTCCGTAAGATTTCCCAAACACAAACATTCAACATATTATCGTCATAAGTGCGTAATATTACGCGTATAAACGCTGTACTGCTGGCAAATTACCCTCCTATTGAAACGTTGGAACTCATCATTTGCTCCGGAAAACTCGCGCCCAACCGTGCGTATCGAACGCTTATAAATTGCCATTACATCGTAGACGAGAAAGCATTGAAATTCCACCAATAAAGTTGACTGAACGGGATCTCCTGCCAAGTCCCCTGTCGATATGTCGATAGATCCCTTGGGAGAGAAAGATGTGTTCCACTTATTCGAGAATCGACTATTTTATTTCACTCCTTTCTGCTTTCTGGAGTCGTATCACGGCAATGTTTTACAGGGAGCGCTCGCTCGCGTAATTTAAAATTTAAATATCGTCACATTTTTGTCTCGGCCACGGAAATTTATAGCCATAATATTTCTATGAGCAGGTAATGTTTGCCATGATCTTGTGGGGGAGTTTTTCTCAATTGCGTCGGAGCGGTGAATTTTATTATATCTTCTACAGCTACTATATTTGATATCATCTAAATAGGACGTCATAAGTTGACAGCAGCTGATATATTTTAGGCGTAGATTTTTCCATATTATTCTATGATGACAGGTACATAAGTATCAGACGTCACAAACACATATTTCAATCGTAAAGTAATAAGATAGGATCGGAGTATACTAGGATACTAATTAGGGACCAGGATTGAAAGTATTTTATAAAATATGTAGGTATGTTTTATTTTCAACCCAGAAATTATGATATATTTTAACATTTCACTGTTTTGGATAAAACAAAAATGTCATACCATTTAATTAAAAGTATGAATGTACAAACGTTATGTTTATTTTATAGATCAATCGATATTAGCAATTTTCAGTGGTCTGGCCAATCAATAAGTCTAGTAATTCTATAAGTAAAAATCAAAATTAATGCAAAACTGATAAATGTACTAGTGATAAATGAAAACTGACAGGAGACTGAAAAAGATAAATATTACTTAGATTTAGCACATACTTTTGGTTACCATTATTATATTTATTGAAATAATTATAATACGACGCATTATTTGCGATGTTGCCTCCGCCATTCAAAATGTGTAGTTTCGTGTTACAAATACATAATAATAAAACATTTAAAAAAGTGAATACTTAAATATTTTTAATTTTATATTTTATAAAAAAAATGAATGGCATGTAGGCAATCCAGGGAAACAAAAGGCATGATAAACTATAAAAATGGGGCCTTTGAAAAAAATGTATCCTTATAATGAGCATTTTTATTAAGTCATCCCAAATCAAAGATCCAGAACATCTGATGTGAAACTGTAAGGGACTAGCTCCACTATAAAATTCATAGAAATGACGTTTTAGTAAAGGTTGTTCAATCTGATCGGCATTTTCGACTGGCTTATAAAATCAAAGAAAACTTTGATAGTTCCCATGTGTGATAGTGTCAATCATCACTATAATAAAGAAGTCGCTGGCAGGAGCTAGTAGGTAGTGAATACAATGCTTTTAAGAAAGGCTAACTTAGATGAAAGGAAGGGTTTCGACGAACACTACCATTCGATATCAATAGGCTGTCACTATTTTCCTATACACAGGTATGACAAGGGATAATGGGTAACAGTTTCTGTGAAAACCTCGTAAATTTTGTACTCCTAATAAATTGGCTACGCTGGATTATATCCAAGATAATTACAGTAAAATTAGGAAACATGAGATTAATTTCTGAAGGCACGAAAGCCTTGGGATTATAATTAAGCATGATAATCATTTTGACTACATAATTTATGGATATACCGCGGGATTGCTTCTCTTTTACGTTTTATTTCTTTGTCTACTTATTTTACGCGTTAAAATTTTGTAGTGGTGAGAATACTTTCCTTAATCTAATTTTAGAGTAGGTAGTAATTGACTATGGGAATTTTTATTTATTTATTTAATTTTTATTGAACATAAAGCGAGAAGCCCAAAATCGAGCACAATGGCGAACCCTGGCTGATGATGATGATGATGAACATAAAAATAAATTACAAAAGCCAGACTTAATGCCACATAGGCATTCTCTACCAGTCAATCATTGGGCTAAGCAGAAACAGTTAAAAGGTTGTGTGCTATAAACATACGCAGGATAATAAAATGACTCAAAACAATAAGATGACATGAAACCGCTTACCATCAGGCATCACATTTGCTCGTCTGCCGCCTCTTGCATAAAAAAAAAATGAAAATCATGAAAAGGGCAATAGTGTTTACCTGGGTACAAATAAAACCTACTACGGTCACCTCTCACCTGTCTTGTCCGTATGGTTTCCGTATTTAGAATTCCTATTCTAAATTCATTGTAGAATTAGTTTTGTAGAACGACTAAGGGAATAACAGAAATGGAGAGCAGCGTTTACCTAAGTACAATTAAAACCTTCTGAGCTTTCCAATCTGCCTGCCATACACGGTGACTAAGGCCAATCACAAAATTATGACGAATTATTTCATCTTTTTTTTCTATGTATTTATTTACAAAAAAAAAATGTATCTAAGTAAGTTTATCAGTTGTCTAGTACCCATAGTACAAGCTTCGGCTTAGTTTGGGGCTAGGTGGCGCTGTGTGGCCCAGCGTGGCATGTGTTGGGTTATTTATTTATTTATCTATACTTATAATTTTTTTTTGTCTTACCGGCGGGTGACTTTTACTTATAGGTAAGTAGGTAATAAATATATTTTTGAATAGGCTCCTACTATACCTACAGTCTACGATCTTATCGATTTGTTCATAAGTTTTCGTTCCGACAGCGTAAATTATATCAACACGTAATAGTCTAATTAAAATACTACGTCTTATAAGGCTTTGTTATATAATTTATAGCCGTTGCTGTAATTAAAACTTGTTTGGTTTCATTTAAGAGTCGGGTACCTCCTAAGATAATAAGAAACCGTAAAACTGAAAAGCAAGACTGGTTTGGGTGGTCGACTAAGTAAAGTAGTGACCTAATTAACTAATATTTCATTGCATAAATATCATGACATTACTTTGCCTCAAAATTGGAAAAGCCTTGCAAGATTCCGTTAAAATTTTCGTATCTTGTTTAATAAGTACAAATTATTTCATGGTTAAAGCACTAAGCAACTCTTTGATGTTAACCTTTGCACCCCTAAAGAGAACTACGCATGTAGTCTTGAAAAGAAAACTATACATTTTGAATTAGAGGCTTCGCAAACCACAGACTTTCTATCGACCGATAGTTTGGTCGGGCTCATAATCAGTATGAAGATTAGTTGATATCAAATCGTTGCAGTATGTGAACTTGCATACATCTTGAATCTAGCTTATAAACATTGTGCAGACTTCAGAATCAGCACATGTAGTGTGGAAAACTGATACACTTCGTAGCGGTTCCGGACTCATCCCCTATCAGGACATGCCTGTACAACAATATTTATATCCTGGGGATCACAGATAGCTAGGATAGGCAAATACGTTCCTGGAAATTTTAAGCAAACTGAAAGGTCTGCTAAGTTTCCTGCAGTGGTTGGGCAACCACATAAATGTCGACTTACGGAAAGTGACTCGGACAAACTAACTAATTACTATGTTTTATCCTTGATATATTTATGTGCTAAAAACGATACTACACGGTACCCTACCATACTTAAATTTAAGTACAAACCGATAACAAAGCTCGGCAACAATTTAAAATAAGTGAGTCATTCGCTACGAAACTTACGTCGAGTTCACGCGATTCCGTCACTCCCTCTACAGGGGAGACAGGGGCGGATTGTGATACGACGGCAGTTACAATGTATCAATTTTGCAAAAAACAAGGAGAAAATATTTTATTTTATATATTATTTTATTTTATATCTTTATTGAACAATACAGTAAAAATGGCGGACTTAATGTCATGTGGCATTTTCTACCTGTCAACCATTCGGCGAGCTAGAAAACGTGGTAATAGTATATTAGATGTTAACAAATTGATGCCGGCAAACAATAGTTATTCAACATGGCAGTCCGTTTGCTTCGCAGTCAGCCATGAACGTCATTTAAATAGGTAGGACTTGGGCTTCTCTTTCGCTTTCCATCAGGTGTAGGGAAGCCATTATGTCGAGCCACTATAAAAGAAAAAGGTTGAAATAAATTACAGTTGTTGAATTTGGTGCCAAAATCCTATGCTTCTGATGCTGAAGATTTTGTAATAAAACGAATGGTACACAAAATGTTAGGGCTCTGGTATACTCCGAACATACTTAATACAACATAATTATGCATAAGAAAAAAAGATATTCTCCAGTAGAAAGACAAGAGTCTCTCAATGGGGATGTAGGAGTTATCGAAGTTCCGGAGTCGCATCCAGCCCCTGTCTACCCTGTAGCCTTTTGTAGTTGGACACCGACAGCACTCCGTTTGCCAAACACAATTGTACAAGTTGAATATTCGTGAAGGTCGTTATGTTGGAGGAAATTACTGAATAAATTCGATTGACTCCGCCCGGCTGCGGGTCTGATCGACGGTTCGCGTGCTCCCGCTAACACGACCTCGTAACTCGCTTGATAATTCTTCGCGTATTTAAAATTATCTGATAAAGTCGAGTGTTCAAATATTTACGTGCTGCTCCGAACAAGGTTTTGGGTGGTTATTAACGCCTGCTTTTGATGGAGTTGTTGGTTTTGGTTTTTTTATGCATCTTCATTTTTTGTTTGTAGGTCACAACTTTTAGGTGTTTCTAGTTATTTTGGCCATTTCCTAATACGATAACGACTTCATATTGTTTGCGAATAATAAAACTCTATCCATTTCTCTGCATTTGTGTTTAGATCAATTATATCAATGTATATGATTTAATTGCATGATTAAACGAATTTATAAATGACTAAACGTAATAATAACTAATAAACAATCCTACTAACCTAATAAGCGATAGTTATTCTTATTTTATGTAGAATAGTTTCCTTACGAATGTTGCAAAGCCAGGAAAAGTCCTGTCGACTATCAATTATTACTGCAATTCCCCTGAATTGCCTAGATTGGAAACAGAACTATTTAAGGTTATGACGACGGTATCCTCTCCTCTCATAAGTTAAATTTCCTCAATATACACGCAAGCGTTTGTATTATGAGATTCAATTTAACTAAGCATCGTAATTTTAATAAAATACTACGTTTTATGCACAAACGCACACATACAAATAAAAATAATTCACGCAAAACGCGTGATATAACGCAATATGGAGCGAATAAGCCCATGGTTTATGTAAATGTTCGCTTAAAGCGCTGCACCGCTGAGAATAAGCTACGCTAACCGCTTTTTATTACTAAATTAACAGCGTAAAAAGTTTAATGTCCCACCAATCCTTCGATCTAATTTTCAATTATAACCCAGACCGCCGGCGGAAAATTGAGGGAGCCTTTTAAAAATGCAAAAGTATCTCCGGTGAAAAGATGAGACGACGGTGATGAAGCGATACATTCAGTTAGCCGCGGGTAATTATGTTGAGGAGAGAGGGCATTTTACTGGGAAAATTAAATGAAAACACTCGCCGTATTCTGTGGAGACTGTACACTGTACGTGTAGAGTTACATTTTTTCGATGCAATTATCCAAGCTTGGGCTTTGTCGGGATTAGGTTTAATAGAGGGACGGTTTGAAGTCTTTTTTAATCGATAAAAGACTGCTTTTATCTAATCAATGGACTAAAAATTGTTCGCAGTTGTTGCATACTATTTTAACGGTTTTATTTACCTTACCCCGTCTGTTTTCTTTTTGAAACCTTTGTTTTTGTTTATACAGGGTAAGTGATTTGATGCTAAAGTGATTAGCATGGGGACTTATTTTATTAAAGATGGCCTACCAAAGTGGATTATTACTTTGCCTATTATTATACCAATAGACAGATAAGTAGATTTTTGGGTGAAATTGTTAGCCCAAGTCTCCTTAGCAGGATCTCATTGGTTTACAAATTTTGTTGTTTTTTTATATTGGTTCAGTATAGTGGCTTCCTTCCGCTTTTCCGTAAAGTCTTATTACAAGCGTACATGTTTGTTACGTTCGCAAAATGACAAAACATTATGCGAGCGTAACAAACATCCATCAAAATAAAGTAAATAGGATTAAACATTCGTACTACAAGTACCATTTATTCCAGAATCCAGAGCACTTCCGTAGATGCTCCTTATCACATCTGACTTTGAAGAGTACCTATTATCTACTTATCTATCATGATTTTGCAACTAAAACTTTACAAAACTTCAGTGTTCGTGGTCGCGTGTAACGCGAAAAGGCATAAATATTAACTCGACAGGTGAAAATTCGAAAATTATGCTAACTACCTCCAAACATTTTCTTCCTAATCTCCTTCCGATGTTAAAATACCTCGAAGGTGCGCTCAACAAAATTAAGTCGGCCTGCTGTTAATATCGTACTTGTGAAACATAATGAGTATTTATTATTTAGATGTTCACCTGCTCTGTAAGAGTTTAATTAAAACGAGAATATTAATTTTCGATTTCATTAAAAGTGAAATAAGAAACGTACGAGTTGCTTTGAACATTCAACTTATAAGTACATTTTATTTAACAACTAGCTGTGCCGGCGGCGTCGCACGCGTGGATATCGGGTTTCAAAAATGACTGACTTCCATAAAATGGTACCTAAATTTTAAGTTAGACCTCTAGCAATACATTTGTAAAAACCGCATTTTGATTCCATGCAGTAGTTTTTGAGTGATGCGCGATCAAACATGCAAATAAAAATTTCTCCCGTTTTCCTAACGCTTTCCGTCACTGCTCTGCTCCTATTGATTGTAGCGTGATGAAAGTATACTATACCATGCCCAGGAGTACGAACAATAATCGTACCAAGTTTCGTTAAAATCCGTCCACTAGTTTTTTTTCTATAGCGAACATACATACAGACAGACAGAGAGACAAATATTTTACTAATTGCATTTTTGGCATCAGTATTGATCACTAATCACCCCCTTCTTCTTCTCTCGAGTCGATGACAAAACGATTTTATGTACCCCCTGAACTCTGTGCCCTGAACTAAAACCCCCCCTTTGTTGAAGTTTCATCAAAATCCGTTCAGTAATTTTAGCATGAAAGAGTAACAAACATCCATCCATCCATCTATCACCCCCTGATAGTTATTTTGAAAAAAGATTTAATGTACAGAATTGACCTCTCTACAGATTTATTATAAGTATAGATAGCTTTTATTCTATGAATGTATATTTTGTAACCCAAAGTGTGAAAAAATTCCTAATTATTACACCGACAGATCCCGATTCGAAACTTCACTTCGCGGATGTTTTGAAAGGTAACTCTATTGCCAACTGTGATAAGATAGATAGGTACACCAAATAGTTGACTTATAAAACTAGACGCAAAGATACATTAACGTACAATTGTGTGTATCGCTTTTGTGTCCTTTATTTTTCGTATTCTTTTTCGTTATCTCACGGAAAATAACAAGGAGATGATACTGAAGCTGTTAATTCACGAAGCCAGCCAACAATGCCCAAGCAACACCAAATTTACTTTTTTGACTTGAAAACTTTATAGGCAAATGGAAGAGCAAGAAGCAAAACGTAACAGGTGAGTAAACGTTTTAATTAAAACGGTCTTATGTTTCAATAGACACTTTACACAGAAGACTTTAATGGACACGAATCGGGTGTTGTATTATAGCTGCCGAAAGGGTGAGGTCCAAATGAGAGGCGCCCTGAGATTTACGTATAGAAAACGGATTTACCCTTTTTTTATTCTGTTTTTATTTATACCGTGCTGTGTGACAAAATTGTTATTCGAAAAGATTTTGCATATCGGCATTTCAAAGTTATTTCTTTTGTATTCGGACGGCATATGGGGTGCGTTAAGCTTAAAGTGCGGACGATATGAAGTTTTTGGGTTCGATTGTTTTTTTAAATTGTCTACGGTCTAGGTATTCTGGGAGACATTCCCAGACATCATCTGGTACACATAGTACAAGGTAAAAATCCAGTTTGAGACCAGGTCGTTGAAGGGAACTAACGGCGCTTATTTACCTTTTTAATTAATTCGCAAAAAAATATTTATTTGTGATTTTTTTGTGATTTTACCAAAATGGGGTTTCTGAGGATTTGCGCTTTATCATTAATGTGTTTGCAAATCTAAGGTCAAATTTTCTAAATGGTAAATTATTCAATATATTTAATATAGACTATACTTACCTATACACAGGTATATCCTGACCCTTAAATAGGAAACTGTGGAAACATAATGATGAAATAACATGACTATTATCAAAACAGATGGTTTTCTATATGCCACTGAAGCACAGAGGTTAAAAAATATCCTTAACATAATGAAATAGCTCCTATCACTTGCATTTATGCAAAGAAAGGGGCGGCGCGTTATAAATTAAAAGAAGACCATTGGAAGCTCACCCTCCACTTTATGAACCGGGGTTCATTTAAAAACTTCATTATAACTTCACGGGCGGGTACCTGCGTGTACTGCCTCCATGTTTTAGGGTTCCTTATAATAGATTTTTTGAATGGAACCCCTTTTGTTCTACATCAATTCGTCTCCGTGTTGAAATTGTCTTAAAGATTGTACATTGTACGCTAATGCCATTATTATGAAATCAACCGTATTTTCAATGAAAGCGTTTATCTGAAGAAAAATTTAATAATAATCATCATCATTATAATCTAATAACTATCTGGTCTAATTTTGCTGATTGTCGATATTTATACATATAGAACACTAGCTGCTGCCCGCGTGAATATTCGTATAAAACATAGCCTATGTGCTAATTCAATAAGCTATATTACTGTAAAGTTTCATTAAAATCCGTTCAGTAGTTTTAGCATGAAAGAGTAACAAACATCCATCCATCCATCCATCTATCCATCCAAACAAACTTTCGCATTTATGATATCAGTAGGAGTAATATTAACCCAAAATTAAATAGTCAAATTCAGTTTCTATGCTAATGAATTGTTTCCAGACCCAAAAAAATGCGGCAGACCCCGACTCACATGGATAGCTGCTATGAATAAGAACACGAAACACAAGGTGTGACAACCCAAGACAGAATGTCCTGACGAAGAATGACTAGGGGATTCAACCCCAAGTGATGGGACCAAGGCTAGGTGGATAGAGAGTTGCTGTGCTACTAAGCAAAAAAAATTAGTACACTATGCTACAGTGCTGGAACAAGCGGCGATAAAAACACGTTATACAGTATTATGATGGTTTTATTATTTAAAAGTACATAATGCGAACCGATGAGGCTAATAACAGATCACTTTTATCCTTATTAATGAACTGCCTGAATAAAATTGCTGTTAGTTTAATGAAACAAGTAGGCAGAAAACTTTAATTGATTTTGATCGTTATCGTTACTATTTTAAGGTTCAAAATGAGGCGCGTTATGGAGCACATCTTGAAAGAAAAATTAAATTAAAAGTATCAAAATACAGAAAACATTTACCTTCTACGGATATAGAGTAGTTATTGGTGTCCACAAAATTATCGAAATGCTTTTTGTGATATTAGCAACCACTATTCAGCTTTCTGTCTTTGATGAATAAATAAATACCAGACAACATGATATACATTGCTCCGACCCCAAATTATGTAGCTTAAGCACTTGTGTTAAGGGTATCAGAACAACGAAGGTACCACAAATACCTATATACTTAAAAATACAAACATCCAGACACGGAACAAACACAAATGTCACACAATCAATTTGTCAATCCTTTGTTCAATAGGCAAGGATCATTACCGATTGAGCCACCGAGCCTGTCGAATTTGATCCTTGTAAACACAGATTTTCAAAGATCTATATCTTAAGGAGCCAAATAATAGCAGGCTAATCGGCTACCCCTTTCCTACTATAATCCCTTGCAGACTGGCTCAGTGGCTCATTTGGCAGTGACGACTGCCTACTGAATAGTCTCGCGAGAGCATCCGTGTTTGTTTTGTGTCTGGGTGTTCATCATCATCATCAGCCCATCACAGTCCACTGCTGGACATAGGCCTCTCCAGTTGTTCGCCACTCAGAGCAAACATCTGGAGGATATACCCATAATCGCCACGCTGGGCAGGCGGGTTGGCGATCGCAGGGCGTAGCTTCTTGCTCCGGTGACGCTGCTGCCCGTCACCGGTCTTTAGTATTTAGCTACGCCTTCAATTGTGATGGTTATACCGCCACCAGTCGGTTGCCAGCGCCTCGTTTGTTATTCGGCAGGATGCACCACGGGCAGGTGAGGTTGGCTTGGAGCGAAAAGATGATAGGCAGCGGCCTAAAGGGAGCGCCCTTACATCCCCTTAAAACAAAGAATCATTCAATTTGGTGCAGTCGTTCGAATGTTATGGATGGAATGAAATTGGGTCAATGTATCTGTTGTTTGATATTTATTTATACTGCAATATACAAAGTCCTGTAAGTGATGACACTGTTAACAATGGTAATATCCTAAATGTACTTAGATTTTGTACTTGTTTCTGTTTAACAAATATTTCAGTTGTGACAAAAGCCTCTTCCAGACCACTTTAATTCTGAGGTAATCCCTAGGCTCTCGAGCTTAAACTTTTTTTAAGCTTAAACCAGCATTTTGTTTTAGGTCATTTCACATCCAATGGCTTGTCTTACTATTTTTTTATGTTTCCCATTGAATACCGCTCCGTTACAACTTGTAAACTTGAAATTTTCAGTTTTATAAAAAATCAGGGAAAACTTTAAGCATCGTTTTGGTATTTATTATAAGGGGAGTTTACTTAACGTTTTAACGGTAACGTTATAGGTAGTTTAGCTTCCTTATGTAGTGTACATTTATGAGTATATTCTCCAACATTCACATAATATGAATATTTAGGGTTTGTTTGATTTGTTCGTACCTATCAAGTAATCACTGAATCATTAATATGGAACTGACTGTTGTCACCAAATATATAGGTAGATAGGATGTCTGCACGTGCAAAATATTTTATGAAATCTCCCTTCCAAACCAGGGTCATGGGTTCGATTTCCATTCAGAATAAACATTTATGTGATGATCATTTGCGTCTGTTCTGTATCTAACACAGAAGCAGAACAGACACAAAATGTTCGTCACACCTATGATATCATCATATTGTATTAAAGTATAGGAGTTAGGTTAGGTGTATTATTCGTGCTACGATCGTTGATTCCTTTTTCAAAACATAATTACTTAGATAATTTATAGGTATACGTGCCTAAACAAATAGACTTGGTGTACATACGGGTCCATTACATAAAATCCATGTCTCACTCGGCATGTTTTTTGTTTCATTTCTAGTCGCCGTCAGCTACGTTTAAAATGTTTTTCCAATCCAATTACTAATGTGGGTGTAATTCAATTTATCTGTTGCATTTGCTGAACAAATTACATTGGCTACGTCGGGCATTCAAAGTGCAGTTGAGAGAGTGCACTCATTTGAAACGTCCATTGTGTATGTAGGACCGGCTCTATTTGAGAAGTGTCGGCTCAAATAAAGGGAACAGTACACAAACACTTAAACGATATTTCCCTAGATGCATTCGCTTTATAAGTTTGTAGTTCTGAAAAAAGCATTTCTTTTATAAATTGATGCTTTGTTGATTTCATAGTCAAGCAGGCAGCCACAAGAGCAAACCAAGCCAAATCTTGTAGGTACTATGGGTACTAGACAACTGATAAACTTACTTAGATACTTTACATAGCAAACACCCAGACCAATACAAACAGACATGAACATAATTATGTTCATGCACACAAATATACCTACTGTGCGGGGATCGAACCCACGACTCTCGGTTCAGGTAGAGGTCGACACATCGGACTAGTTAACAAACCAATAGGACATAATAGATTATTATGGCTAAAAATTGTAATTAGTCCATCTTTTAGCTTATTCAAAAATAAAAGACGTAATTTTTATTTGTAAATTAGACTAAAGATTACAAAGTTATAGCCATGAAATTATGCGTGACGTCACTCGGTGAGGCATTTTTACGGGAGGGAGTGACGTCAAAGACTCCTAACTTATGATGCCATCTATCTTTGCTATTTTTTATTCGAATGAAAAAAAAATTTAAAAAAAAATGAAAAAAAATGATCTAAAATACGGACTAAATATAATGTCATTATTTTGACCCCCAAAACATCCCTATTATTTTAATGGTTCTTGTTAGTTTTGTACACTTGCATAGTAGTGAATTGTATAACAGAGTATAGGTATAGTATATCCGATTTGGATTCCTTATTAATTCATTGTTACCTTAGGTGGCTTGGTGTCCTAAGATAATATTATGTATTTACCTAACTATAAACATGTGGCTAAAGGTGGGGTGCCATTTCGCTTGCCAAACATGTCCCTTTTTCATCCCACTACGTAGATATAGTATGTACTAGTATTTGTTTACCCAGTCTAAGTTAGTAAGGCTAACTAGGATAACGTTTTTAAGGTTTTATTAAAAAGGTAGGTACAAACTTTTTGTCATTCGCCCATGATCGATTCAGAGGTTCCAACCCCTAGGGATGTGTGTGGACCAATGTGTTTTCCTTGAAATTCAAAAGTCATCATCTTCTTAGCGTTGTCCCGGTTTGTGCATTTAAGCCCAGGGTCCGCTTTGACAATGATCCTAGATTTAGCGAGTCTGGTTATTACATTGAAGCAACTGCCATCTGACCTTCGTAACCCTCAGAAAGGGGTACCAGACAAATTTGGATCATGGTTACACAATCAGAATTAAACTGGATGTGCAGGTTTCCTCACGATGTTTTCCTTCACCGCTAAGCTAGTGGTATAAACCGCACATAGATTTTAGAAAATCCAGAGGTGCGTGTGCGTGAATTCGAACCGACGACCTCACGTGTGTGAAGCGACGATCTTGCCACTAGGCTACCACGGCCCCTTGAAATTCAAAAGTACGTTATTGAATTGCGAACCTGATAAAAGAGGTAGCTCGCCTAGATTTAATATATGTTTTAATGAATTGCAAATTTATTTTCAGTTTAATAACTACATAGTATAGAACAAAGTCGCTATTCGTGTCAGTCCCTATGTATTCATAGATCTTTAAAACTCATCGTCATCATCATCAGCCTATTGCAGTCCCCTGCTGGATTTAGACCTCCCAGTCGTTCGCCATTTAGAGCAAACATCTGGAAGATATACCTATAATCGCCACATTGGGCAGGCGGGTTGCTTATCGTAGGATGTAGGGGAGACCGAGGGTAGTTGAAACAATTTTAACATTTTGTTTAATAAATATTATACTATAAGGAGAAATATCGTGATATTAGTACCAATCGATAGGTCATTCGTTAAACTTGCCAATGCATTACATAAAGAAATTGCAAGCGTAAAATTTAGTGGTGAAAAATCGATTTAACCGAAACAAGTCAACTTGTTTCAACTCCCCTCTTACCGAGGTAAGATGAAACAGAGGCTGAGGAGAGTTGATACATATGATTTCGGAGAAGTAATAAAGGCTGTAATATAAAATTATGATAGAATTTAAACATATTTATTAAAATAAACCTTTAAAGTACGTAGCAAACATTTTTATTAATATTTTGTACTGATATAGATATCAGTTAAGTAGGTAACTATAGGTCATAACGTCCTATTCGTAACATTAATTATTAAAAGAGATTAAGTATAGAAAAAATAAACAAATTAACAAACCGTTTTACGTAATGAGTCTTGGATCAATATTTCTTCAAATACAAGTTTCAATAATTTTACAAATGTCAAAAATATCATGAAAATAAAACACATCAGTCTGACAAGCAGTTGCTTTATTTTCATACATTGCTTTCTACAACTGTAGCAAACATAAGAAAGTTCTCCATTAGTGCAAGCTTCATGAGCCCAGTTCTTGCATTTTAGACACTGCACCCAATTTTCTTTGACTCTGCTATTTGAAAATGGCTATAAGCAACAAATGGAAAATGAATCTTCGTCTTCTGAGCTGTCTTGATTTGCTCTTTATTTCTTGAGAACCTTTTTAGTTTTAGTGCCTGGTCTTGAACCTTTTTTTTTTGTTTTTAGTGTTCGCTAATCGACGTTTTTTCACTTTTTTCGTTTTAGCTGCTTTAATTATGTTAAAGCACCTATCTTACTTCATCCTTCGGGAGTGTCGGTGAAGATAGCGGATTTCACTTAGATGGACACAGGATCGATGGACTCCGAGTACGAGAATCATGTAAAATACTGTTTGCAAGGGGATGTTCATCACTTGTGCTAGAAGTGCATGGCATGAGATCGTCAATTCTTGAAATTTCTGTTAAGTTAAGGTGGGGTGGACCAGGACTAACTTTTATGTAGCAAAGTTGCTTCTTCTGCTGTGAGATCATTATATGTATTTTGCGACTCGCCATTCCTCTGACAGTCTTTCTTTTATAATCAGTAGGCATTCTAAAAGATTATAAACAATGTAAATCAATAGAATAAACATTTTTGTGCCCAGGATTTATTGAAGTGACTGTTATCTGACATAAAATTGAAAACGAGGAGAGTTGAAACAGCCTGTTTTAAATCTCCTCAGTAGGAAAAATCCTCCCAATTTGTATTAAATCCACAATCAATAAATAAGTATACAGAAATCAAACGTCCCGAACATAAATAATAAATCTATAGTTATTAAGCTTTCGAAACATATATAATTTAAAACAAAATACAAAATCCTTAGCAAAATATAAGCATCGTAATAAAACGTTAAAAACTTACTTTTCACGATTTTAGTCGCATGGTACGCAGAACTCCACAACTGCGCGGCTTGGGCCTCCGATGTGAACTGACAAATCCGCGGGTGGAGGAGAGTGATTAAAAAGCGATAGAACCACCTCGCTAACAGTTTTTAGTTCTGAGAAATTCGCACTGTTTCAAATCACCTTTGTTTCAAATACCCTCGGTCTCCCCTAACTTCTCGCTCCGGTGACGCTGCTGCCCGTCCATCACGACTGGCTCAGTGGCTCATTTGGTAGTGACCTCTGCCCTCTGAGCCAAGGGTCGTGGTTCGATTCCTGCACAGTACAAACATTTGTGTTCATGAACATGTCTGTTTGTATTGGTCTGGGTGTTTCCCATGTATAATATGTATTTATTTCCAAAAAAAATGTATCTAAGTAAGTTTATCAGTTGTCCAGTACCCATAGTACAAGCTTCGGCTTAGTTTGGGGCTAGGTGGCGCTGTGTGGCCCAGCATGGCATGTCTTGGGTTATTTATCAGTCTGTGGTATTTAACTACGCCTTCAATTGTGATGATCTTTAAAACTACACACCGTATTTTTATGTGTTTTGTGTAATAGATAGAGTGTTTCAAGAGAATTATATGTATAATACCAAAGCAAAGTGAGAGCGGGTGGCTAGTTAATAAATATGATTAAATCGAATCGAATTGATAACGTGAGTAAGGGAGGCACTAATTTTGAACTACAGTTTGAGCTTTAGGAATAAGGAATCTACCTTAGCAACGAATTGACGATTGATTTTTAGTAGAAATACTTATGTAGATATATCGTAATGTTGTTCTACTTTTTATTCCGAATACGGGACGGGACCCGAGGGATCTGCAAAAACTTTGTTTGGTACACCAATTGTTACTCAGGTGGAGATGCGGGCCTAAACGAAAGAATAGAATAGAAAAAATCCTTATACATAATTATAGACGTTGACTTGTAGCGAAATGGTAGGTTGCTCCCTTAGATACAATCCCCTTTTCGCTCCAAGCCAACCTCACGTGTACGTGGTGCATCCTGCCGAATAACAAACGAGGCGCTGGCAACCGACTGGTGGCGGTATAACTACCACAATTGAAGGCGTAGCTAAACACCACAGCCCAGTGACGGGCAGCAGCGTCACCGAAGCGAAAGGCTACGCCCGGCGATCGCCAAACTGCCTGCCCAGCGTGCCGATTATGGGTATGTCCTCCAGATGTCGCACTAAGTAACGAGCGGCTGGAGAGGCCTATGTCCAGCAGGGGACTGTAACAGGTTGAGGATGATGACATATAGACGTGAATTAAACGCTTATAAACCGTCAGTACAACACTACTAACAATCGGGTTAGGAAAATTGCTTCTTTCTCGAAGAACTGTATTCGCAAACGTTACTATGCGTCGCGCGGATGCACAGGTTCTCAAAAACCTATTCATAGAGAACCCTTGAGGCCGGTCGCCATTGTAAATGCCTAACTTCACACAGTTTTCATAGACAAGTATTGTTTGTAAATGCGCTGCAAAATTACGACCATCTTTCTTGGTACAACGCTTTTGGGCAGTGTTTTTGTCATAATGTTTTAATAGATAGAGGGATTCAACAGAAAATTGTTTAAATGTGTTAAGCCGGGGCGGGTCGCCAGCTTATAATATTAGTAGGATTATGTAAAGTTTTAATATTGTTTTTTTTCGATATGATAATGTTCTTTTTTAGGGTTTCCTATTGTTTTTCAATAAAGTAAGCTTTAGCTTCATAGTTTTAGGTACTAAAAGTGTGGTTAAATCGGAATACCGTAAAATGCATGTTTCATTCATGTTATACGAACAAGAGAAACACAGCCGCTAAAAAATCACGCTTGTAGCTTTTTGTAGGCTGTGTTGGATGCTGTGTTTATTCGCACGCTGTGATTCTTTTCGTCTAAAAGTAAAAATATCCATGTGTATGTAGAAAAGCAAAACGGTTTCACAGCGGCTATTTTATTTGGTTCACGACGAGCATGCTGCGGAAAATATTTGTTTGCTCTGATTTGGCATACATACAGTGAAAGATACTTTTATGTCATCCCTTACGGATTGATTTTGAGCACAAATTATTTTACTACAGGTTCTTCTATCTATCTACTGCTGTTTATCTACTTCGGTTTTATTTTGCACTAGCTGTGCCGGCAGCGTCGTACGCTTGGATATCGGGTTTTAAAAATAACGGACTTCCATAAAATTGTATCTAAATTTTATGTTAGACTTCTTCTACATTGGTGAAATCCGCATTTAATTCCATGCAGTAATTTTCGCGTGATGCGCGATCAAAATACAGATAAAAATTTCTCCCGTTTTCCCAACACTTCCCGTCACTGCTCTGCTTCTATTGATTGTAGCGTGATGAGAAGTATGCTTTAACCTGCCCAGGAGTATGAAGAATAATTGTAACAAGTTTCGTTAAAATCCGTCCAGTAGTTTATTCTATAACGAACATACAGACAGACAAACATTTTACTGGTTGCATTTTTGGCATCAGTGTCGATCACTATTTTCCCCCTAATAGTTATTTTGAAAATATATTTCATGAACAGAATTGACTTCTCTGCAGATTTATTATAAGTGTAGATTTCTATTATTACCTAGTAAAGGACGTCTTAAGATACCCCGTTTCGTTTTTTGTTTATAAAGAGCTCGGAAAATTAGATTATTTGTTCCGTAAACGAGGTGAAATGTTAAGCAACGTAATCCTGGATTAAAACGTCTGCTTTCGCGAAGTAATTTAAATACAATAATGGAAAAAATACGGCTTAATTTGTAGGAAACGTCGATATGTGGAGTTTGAATGAATGGAAAATTCTTTTTAATGTTTTACGAGGGTTAATATTTGACATGTGTACCCGGTGAAAATCGAATTTTAATTACAGAATGTTCTTTTGTGTGTTAATATTTAACATTGTGTCGTGGTGGGTTTTCTGATGGAATTCTATTAAATTATCATCAGCCTATGGAAGTCCACAATTGGTGGGCTCTCCAGTTGTTCACCACTATGAGCAAACACCTGGAAACTATACCCATAATTGGTCCCTTACATCCCATTACATTCCTGTTATTCTATTGAATGTGAATAAACTTAATGTCTAGGGTTTGTAGGCTGATTAGGCTTTGTAGTATTTTGTGTAGTTGCGTACAGCCCCACAAACTATAGCCCACTTATACCAAATACAACTTCTGGTGCCTGTATGAGTTGTAAAATTTCACTAAAATCAATTCAGGAGGTTTTGCTTTAGAGTAACAAACATACAAGGGATGTAAGGGAGCGACTCACCTTTTCGCTTCAAGCCGACGTCAGCCGAATCAGGTGAGGACACCTGCCCGTGGTGCATCCTGCCGAACAACAAACGAAGCGAGGAATGGTGGCGGTAATACCATCATGATAGAAGGCGTATCTAAATACCACAGGCCGATGACGGGCAGCAGCGTCATCGGAGCAAGAAGCTACGCCCTGCGATCGCCAACCCGCCTGCCCAGCGTGGCGATTATGGATACCCATAATCGCCACGCTGGGCAGGCGGGTTCGCCCCCTAGGGCAAACTTCTGGAGGATATACATCCTCCAGAAGTTTGCCCTAGGGGGCGAACAACTGGAGAGGCCTATGTCCAGCAGTGGACTGCAATAGGCTGATGATGATGATGAATAAACATCCATCCAGATATTTTGGACTTGATCTGTACTTCGACATAGAGACAAATTTGCGCATTTACAAAATGAAGTAGGATATCAATCAGTTATATCTAAAGTAAGTAACTAGTTGCATGTTAGTAACGACGATTAATACTCGGTGGACGTAAATAGAAATAAATTGACTGATAATAAAAAATAATACAAAAAAGTGTGAATAACTTCATAGCACAAGTGAATTTCCTCGGGTTTAATATTCAACTTCAAGTCACTCCATTGTGACAAATGGGATAAAAGCAATATTTGCTAAGGAAACTTCTTATAGGAGTCTCAAGTAAAATGCGGAATACAAAAATTGTTATTATTCATATGAACATAAAGGGGAATTCGATATGCGCGAAACGTCTGAAGGGTCCCACTCATCTTTATTTGTTTTAGATTACTTTGGGTTTGGGAAAGTTGGTGAGCACTCGGGAGGGAACACACCATCGGATTTATAAGGGATTTGCGAATAACAATCTTAAAGCGGCGCACGCACAGAAAATAATCACTAAGTTTTTCAATTCGAATTTGGAACTTTTTAGACGACGTTGCAGGAAGTAAAAGATAGATTTGCGATTGCTTTCTACAGGTAGACTAGTTGGTAAAATATACATTGTCAACTTTGGGTTGTTCTTTGATCGTAAGTCTATCACAGTTTACTTCTGGACATAGGCCTCGCCAGTTATTCGCCACTTTGGGCAAACGGCTTTACCCATAATCGCCACACTAGGCAGGCGGGTTGGCGATTGCTGGGCGTAGCTCCTCGCTCCGATGACGCTGCTGCCCGTCATCGGCCTGTGGTATTTAGCTAATACCTTTAATCAGATGGTTATACATCAGTTGGTTGCCAGAGCCTCGTTTATTATTCGGCAGGATGCACCAGGGGCAGGTGAGGATGGCTTGGAACGAAAAAATGATAAATCCTCAGTGGATTTGAATAAAACAAATACATACCTACCTACATTAAGCATTTGAGAAATGAGTTGCGTAGTCCCTGTAATGCTTTTTTATAAATAATTCCTACCAGAACAGAGAGCGAACTGACAAATCAATAAACTGTAATGCAATATTGGTGTTTTTTGTTCGGAAGCACCATTGCGAGGTAAATCGCGTAATGTGATAGCCAGGGCCGCCGGCACAGTGGATTTGAATATTTCATAGGCTCGCGGCGAATGGTACAAGCAGAAGTGGTAAGCGCATAGGAATATTCTTTGAGTTGATTTTGTTACTATGTATCTCCGTACGGATGTCCCGGAAAGTAGTTATCTTCTAAATCTGTAGAGAGTTCAATTCTGTACATTAATAATATTTTCTATACTGATGCCAAAAATGCAATCAGTAAAATTATTGTTTGTCTGACTGTATGTTCGTTCAACAATAACATAAATACAATCAATAGGAGTAGAGCAGTGAAGTGTTGGGAAAACGGGAGAAATATTTATTTGTACCTATGTACGCGCATCACGCGAAAACTATTTCATGGAATTGAATGCGGTTTTCACCAATGTATTACTAGAGGTCTAACTTAAAATTTAGGTAGGTACCATTTTATGGAAGTCCTACATTCACGCGTGCGACGCCACTGAGACAGCTAGTTTCTACTAATTCTGTGGGAAGAAGTAGGCTATATGACTAAATTGTTACTGGGTTTGTCTGTTTGAGATGAGAGTGATCCCAATGCACCAATGTTTGCACATACATTATTATGACGTGTAGATTTTAATAATTTTATGTTCTTAGCGTACCCGCCTAGCCTTCTTGGAGACTCGGGATTGGATGTTGTGGCCTGTAACCGAAATTCGGTCTAGAGTATTATTTAAGTTTAACAAGCGAATATATATTTTATCACTGGAATAATCTCCCACTTTTTCTAAAATATAAATTAAAGGTGACTGACTGACATAGTGATCTATCAACGCACTGCCCAAACCGATGGACGGATCGGGCTGAAATTTGGCATGCAGGTAGATGTTATGACATAGGCATTCGCTTTGAAAGGATTTTGATCAATTCTATCCCGAACGGGATGAAATAGGGGATGAAACATTATTCCATGCGGACGAAATCAGTGGCACAGCTAATGTTAGGTAAACTCTCAGTCGAAGAATTGAGTACATAGAGTTAGATTTTAGTTACCAAAATACCCGAGAACTCATGACGTCTTCACACGTCTCTATCTTGTAGCTTCTTTGTCGTGTCTATGTGTATGAAGCATGGTATTTGCCCCGTATCTTTACTCGAGTGACCATGTAGCTCATTGCCGTCATGCTACCGCTAGAACCCTTTATTTGAAGAAGTCTTTAAGGATGAATAAATCTTAGGCACGGCGAAATCGTAACAACTGTAAGTGAATTTGTAATAACAAAGCACACGAGGCGGTTTTATGCAAGAAACATTTAAAAATTCGCTTTGCGGACTTATGCCATTGCGTTCTTTATAATACAAAGGTATTACGTATTACCCCATTATAATATAATGGGGTAATACGTAATACCTTTTTTTGGGTTTTTTTGGGCGGTAGTTATAAAAGTGAAAGCACATTGCTCCTCTGTTTATTTTAATTATAATTAAGAAAATCTGCACAAAGGAAGTAAATTTATGTCTAAGGTTACTTGTAATAGTACAATACATAACCTAGATTGAAGGGAGCACTGGCCAATGTCTATTTCGTAAATTAGAAAACCACATACCTGCTGGCCACTTATCACTGCACTAGTTTCCACTAAAGCACTAAATTCACTTCACCTATTCCTGCCATGTCGACCCTGGAGCGTATCGCCGAGTCTCTGGAGACCAGCCTGATGAAGCGCATGGACGAATTTGAAGCCCATCTAAATCAGTCAAAAGTGTCATCTTCACCAATCAAGCTTGAGGACCTTCATAAGGATTTCCAAGCGTTCAAGAGCTCTGTTTGGTATGTCATCAAGCTTCTGCGTCAGAACATGGATGAGATCAACAAATCCATTGACATTGCCGAGATGAGGCTCAGAAGAAAGTTCCTGGTTGTGAGTGGTGTTCCAGAGTCGAAGGAGGAGAACATCCAAGAAACAATTATTGATATCTTTCGGGGCAAGTTGCAGCTTAAAGACTTCGACACATCATGCATCAAAGTTTGTCACAGGCTCGGAGCTGCCACTGAAGGTAATACTCGGTCTGTCCTAGTCAAGTTTAAGGATTTAAATAGACGTTCAGATGTATGGAAGAATAAATCTCTCCTGCGGGGCACGGGTGTAGTGCTTAGCGAGTTCCTCACTCGGCATAGGCAGACAATCTTTGTGGCTGCACGCAAACATTTCGGCATGCGAAACGTCTGGACGCTTGATGGCAACATTAACATCAAACTGCCTAATGGGAGTCGTTGCCGGGTCTTGTCGACAGCTGAACTCCACGATCTGATGGCCGAGCATGCTAAGATTGCTGATGAACTGCAACCTGTACGAAGAATGGAGGCTGTGCGGACTTCACCATCAGTGCCAGTACCGAAGCCGCAAAATCCCCCCAGAGTCAGGCGTGCTGTTCGAAACAAGTAACTTTTTTTTTGTGTTTATGTTATATAGCCTTGTCCTCTGTTTGCGGCTGCCTCACAGTCTATTTATTTGTTACTCTTGTTACCTCCCAAAACTTTTCTCTGTCTTTTCTAAGATATACCCGCAACAAGATTAATATTTCTCGTTTGTTTACGTTGTGAGTAGGAATTTTTAATAACTTTTATTTGGTGTCATTTGTCAATGTCAAACTGTATAATATTTTACCGTATGTCAAACTGTCTTGTATAAAAAATCATCGCTATGGTTTACTGCTATGGGTCTCGGATTTTAGCCAAAATGACAAACCAAAGTGATCGACGTTTGTTGATTTTTGTCCGACGTTTGTTGTCCGAATCTTTCTATAATAATGAAAAAATTTAGTTAGCTTGAATCTTGTTTTTGTTTTGTGAATTGATTTTTAACGCCTAATTAGTATACGCATTTTTATTTGATGTAAACGGTTGGCCGGCAGGATGTGCCAAAACTTATAACGGTATATTTGTTTTCCCTTATTTATAAAATTATACCTGTACCTATTTATCTTAAATTTATATAGTATATTATTTTTATAGTATGTCAGACGATGAACACTATTTTTCTTTAAATGAATCTATTGACTCTTTTCATTCAATTACAGACACAGATACACTATGCGAGAGGATTAAGTGTAATCTGGGTGATAACACATTCCTCAATATATGTCATATTAACGCTCAAAGCGTCCCATCTCATCATACTGATCTCCTTGATGCATTTTCTGAGGGTATTGTACATGGGATCCTGGTGTCTGAGACCTGGCTAAAGCCTAACTTAGCGTCAACTAGTTACGGGTTGCCTGGGTACATTCTGCATCGTAACGATCGCACTGAAAGGAGGGGTGGAGGTGTGGCGATCTATTTGCGTAGTGATATCCCTTGCTTTATTTTATCCTCATCTAGCTCCGTATACTCGCGAGAGATGAAATTTCTTTTTCTTGAAATTAAAGTTAAGGGATCAAAAGTACTTCTTGGCGTGGTATACTGCCCTCCGACGGTGGACTTTGTTCAAAGTTTTGAGAACCTACTTGATAAATTCGCGTCCGAATACGAACACCTACTTATTATGGGCGACTTCAATGTCAACCTTATAAATAGCACCCCCCAGTCTTCTAAACTGCGCTCCGTAATCGAATCTGTCAATCTCTCCGTACTTCCGCTGAATCCCACTCATCACAACTCGGATACTGATGATTCGTGGCTCGACCTAATTATCACCTCTTCTCCAGATCTTATTTTTAAACACGGACAGCTTCTTGCACCAGGCTTCTCTAGACACGACTTAATATTCGCTTCTTATAAGATCAAACCTCCAAAACATCGCCCTTTAGTTCGTCACCTTCGAAATTATGCTAAGGTTGATCTCGATAAACTGCGGCAGGATGCATCGGATCTAGACTGGTCCTCTGTGTGGGCGTCGTCTTCAGTGAATGACAAAATTTCTCACTTTAACCGCCTGTTGCTCTCACTGTATGACAAACATGCTCCGCAGCGACCTGTCCGGCTGAGGCGCCCCCCTGCCCCGTGGATAACGAGGCTGGTGCGACTTGCTATGACGAGACGGGATCGGGCATTCCGTTACTACAAGCGTAATCGTAATGATGAAAACTGGCTGTCGTTCAAGAAGGCCAGGAATCAGTGCAATCGTATAGTAAGATCTGCTAAAAGGCGTTATTTCCTTGATAATCTTCTGAACACGCCTCCCGCTGGTACCTGGAAATTCCTCAACTCTCTTGGCATTGGTCGATCCACAGTATCCTCATCAGACATTTCACCCCTCTCTGTAAATGATCTCAATTCACATTTTTCCAAAATCCCTACTCTCCAGAATGACATTAAAGCAAAAACATTAAACGAGATCTCCAGTATGCCGTCTCCTACAATCGACCCTTTCGAATTCTCTCCTGCAACTGAGGATGAAATCCGTAAGATATGCCTCTCAATCAACACAAAGGCGGTAGGCTGCGATGAGATTAGCCGTAATATGCTCATTCCAATTCTTGATGTCTTAGTCCCTCTAATCACTCACATAATAAATTTCTCTTTAGACTCCGGAGACTTCCCAGATATCTGGCGAAAGGCTTATGTGCGTCCTCTTCCTAAAATTTCTAGTCCCTCTCTTCTGTCTCATTTTCGACCCATTTCTATTCTTCCATTTCTCTCTAAGATTATAGAGGCTGTCGTTCATAAACAGTTATCCGGTTTCTTTTTCTCTAATGACCTTATCAGTAAATTCCAATCCGGTTTCAGGCCGGCTCATAGCACCACCACAGCATTACTTAATGTCACCGAAGACATCAGGTTGAACATGGAGAACTCTTTGCTGACAGTCCTAGTGCTAATCGACTTCTCGAACGCATTCAACGCCGTAAACCATGACCTATTGCTAGCCATTCTGTCCCAGCAACGTGTATCGTCTCATTCTCTTGAATGGTTCGCGTCTTACCTTCGGGGGCGGCAACAGGCTGTTCGAACTGAATGTGAGACATCGCTTTGGTGTAATCTTGACTGTGGTGTTCCACAAGGAGGTATTCTTTCCCCGCTCTTGTTCTCTATTTTTATTAACTTTATCACGAAATGCCTCACTTGTTCTTATCATCTCTATGCCGATGATCTCCAGCTCTATAGGTATGGTGCAGCCGACTCCTTTAAAGAGATCACCAAAGCCTTAAATAATGACCTTCAATGTATCCGGGATTGGTCGGTAAGGTTCGGCTTAGCAGTGAATCCTTCAAAATGCCAGGCCATCATTTTCGGAAACCGGCGACAAATTGCTAAAGTCGATGTTAACACGGATTACAACATTTATTTTAATGGTATTCTAATACCCTATTCTCCGTATGTCAAAAATCTTGGCCTATATATGGATGATGCTCTCTGCTGGGACAAGCAGACCGCAGAAATTAGTAAGAAAGTGTCCGCCACTCTTCGTGCGCTTTACAGGCTGAAGAATTTTCTGCCTGTTAGTATTAAAATCCTGCTAATGCAGGCACTTGTACTGCCCGTTATTGACTACGGGGATGTATGTTGCTCGAATATATCGCAAGAGTTTTTAAATAAAATTGACCGCCTCCTAAACAATTGCATTCGTTTCATTTTCGGGGTTCGTAAGTACGACCACATTTCCCATTATCGTTCGCGCCTGAAATGGCTTCCAATTCGTCAACGTCGGAATTTGAGAATGCTCTGTTCTCTTTTTAGTATCCTTAGGGATCCCAAAGCTCCAGAATATTTAAAATGTAAATTTTCGTTCCTGAGTGAGGCTAGCTCTCGCCATCATCGCACCAACAATATTCTCAAACTCCGCACCCCCGCTCATAATTCTGGTTATATGTCGAGCTCATACACCCTGGCAGCTATCAGGCTGTGGAATTCTCTCCCAAGGGATATTCAGTCCTCCTCTAGTAAATTCGTATTTAAGAAGTTGATCCGTGATCTTTTCTTAAGCGATGTCTAAATTTGTTAACACTAGCTACCAGTAGTTTATACGACCTTTAGTTGATGTTTCCGTCTGACTGTATTGTTATAATATATTTATGTGTCTATTATTTAATGTATGCAGTATCCATTATTGTATATTATGTTCTTATCTTATTTATGTTATGTACATAATTATTTTGTAATTATATTTATTTTATATTTTATACTTACACTAAACTATGTATCTTGTACGTAATACTTATTATTGTATAATATATTGTATATATATATGTATGTGTATTACTTGTATATTTGTGCTCATATTTCTAGCAGTTGTTTTAATGTCTATTACCGCACCATATTATAGTTTTCTGGCTCGCCCAATGGTTGACTGGTAGAGAATGCCACACGGCATTAAGTCCGCCATTTGTACTTTCCTTGTGCAATAAAGAATAAATAAATAAATAAAAAATAAATAAATAAATATAAAAGTATTAGCCCTTTTACCAATGGTCTAGTGCTAGGGCCTCTTACCAGTTATCCCACTGGTAGGTGAGTAATTTAATTTTGTATTCCCTCTGCTTTTAATACACAAATTTAACAAGACAATGTTGTATCACTTGTTCCTACGACGTCTTCAGGAGAAATCCAAATCCGACTGGTGCCCAACATTGAGTCCGATTACGTTACATTAGTGTCATTGCGGAAACCAAGTACAAATACCCAAGTGCATAACTGTGGGGACCTATTCCTGGCTCCCAACATAATAATATCATGGTTCAATTCCTATACATTGGTGGCTAATAGGTACCGGGACTTAGGTATTTACATTGTTTCCTAAAGTGTCGTAAGTACAACGAGGCCTCCCAAGTATGTTATTCTGAGGCCCAGCGCTTGGCAGGAAACTTTTTAATACTGGTGGCCCAACTCGAGTGAGTTAAATAGGCGCCAAAAGTGAGGTCTGTGTGTTTCCGGATTTAGATTGAGACTATGCTATCTCATCCCGTGGATGTCGTAGACGTCGACTAAGGGAATATCAGGAAACGAGCAGCAGTGTATACCTGGGTACAAATAAAACCTACTGCGGTCACCACCCCGCCTGCCTGCGGTGACTAAGGCAAACCCCCCAAATGACAGTAATCTTAACTAATATTATAAAACTGAAGAGTTTGTTTGTTTGTTTGTTTGAACGCGCTAATCTCAGGAACTACTGGTCCGATTTGAAATTCTTTTTGTGTTGAATAGACTATAGAATATAATAGAGATAGAATTTATCGAGGAAGGCTTTAGGCTATGTAACATCACGTTGCAACTATTAGGAGCGAAGAAATAAAGGAAAATGTAAAAAAATACGGGGAAAAAATAACTATTCCACGCGGACGAAGTCGCGAGCACAGCTAGTCATAGATAGATAGATAGATACTTTTTAATGCACCAGAATGAAACATGTAGGAAAGATATATAGTACAATGTAGGTGGACTTATCGCAGAAAGCGATCTCTTCCAGACAACCTTCAGGTAGAGGATAGATAGATAGATATTCTTTATTGCACAAAACACAGTAAATACAGTAAAGGTGATACAGAGATGTTGTGGTACAACCTAGGCGGTCTTATCGCTAGTGAGCGATCTCTTCCAGACAACCTTCATGTAGAGGAAGCGTAAATTTTCTGAAGAGAGGGGCAACGTCGTGCAAACTGTTTCAATAAATATACATGTAGATACGTGTTAACTAAACTAATATTATAAAGAGGAAAGATTTGATTGTTTGTTTGTTTGTTTGATACGAATAGTATACAAACATATTTTAACACACAACACATCATATTTTATAATACATAATATACACACATGTAATAAAATAAATAAATACTAGTAATCATCATTATCGTCATCAGCCCACATCAGTCCACTGCTGGACATAGGCCTCTCCCAATACGTAATACTAGTAATAAATACCATAAGAACAGGAAGGAGAGTATTATTAACGAGACAGGAGGTAGGATTTTAGATAGGACTTGAAGACAGGAAGTGACTAAGAACGTCTGATGGAAAGAGGAAGGGAATTCCACAGGCGAATGGATTGGATAGTAAAGGACTGAGAGTAAGGATATTATGCTGAAGAGAGGCATAAAGTTATGGAAATGATGTTAAAATATAGGTAAGAATAAACCAACCTCATCTATCACAGACATGACCATAATATGTGGCTATGTTAAGTTAGCTATTGCTTCATTTTATAACATTAAAGTGCACGTGACGACTTTATAATTAAATTTTTCATCATTCACTTGATCCCAATTTATTGTCCAAGTGTCATTAACTAGAGCCGAGGCGAGTACAATTAATTTGAATATTTCATAAGCTTGCGGCGGTAGTCTGTGGTCCAAACGTTAAACTTAGCCGGAACACTGGACTGTAATGGAATCTATTTCGGTTATTACTAACTTCTACCTTCGTTGTTGAATGTACGGTAATGAATGAAATGTATTATTGTTTTTTACTTATAAAAGACATCGAAATATCAGGCTTGCTCTTGTGGACTTTGGAAGGGATAAAAACAAAGTGCAAATAATGGGTTTTGTCGTATGTCGTAAAAAAAGCTCGTACTGTCGAACTATAACTACTCGTATATTAAAAATACTATATAAGTGTAAGTGGAGTTGAACTTCACTGACGATAATATTCTTATAGATTAGCCAATGTTAGTCTGACGTATGAGTTCAATAAATATTTTAGTGCTTTTCGCATGGAAGACCAAACAAGCAGACTTTCACATTTATGACGTGAGTGGAAAGTAGAAAGGTTACTATTTTAATAAGCGTATTTAACTCATGTTTTTTTTTTTTTTTTATAGTGGCTCGACATAATGGCTTCCCTACGCCTGATGGAAAGCGAAAGAGAAGCCCAAGTCGCTGTGACAACGGGCAAGTAACTGGTCAGTTACTTGTCAGTTGCCACCGCCATGCCGGCCCAACCCTAACCCCCCACGAGCTCCGGAAACCCTACTCACCGGCAGAAACACGACCCAGAGGTCATTTGACTGCGGTATTCTATAGGGTGGAGGTCCTTCCCCAGACGGGCGGCTCAATTCGAGCGAAGATTCGCTATGCTCTACCTCTCTTAATGCTATATTAAATACGCTTATTGGATAATACGACAGGATCTTATTACAACTGTTTCTTTACTGACGACGCGATTTTACATAACATTGTAGTCCTAAACTTGTATTTGCCATATAACTAGGATCGAAAAATTCTAAATCGTATTACATTTCTATGGGCAAACATCCAAACGGTCCAACATCTGAATTCCACATATGAAAGAATCCCAGATTATATTCGGTAGATCGCACAAATCTGTGGCCGTTTCAGTGCTCGTACTAAGCAAGGTTTTAAAAATACATCTACCTATATTTCTATCGAAAAATACAACATGAATTTTAATAAAGCTATAGGTGTAGGTTTATATAATATTATTACACACTAGCTTTTGCCCGCGGCTTCGTCCGCGTGTTTAGATTTTTACATACAAAATTTTTTCCCAATAACTCCGATGAACAACATGAACTTTACTAAAGCAAAGGTGTAGGTTTATCTAATATTATTATATTAGTATCAGTACATAATATCAGACAACATCATCACATACATTGCTCTAATCCCAAAGTACTTGTGTATCAGTACATAGCATAAAACAACGCCTTTCGTGTCTGTGCCGTCGTCTCTGATTCTGTCTGTCTGATCGTGTCTGATTCTGATGCCGTTTTTAATGAAAGATAGAAGGATTCAAGAGGAAGGCTTATTTATAACATATAAAATATGCATAATAGTATTGCACCCGTGCGAAGCCGGGGCGGGGCACTAGTTTATACTAAATGAATATCAGAAAACGGGCAGTAGCGTTTACCTGGGTACAAATAAAATCTACTGCGGTCGCCAACCCCCCTGCCAAGCGTGGTGACTAAGGTAAGGACTAAATCCCCCCAGATGTTTCTCAATTGGGATGATGACTAAAAAATAGTCTAATGTCCATCAGATAGATTAATGAAAAATATTGGATACGTATTTTTTATTTTGCCTCTTGTTCAAAAACTTACGAAGATACATTGATTTTAAATGTCACATGACGTCACGTTAGAGTACAAAATATACTCTAACGTGACGTAGTTAGCCCCCACTCCGTAACTTTAATGCGCTATATCTAAGTATTTTCTTGTTATTTCGACAAAACAAAAAATACGGGTCTTATATTTTTTTATTATCTAAGAGACGGACTAATTATTTTCTTCATTTTCATACCTTGTCATCATCCGTATTCTCATCCGTGGAGGCCTATATCCATCAATGTACGTTAATAACGTCGTACCTATTATTTCATACTGAAAATCTATAAACGTGAGAATGTATTGAACCGCTGGTATTTCTGGTGGTATAAAAATATTTCGGCCCATTTTCGTTTAACAGACTATAAACGGTAGTTTTTTTTTTTTTTTTTTTATCATGTGTTTGTTTTCTAATAGAGGGTTTAGGAGTCCGCGATTTGATACGGACTCAAAAAAAACGGTAGTTGGATGTCACATTTAAGTGCGGTTGGAAATGTCCTGTGGAGATTGCGGCTGTATCAGCACTACTGTTCCGCTTGATGGCGGTGAAATTATTTTAAACACTGAATCGAAACACTAAAACCGAGGTAAATTGTAGTTGACAATATCTACGCTTAAAAATGAAGGCGGTAGTAAAGAGTTCAGATTATCATTATCATCATCAGCCTATTGCAGTCCACTGCTGGACATAGGCTTTACCAGTTGTTCGCCACTTAGGGCAAACATCTGGAGGATATACCCATAATCGCCACGCTGGGCAGGCGGGTTGGCGATCGCAGGGCGTAGCTTCTCGCTCCCGTGACGCTGCTGACCGTCGTTGGTCGGTGGTATTTAGCTACGCCTTCAATTGTGATGGTTATACCGCCACCAGTCGGTTGCCAGCGCCTCGTTTGTTATTCGGCTTACATCCCCTCATCTCCCGTTGTTCAGATAATGTTACATGTTTTTTAAAAGTTTTTTTATAAGATAACGCACTTGTAGGAAACGTTTTGTAGCATTTTGTCTACTTCGCCCATAGAAGAAGATCCGAACAGAATCAAACCAAAACTTTAAAAAAATGTTTCTACCTACTAAATAATTCCGTGCTCCCTTATCATGAAGTAACGAAATATATGACTGGCTCGGTGGCTCAATTGGTAGTGACCCCTGCCTTCTGAACCAAGATGCTGGTCGTAGGTTCGATTCCCACCCGGGACAAACATTCGTGTGATAAACACTTGTGTTTGTTCCGTGTCTGGGCGATTTATTTGTGGTACCTTCGTTGATCAGATCCATAATACAAGTGCTTAAGCTACTTACTTTGGGATCGGAGTAATGTATGTGATGTTGTCTGATATTTATTTATTTAAATTGATTTATATAGATAACTTATTCGTGTAGTTCACCTTAGAAGCGCTCTTATATTCTGTAGGTTAGTTACTAGTTCGTTTGCGAACTACACAAGGTTAGCAGTGCCTTCTGCTTCATCCGCGAAGGGGACTTAAGAGTGAGCGCTTGAGCGACTGTCTAGATATTTCCGGCTGGCGAGGTCATGGCCAGACGTAGGTTGTGATTTAAGCTGAAAATAACTTAATTCTACAACAGTGTTCAACCTACATAATTTATTTTCTCAAATTGATGAAATTAATTCAATTTAGTGTATTTATGGTGTTGGTCCGTATAGTGACGGAATGTAAGGGAGCGGTCTATCATCTTTTCGCTCCAAGTCAACCTCACCTACCCGTAATGCATCCTGCCGAATAGCAAACGAGGCGACCGACTGGTGGCGGTTTAACCATCACAAATGAAGGCGTAGCTATATACTCGTATCATAGGCCAATCACGGGCAGCAGCGTTACCGGAGCGAGAAGCTACGCCCTGCGATCCCAGCGTGGCGGTTATTCGTATATCCTCCACATGTTTACCTTAAGTGGTGAAGTATGTTCAGCAGTGGACTCGCCTTCAATTTGTGATGGTTATACCGCCGCCTTTGGTTGCCAGAGCCTCGTGTGTTATTCGGCAGGATGCACCACGCATAGGTGTTGGCGCGGAGCGAAAAGATGTAGAAGAGTGTAGAGCCACAATACTCTTATTTTCTCATTAGTTTCTTATCCGTTGAAGCAGCGAATTGGATTTATTTATTTTTCCATCAGGCAACGGAAGGCTATACGACTGTAAAAAAAGTCGTAATGTGGTTACAAAAAGGAGCTTCAGCGTAAGCTATTTTCACCATTCTTAATTAGACAACAAACGGACTGACACCATTAATTCAACTCCCGTGCTAGATTTATTATGCTAAAACTAGATTGAAGGAGAATAAAACCGAAGGCTTTTAGATGTACATTCCCGAAATATTTTGATAATGCATGCGTGTATTAATGAATCAACGGATGGTCTCGGCCGTGAGTCTTCTTGAATTATTAAAACCAGCTACTTTTCGATAACAATACCAAAGCAATAAATTGATTTTAGGACTTAAATATGTTGTCGAGATTGGTTATATAGATCTTTTGCTTAAAAAAAACTACATTTTGATTTAGCCGCTCCAACCCGGATAAATAAAATACGCTTTTCCTTAGATTTATTTTCGAATCCATGGTATTTCTTAAGGTTGATTAAAGTTATCGTTGTATTGAAAGGCTAGCCTAGATTTTATAGTACCAGGGTTCGCCGCGTGAAGGCTGCCTTCTTGCACCCCAACCTCTGCATGATATACTCGTATTGTAATAACATCCTTCAGATATATTCTAGAACTATGATTTAGAACTATAATATTATGAATACTAAATGAATAATAAATAAATAAATGGTCAACCTGATTTAAATCGTTATTCTGTTTTCAAAAATTTATTTTAGTGTTAAAAACATAAAACTGTGTTAAAACTGAAGTCAATAACAGAAACGAATGGAACAGTTTTGAAATATTCGGTTATCCAATGACAAATAAACAAGATTTATGCTTTGAGTATTCTGAAAATAATTTGTTAGAAAAGCTTAAAGCTAAAATTTTCCTGTATTCCAAATACCTATATAAAATTTCGATGCTGAATGCGTTTTTTTTTTTTTTTTTTTTTATATTAGCTCGACATAATGGCTTCCCTACGCCTGATGGAAAGCCAAAGAGAAGCCCAAGTCGCTGTGACAACTGGCAAGAAGCTGGTTAGTTACCTGTCAGTTGCCACTGCCATGCCGGCCCAACCCTAACCCCCCACGAGCTCCGGAGACCCTACTCACCGACAGGAACATGACGCGGAGGTCATTTGGCTGCGGTATTCTATAGGGTGGAGGTCCTTCCCCGGACGGGCAGCTCAATACGAGCGAAGATTCGCTATGCCCTACCTCTCTTAAAACTCTCGTTTTCCCTCCGTAACTATAATAGACAGACGATAATTGTATAAATGTAAGTACACGTAATATTTATAAGACTATTAGTACGCTAATAAATATAATTGATTGACTGAACTTTCACTTGATAGAAATCTAAAAAAGGAACCGGGTACGAGTAATATTTAATAATTTTGTTTAACACGTATAAATACGTAATATACTATATAAGATATCTGATATACGTACAAATTTATTTTAAAATAATAAATAAGTAAGGCCACACAGCGCCATATTGTTCCGAACTAAGCTTAAGCTAGGACTATAGGTACTAAAGAACTGATAAAATTACTTAGATAACTTTTTTTGCAAATAAATACATACTATACATATCAACACCGAGACCAATACAAACCGACATGTTTATTCATGCCAATGTATGTACCCTGCGAGTATCTAACTGACTGAAACTATCTGGTCATCAAAAATCTATTCCTGATACCTGTAATCGGTCGAATATGACCACACAATATTAGATTTTTTATACTGTGTCTGAAATACGGACACGCTAAGTGCTTATATAACAACAATCACCTTTAAAATCCACAATATACGCTTGCACCGATCTTAAATTCACGATGCCGCCTCAAGAGCATCCCTCAGAAAGGGAAATACATTTATGTAAATAGACACAGACCGCACCTAGGTCCCGGGCCCTGCTTAATCTTGCAAATTTATGCAACTCGACGACAACACGTCAAACTGTCTTCGCTTCGAGGACGTGATCCAAATCCGATTCAGGGCGTCATTTCGGCCGTAAAACGCTTAGCAGTTGGCACATTTGCCGCATAATTTCGACCTCCTCAGAGGCCAATTTCACTCCTTAATATTCAAAGCCGTTACAAGTTAGATATGTGAACCTCTGTGCGTGAGGGTGGATTGAGATTGTAATGTTGTATCAATGCTCCTACTCCCATTGTGCCGGAGAAATGGATCTGGAATAATTTCATCGTATTTTGATTGTGGATGTTAAGCTCTTGTTGCTACACGGGCATTTGCTTGGGTACGGGAGTCTGGTTTAGAAATTTAATGAACAGTGAGCAAGGTTTTGGTTTGACCGTTGAAACAGTTCAGTCCAAAACAAAATTGTATTATTTTCTTCTTGTTATTGAGTCGACAGCAAATCATTATGTAGAATGAGACCAAAACTCCGAAACGCGGATGGCTTTAACGTTAGCGTTCAGCAATTATTCGCGTGAACATGTATAGCACGTGGGGAACTGGAATAGGTGGGCCATAGTTTGGGGAACGGCACCACACTCACACCTGTTGGCAGAGGCCTTATTTTCTTGTCCAGTCGAGTTTTTTTTGATAGTTACAACAATTTTAGTATTTTAATTGAATTTAGGTAACTTACTCTTATATAGTAATATCCACAATTGTTAGATCCTCACTACCTCCTACACCTACACTCATCACATCTTCTACACCAAGTCTGTTTGATCCACCGATTTTCAGAAGCATTCAAATTCAAAAAAAAAATTCAAAAATATTTATTAAAAGATTACAGGTGTTGGGGTACATTATTTAAGACCTCTCCCTTTAAGCAAAAATATGCCTGTGTTGGGAGAAATCTGCTCTCTATAAGTAGTATTACCTGCACTCGTATTACCTAATACATACAACTATATAGACATACAATCACACCAATACGTATATACATACTTAGGATAAATATATAAATATATAAATATATATATATATATATATATATGTATACATAGATAAATATTTATATAAATAATAATTAATACTCAAATATTTCATGCTTGATTAAGTTTTTTTTTTGTAGTGTAATATTTTGAAGAAGTGTAACACCTAGTTACAATTACAATATTCTCTTTTATGTGGGTTTTATCCAAGCTTCTATTTCCTGATAATCCAACTGGTTCAGCCATCCAATTAAATCAGTTTTGCATTTGATGAGTGGTTCGTTATAAATATTCAAAGTTCTATTTAATTTGTTATATAGGGTCACTGATTGGGAATGATACTGTACACCGGCAAGCTTAGTTCTTACTTTAGGTCGAGGTAAAACTGAGTATGGATTACGCTTCTGCAGGATTTGAGAATCAACTGATACAGACTTATGTTTTTTTAAGATGGTTGTCAATATGTATAATTTCCGAATCGACAGGACGTTCGCCTCTTTGTAAAGTTCGTGTGTACTATATCTTCGCCTTTTGAATAGCATAACTTTAAGAAGCGATCGTTGTGCGCGTTCTAGTTCCAGTAATTTTGTTTTATGGGTACCACCCCATATGGGAAGACAGTAACATATTATTGATTGAACTAAGGACTTGTAAATATATATCAGAAGCTCTCTATCAGCAACATGTCTAAGGTACTTGAAAATCCAGGACAGCTTTCGAACCCGAGCTATCACAGAGTCAATTTGTTTGTGCCATGACAGATGTTGATCGATATGAACACCTAAATATTTTGTAAATGATAACTTTTCTATTTCGATACAGTTACATAGCTTATTTGCTTCGCGGCGACAAGAGTGAGAAGTCAGTTTAAGATTACTATTTGGCTGGGATGTTTTTGCAGGAGAAAAGGCAATGTAATTAGTTTTTTTTATGTTCAATGTTAGAAAGTTGTTATTAAGCCAGTTCATTACCGTCTCCAGTCCTGCTTCAGCCCAGGCATAAGTTTCTTCCCAGCTGGAACTTTGAAAAAGTAGTGCTGTGTCATCAGCGTAGGAAAAAACTCGTCCATTTGTCAATTTTAAATCTGTGAGATCATTAATATATAATAGGAACAGTGTTGGTCCTAGAACGCTGCCTTGTGGAACACCGTAAGTTAGTGTCAACTCAATGTCACTTAGGACTTTTTCATCCAATTTTACTTGTTGGGTTCGATCGGTCAGGTAGTCCGATATAAGATCCAAGAATTTTCCCCTAATCCCCACCTTCTCTAACTTTGATACCAAAATTGGGACAGACACGGTGTCAAATGCTTTCTGTAAATCTAGAAACACACATATTGCCTTCTTTTTCTGATCTAATCCGTTTATGATATTACCTGTCAGTGCTAATATTGCATCTTCCGTACTTCTACCCTCCCTAAAACCATACTGTGAGTCAGAAATAATTTTGAATTTGTTTAGAAAATCAATTAGGCGCTTATTAATCAATTTCTCTAGGATTTTAGAGATAGCAGTGAGTACTGAGATAGGCCTATAGTTGTTTACGTCGTATTTGTCCCCACTCTTGTAGATTGGGTGAATGATTGAACGCTTTAATAATCTGGGAAATATTCCCGTATTAAAACTAAGACAACTCAAGTGACTGATAATTGGTGCTAACTCTCGTTTTGCTAGTTTAATAAATTTTGTGGATATACCGTCCCAGCCTGCTGCGGAGTCTGTTTTTAGATTATTTATGATAGTTATGATTTCATCCGGATCTGGATCTATAATGCCAATCGTTTTACTTTGACTCGGCAAATTCATCGAGTCCAATTTGTATTTCAAGTCAGTATCAGTATTATTAATTTTTTCAGCTAAGTTTTTCCCCACATTTAAGAAATGATTATTTATTACATTTGCAGACTCGACAGCAGAACGTTCTATGTTACTTAATTCGTTGTTTTTCGTTTTTACTTTATTAGTATTTGTTATTGATTTTACAGAATTCCATAGTTGCTTAGTGTTTTGTTTGGTTTTATTTAGTAGGTCTCGTTCATATTGTCTTTTCAGTTTTTTAATTAGGTTATTACAATAATTACGATAGCGCCTATATGTAATTTTAAGTACTTCATTGTGTTCGTCCAATTTTAACTGTTTTTGTAGTTTGTTTCTATTTTGAATGCATCTAAGTATGCCAGAAGAGATCCATGGCTTGATTATTATTTTTTTATTAGGAATTTTTTTTGTTGTACTGTTCAATGTTAATGATGATGATAAAATATTTATTAGTTTTTCAGCTAATTCATTAGGGTCGAGTATACTTAAGAGTTGCCGTAGGTTATTTTTCTGGAGAGTTTTTAATGCATCAGGGTAGTTTATGAAGAAGCATAGCCCTTTCCACAGAGCGTTGAGCAACTTTTATATCGTGGACCAGCCGTACTATGAGCAAACGTGGGCACTTACGTTTTGGCTCTATACATCATAACCGTTAGGACGCACTAGTTGATAACTTTCGTCTTTAGACACTGTGGGATCGACGATGAGAAGACATATAGTTCATTGAACTTTCATCATCATCATTAACCTGCAAACGTTCACTGCTGGACATAGTATCCCTCTCCTAACGATAATTGTCATTTAGGTGGATTTGCCTTAGTTACCACGCTTGGCAGGCCTGCTAACCACAGTAGGTTTTATTAGTACCCAGGGTACCAACGCTGTTGCCCGTTCCCTAATATTCCCTTAGTCGCCTTTTACGACACTTACGGATAGGTTAGAAGGAACATGTAGTTCAGTGACCCTTAATTCCATAGATCACCAAAATGACGGATAGCCGTAATCGATTCAATTCACCGCTCCGTACGTTTGGGGGCGGTTAGCGATGAATATCGGCACAGAGTTACATCTGTTCACAACAGCGTCTTGCGGCACACGAACCAAATACTACGTGTAGGTGTCTAATGGCTTTGAATAATAAGCAGGATATTGGCTTACTGGGAGATCTGGTGGTGCTTAGGTAATAGGACGCTAGTGGAAATTGTACGGTGAACGTATGACCTCAATTGTAACCAATTAAAATATCTATTAGAAAGATGCAAAATAGATAGATAGATACCTCTTAATTGCACCATAAAATTGACTTTAAACTAGATAATGTGTACCATTGTACAAGTTAGGCGATCTTATCGCTATAAGCGATCTCTTCCAGAAAACCTTCGTGTAAGGAATAGCCAGTTAGAACGGGTGAGATGGTGTAGTTAATATTATGAAGAGTTTGTATATGTCACCGGAAAATAGCAAGAATCGTAAGTTGATCAATTTCCTAGGTAGTTGATTAACTTTCGGAAAATAACAAACAGTAGTTGAAATGTACTATTTTACGCAATGGATTTCAGTAAATTCATCGACGTACGGTATCTGAGAGGAATTTAATAATTTACGATTTTGACACCAGTAAAATCGTCCTCAAATGGGCCAATCGTTGCTCAATGTACTATTTAACGGTGCATTATTAACCCGTTACTTAATACACTGTTCCCTGATTGGTTGACGGTATAACATCACGTTAGTCATTGAACCAATCAACATCCACCTCGCCTCCGTCGGATTATTTAACGAAATAACTCCGTAAATTGATCAATTTACTAAAATACATACGTTAAATAATACATTTCAACTGCCGTTTATTATTTTCCGGCGACAAATTATTAGATAAAAATAGAATAAATAAATAAATATATATATATAGTATTTTTGTGTGTAATGAATAAAGTAAAAACTACTGAGCCGATTTCAAAAGTACTATTACCATTAGAAAGCTACGGTCACCCTGAGTAAAATAGGCTATATTTATTGATAGAAAAAAATAGAGATCCTCTATAAAACCCCAGTAATGTAACCGGAAATACTCAAAGTGATGCGAGAACGGGTCGTTGCTATACAATACATATAAGTACACTTATAGGTACTATGGGTACTAGACAACTGATAAACTTACTTAGATACTTTTTTATCCATGCAAAAAATGTTTGCACTGTGCGGGGATCGAACCCACGACCGGGCCACGACCATTAGTTCAGGAGGCAGACGTCACTACCAAATGAGCCATCGAAGCAGTCAAATTAGGTACTTACTACAAGTATTAATGACTAGAAGTAAGTCTCTTTATAATTAAAAAAAAATGTTTAGGCCTGATTTTATGACTTGTTGATAAAACGTTTTGCTTTTTGAGTTATCTACCGGATAACTATCAGAGACTTTATTAGCAGACTGTGATTTCGGTTCTTAGCTTTTATAAGTATTCGGCCTCTGCATTCCGAATTCCATTAGTTCCGAACTTCATCCAATGCCTATATTGCTTTACCACTTGCCAAGAATGTTCCTCTAAACTTGGCATACTTTGACTTTAAATCCGAGGTTTCAAACCTGGGGGGTAATTTCCCCCGCGACGGTAAATCTGATTTTTGTGGGGGTCAGAAAGAACCTAATAATTATGAAAATAAAGTGTGATACTGAAAATGACTGGCTTGAAGACTTAAGAGAGGTAGGGCATAGCGAATCTTCGCTCGAATTGAGCCGCCCGTCCGGGGAAGGACCTCCACCCTATAGAATACCGCAGTCAAATGACCTCTGAGTTGTGTTTCTGCCGGTGAGTAGGGTTTCCGGAGCTCGTGGGGGTTGGGGTTGGGCCGGCATGGCGGTGGCAACTGATAGGTAACTGACCAGTCACTTGCCCGTTGTCACAGCGACTTGGGCTTCTCTTTCGCTTTCCATCAGGCGTAGGGAAGCCATTATGTCGAGCCACTATAAAAAAGAAATGGTAGTGACCTCTGCCTTCTGATTCAAGGGTTGTGGGTTCGATTCCCACATAGTAAAAATATTTGTGTTTATGAACATTGTTTGTATTGGTCTAGATATTTACTATGTACTCGTATAATTATGTATTTATTTACAAAAAAAAGTATGTAAGTAAGTTTATTAGTTGTCTAGCCCCCATAGTACAAGCTTTGGCTTAGTTTGGGGCTAGATGACGATGTGTGGCCCAGCGTGGCATGTTTTGGGTTATAAAAAAAATATCTTCCACGTACTTTTCTAGTCTTCTTGGGCATTCGTTACTGTGGGAGAAATTCGATCAGGAAACCTATAGTTGCTAAAAAGTTTTTTTTTTATTGTAGCCTACCATAAGACGATACGCTAAATCTATAAGAAGTCCCTTAGTCGGCTAACCCAAAAAAAGAAATGGACCGGTAATTTGAATTTCATGGAATTTTTAGAAAGCTTTAGTCTTATCAAAAGATACTTTACGTATCTATCTAGGTAGGTGGTAGACTTGACAGGCTCGGTGGCTCATTTGGCAGTGCCCTTTGCCTTCTGAGCCAAGGGTTGTGGGTTCGATCCCCGCACAGTACAAACATTTGTGTGCATGGACATGTCTCATAGATCTGAGTGTTTTCTATACATAATATGTATTTATTTACAAAAAAAAAAGTATATAAGTAAGTTTATCAGTTGTCTAGTACCCATAGTACAAGCTTCGGCTTAGGTTGGGGCTAGGTGGCGCTGTGTGGCCCAGCGTGACATGTCTTGGGTTATTTATTTATTATTTATTTATCGATACATCTGCAGACCACCTCCGCAATACCCCACTCGGTACTATAATAAGTACCAAATTGAATGACCGACACCGGGCCGATAGTCGCGGCCTATTTGAGTGGTTGGTGACCGCAAAAATTCCATTTTCTGCCCGTAAATGAAGCTTGTCACTTATGAGTACATTGTGATGTGGCGTTGCAATTTTATGGACCATTACGTCGCTACACAGCGGCCTGTGTGATTGGTAAGTGGTGAATTACTTTTTTTGCTCATGAATATTTTATTGCAAAATAGGTTCAATTCGTTTTTTTTTCAGTATTGCTAGTAAGTCCCCATGGATGAAGGGGACCAAAACATCCCAAAGTACCTACTATCTCGAACAGGAGAGTGAAAATAGATAGATATTTTTTATTGCACACTAATAAAAAAATAAATAATTCAACACATGCGACGCTGGGCCACACATCGCCATCTAGCCCCAAACTAAGCCAAAGCTTGTACTAGGGGTACTAGACAACTGATAAACTTGATAAATACTTTTTTTTGGAAATAAATACGTTTAAACCCAGACCAATACAAACAGACATGTTCGTGAACACAAATGTTTGTACTGTGCGGGAATCAAACCCACGACCCCTGGCTTCGAAGGCAGAGGTGAACCAAATGAGCCATCGAGCCAGTCTTAGTTGGCTTAAAATTAAATACAAAAAAATATCATTAGCAAAATCTGAAATAAGAAATACTTGATATCTTTTTTTTTATAGTAGCCCTGCTGGAAAGTTAAGATAGGGGAGTAAAGAGAGCGACTTTGTTTTATACTAGAGTTTGTTTCTTGCTATACTCGTAGTACTAGACAACTGATAAACTGACTTAGATAACTTTTTAAGTAATTATTATGTTCATACAAATGTTTGTACTGTTCAAGGTTCAAACCCGCGACCAATTTGTCAGAAGCAGCGTTTACTACTCGTACCAAACAAAACTGGTAGTCATATACACAAATAGTTAGTATTAAATTAATTTTACACAGCCTACCCACAGTAACATGAATACTACATTATTTAAAAGCGTAACTTTAGTATGTGGTTATCTGGTTCTATAACGAGTGTAACTGCATACACCATCATTAACATCGGCTTCGAACGGCAGTGATTGCATTCATTTACTTGATAATTGGCGTTATGGTAATGATTACAACAAAAGCACACAGCACACTCTCATTTTTAGGGTTCCGTATCCAAATGGCAACAATGGTGAACCACATTAAGATTGTAACAAGAAAATAAGAATAAAATTTAGTGGTATTTACCTACGCCTTCTATCGTGATGGTTTTACCGCCACCAATCGGTTTGCCAGAGCCTCGTTTGTTGTTCGGCAGGATGCACCACGGACAGGTGAGGACGGCTTGGAGCGAAAAGGTGATAGGCCGCTCCCTTACATCCCATCATATTAATGTACAATTGTACATTATCGTGTAAAATTCCACCTAAAAATAATTTGGAAAAAACCTGTAAATAGTTTTACTAAATACACTATTTTTAAAACATAGATCAAAGTTACATTACTTTTGACAACATTTCTACGATCTACAAGAACTTTTACTAGCTGCTACGGAACCCTTTAAGGACGAGGCCGACTCGCACTTGGCCGCTTTTTTTGAACGACCGGCACGAACACGAGGATAATGGCCACTTAACTTCTATATCTGCCTACAGGCCCCCGATAATTAATCCACATAATAATTTTTGTGTTCCCTCGTGTCTTTATCGCGATGGAATAGAGTTCACATTCGCGTGGCCAAAGGATTCGTTGATTCAATTGCAGCTCGGTACGAAAGGTTTTTGCGCATTTTTCATTTTCCTAGGCAAACAGTGCTGTGGCGTGGTCGGGTAAATATTGAGTCAGCGACATACGCTTTGTTGTCGATGCTATTCAGCTGATATCTAGCTCGTTATTGGTAATGGTTGAAAGTGAAATATAGACGTCATTCTTCGTGCGTGAAGAAATTTTGATAAGCCGTTTTCGGAAATGAAAAGTTAAACATTGTCCTTTTTAGGAGAGCAGCATTGTAGGCATCCCAAAATGGAAAGTAAAAGATAAGCGTTATAATAGTCGCTTTTGTCGGTTGTATGCTTAGACCTATGAAACTAAGGGGTAAAACGCTACGGTTTATGTTGCGGTTTTTTTTAATAGTAGTAAAACACTGATATTTTAGAAGTTTTTAATTTATTTATTTAATCTTTATTGCACAATAAAAAATTAGAGTACAAAAGGCGAACTTAATGCCGCGTAGGCCTTTGCATCTCTATCAGTCAACCTTTAGGCTAAGCAGAAACAATTAAGTGGGTAGTGTGCTGCGAAATTGACAAACAAACATACAGATATGATACTAACATGACCTAAAATGATAATAAATCAATAAACATATTAAATGTTGGGACATTATATAAAACTATATAAATACCATAATACGATAATAAGATATACTAATAAATACTATAAAAAATATAAAATAAATAAATACATATACCTTTATAAATATGTTAATGTGTTTTTTGTTTTTAAATACCCTAAGCGAATAGAGGGTGTCCACACTGGGGCCGCTGTAACTTATGCTCTGCAAAATACATGAAACTTTACAAGGTGTCCGAAATTATTTTCTTATTTAAGTTTTTTAGAACTTCAGTAGAAATTCAGCAAGATCTTACAATTTTATTAAATTTCTAACTTTAAATTGCTTATAAACATTTCGTTACAACTACTAACTAGCCAACTTTCTAGAGAAAACTATTTTGACATTCACCAATTCACAATGTGACATAAAGAAAATAAAAAATATTACTACAAAATATGAATCGCATCACGAAATTCGTTTTATCGGACTGTCTGCGAGCGACATGGCTTTGATACGTGATCGGAATGCACGCAATTATGGACGCTTTAAGGAGTGACGCTGGTTCGTAGGAGGCGGTGCAATGGATTTGGATAAGCGAGAAGTAATGTAGCATAATGAAATAAATAAATAAATATCAGACAACATCACATACATTACCCTAATCCCAAAGTAAGTAGCTTGAGCACTTGTGTTATGGGTATCAGAACAACGAAGGTACCACAACTAAATACTTAAATACAAATATGAACACCCAGACACGGAACAAAACACAAGTGTTCATCACAATATAATTATGTTATTGCTAGCTGTGCCTGCGACTTCGTCCGCGTTGAATAGAGTTTCATCCCCTATTTTATCTCCTTGGGGGTAGAATTCATCAAAATCCTTTCTTAGCGGATGCTTACATCATAACATCTACCTGCATTTCAAATTTCAGCCCGATCCATCCAGCAGTTTGGGCTGTGCGTTGATAGATCTCTATCAACATACATATCAATCTGACACTGTTTAATTAATAAGTAATTGTTGGTAAGTTTACTATGTATGTGTAAGGATCCTAAGATTTAGGGAGAATATGTTCTCACACGGTACCATTTAGTGCAGGTTTTGTTTGGTTACGGTTTTAATTTCATGCTTATTTAATCGAAGAATTTATTTTCGTAGTCAATAATTTAATAATATTCTATTATTAATCTTAAATACCTAAATAAAATGATTAAAAACCCTGTTTCATTTCTATTATCATGGTCACCCTAATACACAAACCAAGTCGACGTTGATGCGATGACAATTTGCCTTCGGCATTTTATAACACGTATTTATCTTTCTAAACTGCCGACGCCGTTTGTATACGAGCGAATTATAGAATTTGCCTGCGACATGTATATCCTGGAAGACGCCCCCGTCTTCACCGAATTCTTATCGATTTGTGTTTTTTTTTTAGAACTTATACAAATAAAGTTTATCATTTTAACTTTGACTATAGTGCAGTGCTTAGTAAGACTATAGTGCAGTGCTTAGTAAGATAGCAGGTGGTTGATGTAAAAAAAGCATTTTTCCCTGGTAATAAAAAAACAAAAAACCGGCCAAGTGCGAGTCGGACTCGCGCACGTAGGGTTCCGTACTACTGATTGAATGAAAAAAATTTGGTAATTTAATTTATGATGTTTAAAAAAAAACTACTGTCTAGATTTCATTAAAACTAATTTTGTTAGTAGTTTACATAGTAATACACATCATATATTTTTTTCAGTTTTATAGTTTATAGTGCCCATATTTTAGAAGTTACGGGGGGGGACACATATTACCACTTTGGAAGAGTCTCTCGCGCAAACTATTCATCTGAGAAAAAAATGATGTTAGAAACCTCAACATCATTTTCAAATACCTATCGATAGATACCCCACACGTATGAGTTTGATGAAAAAAAAATTTCGAGTTTCAGTTCCATGTATGGGGAACCCCAAAAATTTTGGATTTTTTTCTGATTTTACTTTAAAATCTTAATGCGGTTAACAGAATACATCTCATACCAAATTTTAATAATGTAGCTCTTATAGTTTCGGAATAAACTGGCTGTGACATACGGACGGACAGACAGACAGACAGACAGACATGACGAATCTATAAGGGTCCCGTTTTTGCCATTTTGGCTACGGAACCCTAAAAAAAGGGGGTTGATGTAAATTGTTTGGCGCATTTATTTATTTTATTTTTCTTTCAACTAAGAACATCCTAGACCACATCATCACTCATTCTAGACATCCTAGACATAACACGAGGTGTCATAGTGGACAAGTGCTTTCCTAGAATGAAAAAAAAACATTCCCACGAACAAAATAATATAAAAATGTATAAAGTATCGTAACAAACTTTCGTGCTACCCTCATGAATGAATAAATACTATTCACAAAATCATCAACAAACTTCGATCGATGACCTAGTAAACACAATTTATTACAAGGACACGAATTAGAGCGGGGTTTTAATAAATGAAGATAATTACTTAGCCGTATATCTGTGCGGTGTCAGATAAAGAATACAAATCACACCTCGTGGTAAGAATACGAGTGTCGCATGCCTCGAATGACGGAATTCTTGAGATTTTTGCATGTCAAATTGTATGGTACTTCCAGACTAGCAATGGCCATACAATCGGCAGAATACCCGTAAAGTAACTAAGGTTGCGTTTCAGGATCCGTTGATGTATATCCAGAGAGGTAGGGCATAGCGACTCTTCGCTATAATTGAGCCGCCCTTCCGGGGAAGGACCTCCACCCTATAGAATACCGCAGTCAAATGACCTCTGGGTCGTGTTTCTGCCGGTGAGTAGGGTTTCTGGAGCTCATGGGGGGTTAGGGTTGGGCTGGCATGGCGGTGGCAACTGACAAGTAACTGACCAGTTACTTGCCCGTTGTCACAGCGACTTGGGCTTCTCTCTCGCTTTCCATCAGGCGTAGGGAGGCCATTATGTCGAGCCACTATAAAAAAAGAGAAATAAAGAAAAAAAAATGGCCTTATCAATAATAATTATAATCATTAATATGTATTTAGAATAATAATTCTTTATGACACGGATATTTCATCAATACTTGATTGATGTGTATTTGATTGAAAGACGCAATCATTAATGTCCACTGAATATTATTCTAACTGACCCCTTGATTTGTACATTTCTTTAAATACATATTACTTACTGCGCAGGTACAGCGATCTGAAGCGGATCTTGGCTTCGGACACATTTTTTTTTATGGCTCGTCAAAATGTATTGTAGGTCTTCTATCTAATGCTAAGCAAACGATGAAGTATAAGAAACCCTAAAAGTGATCAATTTCACGCTTGATTATTAGTGCATAGTGATCGATCTAGATCACACATTCACACAGATGCCGAACTCAAACCAGTATATCACGTTTAAACCATTAGGTATACCTACATTTATATTATACGTTTGTTTTGAATCATATTGCAAATATTTCTCGTTGTACAGTAGTGCTGATAAAAAACCTGCATCGGCAAATTTTTATTCCCATAGCCATTTTAATCTCGTGACTTAAGCCGCGGCGTAAAGTATGAAAATGTATTCAGCTCGCTACAGTACAATGGTGACAGCTGCATTAGTGTTGCCAACGATTTATTGGTTACATTCATCTCCTGTTTGTTTGCTAAACGCTAGCAAATAAACGTCATCACATTACGTACAGTTAGTATCGGATATATCATTTCTAATGCTAATAAAGACGATAAATTTGATGCATAGGTGATGCATAGGGGTGCTGACTATGAATATTTGATGCATATTAATAGTCAGATGAATAAAAATTCATAGTCAGATGACTAAAAAAAAAATTTTTGGTCTTATTGTTTGTATATTGGTTGCTACGAGTTTAATTTTGCATTTGGAGTTTCTTTATAAGTTTCATTGATAGTTCTTAAGTTTTTAATTTCCTGCTAGTGGATACAGGCTGTCATCTATAGTCTCAAGTGATCAGTTACCATCAGATGACCTTCAGACCCGTTTGCCCCCTCTGTCATAAGAATAATAATTTGAAACTGCCGGTGCTTAGATCATGATCGTCATCTCGCACTTAACTGCTGGATATAATAATGCCTCTTCATTTGTTCGCAACTTTGTTCGATTTTGGGCTTCTCAAATCCAGATCTTGGTGTAATATTCTCGAACTATTCTTACGAACTATGTATTACATAGTAGGTATTCAAGAATAGTATTATAGGATTTCGGCAGGTGCATAGTATATTTTTGGCTATTTATCTTGTGCAAATCTATCTGAGTGGCTTACATCATTAATATCACGAATCAGGACAGGACTCTGACCAAGTGAGCGTTGGTCGAATTCACAGAACCTAAGATTTTTTTTCACAGGTGTGCAGATTTTCTCACGGTATTTTCCATCAGCGAGTAGCTTACATGCATCTATTATATCCGTTACTGACTATACTGATAGGTTAGATATTTGCACTGATTCATCCCGTTTTGACTCGCGTTTAATCTGCGAACCGATTTGTTTGGGCTTCGTAATGAGTTCAGTGCACTTATTAAGAATGCCGTTAGTCAAGTATAAAGCCGGTCTACTACCAGATAAAATTGAGCTACTTTAACTTTAGCTTGCATAAAATCCTAATTATTTAGCTTGAATAAAAAATAAACTTATGTAAATTACGGTAGGTACGTAGGTACATTGCAAAACATGCCAAATGTGTAAAAATATATTCATTTAAACAAACGAAACTATCTTCTACTTAAATAGCTTTGCTTAATTAACTTACCTCGATGTTGAAACCAGAGTGACTTAGTGTATTTTTTTGCAAAAATGGTTCTTTTACACAATTATTGCAAAGAAAAATCATTAATCTTAGTGATACTAGGTGTACAGTTATCTATCGCGTTTATTAATACTCATAAAGACACCCCTTATAATTTGAATACAAATTGTTTTAACTGATCAAAAACTAGGTTACGAATACTTAAATACCAAATACTTTTATTGCGTGACTAGACAAAATTCTGAGTTCTTTATAAAACCTCCTTGCGCCAGAGTTGTTGTTTAGGTGACAGCGATTACTATCGAAATAATTAATGTTAATAATAAATTCACGCAATGAATAACAAAGTTTGTGTGATTCGTAACTGTATTTCAAAATACTTAGGTTATTAGTTTGAAATCACAAGAATTTTCCATGATTTATTTATTATTTTAGATAAACATCACTGATATAAAAGTATGATAATCAAAACCAACGAATCATATAAATAGACTGGCATCGATTCAGAACTCTTTAGTAATTCAACAGAAGCCAACCAAAATTTGGCTAGGCTTAATTATTTACGATAGCTTCAAACAGGCTCAAAAGATAGCTTCAAATTTTTACATGAGGATGGATCCCCATTTAAAAATTTTGTTCGATGGCTACGTATTAATTAATGTCATTAGTTGCATATTAAAATATGTTATAAATAGCTAAAAGAGTGCTTGAAGATTTTATAATCAATTCACACTTTTGAATTTCCAAATGAACTTTGAAAGGTCTCGCGCTCTCATTTTGCAAAAATTCGATGAGATTTTTTAAATAGGTGATTTTAATAGTTTATTCTAGCAGCCATTAAATACCATACGTTCAAATATAAGTAGCCTATTGTAAGGCGTAAGACTGAATCGGTCGATAAAAGATAAAACGTAGTCCTATGTCGATGTCCAGACACAAAACAAATACAAACGGTAATCGCATTTGTAAGTGTTTGTTTTGGGTGGGATTATGCCTATACCCTGACCCCTGTGACCTATAGCGCAGAGGGCAGGGTCACAACCAAGGGCTCCTACGGGTCAAACTATTGGTAGACATGTAAAAGAGTAATAAATAAAGTAACGCATATTTGAACCGATCTCAAAAAAGCCTTAGAATTTGTGTTACAACTTGCTTTCTATCTGATGACGAATTGAAATCTGTTTACAGGAAGATTTGTCTCGAAGGATGTCTATGATAGTAGCGATAAAACTCAAAAAGCTGACATTACATTACATAGTATGAACGGCTAAGCCTAGGACCTCTTTGCCAGAGTCCATGTCCCCCGATAGATGTCTTCAAAGTTTCAAGATGAGAGAGAGATGAGAATGAATCGGTTTTTGTTGGGTGAGCACGCTCTAGCACAGCTTCACATCAGACGAGTTGAGGCCAAGAGCTACTGTCGCGGCATTTAAAAAAAAATACATACATATCACTTTGTCAAATACATCATTTTTTTTTAGAAAAAAAACCGTGAAATACCGTGCACAAAACATAATTTTTCAAATCGGTTCACAATACTCGGAGATATTTGGTAACAAACATACAATAATAACAGTCGTATTGAGAACCACCTTTTAGGGTTCCGTAGCCAAAATGGCAAAAACGGGACCCTTATAGATTCGTCATGTCTGTCTGTCCGTCCGTATGTCACAGCCAGTTTATTCCGAAACTTTAAGAGCTACATTAATGAAATTTGGTACGTAAATGTATTCTGTTAACCGCATTAAGATTTTAAAATAAAATTAGAAAAAAATCCAAAATGTTTGGGGTTCCTCATACATAGAACTGAAACTCATAAATCTATGGATAGGTATTTGAAAATGATGTTGAGGTATCTAACATATTTTTTTTCTAAACTGAATAGTTTGCGCGAGAGACTCTTCCAAAGTGGTAAAATGTTTGTACTGTAAACTGTACTTAGTGTACGTGGCAAATGCAAAAAGTCCATACAGATATTTATAAAGAAGGAAATAACTAAACTTTGCGTTTAATGAAACAATATTGATTATTTTTTAATTAGTAGATATTTTTTAATTCAAATGTATGTTAACAGCTCTCATAAATTTAAACTTAAAGTGACCCTTAAAGTTGTATTCGTAATTACATATCCGTGAGAGGTCCACCATATGCTGTGTGTAATTATACAATCGAATTACGCCTATTTAAATGGCTTTCAGTTTAGCACTTTGGATAACATTATACATGAAATTAAAATAAAATGTATACCAATTTTATTGTAGTGAAAGTGGAAACATGTTTTGTAAGTATGTACATAATAATTTTAGATTATATAGATTCCTGTAAGCTAGTCTGCCCGTAATAAGCTTACTTGCCTGTAGAAAATCTATATCTATACTATGGAGTATACGTATGGACTTATAATAAATCTGTAGAGGTAAATTCTGTACATGAAATATATTTTAAAAATAAAGTAACTATCAGGGGTTGATTAGTGATCGATACTGAAGCCAAAAATGCAATAAGTAAAATTTTTGTCTGTCTGTCTGTATGTTCATTATAGAAATAAAAACTACTGGACGGATTTTAACGAAACTAAGTACGATTATTCTTCATACTCCTGGGCAGGTTATAGGATACTTTTCGTCACGTTACTATTAATAGGAGCAGAGCAGTGAAGGAAAATGTTGGGGAAAACGGGATATTTTTGGGATTTCGGGATTCTGTATGTTTGAACGCGCATCACGCAAAAACTACTGCATGGAATTGAATGCGATTCCTTACCAATGTATTGTTCTCTAACAATAGATCTACTAGAGGTCTACTTAAAATTTAGACACCATTTTATGGAAGTCCGTTATTTTTGAAACCCAATATCCACGCGTGCGACGCCGCAGGCACAGCTAGTGTCCAATGTCAAAACTGTCCTTTCCTAAAGGTATGCTTGTAGCGCGGTAAATTGTAGCCGCGCTACGAGCACGAGCAGAGCAGAGCTATGAATTGTCATTGATTGTGATGATGATTATGAATTTTGATATTTAAATTCAATACGTTTTTAAATTCTACCTAACTGTAACCTTTTTGTAAATACGAAGGTAATATTTTCTTCTATATTTGATTAAATGAACCGTTTAGTGTCACGATGCACCTAAACTCGCTTTGTTTATATAATTTACATGACTTTGTTTATATAATTAAACGTTTTATATTTTTATTTTAAATGGTTTCTATTCTATTAAAAATCACACAATAAGTGGTTTAATTAAGTTATTGTAACATAACCTATCACCACAATAACATTTTTAATAATTAATTTCGTTTCATTGCTTCCAATATCAGATCAATTATAGTTTCCAACGTAATTCGATAGTACCCACGTTCCCAACACCAATTATTCATGTAAAGTTTTGTTATGGCATCAAACTGGTTTTCTAATTAGTGCTTTTCGAGAAGTTGCTTAATTGCTTGGTGTAATTGTAATCAATTGGAAATCCCCAGCCGCGGTGTTTCTGGATTGCTACGACATGCCTTTTTTCAAACGAGGTTTAAAGAGAGCTCTTTCCTCACGGTAGCGGCATTGCCAGGGGCATCCCTGGCATTGCAGATATCCATGGGCGGCGTTTACTGTTTAACATTAGACAGGCCGCTTGCTCATTTGCTACTAAAAAGCAATAAAAAAAATTATTTTGTACCTACTCGATGACGGCTTCTTACAAATACTAATACGACAGAAATAGTAACTAGTAAATTTTTAATTGTTAACAGTTTATCTATACTAAACACGGATGAAACTTCTATTCTTTTTTAGTAAATCATAACAAGTTTGAATTCTTTTACTAGCAACAATCTACGGTGAATTAATTTGAATTTCGTGACCAAGACTTAATTATTATTCGCCTACTTCTCTTTACTTTAGATCACTATTTAAAGTCTGATTTTACAATCGCCAAATGTAATTTACCAACGTCATGCCGGCCCGTAAGATGCTTCTTTATGTGCCGTTTAAAAGATTCTATATCGTAGAAAGGTTGCAACACTTGCACTGGCAACGAATTCTACATTTGCGGCAAAGATGAGATAAAAGGGCTATTTTCAGGGTCAAAAAGTCCTATAACCTGCCCAGGAGTATGAAGAATAATTGTACAAAGTTTCGTTAAAATCCGTTCAGTAATTATTGTTTCTATAACGAACATACCGACAGACAGACGGACAGACAGACAGACGGACAGACAGACAGACAGACAGACGGACAGACAGGTAGACAAACATTTTACTGATTGCATTTTTTACGGCAACAAGCGTATTGAGGAACTTTTTTGTACGCTAAGAAATTTAAACCAACGCGTGTGGGTTCTGTAGAAGGTATTATCCATCTTCTTTATCTATTCTTTGACTTTTTATAACTAAACAGTTTGACTGTATTCTTAGTACAAGGGCCAGGTACAATTTTAATCTTACGCTACGCAACCGAGGCAGTATAATACGAAGACAATTAAACAAAATTCAAGACAGTAATTTGCAAGCGCATTTTCGTCTTACCGGGCCGTTGTTGCTCAAATTTCAACATGTGCACGTTGCAATTTCCGTACCCACGTGAGAATACCTTGCACATTTGTTGGATATTGTGTCGAGAGTTGTGTGGACCTTCATAATACGTCACGTCTCGCAAGCTACAGGCTTGCACAGAAAGGAAGGCCCCAATATTACACCCATAGGAATATCATGCGCCTGGATATGACATGAATGTGCAATTACTATCCCTCGTAAATGTACGAAGTGCTGACAAAGATATCTGCTGGAATGTGATCTCGGTAAATTTTGGTATAGATTGTGTGATTTTTTTTATAGTAGCTCGACATAATGGCTTCCCTACGCCTGATGGAAAGAGAAAGCGAAGCCCAAGTTGCTTTTTGTGGAGTAAAAGACAAATTTTGATCTTGGTTAACTTATTGATTTTGTGAAGTAAATTGATGTAACTATAAGTAGACTTACTGTTTTAGCGTGTTACTAGACGAATCGATCATGGGTCGATGTCATCGATTGAAGCAAGAATCAATTGGTCGACATCTTTTGATAATTCCTATAATATTTACCATCGATCGACGACCTCCATTTGATTCTTCCATGGAGTGACCTCATCGATTGAAGATTGATCGATTGGTCTGATAACAGTATTATCGACCCAGACAGATATAAAAACTTGAACTATATTATGTATATTTAATAGAAATACAATAAAAAGATTTGCTATTGAATGCTTTTTAAACTTTGCTTACCTAAACACGTATAATGATTTTTATCCGGAACTGTACCCTACTCGTAGTTACACTTTCAACACACGGACGAAGTTATCAAGTTAGCTTTACTCGTAATATAATTTATACAAAAAATATAACTTTTTACTATGCCCACGGCAATTTTCAATCTTACCAACACCGAAAGTAAAATCTGTTCATTCCATTTTTCCCCGCTCTATCTCCACGTCCCCGGCTGAAAGGCGACTCGTCGGGGGCACGTGCCACCTAGCTGAATGTTTATTGCATTGAGATTGCGGAATAACTTGCCCCGCTTATAATAAGGCTCAGTTTGAACCTGTGTGATCTAACCGAGATATAGACCGGCGGGAACTTTAGATATGTTCCGAACTCCATCTATAGGGTATCGTCATGCACAAGTTTTGGGACCTGATCAAGTATGTGACCGATCTAAGACATATTCGTAGGTACTATCTGGTAAATACTTGACTAGAGTGTGCATACCTTGATTGAGAGTTTGCGTTACTACTGGTCTTGCTTTTGGTTTGGTCGTATAATTTGTTCCCGGTAGAATATAATGGTACTATAACGTAGTGGGATGTAAGGGAGCTGCCTATCATCTTTTCGCTACAAGTCAACCACTCCGGCCCGAGGTGCATCCTGCGAAATAACAATCGAGGCGCTAGCACCCAACTGGTAGCGGTATAACAACCACAATTGAAGGCGTACCTATATACCACAGACCGATGACGGGCAGCGGCGTTACCGGAGCGAGAAGCTACACCCTGCGATCGCAAACCCGCCTGCCCAGCGTGGCGAATTTTGGTATATCCTCCAGAAGTTTGGTTCCCTAAGTAGCAAAGCAATCAACTGGAGAGGCCTGTGTCCAGCAGTGGACTGCAATAGGCTGATGATGATGATGACATAGTGGAGGTCTGCATGAATTTTGTACAGTTTTAAGCTTTCTAAGTTACTAAAGTCACTACATAAAATTGTCGTTTTTTAGGAAATATGGATATTTTTTACCTTTACTTACAAATGAATGAAATTCTTGGATGGTCTGGTGAATCAGAAAAAGTGTCCAGACGAAATAAAAATTTGCTTTTAAAAATTTTAATTGCTTACTTAGGTACTCCCTAAAGAATGTAGGGGAGACGCTGCCAGCGCCGGTATGCGGAATATTACTTAAGGCTTTTTAGAGGTTTAATTTCATTAGGTATTTAGGTATTTCATTATTTTGAATAGTTACTTTTACGTACTAGCTACTATGTATTTTTGTTAAGCTACATGAGCCTTTGACAGATTTCAAGGAGTAACTTTTGGAAATAGGTGGACATACCTATGCAACTTTTATACCTATAAAAAGGTGTAAAATTAAATAAAAATATTAAGTATTGCTAAACGTACGAGTATGTCTCTATCAAGGGGAGTATATAGGATATGATTTTAGTCAATGACGATTACCTGCCGTTGGGCCAAGGAGCATACAATTAGGGGTGCAACAAAGAGAAGCCTCCTCGAGTGGCAAACTGCTACTAATCTCCTTCGGGGGATTGGTAGTAGTGGGTCCCGGCGCACCCTGGGCAACGGCGGGTGGTAATCTCTTAGGAGATTGCCACTCGACGGCTAATTCTCAACGAGGGGGATGAGCTTGCTCGTTCCGCCTCGGGGCAGACAAAGTCTGCAGCTGCGCGATGTGGGCGCGCAGCATTTGGAGGGGCTGCTAGGCAGCCGTGGTTTGTCGGCGATGGTCGCAGAGGAAGAGGAGTGCCCTTCGGGGGATCTCGCGGTGTTGTCGTTGCCGTCCTCCCTGTCTTCTGCGACCCTTGCCGCCGGACCCATTGGTGGAGCCGGTTGACGGCGTCTGTCGGGTCTGCGGACGCTGTCCTGGCGGAGTGGAAGGACGCATGGTGATGCGTGGTGGTTTGTCGGCGATGGTCGCAGAGGAAGAGGAGTGCCCTTCGGGGGATCTCGCGGTGTTGTCGTTGCCGTCCTCCCTGTCTTCTGCGACCCTTGCCGCCTTACCCTTGGTGGAGCCGGTTGACGGCGTCTGTCGGGTCTGCGGACGCTGTCCTGGCTGCGCACTTGTGCGCACTGGGGGGCCCTTGTGGCCGCGGTTTACTCGGACGTGACTAGTGGGTGTTGGCCATTGGCCGTATCTTACCGGACGCGACCTAGTGGGCGGCGTATTTATACGCCGCGGCGGGGCGGGTTCGGCGGCTTCGGTTCTCGTGGTCGTCGGACAGGTCGTTGACCAACCGCCGCGCAACCTGTTACCCCTGCTTCGGCGGGGGCCAGGGGGTCTGCCTTAACTGGTAGGCCCGAGTGGAGAAAACCACAGAAAAAAACCACCTGTTACCCCTGTTTCGGCGGGGGCCAGGGGGCTTACCTTCACCGGTCGGCCCAAGTGGAGAAAACCACACTAAAAATCCACCGTGCGGTGGCGACTGCACGCCCGACGGGGTCCAGTGAGGGTTGGTGTGGGGACATCGCCCTTGCCTTGCACGGATCCCGTCCTTGGAGGAGGGCGACGGCTTCTGCCTGAGCCCTAGGCTGCCCCAAGTGGGGGGGCCGGCCGGATCTGCCTAGCAGACAGCGCTGGTGGTGGCGTGGTGTTATGGTTCATACCAAGATCCCACGTCATCATGACCCAAGGCGCGTTGACGGTGTAGACCGGGGTTTTTTAGTGGGTATTCTCCGTCTCGCTACCATCTAGAGGCGGAGTGAGTCCCACATAACCTGCTGCGTCCCCGAGTAGCAGGTATGCGTAAATGCATTTTCCCCCGGTGCAACAAAAAAAAAAAAAGGAGCATACAATTACGGCTCAATAAAATTACGTGACCTTCAGGCCCGTACGAACGTATTAAATAATAATTTGAGTGCTCCTAGTATTCAAGTTTTTTAGTAGCTCGACATGATGGCTTCCCTACGCCTGATGGAAAACATATTTGAAGCCCAAGTCCTTGTGACAACGGGAAAGTAACTGGTCAGTTACCTGTCAGTTGCCACCGCCATGCCGGCCCGACCCTAACCCGCCACGAGCTCCGGAAACTCTACTCACCGTCAAAAACACGACCCGGAGGTCATTTGGGTGCGGTATTCTATAGGGTGGAGGTCCTACTCGGACGGGCAGCTCCATTCGAGCGAAGATTTTCCCTCTTAAGTTAAGGCAAGTTCAATTATTTCAATTAATAGCGTATCAAGACTCAACATTTCGTCATTACTATGTTAATAAATTCTCATCAAGTTTGTTATCTTGTAAAAAACAGAATCGTACTTAAAATTGGAAAGGTTTACAATCTACCCTACAACCGGCTAAACTCCCACATCTAACGATGTTGATTCATCGTAATAAAAAAGGAAAACGAAAAACTTACCGAGTCCGACAGAAATTTGTATCTGCACCTATTAATTTGCGTTGGGAAATTCTAGCCGCAATTCGCTTGATTTTCTCACAAGTTGCTCGAACGTTTTTTCCTTTACCTTCTTTGCACAACAAAGAAGTGTGGGGGGTGGGGGGAGGCCTCGTAAGCGCCGGGTCCCAGTCGAGACGCGTTTAATTCCGGATGTCGGGTTTTAGGAGATGTTTATCCACACTTATAAAATCGTTTGTCATTCGTGACTGACTCGACGGTTCGTCCAAAAGTCTGAAGCTCGAATACGTAAAGCGTACTTAGAGAACATCTTAACATTATCGGGATAGGTGGTTGATGTGAATTATCTGGGATATTCATTCAATACAAATAATAATAAATAAATAAATAATCCAAAACATCCCACTCATCACCATCTAGCCCCAAACTAAGCCGAAGCTTGAACTGTGAGTGCTAGACAACTGATAAACTTACTTAGATACTTTGTAAATACATTACATATTTTACATAGCATACACTTTTGTATCAATTTGTATTCACATAATTCGCGTAGAGTAAGTAGTTTCCTTTTCTCTGCGTCGCTTTTTACATGTTTCCGCAAATAAACATTCTCAAATTGAACATCTTTATGTATTAACTGACCGAAACGTTTCCGAGAAGCTTTTACCTATTAAATTTTCTTGCATCAATATTAAAAGCATATAAAATTAAAAACTTCCTCTTCCGTATTCTCTTGCGGGCGTCGAAAAATAATAAGATTTTCGCATTTTCTTTCTTCACCAAAATACACGTATCTAAATGCACCACTTATGAATTCACCACATCATGTTTTCTAAGGTAATTTTATAGTACCAGTGGCGATCGCAAATGTTATACCTACTTAAACCACAAATGTTTTTTTATTATCTACCTCGTAAAAAAATCTCGTGGTTAAATGTATAAAATATATTTTCAAGAGTCCATCATAATATGGTAATTATAGTATAGAGAAAAACCTTAGCTTGAGGTATTTAAAATCTACTTTATAACGCATTTATTTAAATTGCGAAGTAGGTAGGTACGCATCTAATATTAAGCGGATGATAAATAAATAGAAAAAAAATTATTAAATTGAACTGATCGAGCCGCCCGACGAACTTATTTTTATAATAAAATTAATTGTGTTCATTAGGTTTCATATATTTTTACCGTTACCTCCCGTACTATAAAGCCTTTGTAGACAAAGCCAGACATACGTTGGCACTATGAATTTACTTTAAAACTAACTAGATTCCGACTCGAGTAACTTGTTTGGGACTTTATTTCTCTAATTAGTACGATGTATGTAAGATGCTTTTTGCATCCTAAAGGCGCTTAATTACGAAATTAAAGTTAACGTTTTTGCAATATGTTGTTATATTTAGTGCTTTCCAGCAGAACTTAAGCTAGTGATATAAAATTTATAAGGTGATTTTAATTTCGTTGAGTGTGATTTATTGAATAAAAAATACACTAGATAATACCTGATCATCTGATCTTTAACCAACCTTTGTACCAGACAATGACTATAACTGGACGCATCTTTCAGAAAATCCAAACACAGGCGCGAACCAATTTAAAAACGTTTGATGTCTAAATTAGCTAATTAGACCTGGAATCGAACCGAAACTTTTAGATTGTCCGGTCTATTAGCAAGAACCATTCAACGCAATACGCTACTGAGATCGCTATAAATAATAAATGATGACATCATACCATAAAATGTTCAAGAGAGGTAGGGCATAGCGAATCTTCGCTCGAATTGAGCCGCCCGTCCGGGGAAGGACCTCCACCCTATAGAATACCGCAGTCAAATGACCTCTGAGTCGTGTTTCTGCCGGTGAGTAGGGTTTCCGGAGCTCGTGGGGGGTTGGGGTTGGGCCGGCATGGCGGTGGCAACTGACAGGTAACTGACCAGTTACTTGCCCGTTGTCACAGCGACTTGGGCTTCTCTTTCGCTTTCCATCAGGCGTAGGGAAGCCATTATGTCGAGCCACTATAAAAAAAAAAAAAAAAAAAAAATGTTCTTACATATTTGATATGTTTCATCGAGAGTATTCAAAACTACTTATATCAGAAGACATTCCATTTACAAATATCAAAATAATAGGTATGCCATAATACAGTGTAATGGAAAGTTTAAACTAAAACTTACCCTTTAGCCGAAATTTTCTGTACAATTTCCCAGACAAAAGACGTGTGGACGCTACGCAATCATTGACTAGACTAAAAATAGCCACATTTTGCGTCCTATTGAATTAAAGGTCGGGTGAATACCGCGGCAGTAAGAAATGTAACCTGGCGTAGATTTTTTGCTTCATCAAGGGCTGGCCCTGTGTATGTTCAAAGTGTGTCGTAATTTCGTCAGAGCACATGTCAAAATTTAGCCGACCGCAGTGGTCCATTACGCGTTCTGAAGTGTTTTCGCTTAGCTTTAGATGTTGTTAGCGCTCGTTTCAAGGAGAATGTGCAATCATTTTTTTTATTGTAGCATAGGATAGCGCAGCATAGCATAGGATGACCTGATGGAAAGCGAAAGACTAGCCCAAGTCGTTGCGACCAAACAATGTGTCAGTTGCTGCCACGATTCTGGTATAGAATATCATTTTGGCTATACACCGATTGATCCCAAAACGTGGCTGAGGTCACTTCATGGGTGTTAGCCGAGTAACCAGCCAGACAGGTAAACCCTACTACTGGCTTTAAATGAGTCGTTTCTAGTAAATAGTCATTTTTTAAACGCCATAATATTAGCAAGACATGTTTACACAACTAAAACTAATAATCACTTCTGAAATATATTTATGCAAATATGTACATACATGATTTAGTATATAAATTGATCTTATTCTTCATCTTGTCGAAATCGCTGTTCTATTTAAATATATTTTGTCAGGCCTAAATATAATTAATAAATCAATTTACAAACATTTATTTGTTTACTTACGGAATTTCAAAAGCTCCAAAACTGTAGGCATCATAATTTAATCGAAAAGTTGTTAATTGGTACTTTTAATTAATTTAAAATCAATACGTTTCATATGAAATTCCCCACACGCCACTAAATGAAAGGCAACGAACTTATTTATGAAGTATACGTACAATATTCTTGTTGAGCGTAGTCGATGATTATGCCTTTTGAAATATTAATTAATAGAGGTTGTCTATAATTAATAAGGAAAATATGTAATTTGATACGATTCTTAATTAAAATTCTGTTTCGTTAAATATTCAAGGGGAGCCCTTTACTAAGCTTGTTTACTTCTCAAGGAAATAACTGACTGTGGTTTGGCTTGGTAATCACAAGCTTTAATTAATAACCAACGGGACTGGGATTCGTATCCCAGGCTGGGTTACTATTTCTTTTACTAAATAATTTTCTACATATCATTTAGTACGAGACTGACTAGCCCAGTTAGTTAATTTTTGATGAATAATGAACTAGCAATTAAAGTTTTTCCCCTATCGTATGATACCATCAGCCTATGCAATATGTCTGTTCTGTCCACTGCTGGACATAGGCTTCTTCAGTTGTTTTTGCTAGGGCAAACATCTGGAGGATATACCCATAATCGTTACGCAGGCGGATTGGCGATCGCAGGGCGTAGCTTCTCGCTCCGGTGACGCTGCTGCCAGCCATTGGTCTGTGGTATTTAGTTACGCCTTCAAGCGTGATGGTTATACCGCCACCAGTCGGTTGCCAGAACCTCGTTCGTTATTCAGCAGGATGCACCACGGGCAGGCGAGGTTGGCTTGAAGCGAAACGATTATAGGCCGTTCGCTTACTTACAGCCCTTAAAAGTTAAGGTTGTATACTGATATTAAAATATTTGGGATTTAACGCGCATACAACAAAGTTTGCAACGCGAACGTTCAAAAGTTACTGTGGTATACTGGTACAACTGAAAGTTGACATGGTGGTGGATGTATAATGTACATACAAGGACCGTTTCTACATATACTTGATAAAAGCTATATGTACAATGTTAAGAGAGGTAGGGCATAGCGAATGTTCGCTCTTATTGAGCTGCCCGTCCGGGGAAGGACCTCCACCCTATAGAATACCGCAGCCAAATGACCTCCGGGTCGTGTTTCTGCTGGTGAGAAGGTCTCCGGAGCTCGTGGGGAGTTAACCCATTTAGACCCAAATAAAATTCAGCCATGGAAAACTTGAAATTTCTTTATTAATTATTAGAAACTAATGCAATTACCTATTAGGAAAACACAAAAAAAATATAATTTTTTGGAATTTCTATATGAAAAAAATTGCCGTCCTCATATGGGGCCACTGGGCACAAATAGTGTGAAAAATTTCAAAACACTCTTTTTCGAAGCACAGTGTTCTGACACATTTCTTACATTGCCAACGAGCTATTTTATGACATAGAGCACATCTAAGTTGCTGGTATAGTTTGCCGGGGTAGTGACCCAAGCCATCATACTGCAGACTTGGCACTACAGATGTGTGTTGATCACACAGCTTGTGTGTCTCAAGTAATAAAGAGCCATATACCGCCAAAATTGGAATTGATCCATCTTGCTTTCATTAGTTAGTAGTAGTAGAAGATGCAGCCGCCATGTATTTGCCACTGCTAGATCCAGCATGTACGTAAACAGGACTCACCACCATTTTTCTACGGTACTCCATCTTTTACTTTTCTCAGAGGGAAAACGCTATCGTAGTTTGACCCCATCGTGCAGAAACTGTTGTCCAGCCAACGGACGAACCAAAATCTGATTGACTTGGTCAAAATGGTAGTCAAACTCGGCACGGTTTTTCTTCTTCATATCTTTTACAGATATTAGAGGACACTTCTTTGTCCTACCTTCGCGAAAAGTACCAGTTGCACGTTGACCAGCCTCCCGAAGATCACAAAACTTGTAAAGAAATTAATTATCATATTTTGGTACTTCAAAACTTATCAAGACGGGCCTGTATATTTGTGCCTGGGGACGTCATAGGAAGGCTCAGATTTACGCCAACGGGGCTCCTCAAAACCAGTTCTCCGTTTCTTAGTTACAGCTAGTGTTTCGTCATCGGTACTGTCCCAATCCTCTCCATCTGCATTCATAAATACTTCAACTCGCCCTGGTATGTCTCTTGGCATAGTATCGCTTTGTATATTATCGTCATTACCTTCTTCTTCATCGGTAAGCACACTCGGTTCCGAAGGAATTGCTACTAAATCTATTTCTGCACCGTCATTTACTTCAGCCTTCATAGCTTCAAGAGCTTCCTGAAGCTCATGGTATTCGTTACGGCTATTGAATACCCTTCGAGTCATTGTGGATACGAAAATAAACTGGACAAAAATACGAATAATTTACCTCCAATGTGCCCACTGGCCCCAATTGGGGACACTGGTATAAAACTACTCCTTACTAAGTCAATACTCAAGTTTTTCTCAGGAATATAATTTTATTTTAAAGGTTACAGTATGTTTAAATCTACCAAATCGAAAAAAATAGTTGTGTATTAGAAAAAGTAAAAAAAAGGGAATACTCACTTTGCATTATCTGTGATGTTCGAAACAGCTTCAGAAAAAGCACCATAAAACACTACTAAATATATTTTTATAGTGTTTATGGTTTAGAAATACGAAAATACACTATTGCTTAATAAACTCTCACAATAAAAACTAAAAAAAAACATAGAAGTCAAAAATTAAGGTAATTTGAAACATGTCCTCGTTTGGGCACGGCGGGTCTATATGGGTTAAGGTTGGGCCGGCATGGCGGTGGCAACTGACAGGTAAGTAACCAGTTACTTGCCAGTTTTCACAGCGACTTGGGCTTCTCTTTGGCTTTCCATCAGGCGTAGGGAAGCCATAATATCGAGCAAATATAAAAAAAAAACTTCAATCAAGTCATTATTGACCAAACCTTATTTGCCAGAGTAACAAAAAGCATCGCTAGTCGGTAACTACGTAATGTAAACTTGTCCCTGTTCAGGTCCTTTTAAACAGTATAATATGCAATGACTGATCCAACAATTGGATGGGAATTTACAATGTTTGAAAACAAACAAATTTGCAGCGCGGCTCCTACGTTGACGGTACGTTCCGGAACTTTCTATTTGCCTAATTAACTACATTCAAGGGACCCTTCCTTGATTAGATCACGTATCAGGCGGATCAAAACGGATCTCTGCGTAAATAGAAACTTTCTTTTATTGTTGTTTCTCAGATAAATTGCTGACGTACAAACTGATTTGAAATTCTTGAAATTTTCGAGAAGATTTCGGATGGATGAGTTTTTTGGGTCAAGGGTTTTACGATCGTCGAGTTTCGAGTTTGGAAGATGAAAGGGGGAATAAATCGGAAAGGTTAAGACGCACTGTTGCCATCTTGCTCTGCATAAAAAGTTGTTTTGTTCGTTTCGTTCGTTCGTGCTATCTTTAAATTATTTATTACTAGCTGCTGCTCGCGGCTCTGCCCGCGTGAATATTCGTATAAAACATAGCCTATGTGTTAATCTGATTTACAAACTATATTCCTGTAAAGTTTCATTAAAATGCGTTCAGTAGTTTTTGTGGAATCCGTGAAAGTGGAACAAACATACATCCATCTATCCAAAAAAACTTTCGCGTTTATAATATTAGTAGGATTACTTATTGTAATCGATTGGATTCCACTTTTTAACTAAATTTCGGCAGACTACAATCGTGACAACTATGTTACGTACGATCTCAGCTAAGCACATGTGGGTAAACATAGCATCTCTCTCTACTAATATCACAAGTTTTACAAATACAGCATTATTTCGTTTCCAATAAATAATAATAGGTATAAATTAATAGTTACCTAAGTTGAAAACTTAGATTTTTCAAAAGGGTGTTTCTTAGTCCAATTTAGCCACTAAAGAAAGAGCATATAAATATAAGTTTAAAACTCATGTAAAAGTAGGACCATCATTGGGTTGATGAACCCATGAATCCCAAATTAACTCTTATAATACCCAAACACATTATCGTACACTCACACAAAACTAGGACTATAATTAAGTGAGAAACAATAAATAATCCTGTTTCAGTAAAAAAAAAATATAAATATTACAACAATTTATCAAACGCTTTGGCTAGCTGTCACCGATCCGAGGCGATAGTACAATCAACAGAATAATAAAACGGAGACGCCTCCAAAAATAAGCCTTATTTATCTTTCTAATGTTGACCATGTACAACATTTGTACAAATCGATTTGAGAAGCTACTTTTACAATACTTACTGGCTATATTGAACGTTTGTTTGTTTATATTGAATATTTTTTTTGACAGTTCAGTCATACATAGGCCGTGTTCAGTCAGCAGCTAAGTGTTCATTCAGCGGCTAGCCGTCTGATGTTAAACGGTTGCTGCCGCTCATAGACTTTCAGATCGCTAAGGATAAAGCGATCCGCGTTTAGGAGTTTTTTTCTTACACTATATAATGGTTTTGTTGTCGACTCGACAAGAAGATTGATTCTGCAATGGTGAGGGCACATTCTAGGGCACAGCTGAGCCGCTGAATCTATCGTGCTATCGTGAAGAAAGAGTCAGGGAACACCGCGGTGGTTTACGAGAAGTTGTAGGGAATGGTAGATGTATTTGGCATAATACTGGCCAGGAGGCTCTTTTGGTACTGACCCTGCATTTTAAATCAACGGCCTGATGTATAAGAAAAATTGAAAATTGAAATTTTACTTGCGAATAACCTTTCCCAATCACCCTCTTCTACTCGTAACAATTTTCATAAACTTAGAAGCCTCATGCAAAATTAACAAACATTATATAGCTGAATTCATGTAGCACGGAGTTTGAATATTTTACCGCGTCCTCAGACGACAAGGCTTCGTTACCATAAATACCTAATTGCAGCTCTTTATAGCGCCTTCAATGCGGTGCTCGTGGGAAATATGTGTGCCGCCAAAAATATATTTGAAGCCTAGGTGAAAAGTTGCCAGTGTTGCTACAACGTGTGGCGTCGGTTATTCCGTTCATTAGCGGGCATTCAGGGCGTCATCGGTTGGTGTCTGTCGGCGACGCGGCAATTCGTTTGCATTTGACCTAAATTTAAACTATTGGCTATCGTGACGAAGCTCTGTACGCCGGGCAGTTTTTTGGTTATATTGTCCAGCAATTACTACTAGTGGAAGCAACGGGATGTATGGACTAACTAATGAAATGCATTATTAAATTGGGTAATAATGTAGAAAACTAGATTTCTTATGGAAGAGCTTGTAAAACTAGATTTTTAATAGACTTCAAAAAAAAAGAGAATGTTTAAATTTGACTGATTTTTTTCTTTGTTTGTTCTTTAATAAATATATCAGACAACATCAAATAGGTACATTGCTCCGTTCCCAAAGTAGGTTGCTTGAGTCGTTGCGTTATGAGAATCAGAACAACGAAAGTACCATTAATACATACTTAAACACAAATACAAACATTCAGATACCGAACGAAAACAAATGTTCATCACACGAATATTTGTCCCAGATGCCGACCGAATTCACGACCCAGAAGACTTGAAGACCAAATGAGCCACTGGGCCAGTCTCTACGTATTCTTTATCTGTCACCGCACTGCACAAATAAATGTAGGTAAATCATACAGTCGTACCTATACGAGTATATTAGACAGTTCAATGCCAACTCAGGCGGGCACAGTTAAAAAGTTACTGATACACGTTTATGCGAAAACTCATTGCAGCGAACGCACTTTTTATGACACTCGTAAAAAAAACCTATACAGCACTTTAGGGCCCACGTAAATTCCAATTGGATTTTTTTCTGCTGCGGCTAAATTTAAATGCCATTAAAGCCAGACACACGCGAAGTCAGCGCATCTGCATAAAACTGCGGTAGCCGTGGTGGCAACGAGTTCGCTCGTATGTTAAATTTCTACTAATGAAACTACGTTCGGCCTAGTTAGCCTGCTAAGGGAGGCGAGATTAGGTTAGAAATGTCTTTATTAGTTTGAAGGAAATGCGGTATTGTTTTGTTGGGATTGGCTATTTTGAGTTAGGGTTTGAACACAAAACTGCGATGCGAATTCGCAACGCAGAAAATTGCGACACGAATTGCCGCGAAGCGATATCGTGCGGGACGTCTCTTTCCGGATGCATCTTTCCGCTGCAAGCCACCCTCACTTACCCGTAGTGCATCCTGCTGAATAACAAACTAGGCTCTGGCAAACGACTGAAGGCGGTATAAACATCACGATTGAAGCCGATTCTAAATACTACAGGCCGATGAAGGCAGCAGCGTCACCGGAGCGATAAGCTACGCCCTGCGATCGCCAATCCGCCCAGAATGGCTATTATGGGTTAATCCTCCAGATGTTTGCCCAAAGTGGCGCACAATTGAATAGGTCTATGTCCAGCAGTGAACTGCAATAGGATCATAACGCAGAATGCGCAGGATGTACCACGGGCAGGTGAGGGTGGCTTGAAACAAAAAGATGATGGGTCGCTCCCTTACATCCCTTTTTACTTTATGACTCCTTTAGACAAGATGAGATTATCTAATATAACATCATTTAAATTGTGCCTCAGATAGTCCATTTTAAGTTCTGGCGATCGAACACCCCAATGATAAGATCACAAAAGACAAGACACATCTTTATTTCTTTAGGAAATTATGTGTTTATGTTTGGGACAGTCGGTTACAAGGGTTTGACGTATAGGGATATGATAAGAAATATCTTTATTTCTACAGTCGAATAGGGTTACAGGAGGTAGTGCTTGAGACAGATAGATTATTCTTTATTTAGTAAAATACAAAGACGAAGATAACAGAATTATTGTCTATTTATATATACCAACAAGCTAAGTTAATAGGTTCTTTATGGGAAACGTTAATAGCTTTTATTCCACCAACCTATACGCTATGACCACAGAAGAACTGATCTGATCCTCTGTTCTTCCATGATCGTAGCGCTTGCAACAGTGCCCAAATATCAGGGCGTCAAAAATAAACTCCAGGGTAAAACTTTGTTAATTATACAGGTTGGGTGTACAGGGGGTACAGCTCTCAACATAATTCGTATGATATGCTCGGCTATTGGTCGTAATGGTCGTCCATTACGACCAATAGCCAAGCTGTAGAACTCTTTGCTGGATTCGTTGCTTCTCTTGAGAAATGACCTTCGGGTTATCAAGGTGAAAGTGAACCGGTTTTTTTTTCTTCTTAATGACTACGATGATGGCGGCCAGGGCGGCCTTGTCATCATCACCGGACTGTGAAAGTGAACCGGTTTTTCATGGTTTCGTGCGCTACGTCGCAGACCTGGTTTTCTGGTTTAGCTCTAATTGATAGCGGTTTATGAAGGCTAAACTCGTCTAAGAAACATTGTTCTATATTTTTTAAAATTATTATTATTACTTCAGCGTCGCTTAACGGCAGGCCCGTTAAAGTGAATCGCAGATCTGTTTCGTATAATAAAAAAGGCAACCAAAAGCACGGACGCTTTCACATTCATGATTCTTTAAGTAATGGCAAAACGTTCCCCCGATGCTTCTTAGCTTAAGGAGATACTGGTGTAAATGGGCGTTAATTTAGCTAAACTTGGCTATCACGTTACTAATAGTTTGAGACAATTTCGGCATGCGAACAAGGCTCTTCACTGTTGTGTAACTAATTGTGGTAACAGCGTGTGTGTACAGAGAACACCTTCAGTGGAGTCGAAGGTACTTAAGTGCAGGGTTCTAGTCTTAAAACACACAACGGGGTTGATTACCAACCAGATAGCAACCAAGGGAAACAGACCGGTCAGGTCATGGGTCGTTAAGAGAATGTGCAAGTTCTGAAATTATGTTTTGTTCAATGAATGCTCGGAGCATTCCGGATATTGTGTTTTTTGAAACTTACTCTTCTGACGGCAAAGGAAAACATGGTTTACTGCTTTCCTTTGCCGTCAGAAGCGTAAGTTTTGGCAAAAATGCGCGTGAAGCTTGAGCATACACGAGCATATTTGTCATTCAAGCGCAGTCTAATTAGCTGACACGTTGAGTTCTTGTTCATTTTTAGGTAATTCTAGCTGAACATCAAGGCAAAGAATATTTCTTCCATTTTTAATTTTGAAAATGTACACCGTTTTCGTGTTAAAACGTATTTATCAAGTTATAGGGATACAATAATTTCACTAAGTCCTTAAGAAAATCATTTACTTTGTACCCAATGATGTTTTAAACCTTGAAACCTGTCTACGGGAATATTACCATACGAGGACCTTACAAAAACGTCATACATTACAATTTTATATGTAATACTTTTTTGAGTCGACTCTGGCATAAATGAACCTTAGAAAGGTAGGTACATAATGGTATATCGAACATAATTATACCTAGTACAGTGAACAGTCTAGATATCTTGTAGAAAAATTCTACTCCGAATTAAAATAAACTGCATTTGATAAAGTTCTTTTTGAGCATCACAGGAGGCTGATCTAATTTAAAACACAATCAAGCTACTTTATTATTCGTCACAATAAATCTTCTAGTTTACGGTGTGACGATTTATTGTGACATTTTGAACGGGGAACAAACAGAGAATTTATAGCATTACTCTGGTACCTACATCCGTTTTTTGTTTCTAAAATCGGTGTCATGATAGTTCTTGTGAAATAATTTGTGATGACTGCCTCATTGATCTAATGATAACACCTGACAATCGCAGAGCTGCCTGCCAAGTCCAGGCCAGGCTGAATTACTCAGTCCGTCCTCAAAGATAGGAAGTTAGAGCAGTGATACACGTTAAGCCGTTGGTATGCACCATAACTCTCTCCAGTCATGTTTAACCAACGTCATATCGAATGGTGAGAGTGAAGAACACATTCATACAAAATCATCATATTTTATTATCATATTTGTCGTTGATTAATCTAAATAGGACCGAAATTTTCTTAGAATATTACTTCCACATTTTTTGCAAAGAAAGTTGCAAAGCTCGTAAAAATACTCGTACATTCAAGAACGTACACTTTTGTAGCCATACTTTTTCAAGCCTGAATTTTAATGGTTAAAAAGACCGAAATGGCGGACAGAAATCTTATACTAGCACTAATTGCTGGAACATTTCCTGTTTTAAGACTTAATCGCCAGTCGGATTTTCCAAACATCTGCGAAAAGGCATCGGGCCAAGAACGCCGGTTCAATTCTCACTAATGACTCTAAATTTCTATAAGTTTATTCAGTGAGATTCTGTGCATACTTAGTTGACGATTTAGGTGGCACATTGTGTAGCATAATCAGCTTATTGCAGTCCACTGTTGGACATACTTAGGCCTCTCCAGGTTTTCACGACTTTGGACAAACACGTGGAGGTTATACCCATAATCGCCACCCTGCGCAGGCGGGTTGGCGATCGCAGGGATCGCTTTAAGCCACCCTCATCTGCCCGTGGTGCATCCTGCAGAACTGTGTAGCACCTGTGGCCTCTGGTTGGGTAAAAGATCTTTTAAAAGGCCCTAAGGCTTAAGCAGATATTCTAAGGATGCGTGAATTCTCTACATAAACATAGCTCTGTCTTTATTTATGTAGGCAGAGCTGTCTTACGGTCTGACACGGTGATAACTGACAAATCAATTTGAAAGTGATTTGGTTTCTTGTACATTTCTCCAGGGATTCGGGCTTTTCTTTCGCTTTTCATTAGGCGAGGGGAAGTATTGTAAAAAAAATGTAAGTCATTGTACACTTTTTACACTTTATTTTTTTTTACATTTGACTGGCTCGGTGCCTCAATTGGTAGTGACCCCTGCCTTCTGAACCAAGGGTCGTGGGTTCGATTCCCACCCGGGACAAACATTCGTGTGATGAGCATTTGTGTTTGTTCCGTGTCTGGGTGTTTATATTTGTATTTAAGTATTTATTTGTGGTACCTTCGTTGTTCTGATACCCATAACACAAGTGCTTAAGCTACTTACTATGGGATTAGAGCAATGCATGTGATGTTGTCTGATATTGTTATCTGACTTTTTAGTAATATTACTTGTATTATTATCAGAGTCAATTTGTATCTGTGTGGTGAAAAGCTGCAGACGTTCAATTTAGCCACGAAACTTACTAATAAATACCACTTAATACAACAAAAGCAAACCTATTAAGAGAACGCCCAAATGTGAAACCTGACAATATCAAGAAATCATTACCAAATATCTAGTTTACTGCTTCCAGAAAAGGCGAAAGAAACCTCACTAGCCGTATCTTCGTACATTTGTATCTTGGGAGTTTCGCCCCAGCAAATAATACATTAAGTGCGTAGTTTTTGTCAGCATACGCTGAAGGTTTGATTAAAGTAATAAATCGGACCGGAGCCTGTTATCTGGCTCTGGTTATCCGGGTGGAATTAAGCCGTAGACAGGGAGCTCGGGATTCAACCGTAAATTGTCTCTTAAACAGACACCTCCTTATGGTTTGTGGTGAAAAAGGATAATCGTACGGCTTAATGGTGTGACTACAAGTTTTTCCACAAACACGGTGGTTTTATGACGGATATTATTTGAGTGAAACGTTATATTTTAGTACCTTCTTGGAATAGAAAAAATTGCTCTCTTGTCGGTGGAGTAATTTCCACTCTTTTTTTAATCCGGAAAAATATTTTTACGCATCCCCGTTATGGGGGAAACGACGGAGTACGTGGGACTCACGCTACCCTTAAAACGGTAGAGCAGCACCCTGACTCAAGACCCAATAAAAACCAGGAAATCCATCAAGCGCTCTGCTGGTGGTGTCCGGGACCTTATGTCCAAGAAGGGCTCGGTCTACCTTAGCACCCAAAAGCCAGTCTTACCCACAGCAATTTCCATTCCTTTATTTATTTTTTACCTGGAAAAATGCTTTTGCGCATCCCCGCCGTTCGGGCGAGCGACGAGGTATGAGGGACTTACACCGCCCTCAGAACGGGAGGCGGCGCCCTGCCTCAGGATGGAAAGGAGACAGGGAATATTCACTAAAAAACCGGGACCTCCGTCCAGCACCCTGTGAACTAAAACTGCCTTGACACCACATTATGGGGAAGTGACGGGAGCGGTCCGAATGCCAAGTACACTCCCATCAGACATACGTCCGTAGGGCATCTCCCAGCAACGCCCTGAGCCGAGGCTCGAGCCCCACAGGGGGCGCCCTCAGCGCCGTTGCTTAAATTTTTAGGGGTGAGAGCCTTCCGCTCCCCCAATAGTCCGGTGATGATGACAAGGCCGCCCTGGCCATCATCGTAGTCATTTAGAAAAAAAAAAATGAACTTCCACTCTTCCCTGGACTCTGCCAGCACGTTCAAACCCCTTTACGTCATACCATTAACTTTGTTATTTAACTGAAGCAATTGACTTGTATTTTCTTTCATAAAAATAAAATGCAGACAAGACAACTGAACAATTTATTCATTCTCATGTTAATCATTGACGTATTGAGTAATAACTCTGATTTATATATCTGAATTTGGGTCACGAATTTAATTGGGTAATGTTTCATATAAAAAAAATATGAGTGTACTTTGAATGGGACTGAATCATTTATTTAAATGGGTCAACATTATTCCACAACTCCACGCCTGAGTGCCTATTTAGCGTGAGTAATAAATATTAATAATTTGAATAACATTTGTCTCAAGCCAAACCCGATGTTTTATAATATTGAAATACTTATATTCTTCTTTCATGATTTATGTTTAGTTTAAGTATGTAAATTATAAATATCAGATATCATCACAGACCCGATCCCCAGGTTAAGTTAAGTAATCACCGGTCGTCTGTATTCGGAACGGTTGACCGGTTAACCCGTTCGGCGCGGTGTGTATGTTTGTTTATCACACGGAAGTTGAAATTATTTTTAAGAATTCCGAGAGTTAAATGGTTAAGTAGCAAATTTGTTTTATACAATTATAGACTTAAATTCAATATTAACATTCAGACGCAAAACAAAAACAAAAATCACATGAAAACATATTAATTTATTTGTCCTGGGTGGGAATCGAACACAAAACATTTGGTTTAGAAGTCAGGGGTCACTACCAAATTACCTACATGCCATTTACTACATCTATTTACCACGAACATTATCCAACCCGGAATGTAACCAGAAGCGAAATAAACAACCCCTGTTATCTTATCTACTACTGATGTCGAAATTGATTCAACAAATTTGTTGATTTTCAGTCTCAAATTCTTGATCTCATCGTAAAATTTATGAAACGTTTCCCGGATTTCGGTCTGATAAATTATTCCTGCAGGGCCCGTGGTGAAATCAGTTACTTAATACAACGTCGGTTGATATTAGCTCGTTTTACTCAGTTGCTTATATAGAGCTTCATCTTTGAACTTCGTTTTGGGAATCCGTATTTATTATTATATAAGGATTTAATTAGACCGGATCTGTTTAATATTAAGTAGGTACGTTTGCCATTTGATTTTTTGACTTCTTATTATACCTATATCTTTGACACAATGAAGATCCCAATTAGAAACCTAGAAGTTTGTCGTACTAATTTTGTTTATCTACACTATTAATACTTTGTGATAAAGATAAACAAAAATCCATAACAACTGCAAATGAAAACTACACAAATACTTTTTGCCCAGAAAAATGGGAAAAGCTTGGATTAAAGCAAATTGTAAGTATTCAAGTGATTCTGATCAAATCTGATGAGTCGCTGTTTTAAGAAAGAACGCTGTCGGAAAGTACTTTTGAACTGTTAATATATTACTAGTAAGTACTGATAACACAAGAATTGATAATCTGAAAGTATTTATTTACAGAATCCAATTACAAAAACTCATTCAATCAGAGAGAGAAAAAGTAATAATCCGCGGGAGCTCTATGACAGCTGTCAGTGTCACCGTTACGTCAAACTTCAATTGTCAACGTTAGTGCGGTGACTCTTGAGCGTGGCGAATAGTGCTGTGCCGCAGCTGTTGATTATTCTCCTCTAACAGTACATTGTTGTAAGTATATACTTTTAAGCAGATACTGTTTTGTAACATAAGTGTTAAAAATATGTCTTAATTTCTATAAGTAACATAACTTTTCCTTATTGAAAGTTCATTGTTATTCTATGATATTGCTAATACAGCCCTTCAAAGCTTAATGAAATCAAAATACGTAGAAAAGCAATTAACCTACATATTCCTGCGTAGGTACACAAGAGTAAAACCGTTATGATTCAATTAAATGATTGCTCAAGTAAAATAAATAATTATCAAAACAAAAGTGAGGTACTTTAAAAATAAAAAGCGGACCAAATTTAATTTTTCGGCCAAATTGCTCGACTTCGTTTGCGAACACGAAAAGGCTGTGAAACTTCATACAGTAATTACGGCACCGTAAGTACTTAGTAACGAAGCTTGTACTAGAAGGAAGTAGGGCTACCACCTAAGATTACTTACTACTTAATAAGTTCGAACATTTATTTTTTAGTTGGAGGATGATACGTCTGAGAAAAGCAACACTTAGATAGATAGATATTCTTTATTGCACAAAATACAAACATTTATAGACAAGGTATTACAGACAAATAGTGGTACAATTTAGGCGGTCTTATTGCTAGTAAGCGATCTCTTCCAGACAACCTTCAGGTAGAGGAAGTGGGCTATTCTGAAGAGAGGGTCACATACCACCACATTAAGGAAGAAGTGTAGAGACACTTCTTCCCTTATAAAGACTGGTGTTTACAAACTTCTACCAGCATCTTTGGATTCAGTAATGTACATTAACCTTATCACCATCAATTGTGTGAATGTTATCATCATTCATAAATGTTTTTATTTATGAACTTTAAATCGACATCAGACCAATTAGTCATTTACTGCACTGTCGCATATGAGTCTTTATTAATTTATAGTAGCTCGACATAATGGCTTCCCTACGCCTGATGGAAAGCTAAAGAGAAGCCCAAGTCGCTGTGACAACTGGCAAGTAGCTGGTTGGCAATTAACTAACTACAGAATAAAATCTGATTTGTTTTCTAGACAAATTAGTAAACTATTATTTATTTTACAGATATTTTCTATGTTTCACGACTGTACTCGTATTTAACCAATGGGGCAAATTTTTTAATCCGATCAGAATTTTCCTTACAATTTATTTCGTCTATTCTCTTCTAACACTACCGTGCAGCCCTAGTTTTGTAACTAGCGCGATATAATTTGCCCTAACTTACGTGCACGTATAGGCGCACAATTTGCATGTTAGCGCACGTAATAAAGTCTAAATTTCAAGTTGCATTATTAAATGTTGTGTAGCTTATTGTTACATTGCATCTCGAACGAGAAATTGCTTACAATTTAGATTTTGGAACCTATCTTCACGTCAAGTGGGACATTATTATTACACTACTGTATTCGTGATATTAATGCTACAAAGTAAAAGACAGAGAAACTTGTATTACACGCTTTATTATAGCTAGTGGAATATGAAACCTTGTAATGTGTCTATGACTAACGGCTTTTTCTTAGTAAATTAAAAACTTTATATGGATTTTGCGAACGAGCTTGTTAAAGTAGAATATCTACATAGTATTATTTAGGAATGATAAGTACTTCCAATGATTGCCCCAAATCAATTTGCGCGATAGGCTGATGATGAATTTACAGTTCGAGACTGTAAATTTATCTGCAACTGCAAATTTAGAATTACCTAGGAGTGGCGAAAGTTTCTGATCATTGTCATTTTATTACGAAATGTGTGCATTTCAAGAATAAAAACATATCATAGAACAGCAATTGTATACTTTGTCTAGTTCTAAGTAACCTTTTTGGTGTTGTGTTTGGTGAACCATCAGTCTGAAAGGCAGTACGACTACCAAACGAGCATTCTCCAAATTTCTCTCTTCGTTTCCCTTAGGCATTGACTCTGCAGTCGAAGTGTTATCATGTCCCCAGAATTAACGGCCTAGACTACACTGGTCTGCAATAAATTACCAGCCGCCTTGATCCTTCGGATAAATCAAATGTACACAACCGAATGGGGATCCGATGAGGGCATGTTTACATTCTTCGAGGGCGCACAACGATTTGTTATGAAACACTCGTAAGAATGCAAAGAATCATAAAGACGCACGTTTTAACGGCGTATTTTTGTTGGTACGTGTTTCGATTTATGATTCATTCGCAGACTGTTGTGAACCTCCCGTTAGATCAGCTGGAAAATTTTACAAAAGGTATTTTGATACTTTATGACAATTATTTGGACGAAAAATTGATAAAATATGTTTAACTACGTATGCAAAACTTAGTCTTAACCAAATATCGGCATTAAAGATTCACTTTAGTACCACTTTAGCTTAAACGATTAGGTCCACACTAACATAGCAACAGTTGAAGTTTCTATAATAATGATAATAATAATGATTTAGCTTCTTATTTCGCCACTTTCGTGGCTCTTGGTCTTAAACCCAATCAGAAATCCAATTGTACACAACTTTGCAATATATTCTTTCTTTATTTATAGACCTTAAATTATTCTATGTAGTTTATGGTAAAATATGTAAATAAGAGCAATTTTCTCGTCTATTACGCCAACATTTAATATTTTCTCCTGACTGAATGTCGCCCATCACGGCCAATCTGTTTCCATGTATTGTGTTTTCAAACATGTGTTTCCGCCTTCTTGTAATATGGGATCCTTTAAACGAAGCGTGAAAAAGCATCTTCCAGGCCAGCATAGCTGTGATGACTGACTGGAAACCGCGGTTTCCCGCGCGTTGTCAGAGCGGCTTGGGCTTCCTTTACTGCTTTTCATTAGGCACAGGGAAGCCACTATGCTGAGCCAAAAAACTCCAAACGGACTAAATATGACGCATGATGCACTCTCTATTCGTTAACCCTCGTATTGACGAGGGGACGTCTCATTGTCAGATGGTACCTGTTAATATTTGTAGTATTTATGTAACATTTATTGTCTTGTTCAGTATTTATTATTGTTGCATACCTACTCCTTACTCCTACTTAACCTAAAATAAGCAAGGAAGATTAGTTACTATTCCCTTCTTTTGTATTTTCTCATTTTGTGAAGGAAACCTCAAAATTTTATGTTAAATACGCCTTCAGCAAATTGTGAATTATTATAACTGAGTCTCGTTAATACGTGGTCTAAGCCTATGGACTAAAATAACGTAATTAATTGTTATGAAATCAATATCATTGTGAAATCAGCGAGAGCTTCTAATTATGATAATTTGGTCAATTAATTTAATTTGTGGCTATGATTTGAGTGGTACTACGAAGCCGTTGAAATTGCGGTGAATATTATATTTTCCTTACTAGAACAACAGCGTGGTATAAATGTTTAATAACGACTCCCGTTGGTAAATAATTAAATATTAGACAACATTACATAATATTATATTTACCAAATCCCAAAGTAAGTAAGCACTAGTATTATAGAGATTGTAATCAAGGAGCGTATTCAATCTAATATGTACTTAAATACAATACTATCTCCCAAACACAGACCATACATAAATGTTAATCACTGTCCTATAATGGGGATCGGATGAAGATCTGATGTAGTGTGTAAGCCATGTACAAAAACTCATGCATCGGATGAAACTATTTTGACTTTTGATTTTGTGGTTGGTACGTAACATAGTTTTATTTTCAAAAAAAAAGTATTTGCCCCTACTACAGGCTGTTGACCTCATCCCGCAGTGTAAATGTTGAGCGGAATTTGCTATCCTATAAAAATCCTTGCTTTATTAAATTTTGTTATAAAAAAACCGGGCAAGTGCGATTCGGTTTCGTGGACTAGGGGTTCCGTACCATCGACTTTTCAAGCGAGATTTTTCATGCGTTTACCTGGTTCTGATTTTAATATCGGACAAAAAGCGGCACCACGGCACTTTAGTTGACGGACAGACATCGATATCTTAATAATAGGGTCCCGTTTTTACCCTTTGGGAACAGAACCCTAAAAAGTAGTGCGTCCCAAATATATTTGTAATTACGTGTGCATTTAAAGCAGTTAGACATAAGCTACTTCGTATTTATAATATTAGCCGGATACAGTTTCATATCCTTCAAATGGTCGAATTGCTTCAAAATTTGCCCACCAAAATGTTCATTTTATAGTTTTGAGGAGAGACCAAGAGTAATATTAGATAATTGTATTTAAAAATAGACTTTACTACACCGACTTAAGAATTACAAGTTATTTCACTGCACATAGTAGCACATAGTAATCCGATGACACCGTGTGTATTTCTATTCAGCGTGCCGCGATTTGCGGCGAGGCGGTGTGAGCGGCATTTCTGACATTTCTTGTTAGTGCACCTAAATAGGCTTCAGGTGGAAATTTTACTTAAATTGGCTCAAGCCTCGCGTGCACGACCCGATTTGTAAACGTGCTTTTATTTGAATTTAATATTTCGCGTGGAATAGCGCGAAAAACTTGGCCGTTTCGCTTTTTAGTGATCAGAAATAGTTCTGTGGTATGTATAGTAAGTTTTGCAATTGTTAGACACGCTACGATTGTTGTGGGTAAAGAGCATTGGTTTGTTCTTACGTACAGAAGTGTTAGAGTAATCATTACTATGTTTAACCCTTCTCGTGCATTTGGCGAGACAGGTAAATAAGTTTATCGTAATTGGATTTATCCGATTCATTAGGCGGCCTGAGTGCAGAACAAATGACGAAACATTATGAAACAATTAGTAATAATTTATTCCATACAAAAGGAAAAAGAACACAAACCACCATCCAATTTCTTCATTCATTATTCACAAATAAGGGACTTCTTGATGGAGATTTATCAGCTTGGCTATCGACCACCCTACATCGAATGAAACGTACGTGAAGTAACTTCAGCTTTTCATCAGGCGAGATGATATACTGGCTTACTGAGCCACTACAACAATCTTTCAAAATGTGTCTGAGGTCTTCTATAAAAATAATCTTCTATACTTAGGTATAATAAATCTGTAGAGAAGTCAATTCTGTACATGAAATATATTTGCAAAATATCTATCAGGGGATGATTAGTGATCGATACTGATGACAAAAATGCTATTAGTAAAATTTTTGTCTGTCTGTATGTTCGTTATAGAAAAAAAACTACTGGACGGATTTTGACGAAACTTGGTCCAATTATTCTTCATACTCCTGGGCAGATTATAGTATACTGTTCATCACGCTACAATCAATGGGAGCAGAGCAGTGAGGGGAAGTGTTGGGAAAACGGGAGAATTTTTATCTGTATGTTTGATCGCACATCACGCGAAAATTACTGCATGGAATTAAATGCGGTTTTCACCAATGTAGAAAAAGTCTAACTTAAAATTTAGATACAATTTTTTTGGAAGTCCGTTATTTTGAAACCCGATATCCACGCGTGCGACGCCGCCGGCACAGCTAGTATATAATAATAATAAGGAAATAATCTAGAGAGTTCAAACCTTTTTATTGAGTTCGTTTATTAAGTCGTCGCTCAAATTGACATTGAGTTAGGTTAAGTAATGAAAGATACAACTAACAAAATTGGCTTCGTACCTAAACGAATTGTCATCAGCCAACGTATAATGAACCTTTTTCCGCATTTGTCGCGTGTCTATAAATCAAATAACAAACGGTGAGCTTAATTAAATCTAAATACTTAATTAAGGTAATACGAATTCGAACGAACAACTAATTTACGGTGATTGGGTGTATAATTATATACAGGCATCGAGCTATGCTAAATTACAATGCTACAATATCGAATTTCACTAAAACATGTCGACAACCGATCAAATTAACACAAACAATTTTGTAACTAATTGCCATAAACGACAGGACAATAATAATTAGAAAGTCACTTGCTGATGAACATGATAAATATCTAATAAGATAAAGCAACATATACATTACTCGCTATTGTTATAACAGGTAGCTATGCATAGCTAATGTGTTAGAGGTATATTTAAGTTTGTCCTATTGGTATGGCGCCATTCATTTATTACGTAAGACTATCTTCGTTAGTTTTTAACCCACTTCAAAAAAGGAGAAGGTTCTCAATTCGACTAATTTTGTTTTTTGTTGTATCTTTACTACTCGGTGACTACATGTCACCGAGAATTACAAACCAATTTAAAAATTATTATAATTCTGATTTGGTCACATCCATATAACCATATTGAAGTGGGTTTTTTTTGCTAAGAACTAAGAATAAGAATAATTATACGTATCTGAGTGTGCATATAACCTGTATGCAGTAACACGTGTATTACTCTCTATTCCATGAATTTCCTTGCCCCGTAATTGGTAAGTGACCCCGTAAAAATCTCTTGATGTACAATCTCCAGAACTTTTCCTACTCAAACACAAAGTGAACAAACTCTTAGTCAGTAACTACTAGATGAAACCGTATAATTTGAGAACCTATTACCAACCAGCGTACCTACCTGTGAAACTTTCAGCAACTCCTCATTTTTCGGTTCGCTCCTAGTTCGAATTTCGCCAACTTATGCAAAGATACCTAGGAAGTTCGTTAGTTATCTACCATACTTCTAAATTTACATATTTGATAATGCTGAAATGAAACATTAATAAGCATTTGACGCTCTGAAAGTAAGCGTTTGAATTTCATTGCATCCAATATTACGCATTTGGTCTTCTACAATTAGGTTCTTCTTCTCAGTCGTTCACTCTTGACAGAGAGTCGTGGTCATGGGGAGTCGTCTGCTACTGTGGTTGCCGCTTTCGCAATTCGTCTTCACCGGTCTCTGCAGGTGGCATGGCAAGAACATTCCACCACAGGTGTCTTAGGTATTCAACATTAATATTGTGCCAATATACCTAGGAGGGTGTAGGCTCTTTAGTTCCCATTTACATAGGAAGCCTTTCATTATCAGCCTATTGGAGTCCACTGCTGGACATAAACATAACCCTCTATAGTTGTTCGCCACTCTGGGCAAACACTGGAGGCTATACCCATAATCGCCACACTCGGTAGGCGGCTTAGCGATGTCAGGGCATAGATCCTCGCTCTGGTGACGCTGCCTGTGTTATTTAGCTACGCCTTCAATCGTGATGGTTATATAGTATATATAGTAAGATGGACTAAAGGATCCTCAACTGGAGGGTGAATTGGAACAAAAAGATATATGATGACAGATCGCTCCTTTACATCCATATCCCTAGACCCTTTGGTGGCCATTTACCTAGGTAGTATCTTTAACCACAAATTCTTAAAGTAATTCTAAGACCATAAATTTTACGGTATGACATGCATATTTCTTTAAATAAACTTATAAATAACACTTCGGGCTAAAAAACTTCTTCGGCAAAACAGTCTTGCAACTGTTTTTAAGTTAAAATCGAACCAGTAACTCCACATGAAAGTTACCTACTTCGTAAAAGGACACCAATGACTTCTACTCCGTGAATAACCGTCTCCTTTAAACCCCACAACCACCTCTATCCAGGACATTATTTACAACGTCCGATGGACGCGCCTGCGGGAATCGGCACACAGTACCGGGACAAACGGAAAGATAGCGCACAATACACCGGCCCACACATCCCTAGGAGAACAACTTCAAGTTTTCACATAAATCAGTGGCCTAACTTTATTCAAACGACTCTCTGGCGACACTCGTTCGGATTCCACGTCAAGTAAAACTTTCCGCAGAGTACCTTCTTTGTAGGAGTGTCGCGAATTACTCCCGTGGAGTACGATTCTCGTGAACACGTGTGTTATTGAGTTCGGCATTGAATTTAACGGCGTAAGACTGAGATTGGTTACGCAGCTACCTATAGGTTTTTCGAGTTGATGATTTGTTTGATTTAAATGCATTGCTTTACTTATTTTACTATGATGCATATTGAACTGTAGTGAGTCTTAGTCACGGTCTTAGTTAGACGTTGATGATGTAGAAAAACCGTTGTTACGAAACCGATATTTATAAACAATGTTGCATTCTTATTCTTAATCAACTGCTGAAAAAAGATTATTTTTAAACACAGTTTCAAACTAAGTACCTATCTCCTATTTTTATTTTAATTTTTCGTGTCATTAATATAAATATTCTTTAAACCAAAACTAAGCTGAAGTCCTTGGACTGAACGACTGATAAACATACTTTATTATACTTTCTGTCTGTAAATAAATACATTTATACACAGTGAAATGAATACACAGAATCAACTACATAGACGGTCAAGCATTTGTGGCAAAAAAAAACCTACAGGATTTATCGTTTATACGCTGAATTCTTAATGACGTAGTTCAAAGACTGAAAGCCATTAGCGTTCACTCTCCCGGCAGCATTTTACGTATTCCTAGATTTTTTTCACCGTACACCACCACCCTATAACTACTTATAAGTTTTCCATCAGCCCCACACTTAAGCCAGTCATTAAAATTCATTTACTAGTGCAGGAGTCAAACCGGTTATCTGGTCCGGTCCAACCGGTTATGGATCGGAAACCGACGCGGGCGTGTGAGAATCGGTGCACATGTTCAATTAAATTTTATCTGCTTACATTCTGGTATTATACTGCATGACCTGTAGTCCGGGGGCTGTTCGTCAATTTAAGTGGAACGTTGAATAAATCATGGTTTAGTGATGGATACACACACACACACACACACACACACACACACACACACATACGCACTAACACACACACACACAAAGCTCCACTTATCACACACTCACACTTACGTTCTCACCTATAGTTATTGTAAGCTTACCTATTAATTTTCACCGGTCCGGTGTAGGAGAGGCTGGTAATCTGTCATACAGGTCTCCTAGTACAGACACCAGTCTTTCACATAGTTGAATAACAATAGATTAAGCATAATTTTGTATCAACCAACTATGTGAGAGAATAAATAAAGATTTATTATTATTATTATTATTATGGACGCACAGAAATGTAGATAGACTGACATTGTGGGCGCTAAGAACGATAGTTCAGACAACGATTTCCTCCTTATTATTTTGATAGTTGGAAGTCTTGCACAGTAAGTTTTGCGCGCAGTTTTCTGCCTCGTGTCACGGTTTTTTTGGAATAAGGTTCCAGCTGTGACTTTTTCGAATAGATACGACAAAAAGCGAACCTACGAATTTCTCTAGGGTCCGCAGTCTTGCGGTGTCTATGTCTGTCATAGCTATATAGTACATAGATATTATTTACATACATTTCGTGACATTCCATAAGACTATCGTACCTATATAGGTACATTAGCCGGTGATGTGTGCTTGGTGTTTTCTCGAGTGCGCTTTCGTGTCTGCAACAGTTTAATGAGCTTTCCATTAGGTAGGATATAATTTTCACACTTAAAGCATTGTTTTGGATCTTGGTTTTTTCTTAATAAATATATGTTACCAGCTGCAGTTGGTTTTGTCCGCTAGAATATATAAAATGATAATAATGCTTGTAAATTATGGCTAAAACTTTCCTTTAAATCCATTCAGTAGTTTTCGAGTGAAAGAGTAACAAATATTCAATCATACATCCGCTACTTTTAATTTTTACAAAGATACATTGGGATATTCGATAATGCATAATTTATTACATAAAATATAACAATCATCATCATTACCAGCCCATTGCACTCCACTGCTCGACATATTATTATGCCTCTCCAGTTGTTTGCTACTTAGGGCAAACATCTGGAGGATATGCCCCTAATCGTCACACTGGGCAGGCGGGTTGGCGATCGCAGGGCATAGCTTCATAAGTATTTAGCTACGCTTCAATCGTGATGGTTATACCGCCACCAGTCGGTTGCCAGCGCCCCGTTTGTTATTTGGCAGGATGCACCACGGGCAAGTGAGGTTGGCTTGTAGCGAAAAGATTATGGGTCGCTCCCTTACATCCCTTATAGGTATAAGGCCTTATACATACAGGCCTTCGCAAATAACTAAGTTAATTCACTAAATTAGTAATTTGATAAAGAAAATTTATATAAAATTAGAATTCATAACATTAAATCCATCCAAACATTTTTCGCGTACCTATAGAATATTAGTGGGATAAATAGCTGCATTTGCCGTGGGCTAGAGGCCTTGCGCTAAAAATCCAAGCTATAATTTTTTTGTGCCTTCTATATCGTTGCCAGGATGACTGGCAACCCCCCAACTAGTTTCGGTGGCATGCTCGCAATAACGCACACGCGGCCGGCCATTCTCCAATAACAAAGGTCATAATTGGAAACATGTCAGTGCTCTCATCGTGAAATAATGGAGCATGTTTATTGGCCAGTTGTATTTTGAAATGTCATTATCAAATAAAAGCGGTATGCTTTGGTAGTATATTTGGAATAATGCGGAATATATAATCTAATGTATATCGCTTTGAAACAGTACATTAGATTCATAATTGATTAAATTACTAAACTGAATGGGGATGTAAGGGAGCGGCCTATCACCATTTCGCTCCAAGTCAACCTCACCTGCCCGTGGTGTATCCTGCCGAATAACAAACGAGGCGCTGGTAACCGGCTGGTGGCAGTATAACCATCACAATTGAAGGCAAAGCTAAATACCACAGACCGATGACGGGCAGCAGCGTCACCGGAGCGAGAAGCGACCCTGCGATTGTCAACCCGCCTGCCCAGCGTGGCGGTTATGGGTATATCCTCCAGACGTTTGCCCCAAGTGGCGAACACCTGGAGAGGCCTTGGTCCAGCAGTGGACCGTAATAGGCTGATAATGATGAAACTGACTGTGAATTTGACGTAAGTCTTGTGCAGAAATACTTAACATTTATTTAAAAACCTTGATCAAATGCGGCAAATGTTACAAATTTCATTTCAATAAACACACATTCTTACCTAAAGGAAATGTATACCTATAATATTTTTTGATTGCAGCTTGGAGTAAGAAACTTATTAGTTACACATCCGTACTGGTTTATTGTTGATTTCCTGGCAGAGAAAATAGTGCATCTCGATAATGAAATAATTATAAACGTAAAATATTTTTTCTTACTTAACAAAAGTTGTCGAATCTCTATGGCGATGTGTGGCCCAGCGTGGCATATGTTGGGTTATTATGGGAACTAAGCGTTGTCTAAATGATGTCTCCAGAACTCTAAAGAACCGGCAACAGAAGAAACCGAGAACAGAAACATCGATAGTTTCAATGCCAACTTTTCTAACAATTCTTCGAATTCGCAAAAAAAAACAGCAGTGTAAACTTCTTTACCAAGTAGTAGGTACAACAAAAAGTCAATCCAATTTCTCGCTAACCAAGGGCACGGTGAACCGTTTCAATGTACCTTCAACCATCTTCGCATCCAACGCGTTCAAATCAGATTAGACCTAAAAGCAATTAGCATTAAGTCTCATTTCGTACTAGTGCCTCCGAATTAATTCCTAGATGTTGACAGTGACATACCAAGTGCATGCGGGGCGAGATGTACGGAACAGATTGCAATATCTATTACGTAGACGATGGCGCGCGGAGTAACTTGAGCGGGGAGTTTAAAGTATTATAGGGTAAGGGTTGCCTGTTGGTAAAAATGTCGACGTTAACTTCGATATAATGAACATTCAGATTAAAAGCTTTATTAAAAGCTAAATGTATGTAATGGGCTAATCCTACTTCCTACTATTATAGATTTGAAAGTTCGTTTGGATGGATGGATGTGTATTTGCCCTTTCAAGTGAAAACCAGTCAAATTTTGGCTTTGAATGAAAATATATAAAAAGTTATAAGGATATTTCACCTAACACAGTAATGCAGGAGATCAAAGCCGCGTGCTACGCCATCGTAGTGTTGCAATAGTTAGCTGGATTTATTCTTTACATGAAAATAAACAAACCTGTGTTTCGGAAAACTAAAGCTGTTTTATTTTATCAAAAATGGTTTTATATATCGATAAAAGTATCGATACTCTGGAGCCAGTATGGATTTTCGTAAAATTCGATTGTACTGCAGCCCTATATGCAAAATTGAATCTAGTTAACAGTGGAGCTCTGTTATACCTTGTCTACATCGAAAAAATAGGATAAATCTATTAGAAGAAGAATGATATAATATTTTGATAGACACTAGAAAGTTTAAAGAAGTAATTTTGAAGTTACTAAATACATCCCGATATGTTCAGCATCAGGTATTATCGATAATCGTGTAAAAACATAAAAAAGTTTTTAAACTCGTGGTATCGATACTTATTCTTTACTGTGCTTCAATATAAAGCGGTTCATCACCGATTTCCCGGAAGGACTTTTATCTGCCTACCATCAATTTGTTCTGGCAATATTTTTCTTTTCCACATTAATAAACTTTTTCAAAAATATTCTTTATCGACCTTTTCTACTCGGATCTTTTGAAATTGTCTCAAATGTATTCAATAAATTATTAGCTTTTTATGTTATCTACTAGGTATTTGCTCCCTAAACAGTTTACTGATAATATAAATATCGTCCTCCCCATTATCACAGTCAATTAAAAGAAAAAATACTACATAATATTCACGAATCTTATCATAATGACGGTTATCTATTAGGGACATTGTGAAACTATCTGTCTGCATTCATAATACAAAATTACAGCAGATTAGGATTTATGTATGCTACATTTATAGTTCTTTTAATTTAAATAAATAACCCAAGACATGCCACGCTGGGCCACACAGCGCCACCTAGCCCCAAACTAAGCCGAAGCTTGTACTATGGGTACTAGACAACTGATAAACTTACTTAGATAATTTTTTTTTGTAAATAAATACATATTATACATAGAAAACACCCAGACCAATACAAACAGACATGTTCATGAACACAAATGTTTGTACTGTGCGGGAATCGAACCCACGACCCTTGGCTCAGAGGGCAGAGGTCACTACCAAATGAGCCACCGAGCCTGTCAAATTTATTATTTTATATCGGCCGATATCCAAGAAAACTACTCAAATGCGCAGCATATTATTATGATACAGGAATGTAGTTTCAGACGTCTTCCAATCAATAGTAATCAGTTTGACCAACAGCTTGTGTTAAGCCATGTTTATATGACCTGACATTGCCCACAACTTAGTCGTTTGACTAGACTTCTTATCACTGAATTAGGACAAATCGAACTGCTTGCCTAAAAATGTTATTTTTTTCTAAATACAATTGTCTAACGTATTATTTTATCCACAAAAACCTGTTGTAGTTAAGTGACAAAAAGACGTTAAAATGTTTTTTGTGGTCCACTTGGAGCGTTATTAATAGAAAAGAAAAATACTCACCTAAATCAAAATGAACAAACAATCATTACCTACTATAAGTTAAGACCTAAGTAAAAATCAGTACTCAAAGAAAAGATTATCAGAAGTTGAAATCACAAGAGCTAAATGACCTTTACAGGCCTTTTATTATCGCCTAAAGATCTCCCGACCTCTCAGATGTCTCATTTTTCCAGCTAACTAAAGGAAAACTGTTTGTCAGCTTTCTCTATAAGGATGGGAAATGGGAAGAACTTTGAGAAGTTGACTGTATCATATTAATAAAAGTAACGATAATAATTATGTTACAAGAACGGAAAGAAAATTACTTTCTTATTAGTCCTATAGAATATTCGAGAAGAACAGTATATTATTATGTATACCAAAGAGATGATACGCCGCACCCTTATATTCTTCGGGTCAATGTACTTATAATCTGAAATTATCAGATATTTATTTGTTATCAGCTGCGCTAACGGCGTCGCACGCGTCGATCTCGCGATGAAAAGTATAGTATAACCTGCTCAGGAGTATTTATTTATTTATTTATTTAATCTTTATTGCACAATATAAAAAATAAAGTACAAAAGGCGAACTTAATGCCGCGTAGGCATTCTCTACCAGTCAACCTTTAGGCAAAACAGAAACAAATAAGTGGGTAGTGTGCTGCTCAATTTATGTGGAAATATTTGATAGGATATATTAATATTAACATGCCCCAAAATAAAAAAAAATAAAATAATAAACATACTTGATTGTTGGGACAATGCATAAAACCATAATATTATATATCCATATACTCATATTATAAACTAGCTGTGCCAGCGGCGTCGCACGCGTGGGTATCGGGTTTCAAAAATAACGGACTTACATAAAACGGTGTCTAAATTTTAAGTAAGACCTCTAGCAATACATTGGTGAAAACCGCATTCAATACCGTGTAGTAGTTTTTAAGTGACGCGCGTTCAAACATACAGGTAAAAATTTCTCCCGTTTTCCTAACACTTCTTCCCTTCACTGCTCTGCTCCTATTGATTGTAGAGTGATGAAAAGTATACTATAACCTGCCCAGGAGTATGAAGAATAATTGTACCAAGTTTCGTTAAAATCCGTTGCGTAGTTTTTGTTTCTATAACGGACAGACAGACAGACAGACAAAAATTTTACTGATTACAATTTTGACATCAGTATCAATCACCAATCACCCCCTGATAGTTATTTTCAAAATATATTTCATGTACAGAATTGACCTCTCTACAGATTTATTATAAGTATAGAAGATATAGATAGATGTACCTACTGTAATCTGGCATCGCAAAGAGTGAAATTTCTATCTCTATCTATCACGATGAGAAAGCTACTTAAAAACTTCAAATGAAACATTACGTAATTCGATGTTACGGTAAAGGAAATCTTCTGCCCTTTATAAAGGAAATCGAATACAAAATTGGAGGTCTTCAGAGGGATCGTATTTACCCTCTCCTACTGTTATTTCCCAGTGTTCATAATGACGACGTAATAATATATCAGATTTTCGTAGATGTGTACAGTTTTGTGGCGATACTAGGCTTGTTTGGATAGTTCTAATTATTTCTGACATATTTGTTCATATAGAGCTTCATTCTGTACTTACGTACAGAGTATTATACGGGTATGTTGCTTTAGATAAATCAACCCTTCTGTTTATTATGTTCTCTGTTTTTTAAATCACTTATAATATAAGCTTAGCGTCACTCGCTCAATACCAAATCTCAGAAATTATTAGTGTTAAGAGGCTCAAATTTAGGTTCGTGATGGTTTTCTTTGTGACGTAGTTCTAGGATCACCTACTTCATAAAATAAAAGTTATAGGGAAACGTTATAAATTTGAAATTTCATAGTTAATTTCATTTCAAGCTAACTTTAAAAAAAAAGTTAGCTTAAGAGACCCCGCAAACCACAGACTTTCTATCGGCCATAGTTTAGTCGGGCTCATATTAGTACGAAGATCAGTCGAAACCAAATCGTTGTAGTAAGCATACATCTTCTAGGGGTGAGAGCTTTCTGCTTCCCGCACAGTCCGGTGACGATGACAAGGCAGGCATGCCATCATCGTAGTTATTTAGAAAAAAAAAGCATACATCTTCATACTGATTATAACCGCGACCAAACTATAGGCCGATAGAAAGTTTTTGCGCGGTCTTTATTACGGTTTTTTTCATATGTCATCTCTTATAACAACACTATCTGTGCTCGCGACTTCGTCCGCGTGTAATAGTTATTTTTCCCCCGTTTTTTTAACATTTTCCATTATTTCTTCGCTCCTAATAGTTGCAGCGTGATGTTATATAGCCTAAAACCTTCCTCGATAAATGGTCTATTCAACACAAAAAGAATTTTTCAATTCGGACCAGTAGTTCCTGAGATTAGCGCGTTCAAACAAACAAACAAACAAACAAACAAACAAACAAACTCTTCAGCTTTATAATATTAGTTAAGATTAAGATAAATTTGTCCTTTAACATTTTGAAAGGAATTGAGGGTAATATTTACCTCCCACACAACTTACAAGTTGGTAACGCCTACGCACCGTAGGGAACGGAAAATATGTCGCTATTTTGTAAAGTTATTTCATTTTGAAAGTATGACACGATCTGTGAGAACCTGACGTACCTACATCGATGACATATTTACACAAGTTTTTTTTAAACAATCATTGAAGTGATAATGCTATTATGTATTTTTGGCAAATAATGCCAGAAATAGGTACAAAGATCCTTCTTTACAAATACAATGTGACGTGCATGATTCATTCTGTCTGTCAAGCATAATCTTTACTATATATAACAACAAAAAATGGACTTCTCTATCATTTTAGCCAACCACTCAATAGCAATATCTGCTGATAATCTTTAAGAGAGGTAGGGCATAGCGAATCTTCGCTCGTATCGAGCTACCCGTCGGGGGAAGGACCTCCACCCTATAGAATACCGCAGCCAAATGACCTCCGGGTCGTTTTTCTGCTGGTGAGTAGGGTCTCCGGAGCTCGTGGGGGGTTAGGGTTGGGCCGGCATGGCAGTGGCAACTGACAGGGAACTAACCAGTTACTTGCCAGCTGTCACAGCGACTTGGGCTTCTCATTGGCTTTCCATCAGGCGTAGGGAAGCCACTATGTCGAGCTACTATAAAAAAATCTTACTCATAGAGGTACATATTATAAATCAAACAGTCCTGAAAAATACGGCTCATAATAATATTATCCCCTAGTACAATTGACAAAGAATACTTGGCAGAACGAACCTCTATACCTACTAATGTAAACTCACCCCACTGGGTGTAGCTGGGCCCGACTCCGGCAACAAACAGGATTTTAATAAAAGTTAATTTATTCAATAAAAGATCAGAGAGCCCACCCGTTTTCTGTATTGAAATGGATTTAGCATTCGTATTGATCGCGATGACAATTGAGGTAAATTTATACGCGATTTACGGTAAGAATTTGCATCTACCAAGCCAGACGGGTCGTTTTCTTTCGTATTTTTTTGCATGTTTATAATAGAGCCTTTGACGATCCTTCAAACGTATTAGCAATTGATAGAGCACTTTTCCATTAGGGTGATTGTTGTATTTTGTTCGTATACTTAAACCTACTTACTAGATAAATGATGTTTGTTAAAAGGCGAGCGTAATTACAAAGAGAGTTTCACGTAAGAAATAATCATATTTGCTATTTATGGTGGCTACCATATATCTCAAGGATAATGATTTATCTTACACATTAATTATACTTAATTGAAGATTTTAAGGTATTGTTTTTGATTGAACTCCTGACGCAACGTGGGGTAGCGAGGTGATAAGATTCGCAGGATGAGGATTGCGAAACCGGCTCTTAACCATACCTCTTCTCAAAACAGCGTCCATATTATCTTTCCAGCAACTCTCTAAGCCGAAACCCGAGCCCCACTACGGAGCGCCCTTAACAGTATTGCTAAACTTTCCTAGAAATGAGAGCCTTGCTTGAGGTGTGACTTTTCTTGCGAATTAGGACATTTCCATAAGTTCTCCTGGCAAGATGAGGATATAACTAACAAGCTAATAGAATACTAATACGATTTTTTAGGAAGCAGACTACTAAATCTATAAATATATAAAACTCAAAGGTGACTTGACTGACAAAGTGATCTATCAACGCACAACCCAAACCACTGGACCGATCGGGCTGAAATTTGGTGTGCAGGTAGATGTTATGACGTAGGAGGAGCTAAGAAAGGATTTTGATCAATTATACCTCCAACGGGATGAAACTCTATTCGCGGGCACAGCTAGTAGCTTCATAATGTGTTACTGAAGTGTCCATTTGCAAACCACCTGCAAACGTCCACTGCTGGACATAGAACTTCTCCAATTGACAATGGTCATTTGGGGTATTTCCTTTAGTCCCCATGCTTAGCAAGCGGGTTGGTGACCACAGGTTGTAGTTTTTCATGACACATATTTCCTTAGTCACCCACGGTATGAGATTCTTCTTCTTCGTCGATGTCACTCTTGACAGAGTGGTCGTGGTCGTCATTTCGGGCGTTGGTGGTAAACTTCACAAAGCTCCGCCATTCCTCTCTCACAGCTGCCTTCCTCGTGCATTCGAGTAGAGACGATGAGCCCTTTACTGTTTCCTTAATCTGCAATCTTTTCGGTATGAGATGGGGTGGTCTTAATCTTAATCCAAAAACCACACTGACAATTAATATAACCTGTTAAAGCACTTTATATGCTGTTAAGTCTGAACAAAAATCCCCATTAGAATTTCACCCACCTTTTTACACAACGTAAATTTGCGCACCGCGGAAACTTTAAATAAGGTCAGAATATAATTTGAAAAGTAAATGGAGGTCGAAGAGTTGAACTGTTCGCAAAACATATGGAATTTTAAATAAGTCGGCGAAAGTTTGGCGTTTGCTCGCTAGATAACAAAGACTATTCGCACGCCTCCACAAGTAGACTGCAATGCCTACTGATTTATTCGAAAAGTTACCTCTTAAAAGTGTCTTGAGGAAAGAACAGCCCATATTTGGACAGTCTGGAAACGACCGAGTATCGGGTTCAAATATCGCGGAAGTTTGTTTAGGATCGGCGATTTTTGCAAATGTTCGATATCCACTTATTGTTATAAAACTGCTAAGTAAGTGAGGAACTTGCGTGCAAACCCTTATGATACGGGAAATCAAACAGAACGTAACGTACATTCTTATTATCGTCATCCTATTTAGCTAAAGGAAAAAGGTTCTCATAAAGAGGCTACGGGTTGGAAGAACCTAATTGTACGAGAGAGATGAGCTCTTATTAAAATGAACAATGACCTATTGAGATTGTGGGATCATTGAACGTTGGATAGAAAATGCTTTGAACCGCACATTAACTTTATTATTATTTGATATGCTGTAATATTATGTTATGTTACGTTAATGCGGAAAACAGTTGGCATTTGGAATTCATTTTAGCTACGAATTGTATATGCAAATTTTTGTTAAGCAAGCATTTGTTTCATGTGGCATAGCAAGCTCGGTTTTACGTAAGTCAAAGTACTCTCCGTGAATTTCTAATCTCAATTCTGTATGTTTTTAATTAAAAGGTATAATGCTGGTACCACTTGTGCATTTGGGGTTATAATATATAGTAATGGTATGAGCGATCGATTGTGACTTGTGTATTTTACCTGATTTGATCCTGTAGATTTGGGGCAAATTGGCTGTGTGACAGACGGATCACACGAGTTATCTTAGAAGTATTCCATTTTTTTACGAAACCAGATTTTTTAATGTAGTTTTTTTTTATAGTTGCTCGACATAATACTTTCCCTACGCCTGATGCAAAGCGAAAGTGAAGCCCAAGTCACTGTGACAACGGGCAAGTAACTGGCCAGTTACATGTCAGTTGCCACTGCCATGCCAGCCCAACCCTAACCGGAACGAACACCGGAAACCATACTCACCCGCAAAAACACGACCCGGAGGACATTTTGCTGCGGTGGCTAGGGTGGAGGTCCTTCCCCGCAAGGGCGGCTCATTTTGTTGTACTCTACCTCTCTTGGAAGTCGAAAAAAATCTCAAACAAATTGAAAAAGAGGATATAAGTTCGCCATTATCAAAAATATGTCTACAAAACGTTGTATTTACTACTATGAAGTCAATTGACATACCAGTGTTTTTGAAATTTTAACTCATAAAGGAATGAATACAGCGACATGCGCCGACTCTTCTGTGCCAAATTGAAATTCTCGTGAGCCAAGAGCAAAGACAAATATATATATATGAGGAGCTATGATACAACCCTTATGTGCAAGTGAATTTGAACGTGACAGAAACCGTCTAATGTATAAATTAAAGAGAACAATGCCCAAAACTTGTATCTGCCGAGTAGCTACGTGAACGTTCTCAAAGCAATTTCGGCAGAGCGCCTCCGAAGTAGAATGGGTATTACGGCTGTGATACTTATCAAAACTTGCTGAAACAATACATGCTTCTAAACTTGTACTGTTCGCTCTCAAGACAAGCGCTTATGGGTTAAACGTGGTCTTAATTACTCTTACACTTGATGACGTTTTTCCGGGGAGGGGCTGTTTTTAGGGTTCCGTAGCCAAAATGGCAAAAAACCCTCATGGATTCGTCATGTCGGTGTGTCCGTCTGCATGTCAACCCCTGTAACTTCTAAAGTAAGAAATTATTATGATGTACATTATCATGAAAATTTTCACCGAACCTTGGCTTGAACGATATATTCTAGTAGGTAAGTAGGTAGTTTTTTTTAAAACCATAAGTTTCCTTTCATACAATCAACTCTAACATGACAACAAAAGAAAATCTGCTACGGAACCCTTCAATGAGTCCGACTCGCATTCGACTCGCTTTTTTATTGTTTAGTACAGTCACACTTTTACCCCAATCTGTCCAAAACATGGATTATGAACTCTTTGCAATGGACACTGTGTTTTGAAATTGTTTGGAAAAACTTAACACTTTATATACAGGGGCCTTATTGTGATGCGGTCTGTACATCTTAGGTGTTATTAGTCTACACAATGATGCTTGGCACTTTCAATAGCTGCAAGAGAGAATGTAGACTAAAAATATAATAGAAGTGTACTCTATACTAGACGAGAAGTGAAAGTGTTGGCTTGTTGTAAGCTCTAGTGGTTGTTAGCGCTCGTACTGAATAAGTAAGAAATTACTCAATAGTAGTCTGGAGTCAGAAAATTGGCGGATGAGGCAACATAAGGTGGGGTGCGAAAATGAAAGCCATGTATTTATGTTCAAATAGTAATCATCTCATCATCATCTTCAGCCTATCGCAGTCCACTGCTGGACATAGGCCTCTCCAGTTATTCGCTACTTAGGGCAAACATCTGGAGGATATACCCATAATCGCCACCCTGGGCAGGCGGGTTTGCTGATGGTTATACCGCCACCAGTGCCAGCGCCTCGTTTGTTATTCTGCAGGATGCACCACGGGCAGGTGAGATTGGCTTGGAGCGAAATGGTGATAGGTAATAGGCCGCTCCCTTACATTCCAATCCTTAGGCATATGCTATCACTATATAGAAGAGCAAATCAAGACAATCAGTCATTTTGGTACAGTTTGTCAAACGCTTTTTATTCCACAGAAATGAGAGAATATGCGTTAAGCATAGAATGGTGGTGAGTGGAATGATGACCTGAAGATTCTGATTTTTAACAATGTCATTATCGTGTAGAATTTCCGCCATATAAAACTATTCTTAAACCAAATAGCAGATCAATTAATCTTAGACATTAGATAAAGTTGAGGGACGTAACAAATAGCAACAGTTGTTATTTAATTTTACTATAAAAAGACGATGAATTCATAGAATTAACCGATCTAAGTATAAAAGAATGAGTTATCATTTATTTCATAGATAATGACGACGTAAGAGTATATACGAAATCCGGAGAGTAATCTTAAGGCTCTTCTCGGCTATCACAGTACAAACCAACTAGCATTCACTGCATTGTTCGCATACAAATATCCGTTTCATCAAGTGCTATCTACGTATCCAATGCGAAATTCTATCCGTTGATATGCAAGGTATCACTACAGTACAGGGTAATAGCAGTAAAGTTAAATTAAACCTTTTCCCAGAAAAAGGATTGTGTTTTATTTCAAACACTAGCTGTGCCAGCGGCGTCACACGCTTCGATATCGGGTTTCAAAAATAACGGACTTCCATAAAATACTTATACCTATACCTAAGTTTTAAGTTAGACCTCTAGTAATACATTAGTGAAAATCGTATTCAATTTCATGCAGTAGTTTTTTAAGAGATGCGCGTTCAAAAAATTTCTCCCGTTTTCCTAACATTTCCCTTCACTGCTCTGCTCCTATTAATAGTAGCGTGATGAAAAGTACCCTATAACCTGCCCAGGAGTATAAAAAATAATTGTACCAAGTTTCGTTAAAATCCGTTGAGTAGTTTTTGTTTCTATAACGAACATACAGACAGACAGACAAAAATTTTACTGATTGCATTTTTGGCATCAGTATCGATCACTAATCATCCCCTGATAGTTATTTTGAAAATATATTTAATGTACAGAATTGACCTCTCTACAGATTTATTATAAGTATAGATAAAATTGTTCTTTACACAAAGTGCTAGGCAAATCAACTTTTAAACACTGTTTTATAATCTGAAAAGTGTTTATTACCATAATCCAATTACAAACACAAATTTAACCAGAGACTCCAGCAAGAAACGTCAAAGTAATCATTGGTGGGAACTCGATGATAGCTGTCAGTGTCGCCGTAACGTCAAACTTCAACTATCAACGATAGTACGGTGACTCCTGAACGTGGCGAATTATTCTCCTCAACACTACCTATGTCTTAATGAAAAGTCTATCCAATAGATTAGAGTAATCTAGAATGGTTTTGAGACTACTTTTAGGATATCAAAATACTTATAACCTACCCAGCTATAAGTAATATGACTTCCTAAATCTAGATCCTACTTAGAATCTTCTTATTTGATTACCTATATCAAATTCCAAAATATTAAAAATTAGGTTAGAATCTTGGAATTTGATATAGGTATATCAAATTCGAAGATTCTTACCTAATTTTGACAAATATTGTCATATTAATAATTAATCCTGTCGGATTATTTATAAGAAATTGATCATTTGTAATAGCAATACTGTCAAGATAGATTGAACAACTGAACATGCGCATGAAATGCTTTTTTTTATTGTTTGAAATGGGTTTACATATGACTGCAATTCGCATGACCGTGATCGTAGTCTCGCCTTAAACATCTGAAGATTATATCTCTCTGGGAACTAGGAGCCCAGCAATGAGTTCTACAGTTTATCCTTTTGCACTATGAAGGTGTGCGCACGTATCTCGCCGTTGTTATATTTATTGTGATATCACGGAGCAAGTGCCAGGTGCATCCACTTAAAGTTCATCGATGTTGCATAACAATAGGTACTGCGCCAGCGGAATATGCCACGCTGCGGCTAAACCAACCGTATTTATGATTCGTGACCCGTCTTCGGTTTTGCAACAAACACTGACTACATTAACATTTAATTTGAAATTTAGATATGATTTATTTAATTTAATTCTTTCAACGCTAAAATTGAAATATACCTATTTGGTGCTACGCTCTGAAAGTTACGATCACGCCTGTTAAAGGTCTGGTGACCTAGCTGTTTTGTATTTTTTTTTTGTGAAAATACAGGAGGTGATTGTGACTCGGGTAGATAGTTACAAAGGTCAAAATTAAGTCTTAACCTTATGTCCGTGTGGTTTCCGGATTTATAATAGTACCATCCTATGTCATTCTGTGGAAGTCATAGTTGACCACTAAAGGAATATCAGGAAACGAGCAGCAGTGTTCACTTGGGTATAAATAAATCTGCGATCATAAACGTGCCAAGCGTAGTTGTTAAAGGGCAAATCCCCCTAAATGATAATTTGTCTTTTAAGGCCTATGTTTAGCAGTAGACGTTGACAGGCTTATGATGATGATGAAATGTACTTTAAGTTGTAATAACCTTAACAGCATTTTTGAATGGTATTTAAAGTTTCATATCATGCGCTGCAAAACGAGCAGTCGCTTTGTTGCACATTTGACCGTTCACTTCAATATTTCAGTTGTTATTATATTTCTCGTGCATATAGCTATATTTTCTCGAACTTTAGACCATGACATTGTACAAAAGAATCTTAGCTCACCAGATCACACTAATATGTAAACATAAATAACTAAACATTGGCTCAAAGCAGACTCTGAGATCGAAATCAAATTGTCTCCCTTTTACTAGACTCGATGGTGCGATCTTATCACGTTTAACTCAAAATGGCTAATTTAATTTCGGAGGCTTATAGTCTTTCGTCTCGTCTGTAACTTTTAAGTAGACTAAAGTAATCAGTTTAAATTAGTAGAACAAACTTATAAAGATCTGCTTGTGTTACGCGCTCTTATTGATGTTGATCATCTTTTGGCTTGTGTGTCTAATCTTATCTTTCTTAACTTAATTGAAATAATTTTGGTGAAATTCAGCCTGCTCTTAATTTTACTTCAGTATCTAAAGTTTAGGTAAGATTCAAATTTGGAATGGCATGTCTGGGAGCGCCTTATCATGGCTCCAAGCCAACCTCACCTGTCCGTGGTGCATACTGACGAATAACAACCGACTGGTAGCGGTATAACCATCACAATTGAAGGCGTAGCTAAACACCATAGACCGATGATGGGCAGCAGCGTCATTAACCCGACTGCCCAGCGTGGCGATTATGGGTATATCCTCCATAATGTTTACCCTAAGTGGCGAACAACTGGAGAGGCCTATAGCAGTGGACTGCAATAGGCTGATGATGATGTTACCCAGGGTAAATTTAAGTTTCCAAATAGTGAAAGGTTTAAATTTTATTTATTACAAGCTTAAGCATACACAAAATTACAAATTTATCCTCTTTACAAAATTAGTGTAAATTTGAATCAAAACCAATGAAAAATTCCAACATTTTAAGCCTCGTTAAACGTGAAATTTACCGTCGCCATATAACACGTTTCCACAACATCAATTCTAAATGCACTCGCCCATTTATTCGGGCACATTAGAAATGCATATCCATAACGTCAGCACCGGCCGTTGATTAAACAATAATTACTATGTCTGCGGCGGCATTAACGAGCCCTCTGTGCGGCGTGTGACTGATTACCTTTGCCATTTTGTCGGTGTGTCGCGGTACTCAAAGGGAATAGTGGAAGTGTTGAACGTACAGAAGTTTTTGTAACGAAGAATTCGGAGCTAAACTTGAAATATAGTGTTTTATGCTTTAACTGTCATTGTTGGCAACCGCCTGTGGTTTATATAAACAAGACGGCTGTACCAAATTTATGTAAGTAAAAGCATATGCTTTTTTACATAATTTTACTAACAAGCTTCAAAAAGCAAATACACGGTGAAAACCCAGGTAATGTACTTCAAACTTAAAATGCAATGGGATACAAAAAAAAAAAACACTTTTTTTATTTTGTACATTACCTATGTACTGCACCTACATATCTCTGGGGAGCTCTTAATTTTAGTTTTCAAGCACTAGGCAATATTTACTGATGCCATTTTAGTTCGCAAGACGTAGGAATACACATATACATAGATAGGTATGCTCATATCTGGTAACACACCTAAAGAAAATACACACACAAACTACGAGAGATCAAGCTTAGCGCTACAGCTAAAAGGTTCGTATGTGCTCGAAAAAATTGTAACTACCACAGAATAGCAGAGAAGTAGTGAAGTGGCTTTCCCCGTCACTACCGTATGCTGAGCGGAAGCCATTTTGGTACCATTAATTTCTTTTTTTTAAGTTTATGGATCTTTGGCAGTTTTAAGTGTTTATCTGCACTTTTCAATGTATATGTCCTACGTAATGTACCAAATAAAGCATATTCTATTCTATTTTCTGAAACATGAATTTGTTTTAAACAACTTTTCTCATACACATTATTGGTTTCTCATCCATCAAAAGAATTGGGTAATGTTAGCCCTGGAAAGTTGTAACGTCAAAATATCCTTGTATGGTGTTGCCTGGTACATTTTTTATATTTAACTTTACAATAATGTGTTGGATTAATTTAATTTTGAGCTAAAAATATTACGAGTATAAGCATTCAGTAATTACCCATAGGCCTGTTGCCGTAAACAAATGTAATTAGTCCGTCTTTTTGATTATTCAAAAATAAAAGACACGTATTTTTTCATTTGTAATTAGACCAAAAATGACAAAGATATAGGTCGTTAAAATAACGCGTGACGTCAAAGAGTGGGAGTTATTGCGCCAGAGAGTGATATCAAAGACCCCCACTCATAAATTTTTATGCCTTGTATCTTTGTTATTTTTTGTTTAAATGAAAAGGAAAAATAAGTGTCCAACATAATCTATCTAATAAAAGAACATGTCCTGACTGAACGAGCAACGCAGAGCCGTAACCGCTGAAGCCAATGCAACGAAATTTTGCATGTAGGTTACATTTATGACGTAGACGTCCGCTAAGAAGGGATTTTTCGAAATTCACAAAAGGGGTAAAATAGGGTTTAAACGCGGGCGAAGCCGCAGTGGCACAGCTAGTATTTTTATATATTTTTTTTAATTTTTAAATTTAAAATACACACTTAATATAATGTTATTGTTTTGACCCTGGAAACATCCTTAGGTCCCAGTCTGTGTTTCAGGATTTAGAATAAGACCATCTCATCCCTGGGTGTCGCTGAAGATGACGAAGGGTATATTATGTATCATGAAACAAACAGCAGCATTTTCCTGGGTATAAATAAAACCTCTGGTCACCAATCCACTTGTCAAGTATGGTCACTAAGGCAAATCCCCCAAATGATATTGTAGGAGGCAGTAAACATTTCGAAACTGATGATGATAGGTCCCATTTCTACCTTAAAATATGAAGCATCATAGATAAGCCTACAATAAGAGTAAATACAAGCCATACAAGTTGGAAAAGCACAATAAAACAAGAACGAGGAATAGAATAGGAAATATTTTATGGTTCAACCACACACTCGTGCTAAAACCTGTAGGTAACTTGCTTTTTCGCGTTTTTACGCGAACGTCCATCGAACTTTAGTCTTTTATTTTTCATTTTACGCCCCAAAATATATTATAATCCTTTGTCGCCATAGTGGCGAGTAACGAAGCAGATCCTGTTAAAACTGACAATGTTAAAAATGTCTTTGTAGTATACGATTTTTTACGAAAGGCATAATACGAAATTTTGATTTTACTCGAAATTTTTAACAGGGTAGTAATTTTTACTTGCAAATACTCACATAATTTTAATATTTTTCAAAGATATTAACAATGTTATGAATATTATTATTTATTTATTTATATATTTATTTTATTATTTATCTTTTGAAACTTCTGCTATTCTCCCTATCATGGTAGACCATTAGTATAGATAGACTGCAGCAATTTGTAAATCTGGATCGTAAGGTAAGAGACACCACGCTTATTAGTAAGGGTTAGAGAGATCCAGTCCGGAGGTTAAAGTGGATCTCTCTAACCCTAACCAAAGACCGTGTAATAAAATGTAACCTGGTTTGACAAAGTTTACAATTAAGACAAATATCTCTAAAAGAGACGCCGAGAGACGAGATATTGGATAGCACGCACAATAAATTCCACATACAGCGTGTGACCGACTTCGCTGCAAGTATTAGTCGGTTGGTTTATTCACTGGCGTTGAAACTGTAATTTATATATCACACTCAACGAGCGCCACTGAGCCCGGCGTGCCGCAGCCAAATGAAAATTATTTAGATTACGTATTATGGTAATGAACATAATCTCTTAGCCCCATGGTATGTGCGGCCCGACAACGTTTATCTAGGTTTAAATTATGGCGTTTTTTGGAATACTTACTAGGAAGCTGACAGAACTATGGACGTTTGCCGGCATGAATATCAGTGTTAGATGACTCATGTGTTAATATGGTATATGAGCTACAATACTGTAAAATTGCGTTCAGATTCGTTTAGTACTTTTTACGTAAAGGAGTACAAACAACCTTTTTAATTACAAGGGTAGGAAGATTGCCAGAACGTAAATTGCGTACAGACAAAACTGTAGAACAACTGTCTAAGAATGAAATATTAATTATTAATGTTTTTCACATAGACCAAAATTACTTTGACTCGTTCGTCATTCTCAGATTTGCATAGCTAGCCTACATTATGAATGAATATGAATAGTGAATACATTCTAGATTGACTGCATTCATTTGACTTCGTCATCAAAAGCTTAAAATATTTAAGCTAGTTACATTATTTTAAAGAGAAATATTTATTTGCGACTGTATCGTAGAATTAAAGATGGTCTTTGCGTGATGAAAAAACGGTTTATTAGAAGTTCACAATGAATAGGTAATGGTTGAAGGAATGATGAGACGATAATTTCAAAAGATTTTTTTTTTTTGGATTGGGCCCCACTTAATGCCATGCCCAAACATACGACTGTTAAAAATATAATGTAATGCCCAAACATGCCCCCGGCCTTGAAAGCACCCGCTTTCAACCTAAACCAAGGGACTAATCAAGAAGGGAACAAATCTTGACATAAGCGCGTCTCAGGATGTCCGAAGCTGTCTGGATGTCTGCCACTCGGGATACTCCATCCTTCCCTGCGATGGTCTTCTCAATTCGGCCAAGCTGCCATTTTAGGTAGCCGATCGCCCTTGATGATAACAATGGTGCCAGCTTCCAGGTCTTCTGTGTTGGTTCTGCATTTTGCACGAATCTGTAGCTGGGATATGTGCTCCTTCGCCCATCGAGACCAGAAATGCTGACGAATCTGCTCCACTCGTTGATAGCGCGTGAGACGGTGTGCAGGTGCAGGGTAAGGTCGTCGCTGACTGGTGCAGTGAGCGGATGGTCAGCCAGGAAGTAAGCGGGACTTATGGGATTGAAGTTGTAAGGATCGGAGGAAATGGGACTTAGAGGACGGGAGTTGTGGACGGCCTCATTCTGTGTCAAAACCGCGCTGAACTCCTCCAATGTGAAATGTGTGAATGTTAAAAAATGGGAAATTGCAGGATTTTACCTCAGTTTCCCACAAACCACCGAAATATGTATTCTAATATTATTTGTTCCAAACTGTTAATTAGAAATTTAGAAAAATGAGACCGATAAAATTCTTTCCATTTTCAGAGAGGATTTCTTGAGGTTTTCCGCGTGTCGAATAAAACGCTTAAGAGCAAGTAGGTACGCATCCGAGGAAAGATCGCCAAAAAGTTCCATGTGTATAGTGAGTCATAAATTAAGTTACAGTTTTGGAACCTCTGCCTTTCCGGTCAAGTACTCGTATCAGCATTGACTGAGTGTAGGATTTGTGCGTAAAAAAATTGAAACCAGGAATTATGTGTTCTGCTGGTAAATTTCCCATCAAGGGAGTAAGGGTCCTACTCCTCAACCTGTACAGAAGACGCGACACAACCATGATAAACAGATCTAGTGAGATGTCTCTCGTATATATAGTAACAGTGCTTAAGAGGCTGCGTGCGATAACTGTTTATGCCCATGACGAAATAATAAAAATGTTAAATTATGTTTGGTAGAAATTGAAATGGATTGTTTTTTATTGTAGGTGAACTCTAGTGAATCTGCTATCCGATCGTCATTTCGAATTCATAAATTTTAATGAATAAATAAAATTAATTTTGAAAATATATGTTTACTGTTGAAAGATGTCCTTTGTTAAAGACATATCTACCTCGTACAATGTCAGGTTTTCACAGTTCGCCAACAGTGAGAACGCCAGGTCGTCTATTATTTATTTATTGCGTGTGTTTTAAATAAAATAATGTACGTATCCATTGCACGGTCCCATGTGATCAAACTGAGAAAAACAATTGTACATAAGTATGTATGCGCGAGCGCCGTGCGCTGCTAGCGAGTTATCATAAAAATATATGCTTTTTTAGTTATAGCATCGCTAGCTATAACTTGATGCGGTATGCAGATATGGCGAGCGTGCACCGTTTACGAAGCGCGTCTGTGCGTGTGTGACGTGTCGCTCGGTAGGTAGGTACTTCGCCGTCCTAATCTAAATGAAACGACCACATGCCTTGCAAAAGAAACTTAGCGATTACTAAGGTCGAAATCAAATAATAATCCTAACGGATCAAAATCTGAGAAATATGCGATTAAAAAGTGCGTACATAGGTATAGTTATTTTAGAAATGTAATCATGAAATGTAATAATATAAAAATCAAATTCGTCAGTAGGTCTAAGTCAATGGAGACCTAGGTTTTATCCTACATAGTGTGTGTGTGTGTTATCTATATAATGCCTAAATGACGCTGTGTTCGCGTCGAGTACACAGTTTCGTCGTACGTCGTACTCTCGGAACATCCATGATGAAGCATGGAATGATGACGCCTTGTATGATGGCTCGTGCGTTATGTGACCTCATCATCAGCCTGCGAGCATCCACTGCTGGACATAGGCAGGCCTCCCCCAATGACAATTGTAATTTGGGGGATTGCCTTAGTCACCAAGCTTGGCAGGCGGGTCGGTGTTAGGTTGGTGACCTGGTGACTCGCAGTAGGTGTTATTTGTGCTTAGGTAAACGCTGCTGCCCGTTTCCTGATATTATTCCCTTAGTCGACTTTTACGACACCCACGGGATGACATGGGGTGGTCCTATTCTTAGGTCCGGGACCACACGGACCTGGTGACCTAGTGACCTAGGAATCATGTGTGGACGATTCACCTAATTTCGTAGGAGAATGTTTATATGGAATACGTACGCTGAACCTTCCATCACTATCGCGTATCGTGGTTGCCACAAAATGCTTCTCGCACGCGCGCTCATCGTTACTGATCGTCCCCCCGGCTCCGGGCAGCTCGTCCAGCTTCCAAAAGCGGCGTGGTTGCGCTTCAATCGAATGGCTGAAATTGCAGTGAACTATGTTGCGTGTATTGATAATCGGTCCCGACACTATCCAACCCAAATGAGTATTTTGCAAAAAGGGTCCGTTCGGCAACCTCATTTTACCATCGCATAGTAGCTCCCAGAATATATCTGCCCCTAACAGGATATCTATATCCTGGGATTCGTAATAGTGTGGATCGGCCAGCTGTATGTTGTCAGGAATCCTGAACGTGTGTTATGCGCTTGGCAAAGAAGATGTGATGCTAGGTATCACTAAACATCTTATACGCGAAGCAAAATCATTAATTCGTGACTTAATTTCGATATCACAAACTTGCGTAGTTTGTGTTATCGAACTCCCTATCCCATGAACTTCGTAAGTGGACTGTATCATTTTTGTGTGTAAAGTTTTAGAGAAATTTTGTGACAAAATGCAATTTTGGCTACCGCTATCTAACAGCGCGCGTGCCAGGTGATGATTATTTTCATCATCAATTACCTCGACCATAGCAGTTGATAATAAAACTGAACTCACACGCACAGATTCATCCGTGTTATGTAATGAGCTGTCAATGTGTGCTTTGTTTACCTGCGAGACGGGAATATGTCGATGGGTGTTAGCGGGCGGCGGAAGGGCGGAGGGACACGCGAGCCCGGCGCCTGCGCCGGCCGCGGACGCCGCAGTACACGTCGAGTGAAAGGTTACGGCTTGATTGCGATCGGACGTGTCGTTATGAATAATCGTATTATGTTTTAGGTTGCATTTGCGACAAGGGCCGAGCCTGCAATTGTCTAGCGAGTGTCCTGAGCGTAAACAGTTTTCGCAAAGTTTGTGTGTAGCAATAAACTTCAACTTAGTGTCTAAATTAGAAGCTAAAAACCTTTGACACGCATATAGTGGATGATACGTTGATTTACACATTAGGCATGAATTATTTGTGCGTTGTGGTGGCTTATTGGTGGAAACATTGCAGTGTACTTTGTTATTGGTTAAGGTCGAATTGTGTTTTTTATTATCGTAGCTCACTTTGTTGCTATTGTGCGATACTAGCAATGTTTCCAGCATGTCAGCTCGATATTTTAGAAAATTGATTAGGTCGTCAACCTTTAATTTCTTATTTGTTGACACATTATTATTGTTTATGAAGCTAGTGCCTTTGTACTGTTCCCACTCGCGCTCTGTAGTCTCATCAAGCTTAGACGTAATGATATAAATAACTACTTGACGATTCATAAGTGCTTATTTTAAGTCTATGTGAATAAAGGTATTTTGACTTTGACTTTGACTAGCGTGTCCCAGTGCTCAGTAGGCTCACCTAGTATTTTTAATGCACGTAAATTGCGAAGGATTGCGTCAATGAGCCGTCTGAGGGACTGAGGTGCCTCTTTAGATAATTTGGGAATTGAAAATAAAGATTTAACATGGTTGTGTACAAGTAGCCGATTGTTATTGTACCTATTGAGAAGTAGTTCCCATGCCACTGAATAATTAGATGCGCAGAACTCCACGGAATCTATAACTAGCTCAGCACTACCTTTTAGTGATGATTTTAGGTAGTGAAATTTTTGAATATCGCTAATTTCATTGGAATTATGCACCAGAGATAAGAATGTGTCTCTAAACTCAAGCCAATGCTCATAAACACCGTCAAAGGTAGGCATAGATATAGTAGGTAATTTTATAGATTGCAAACGATTACTACACACCTTAGAAGACTCAGGTGAGTCTGCATAGGAATTGAGTATACACTCAGCTTGAGCCAATGCACTGTAGTAGCAATCCTCAAACAATTCTCGTTGCGTTAACTGATCATCTAAATCTGCATCTGATGATACAGACTTTTCTATTTGTGTTTGAAGACTGCTAAACTCAGTAAACAGGCTAGCAACACCCTGGATGCGTAACTTTAGATCCAAGCGTTTCTGATGGGTTAAATCTTGGTTAACGAGGCTGTCAACGTAGTTTGATAGCCTCGTCAGTCTACCCTTTAGTATTCCTCGCGATTTGACTAAATCTTTAAGCACCTCATCAATATAACTAACGTCTAACTTGTAGGGAGACCTATCTTTAGACATCTCGGTGGTCTGTGGAAAAACTTACGGTTATTTCCTGGGTGTGGAGACAGCTGATGCTAGCTGCGGCACAAGGCTGTATCCACGGGTCGAACACAAGCACTGGAATTCGGAAAAATAGCACGGTTTTAACACAGATGAAGGTGACACGGGTAGGTTAGGGAAGATGGCTGACCGTACCGATTGCACTTTGCGATGATGCACGACGATGTGGGCCTGCTGCAGGTCTTCCGACGTCTTAACCAGACTCCTTACGTTGCCAAAATCCTTCTATGTTTTCTGTGTTTTCTTTACCCCTCTGCGATGGGGCCGTATGCGTGGCGGTATAACGGTCGCTCGTAGAATAAAATTTTATTCCGATGCAGCCGTTTGCGTGGCGGTATGAAGGTCGCTCGTAATTATGTATTTGGCTCCGATGGACCAAACTTTATGTATCGTAGAATTAAAGATGGTCTTTGCGTAATGAAAAAACGGTTTATTAGAAGTTCACAATGAATAGGTAATGGTTGAAGGAATGATGAGTCGATAATTTCAAAAGATTTTTTTTTTTGGATTGGGCCCCACTTAATGCCATGCCCAAACATACGACTGTTAAAAATATAATGTAATGCCCAAACAGCGACCTAAATACACTACATCACTATTACATTAATTGTTTTCGAGCAGGTATAAGCATGTATCTATGAGAATACCAAAATAATATACTGCGATATGGTTGTGTTTGCTATTTTTAGAATATTTACCTACAAGTTTCTATGGTTTTCATTCGTTTAGAAGATATTTTAAAGGATTTTCTTGTAAGGGACTAAGTATAATCTTGTTAGATTATAATATAACTAGCTGTGCTCGCGACTTCGTCCGCGTGGAATAGTTATTTTTTCCCCTTTTTTTACATTTTCCATTATTTCTTCGCTCCTAATAGTTGCAACGTGATGTTATATAGCCTAAAGCCTTCCTCGATAAATGGTCTATTCAACACAAAAATATTTTTTCAATTCGGACCAGTAGTTCCTGAGATTAGCGCGTTCAAACAAACAAACAAACAAACAAACTCTTCAGCTTTATAATATTAGTTAAGAAGTTAAGATTAAGATTTCATGCATCTTTGAATAATATTTCATAAAAATATTACATCTTTAATATTCACTACCTTTATAAGTATTTATTAAAATAAGCTTCAAATATATTCGTGGGCGAAATATTTGTACAAACAAATTATTGAAAAATAATTTTCTTTGATATAAGTTTTTATTACATTCACAAGATGACAAGAGAACTGTTATCGCATTACTAAACAATCTTTGGATTATTTTACGAAAACTTGGATTATTTTTTTCTCTCACTTTGTACTCGTGGTCGGTCTTAACTGGCTATTATCAAAAATATCGATAGTCTACATGCATTAAAATGAAACGTATTCAAATTAGTTTGTCATCGTGGTAGTATGATCTTTCATCAGATTTTTCCAAACAAATTTTCCATCTGGATTTCGCGGTGAAAGTTTAACCAGTTTTCTCTTTAAACATATTTTAATAAAAGGTAATTTATTCAATAAAATCTCTTTGTCGGCAAACCATCATAACGAACGGAAAATGGAATATTGATGCTATCGAAATTGATTTTAATTTTCTCCTTTTAAATTATGCAATTCATTTTTCTCAAATGTATTATCTGTGCTCGATATTCTTAATGACTTCTTAATGGCATTTTTAATATTAAAATGCCAGCAGGCCATTTAGGCATTTCGAGAATGTAATTTTAGCTTTATGAAAAAATGGAACGATTGATAAAAAATATCCTAATTATTTTAAGATTAGAAAGATTAAAATAATATTTCATTACAGTACTATTTTATTAAAGTATTATCTCATTATATACATCAAAGTATGGTAATAATGGAATTACAATGAAGTTTGTTTTGCAATAAAGGACTTTTACGTATGTATCAAAATCTATATTGATAACTAAGTAGAATAACTAACAATATCTGAGGGCACGGTCGTGCCCTCGCCAAGACGAGCCAAGCGAAGCGCAAGGGCACTACCCATCTTTTCTCGAAAGGTTTCGCCGTTTTTTTTTAACCCTCATAACTTTGGTTTGCATGATGCCAGATAGTTAAAATTTTAAAGATAGAATGCCATTAGCACACTTATTAAACATACAAAGTTTGAATACCGTAGCTTTGATACTTTGGATTTTATTAATGTGTAAAAACCTCCGATTTCGTCACTGACTGACTGACTGACTGACTCACTGATCATCAAAATTATAGGGTACTTCCTGAAGTCCTAGAAAGCTAAAATTTGGTATGTAACTTGCTGTTGGTATACAACCAAACGAAAAATTACAAAAGTCTAAACTTTTCCCCCCCAACCCCTCAAATTAGGGGATGGAAATTTGTATGAAAAATATTTTTTTAGGGTACTTCCTGAAGTCTTAGAAAGCTGAAATTTCGTTTGTATGTGGCTATTAATGTATTAACAAGAGAAATACTATAACCACCTAAACTTTACCCCCCTCCAACCCCTAAAATTGGGGGATGGCAATTTGTATGAAACATAAAATTCTTAGGGTACGTCCTGAAGTATTAGAAAGCTGAAATTGGGTATGTGAGCTGCTATTAGTATACAAACAAGAAAAAAATGATAAAAGTTTAAACTTTACCCCCCGACCCCCCAAATTAGGGGATGGCAATTTGTATGAAATTTAATTTTTAGAGTACTTCCTGAAGTCTTAGAAAGCTGAAATTTCGTATGTATGTGGCTATTAATATACAAACAAGAGAAAAACTATAAACACCTAAACTTTACCCCCCCAACCCTAACATTAGGGGATGGCAATTTGTATGAAGCAAAATATTCTTAAGGTGCTTCCTGAAGGTCTAGAAAGCTGAAATTACGTACGTAAGCTGCTATTAGCATACAAGCTAGACGGAAATTATAAAATTTTAAACTTTATCCCCCAACCCCTAAAATTAGGGGATGGCAATTTGTATGAAACTTTCACTAATTTTGATGCTAAAAGATTCCTTGATATCATATATAATCATATGATAAATAGTAACTGACTGCGTAAGATGTAAGAGCTAGCCATCCTCTTTTCGCAACAAGGCACCCTCACCTGCCCGTGGTGCATCCTGCTGAATAACGGATGAGGATCTGGAAACCGATTGGTGGCGGTATAACCATCACGATTGAAGGCGTAGCTAAATATCACAGGCCGATGAGCGCGTCACCGAAGCGAGGAGTTACGTCCTGCGATCGCCAACCCACCTGCCGAGCGTCACAGATTAATAAATAGTTACTACCAGCGTGGCGATTACGGGTAAAGCCTCTAGTTGTTTGCCCAAAGTGGCGAACAACTGGAGAAGCCTATGTCCAGCAGTGAACTGCTATATGCTGATGATGATGATGAACTGACTGCGCACTATATATATTTATATATATTCAGGGAATTATTACTGAAAAAATAGGTAAAATAAGTTAAAATACAATACTGCAATAAACAAGCAACCTACAAAAAGAAGTGAAATCCCCCCAAAACATTTTCATGTAAAATGTAGCCAAGACGAGGAGGGCGAGACCACATTGCGTGCACTGTCAAAAAGTTATCAAATGTCATGAAGAGCCAAGCTGATGACAACTCTACACGCCCCCAATTATTCTACAATCACAAATGTAACATCTTTGCAAAAATATGTGGCTTGGCCGTTGAGCTTTCGTAAGAACTATTGTGAAAATGAAAAAATATACCCTCATTATATGCGAAACGGCCATCCACATATTTTTGCAAAGATGTTACATTTGTGATTGTAGAATAATTGGGGGCGTGTAGAGTTGTCATCAGCTTGGCTCTTCATGACATTTGATAACTTTTTGACAGTGCACGCAATGTGGTCTCGCCCAGGAGGGCGAGACGAGGACGTCTTGGCTACATTTTACATTAAAATGTTTTGGGGGGATTATATTTTCTGTTACCTTTTCATGCAAAGAGTGAGACCTACTGTTCGGATTTGAATGAAAGTGTACAGTACGAGTATTATTGCTTATACTTCAGCTCAATACTTATGCTATAATTTACTATATTTTACCCCGGGCTGCAGCAATTAAATAAATAATAAATTTATCTTTATTTTCAAATAAGTTTTACAATAAGTACATATTTCTTATAAATAGAAAAGGTGAGGAATCCTCACTGAGGATTATTCTTAAAGGTATTTTTACTTTTAAATTTTACTTTATCATGAAGTATGAAAAAAACGCTTTCAACATCTCTAGGGTGATGGCAACTGTGAAAATGTAAGACGTATATAGGTTATATTTTACACCTATCGTATTGGGGTAGAGCTCGTTGTTACAAATTATTAAAGTTCTTCTTTCGAATAACCAAAAACAAAATGTTTGAATTTTTATTACACCATTAAGTGATAGCTTCTTCAATTCAAGTTTTAATCTCTCTACTACGGAAAACTGTAAATAGATTCACTAAAACCTGCCTATAAAATTGTCATCGTAAAAAAAAACACTTCGTCAAAAACAATAAGTATATTCCACGCAAAATTTAATTTCATATCAAGCCTTACCTACTCGACATCAGAAAATACACTAACTAAGAAAATTACCCCAAGTTCCCATTAAACTAACATTTTCTTTACTGGAAACACTTTGAAGTATAGATACAGCGAGCGTTCTTTCAGTTTTATCTTATTCATTCATTGTATGCTGACAAAGTATTATTTTACGAGCAACTTTACTACTTCTTGCCGACGATAGAATAGTGATGCTAAGTGAAAATACCTTTTCGGAGTACACGTTAACAGGTTTTATATTGTACCTTGTTTGCACTGCGAGCCGCTTACGACTTGCAGTTAAATTTACGTCGGAGAATGCGTCCCGAATACTTAAGAGTTGGGTGTTGGGTGCATTAGTTGTCATTGCCATCGTCGGAATAATGTCAGCCACTTTTCGTTTTTACGTCTTGAAACACTAAGGTGAACGAGATCCCAGACGAGATGAAGAGATGTTCTACTTCTATTTGGTGCGTGTCAAGGTTGATAGGATAGTAAGATAAAAGTTTGTTTTGGGGAAATGTTTTAGTTATATCGATAACACGATCTTTAGGTGTTTGTAAATCAGCTACTCTATTTTATTAACTAGTTAAGTCTGAATCAACACGTATGGGGTAGTATTTTATTTTATTTAAGAGGTGGTAGACGAGCAGATGTGATGCCTGATGCAAGCAGTCGACACCGCCCATGGACACCCGCAACTCAAATCGAGTTCTGGGATCGCTGCCGGCCTTTTAAATATGAGTACGCTCGTTTCATGAAGGCTCTCAAGTGGTAGTATATGGTATAGGCATAATAAGGGTTGAAATTTTTCGAATTTACGAAATTCACATTACCGAAACTGATCAAAAGGAGACATATCAGCTGATCAAGCCAAATCCTGTGAGATACCACACACATGATAGTGTGTCGTGGGCTGGTTTACTTTCCCCTGCCCTCTGAGGGCCTAGTCTTCTTGGCTGACGGTCGTTATGTTTTATTACAACAAATAAGACATTATTAATACTTTTAGATTCAAAAAATTTAACAAAGTAATATACGAGAAGAACAGTTTCAAAATCAGTTTAATTAAGTATTATTCGTTTTAGAATTGCAGTCCTCGCACCTTTATGCAATACCTAAAAGGTGACTAAGTCATAAGTTCCTACATTGTATAACACCCACACTGTACACTTAGTGAGCAAATAAAGAAATTGAAATTGATCTGGAAGATGTTCAGAGGACTTTCTCCTGAGAAACACTACTAATACATCTCCCTGTATATTTCCTTATTCTCAGAATAAAATCCATAGCGAAAAATACTACACGAAGAAAATAAAATAAGCAATGTTAGCTGTAATATCCGAGGCATTCTTAAGCCCTTAACGACCTGTTTATCATTACGTAATGTGCAGTTGTGGAACATGGTATTAGATTCCTTTTTCTGAGTAAAACTTATTATTTTATTCACAATAAGTTTATTGTTATCTGTATAATGAGAACTGGGGTTAAATAGCAATGAGTGCCTAAAAATGTAAAATGAACTTGTGGTGTTCTTGTAGTCATTCATGGTATAAGAAGTTTTATGTCTTCATCTGTTTTTATGATGACAAAAATAATATTGTCTTCCGTTTTGGAAGTAATAATCAATGTAAAAGGTCAGGCAATGCAAACTTAAACACAATAGTTTGTCTTGGGCGGGTTTTGAATCAACATATTGGCACATTTCGAATTACGTCCTTCCTAATACAGGGTAACTTATAAAGTAGATGTAGGTATAATAAATAAAACCGTTGCTTTCAAATTACGACCTCCGCATGCATCTGTGCAGAGACGGTTTAAGAATACAAATCACCAACCTACCTCTGTAATATTTTCTGCATTGCTGACATTTTCTTAGAAAAAAAGGTTACATAGAAAATTAGGATTGAATCAAATCGCTAAATAGCGTAAACCATACTCAAAGGTGACAACCATCATGGTATGTCTCAGCCAACACGTCATTTAATCGTATTAAATTAAAGATAATAATAAAATATCGACTCGTTATACAAAGATGTGAATAATTACGATAATTATTTAAATTCTGCCCTCATTCTATAGAAGTAAATTAAATCCTGAAGGGAGTTCGGCGACATTTAGAGACTTTGGTGATAGATTGATAAAAACGAGGAAAAAACGGTGAGTGGGAAGTGACTAATGAACTTTTTAAAAGTAATTTATTTGCTTGGACCTACAAATGTGGTACGAGATCAGAACATTGAATATAGAAAGAAAGAAAAAGAAGGTTTATTTAGTGCAAAACAATATTGTCAGTTTTACCAAATAATTTGTAACATAATTATAGGTAAAATATCGACTGGCTCGGTGGCTCAATCGGTAGTGACCCCTGCCATCTGAAACAAGGGTCGTGGGGTCGATTCCCACCCGGGACAAACATTCGTGTGACTAACACTTGTGTTTGTTCCGTGTCTGGATGTTAAATTTGTATCTAAATATTTATTTGTGGTACATTCCTTGTTCTGATTCCCATAACACAAGTGCTTAAGTGTATGTCATTTAAAAAAATATAAATAAATAAAAAAAAAATACCTGTATTTTTCACCAAAAGGGAAGATATTATGAAATAGACGATTTTCAGTGAAACAAAAAGCAATCGAAAAGAGTAAAAATGTTGTAGTAGTAGTTATTTATGCGAAGCAGGTTCGCCTGAGCGCCTAGCGAGATTCTGCTGATGATGATAAAAAGAGACTACCTACCACAAACTAGTACAAATTTATAGTTACACCGCACAAGGAAACAATTTAGAATTTCTAATAATAACCCCCAGGCCAAGCGGAGATTTACCAAAATTAAGATGATAATTTAAATTAGGTCCATATTTTCATCTCAATTTTGCGGGCCGTTGTATGCGGGGTTCGCTTATATCACGCGGTCAAATTCTATCATAAATTTCCCCGGAATATTACAAAATTAAAGCCTTAGTTCAACGAAATAAAAAGCTGCAGACATTCTACTCGCTACGAGTAGGCACATATCATTTTAGTGCAGGATTTTTATAATTAAACGATATTGAAATGTCGGTGAATTATAAAAAGATTTTGTACAAACATTCTCTTTATTTATTTTTATTCGTCATAGCATAGTTGTGATTTTAATAAAAACCTGTTATGTCTTCTGTAGGTATGATTTTTAAAGAAGATGTACTATGTAGTACCGGTGACTATTCGCATAATGTTTCTCATCGATATATAGGCATATGGAAATATTAAAAAATCCTACAAGTAAAAATTATTTTTCGGAAAAATAAATTTTTAACTAAATAAAAAATAATAGAATAATAAATAAAAAAAATGTTTGTCTGTTTATTCGTCTTAGCCTGCCTAGCGTGCCTAGTCTAAAAAAAAGTTTAAATATCTAAAAATGGAGCCGTCACCGTAGTTGAACTTTTTGCAAAATTGTCAAATATTGCCTACTGTGCAGAGTGTGCCCTCTGTACTATTATTTGCTCATAATAACACAAGGACGTTTAGTCGTAAAACGATTACCTGCGCTAGGGATTTATTACGTGTGCTTTTAGTTTTGGAGATAACAACAATTCGCGAAATGGACGATTTGCAACGATGTAGGTAAAAACTGGCAAACCAACTGGTGTTACTAAATGCTAAGAAAACTAAATGTATAAAGTTTTCTATGCCCAATGTCAGACAAGTCAAAACTGTCATTAACATAAATCAAGAACCCATTGATATCGTTAACTCAACAGTGTTCTTAGGTATCACCTTAGACTCAAGATTGCAGTGGGCTCCACATGTTGCTGCCCTTGCAGGACGACTTAGTTCAGCTGCATATGCTGTTAGGAAGATTAGACATTTAACTGATGTCGACACTGCGAGATTGGTTTATTTTAGCTACTTCCAAAGTGTTATGTCCTATGGCCTTCTACTGTGGGGCTCAGCGGCAGACATCCAGACCATATTTGTTTTACAAAAGAGAGCTATCAGAGCCATATACAAACTTGGCCCACGTGATTCTCTTAGAGACCTTTTTAAAGAAATAAATATCTTAACTGTCGCTTCCCAATATATCATGGACTGTTTAATCCATGTTTATAAGAACAAGCACAAGCTTCCTAAAAATTCAGATAGTCATAAATTCAATACCAGAAACAGGCACAAGCTAGCTATTCCTAATCTGAGGCTGAATAAATGTGGAAAGTCATTTATAGGGCTTAGCATAAAAATGTTCAATAAATTGCCTCAATGTATAATTGATCTACCCATACAAAAGTTTAAATTATATATTAAAGGATGTCTAATAAAGAAAGGTTATTACAGAATTGAAGACTATTTAAGTGATAAGACTGTATGGTCAACTGCCAAATAAGCGGATGCTGCTCGCCTGCACTTTATCATAATAAAATTATAACCATTTCATTGGTTGTTTATATAGAGTCATATGTAACTTCTATTCTATGTAAGCTACGTCCTTCAGTTAATTTATTCATTTATTAGTTTTATGATTTTGCCAAATATTTTATATTGGGGTAACTGGACTAGTCATGCTCACTAAAATGTTTCTGGGGTGGTGGCGCTGTGTGGCGGGTCGTTACACTCCCTCAAATATGGTTGAATGAAGCGATGGCTGGTACACACGTCATACTTGTGAACAGGTGCTGCCTTGGAGACTGGTCTACTCCTGATTGCCCTATATAGAGTATGTTAAGGTTAATTTCTTTTTTTTAATCTAATTTATAATTAATTTTGTAAGGCCCCAGACTGTATGACGTGGTCGTAGTTAAAAGTATAAATGTGATAATAATATTGTAAACACCATTTTGAAAAGAGCAACTACACGAGTTTCTTGCCGGTATCTTCTCGGTAGAATGCTGCTTTCCGAACCGGTGGTAGCTTCGACGATTTGTAAGTGTTTTTCATAAAAACCTATACAAATAAAGATTATTTTGACTTTGACTTTGACTTTGACTTTGGTGGCAGTAAAACCATCACGATAGAAGGCGTATCTAAACACCACAGGCCGGTGACGAGCAGCAGCGTCACCGGAGCGAGAAGCTACGCCCTGCGATCGCCAACCCGCCTTCCCAGCGTGGCGATTATGGGTATATCCTCCAGATGTTTGCCCTAAGTGGCGAACAACTGGAGAGGCCTATGTCCAGCAGTGGACTGCAATAAGCTGATGATAAAGAGGTAAAAACATATACGACGGGTGCGAGTTAGATACTCGCACTCACTCAAAAATAAAATTGACAAGGATGCACGCACGGTACGGTAAGTATTTGAAAATACGCTTTACGGTCTTTGTACAATACAATGTAATAGTACTAGATACTAGGTATAGACAAAGTCGGTAGGTACAGATAAAACTGAACACTAAACTTCAGTCCTTATTCATCACGGCCCCACGTAAATCACAAACCGTCTTCGTTTCCAGGAAGGCTTTATTCAAAAGCATTATCCTCCGGCTTTATCGGGAATTAGGAAATAGTGGAAGCATCAAAATCCTTCTTAGCCGGACACCGGGCCTAACCTAGTCAGCAGTACTTGAGTGCTTACTGAAATGTACATATTGTGACAAGGGCGCGATGCTTACCCGGCTATTAAGGCCTTAGGCATTTATTGCACTGGGAGTCTTCGAATTTTGATAATATCAAATTATTTAAGATTCATTTCAATCAATCAACAGCCTTGGTCTGTCCACAGCTGAACGTAGGCCTCCTTTAGTCCACATTTCTCTATCCCAGGCAATCCGCATGTTTTCAATGCTAACTACTCACTAAGTCATATTACTTATTATCACTCTATAAACATAATTTTTGTAGGGTGCCTAGCTGTGCCCCTGCGGCTTCGCCCGCGTTTAACCCCTATTTTACCCCTTTATCGGGTGAATTTCAACCTATAAATGTAACCTACATGCAAAATTTCGTTGCATTCGCTTCAGCGGTTTCGGCTCTGCGTTGCTCGTTCAGTCAAGATATGTTCTTTTATATATATAGATATGTTATAGATATGTTATTTTATATATATATATATATATAGAAAGTAATGAATAGGGAAAAGGTGGTAGATTAGTCAAAGAACCTAAACAAAATGTCTTAATAAAGGCACCTTTCCACCACCTTTTCAATTTCATTGAGCCGCGTGTCACAGTAAAATAGAACCCTTATGTAAACAAGCCTTTCAAAGCTTACGCCTTTAATTTACTGCAAAATTCGATTAACTTACACAAAGACGACGATTAATCTTCTTTTAAAGTGTGAACTAATTGTTCCCCAAATTAATTTCCCATAATCCCAAATTAATTAAAAGTAATCGGTCAGGTAACAAGGTTCATTAAATAGCACTAAATGTTTGAGAAGGTGTTAAATTATGTAACCTGATATGAACAATGTGTCCATTTTGTTATTTTTCAATGAGTTATTTAATTGCTATGTCTATTTTACATGGTCCAAATCAATATAAACAACGTTTGCATTAATGCATCCGAGGTAGCTTTAAGATATTTCCTGTCTCTGAGAAACTTACAAAGTGCCTACTACGACTTTATGGCCAGGTAATGCTGAGAGACAGTGATTGCGCCGATCGTAAGGTTTTGAAATTCTGCCCAATAAAAAAATAAAGGTAACTCCCCATTGTCTGTGTGGTTTCTGGATTTAGAATATTACCACACTTTCTCATCTCGTGAATGTCATAGAAAACGACTAAGGGTATGTCAAAAAACGGGCAGCAGCGTTTACCTGGGTACAAATAAAACCTACGCGGTCATCAACTCGACTGACAAGCGTGTTCACTTTGGCAAATACCCCCAAAAGACAATTGACATTCGGGGAGGACTATGTCCATAAGTGGACCTTTACAGGCTGATATTATAATGATGATTATTATAAATAATGTAATGGAGCGGCTTATCACTTTTTCGCTCCAAGCCATCCTCACCTGCCCGTGGTGCATTCTGCCGAATAACGAACGAGGCTCTGGCAAACCGACTGGTGGCGGTATAACCATCATGATAGAAGGCGTAGCTAAATACCACAGGCCGATGACGGGCAGCAGCGTCACCGGAACAAGAAGCTACGCCCTGCGATCGCCAACCCGCCTGCCCAGCGTGGCGATTATGGGTATATCCTCCAGAGGTTTGCCCTAGGTGGCGAGCAGCAGGAGATGCCTATGTCCAACAGTGGACTGCAAAAGGCTGATGATGATGATGATGATTATAAATAAAAAATAAGTAACCCAAGACATTCCACGCTAGGCCATACAGCGCTACCTAGCCCCAAGATTTGCGGAAGCTTATACTATGGGTACCTACTAAAAAACTAATAAATGTACCTTAGATACATTTTTTTTTAAATAAATACGTAATTATAACTACATAGAAAACCCCCGATACAAGAAAATCATTTTAGTTCCCCTTTTAGAGTCTACCTGCAGGCATAATATCCATAAAAAATCATTTTACATTGTACTCTTTGATTTTATATCCTATAAAAACATCGCAGAGATTCATCAAACAGTTATTATTTATTTATCGTAGCCCAATTGAGTTAGTTGGTGGAGTGGGTTTCCGCTGTTCGGAGTGACGCGAAAAGTTTTATGAATTTCCCACGCTGAAACACTAGTGGATTGCTCTAGACAAGTTATGAGCGAATATCAGGATTATTTGTTTATTTCAAACGTACAATCATCTTACGATTCAAGATAAGGCAGGAAATTGACTGAAACCTTAAAAACAATCAAGTAGCAATAATGTCAATGCAAAACTTTATTAATAAAAGCTCACATAATTGTAGTAATGTAGCTCACATAAGCTCACATAATCAAAATAATATCTAATCATTCATATTCATCGGAAAAATGAAGTCTGTAGTATGAAAGAATTGCTTGTATGTTCCTATATACTAACTAGTTGCAGCCCGCGGCTTTGTTTGAACCTGTGGTTTGAACCAATCAGTGTTATATAAAATTATAATGTTAATCCAGTTTATTTCCAGTTCAGTAGTTTTCGCGTGAGAGAGTAACAAAAATCCATTCATCCAGACAAACCTCAGTTACTATTTTCACGTGTTCGGACCGAACGTGGTGTGAAACCGATCTTAGTATATCTTTAATTCTAGTCTAGAAATCCAATTATTAAAACGTAAACTAGTACATTAACTTTTTGCCGGTTCCGTTTATTTTGTTCCGGCACCGAGACCCTCTCTTTAGGGTTGACAGCGGCTGTTCCGGCCACGTTTGCATAATTTCCCAGCGGGGACAATCGACCACTGCTATCAGGGACGAGAACTAAATATCCTATTGTTGGATGCTTTAGACATGGTTAGCTATTGCAGTTAAATATACATTTAAAAATAAAAGTTATTTGAAACAAAACTAGAAAATATCCACATTCCGACTTATAACAACCACTCATGAATCTTCAAATAAAATGAGTCTACCGCCAATACTACCATGTATGGAAGGTGGCAATTATGGGTATATCCTTCAGATGTTTGCCCTTGGCGGCAAACAACTGGAGAGGCCTATGTCCAGCAGTGGACTGCAATAGACTGATGATGAATCCATTAGGATGAAACTTTTAGTTAATACAACAGATATGACGTCTTTGGTAACCCTAACTACCAATAAAATATTTTCTTCATTCAGTACAAAATATCTTTGCTGATTATAAAGATCATTTGTTTGTCTTTTTGATATTGATAAACTCTAGAACTACTTAACTGATTAAAAAGTTCCTATTTTTTGCTACCGGGAAGCTACATTATTCTGAAATAACAAAGGCTATATTGTATTGTATAAGCTTTTGTATTGCAAGCAAAAATTAGAACAAAATACTAGTTCGTAATATGCAGTACACTACAAAGCATATAATTTCAACCTATGAGAACAAAACACTTGTTACATTTCTGAACATACTGTATCCTATTTTGAGTGAAATCACTAACTAGTATGAAACGAATTCGCTTTTGTCTGTCTGTCCCTGTGTATGCTTATCTTTAAAATTACGCAATTGATTTTCATACGGTTTTTTAATAGAACATCATCATCAGCCTATCGCAGTCCACTGCTGGACATAGGCCTCTCCAGCTGTTCACCACTTTAAGCAAAAATCTGGAGGCTTTTCCCATAATCTCCACGCAGGGCAGGTGGGTTGGCAATCACAGGGCGTAGATGCTCGCTCCGGTGACGCTGCTTGTTATCGGCCTGAGGTATTTATGTAGCTACGCCTTCAATGTTGATGATTAAATAATAGAGAAACACTGATAATATTGAAGCTATGTACCAAAATGATTTTTTTAATTCCCGATGTGAAGCAAGGGCGGGTCGCTGGTTTTTTAATAAAAGACAGATTACAACGTTTTACCAGGATCTTGTATTAACACGGTATTCACGCAGAAGTTTACTCTTGGCTGTAACATTTCTCAGTATTATTCATTAGCAAATATGACGTACGCGCGCCTAACTGAGTCAGGATGAAACCCCCTTTGTATGAATAAAATTTACATCTAATTTTTCTCTCTCGAGTTAGGTTTACGTAGCTATTGTAATTAGACAAATATTTATGTGGGGACGAATAAACGGATCAGGGAAGATAATGAGGTGGGCTTTGAAATAAAAAAAAAACTTGGAACTTAAGTAATGTTTTTAGTTGTGTAAATGTAATATCTTCACCATCATTAGCTTGCAAACGTCCTCTGCTGTAATATATATGCTTCCCCCGATTGTCATTTGACAGGAGTTGCCTAAGACATTACGTTTGGCAGACGGGTTCTATATATTCCCTATGACACTTGTTGCGGTCAGAACGACCTTTTTTATATACTTTTATCTTTTTGATAGTTTTGTACGTAGTTTTATATTTAGAAGTGTTTTTAAGAGTATTTTTGTTGCTATGGTTTTTATTATTGTTTGTTTGTTATTTTTCTAAGTTATACAGTCCGTCTGCGGCTGGACCATTAAAGTGTGTTTTGTGGTTTCCCGTTACTGTGTTTGATTCCACACCCCTAGACGCCAGTTCCAGCCGCAACAACACTCACAGTATGAGATGGGATAGCCTATTCTAAATCAAAGCTCGTCTGCTTCATCATCATCAGTCTTTTGCAGTCCACTGCTGGACATAGGCCTTTTCAGTTGTTCGCCGCTTAGAGCAAACATCTGGAGGATATACCGAAATCGCCAGGTTGGGCAAGCGGGCTGGCGATCGCAGGGCGTAGCTTTTCGCTCCGGTGACGCTGCTGCGTTTATTATTCTACAGGATTCACAGGCAGGTGAGGTTGGCTCGAAGCGAAAAGATGATAGGTCGCTCCCTTACATCCCTTACAAACTCTTCTTATTTTGAACCAATCTATTTTTTTAATTTATGATGTTAAGTTTTAACAGATATTGAAGCCATAGATGGAGCGATTAGGACCACCTGAATATTGTACGAGTATGTCTTGGGTAACAAAAAGTCCGGCAAGGAGTTACATAGTATGGCCATTCTCACGAAGAAAGTAGAGGCAAGACGCGAATTGCGCATCCTTGGGACTAAGTCTTGTACCATAAAATGATGCCTTTTTGCCGTACTTCCACTCGTTCGACGGCAAAACAGATAGTTGAGATTAGTTATCTCTATCTCCAATGTCCGATCGATTTAACTCTATCAACTTCTTTGACGCAGATCTAAGACAGAAAATTTATTTGAAGTAATTTCTCGAGACGTCTGCGCTCTGCGATGTTTTGCCTTTTCAGCTAAAGTGACGAAACATGTCTATGTGCATTGGGTTGTTTGCATTACTCTCACGTCTGGTCTCGACCGCGCACCGCGTCGCCTACGATATTCCATAGTAATATGTGATTCTTAGAATAAAATATTCCGAAAGAGGTGGGAATAAAACCAATAGTCGTGTTCATCGACACCTGAAAGCTTTGATGGACTAGCCTCTGAATATTTGAGTGGAATTCGCGCGATTCTTTTAGATTTGCTTTTCTATGAACGTGTAATGTTTTTTTCTTTAGCTGTGACTGTATTTCGTCTGTTAATGTTGTGAATGTGTTGATGTAGAAAAGAAAACATTAGATAGATACTAGATAAACAAAGCAAGAATACATTTCTGGTAGGTAAACAAACATACAAGCTGGATATATGATTATGCTTATGAGGCCCATCAGCCTACTTGTATTAGAAGGATATGCACCAGGTTTCGTGTTAAGCACATAATATTTTTTTTACCGACAACACCGACTGACAGATATTAAGTAGAAACGTAAAATAGAACATTTTAAACTTGGCCGAAAATATTTATTGCTATTGGCTTTATAAACAATCAATGTTCCAAAATAATCTCAGAACGATTCGTAGAATAAACAAAGGTGAGCAAATTTATTGAAATAAATTTACCTTTTCGACTTCTCTCTTTACGGAAGAAACTTTACCCCATTAGCAATATCCATGAATATGAAACACCCCATGAATACGAGTATACCTAGATGAAGTTTTCGGTTTGTGAACTCTACGAAGAAGTTCGACAACTTTCTTTCGCTTTTGATGGTTTGCGGCCAATTTTTCCCTTTTTATTTACTTTTAAACACCCAGTTACAGAAACATGTGAGCATTTTCTTATTACTTTGGGGGCGACCAAAGGCCGTTTCATTCATGTGGCACATAATGATTGGGTCGAGCGGCGGAATATACGATGGTTCTCGACTTTATTTATATTACTGCCGTACATGAATAGTTTTCAATGTAAGGTTATAGCGACTTTGCCCCAAATAGATTAGCAATGCCGCTTTGTAAGCATGATGGAATGCTTATCTATGAAAACATCAGAATCTCAAAATAATAGAATCTCAAAATAATTAAACATGAAAGGATTAATTCTAATCTATAAATTTGTCTAATTAAAGCTTGAGAAACGGCAGCGTTTCTCTAGAGAATGAGCATAGAACGAATAGTATCCTTAGAAAAAACCAGATTACAGGCATTATTCAGCTAATTAGCCCGCTGAAGCGTCAGTGGGCAGGGCATATGTCACGAAGAACTAATTGCCATCAAGGCAGAAACCTTTGGAAGCTTTGGAAGGAACACAGTATAGGACGCCTACTAGCGAATCAGATAGAGAACTACGAGTAGATACAGTCACAGAATTAAACTGGAATTATGTATATGGATTGTATGGATTAATTGTAGTCCCAAAAAACAATCTAGTTTAGTCTAGCTCGTGTGTTTCCTTCCCCTTACAGTCCTGGGTTCTTTAGACAGGGCGTGTAACGGGACCTCAGTGGGCCTTCAGGGTGAGGGCGACCGACCGATATTGAAGCCTATGAGGAAACGCGGTGGCCCAGAAAATACCGTTTCACTCTCTCTTAGAACACCTGAAGATTTTAATATCTCCGGGAATAAGGAGTCGATAAGTACCTAGTTCCATAGTTAGTTTCAATATTCATTATTAGTTAGGCTTTATCTCGCTTTATAACTAAGTCGCTATGTTCTTGGTTTGGAAGCCGGTTGGAATTAAGCAACACAGCAAGATGCTTCTCCACTCAGCATTATTAATGACAACAATTTTAATAAAATGAGACCTGTTCTCAGTAAAACCGCTCCATATTTTCTCAGTTTCGGTACCCCTGGGTTGCAAAGTTATATGATGTTATAATATTTAAAGTCAAAGTTGCCGTGCGGTGCGATATTTGTTGTTCATATTGAAAACTCGAACTTTGTTTTGGAAATTTGAGTTCCCACAGTTGGATACATGTTTGTATCAATTTTTTGTCTTGCTTTTTGGGGGTTATATTTTTCGTCGGAAAATTTATTACATTTATTCTTTACGACCCGTCCCGGCTTCGCTCGGGTACAATACTAAGTATATGCATAATATTATACACGTAAACCTTCCTCTTGAATTCATCTAACTATTAAAAAAACCGCATGAAAATTTGTTGGTTAGTTTTAAAGATAGCGACATAGCGACAGATAGAAGCATTCATAGCGACAGACAGACAACAAAAAAATCGTGTGATGAACGTTAGTGGTTGTTTCGTGTCTGGGTATTCACAATTCCTTGTATTCTTATATGAATTATTCCTCGGAGATATACTTTCCTCGAAGATACACTTTTGAAAAATCCCCGCCTTTGTTCATAGGAACCATATTGAACAAAATGATGCCTTTTTGCATCATTTTGTTCAATATGGTTCCTCGATTTGTAAAAATGCAGAAAAAGATACACTTTTTAAAACGTTAACAATCTATTTGTAATTAAGTATTATATTTGTTGTACGTTCTGATCATGATTCTAACATCCACAACACTTCAGAGCAATGTATGTGATTTGTCTGGTATTAATTGTAATATTTTTCGTCGGAAATACCAATAATCTTATCACCAATGTTCTTAGCTGACCATACTTATTCGCTTAGTAAGACCATGTTTAATTACAATCAAACATCCTGTTGCCAAGGCCTATTGTAAAGCCACGTAGTCACCATGGAGACAAATGGGGATTGTAATGTGAGACTTTGTAGGGGCTGATTGGTGCTTCCAATCTCCGCCAATGATTCAACCGGACATTAATTGAGGCTAAACTAAACGGCAGCTACATTGATACCTTGCAGTACATCTAAACTATTCTACCACGAGTATATAGCTATACTATTACATGCGATTATTGTCTCAAACTATTGCCATCAACCATCTCAGGTCTGTCAGGTTATTCTTGAACGTACTTCGTTATTTGGTAATATACAACAACAATTCAACTGAATTTGTTGTTGTATATTACCAAATGTCTCCGGGAATTGTGAAGAAAGTTGTTTTTTTTATTTCAAAGGGTATACCTCCTAGTTGCCCATATTTTTTTAATAGTTGGACAGTATAGTTCGTATCCCATTGCCTAATGAGAAGCGAAAAATGGCCCAAGTCGCTTAGAAGAACAGACGGGTAACAAAATCAACGAAATAACAAACTAAGCCTCTGGCCTTTAATAAAATGTTCTGACATTATCTAGGATAAGAGACTATTTCTATTTTAGTAATATACTGGTTTCAATTATCATCAAATAATTTTCAAGCAATTATTATACGCGCTTTCTTGCATTTTTTGATGGTAAATCACTTACTTTATTAGTCTATACGAAAGAAGTAAAATTAACAAGCACATAAATTCATATCAGCTCTATATTAAAATATAGCATTGTCACGCGATATACATACATATGCATACAAAATCTCAATTGGAAACCGGGAAGTGGGTCAAATTAAACTTGGAAGATTCCATCCAAATACATACATACATTGTAACTTAAATAAAGGCTTGTAAAAATGCAGACGAGATTTATCTTGTGCCTACCTTGTACATGTGGTTTATTTTAATAGTAGCAAAGGCTTCCCGTCACCTGGTCTAAAACGAAACATAGACCCAAGTCGCTTCGGTAACGGACAAACAACTAAATCAATCATTTGTCAGTTGGCACTGCCATTTTGGCCTGGACAATTTGTTATGTCTATAAACTGACTGATCCCGAAACGCAATCAAAGTCATTTTCGATTTGACAGGTGTTTTGCCGATCTTACGGTGGTAACCATGCAGGCAGGTAAACCACTCTACGATCGGCTAAGTAGCCAATATCTCAAGAGGTAACTTAGTCGATTCTTACGACACCAACGAGAAGAAATGTTGTGTGATGTGATTTGTATTCTTTTTCGCCACCGCATGGTTCTATTTAGCATTTCAATTTTAGATATCAAAAAAAAAACTCAAATGTTGAATATGTTTAGTAACTAGAACGCAGGAGCGTGTCAGCCAAGTTTTAGCCAAGATTGGCGATCCAATTTACATTAAAGCTTACTTAGACAAGCCCATTAAATTGAAACACATTTGAGATGCAATGACTAACGCTACCTGTTCCGTATCCCTCGTTTGTACGATTCCGACGAGAAGATATGGGGTGATGCAATTCCACACGCTGGTAGTACGCTGCGCCCGGCTTTAGCTAATGCGGTGTATAGCTTGAGGTTTTGCGGCGAACGGACGCTTGTATCCAATCTCTGTTCGGCCTATTGTTGGTCATTTTATACTGTAGTAGAGGTACAAGGGAATACTTATTTGTGACGTTTGTTTATCTTAACAGACCATTCGGCTAGGAGGATCCATTTGTCTAGTTTACTCGACACCACCCCTTGCTTCGCTTCGGGTATTTTAAATAGACATTTTATTGGGCTACATTATTGGCGTTTTGGCAAAGATTCCTAATCATTTATAGCAATAAATGTAGCCTATGTTACTTGTAGCTCTCTAATGATGAAAGCATTTCTTAAATTGGTACAGTAATTTTTGAGCTTATTTATTACAAACATAAATAAAAATACAAATGTTTTCTCTTTATAGCGTGCGGATATGAAACTGATCAAACAGCAATTAATCCTTTCCTCATTTCTTCGGTTGGGTGATCAAAGAATAGAATAAGGGACGTGTTGAAATTAAAGCTTTTCTGCTGGTAGTGGGATCACGTGGTGACCATGGCAAACTTGTAGAAAGACCCATGAAGTGACTCTGATCATGTTTTTGAATCAGTACGAGCTTAGCCAGAATACTCCTTCAGGACAATAAGGCGGAAGCCAATGACAAGTGATTGATTTTGTTACTTGATCGTTGGCACTGCGACCTGGCCTCTCTTTCACTTTCCATCAGGTGACGAGAGACCACTTATATCTGGCATTGCTTGATACTGTAAGCAGTCTTTTTTTTCGTATCAATGGTAATTTCATTATACATAATAGTGCCCGTCCATAACTTAGCTACTTGAACACCGCTATCGGTTGCCTCATGTAGATCCCTAACCGTGTATCCACATACATGTCCCACGACACATCCGACAGGAGAGCAAATGCTCCATATACAGTAAACAGTAAAAGTTAATGAAGTTTCCTATTGTTATGTATTATTATGTCTACTTCTTTTTGTTTTTTTTATTGGATAACTAAATAGGGAGACTATTCTGACTAATTCACCACATAAAATCGCAGTTAGAATGACCTGAAACAGAGCGAACATATAGGAATCTAGACTTTAGAACATCAACAGCTCATTGAGTCCCGAAACATAAATACTTTTGTAGCGGTTCAGTAAGTTTGTTTTGTAACTAGTTACATGTTCTCCAAAAACACGTTACGTGATAACTTGTACACGTGGAACGTTCCCGTCATGCAACAACGAAATAAAATTCCTGTAATCTTCCTTGCAATAAAATTCGGTGCACCTTGCAAGATTGTTTAGCCCTGGACAGCCAGCTTTATTGCTTGAGGTCAGTACGTGACTAAGTCTTGAACCAATTACACAAAAGTTGCAAGAGCAAAAGGCACTGTACAGTCGACTACAAAAATACCTTAAACTTTTCTGCAGATAGGTACCTACGATATTTCTTTAAGGCGGAATACTTACTAATAGCGAGTGTTAGTGGGAATAAGGGACTTGACAGAGCGGGCAGGCTCGAAACTCGACTTGGGGCAGAGGACATTATGAGCTGTTGATGACGTATACAAAGATGTAGGTCGATGTTTAGTCGAACAACAGACACAGGAACAAAAATAAGCATGGCTTTATTTACATAACAAAAGGTTCGTTCGTAACACAAATGAGCTGCTTTTATTTTACTCCACGACAACATTTCCGTTACAATGCGTCACATACAATGACTTTAATAAATGACGTCAATAACGTACAATGACGTCACTTAACGACTGGATTTGTTTTGTTTTATTTCTTTTTAGTAAATTTGTGTAATAACATGACATAATAAAGCCAAACTAAAGCCAAGAAGTCATACCAGTCAACCATTACGTTGCTAATCTAGTTCATCTCTCTACATTATATTATACTAATATAATTATCTAATAGGTAAGCAGGTAGGTAAAATTATCATCCTACTAATATTACCTACCTACCTATCCAATTAGTTATCTATTTTTTAGCATGTCTCTAAAATTCATTGGTCCTTTGCATCATTTCTTCATTCCCCATTAATTAATCACATTATGTCTTAACATTGGAAGGAGGACTTTCTAAGGAGACATTGTCGTTCAACCTGCTACATAGGAACCAACCACGCAAAAACTCCCCTTTGTATTGTGCAAATATACAGTACAAACAAATTATTAGACGGCAACATTAAAGTCCAAAATTTTTCTTCATCCTTGGCAACAGAGTACGAAATTTCAACTGAGTTTCAATCAAGTTTACCCTTCCGATGAAACTTAATACTTAATTCACGCTCGTATAAACAAGATTGTTTTAGAGAACAACTTATTTATGTACTTCAAAATATGTTTTCATTTTTTTAGGGTCCAGACCAATGTTCGTACCTACCTAAATAACTTTTTCTATTGTTAAAATTGTGCATCGAAATCTCGGGTTAAAAGTAAATATTTATTTAGGTTCTAATACTATATTAGTATTTACGGTATTAGGGACTACTATGTAAGTCATAAATTAGCAGTAAAAATCAAAAGCATATTTACTTTATGTAGATGACTGTACCACGACTATGACTACCAATATAATTTGGAGTGAAAACTTAAACACATTGCTATTGCGGCGTTGCGGTAGTAATGGATCATTGAAAGATTGTCTCGAGTATGGGTGTTCTTAGAGATGCTTCTAATACTCGTATTAAATGATAAAATCCTCATCAAAATCATCATCATTATCATCAGCCTTTCGCAGTTCACTGCTGGACATAGGCCTCTCCAGTTGTTCGCCACTTAGGGCAAATATCTGGAAACTTTGCCCATAACCGCAACGCTGGGCAGGCGGGTTGGCCATCGCAAGGACGTAGCCGTTCGCTATGGTGACGCTGCTGCCCGACATCGGCCTTTAATATTTAGCTACAGCTCTATCGTGATATACCGCCATCAGTCGGTTACCAGAGCCTCGATCTTTATTCGGCAGGATGCACCACGGGCAGGTGAGGGTGGCTTGGAGCGTGGTTGAAAGGTCGCTCCCTTACATATTAAGGTCGGATAGTCTGAATATACTACCTACGCTGATCGCTACGACTTTTCCTTCTTCAAACCTGGTCTAAAGTAAGTTCTTTCCTCAAGGTGGGCTACTGCTTAGCTATGCCCCTAGCATAGTCTATGAGCGGCGGTAGCAGCTTAACATCAGATGGGTCGCTTTCTCGTCTGCCAACCTCAGTAATAAAAAAAACATTATAAAATACCTTCTGTATTCCCTAACACTAAAAAATTGAAGTTTAGTAGAGCGTAGATTATCCGAACGTCGATTAGCGAACGAGCGCTTATCCGAACTACTAGGCGCGCCTGAACCCCGCTACCAATGATAGCTACAAACGATATTTGAGATTAATTTGAATGCACCCAGTATACTGTTTTTCAGTGGAAGCCATCAGTAATTAGATTATTATCTATAACACTTTATCGCTTGATTCCTAGGTACTAGGTACCTAAGTATCAAATATGACGAATCATAATCATGAACTTGTATGTAAATATATGTACATCTAAATCAGTACTGTTCGATTATCCGAAAATACCGCTTATCCGAACACCCGTGTCCTCCAATCAGTTCGGATAATCAACGCTCTACGTATAATAAACGTACCGTACCGTACAACTTCTTTCTAAAGAATCTTTCATTGCTTTCTAAATAAGACTACAGCTGAAATCGCAGCTTATGTAAGCGTCGACACAGCACAAAAGGGTGTTTGACAACTGAACGTTAAACATTAGCACAGTCCATTAATCTTGAGCATCTCGTTAGGTCGGCCAGCCCGGGGCTATACGTCGGCTATAACCAGGAAATGGGAGATGCCTTCGGACCGGCCCACGAGTACCGCCCGTGAATGCAAATTAATCTCCCTATCCGATCGCCAACTGTCTTATAGCGTTGAATACTAAACTGTGAACAATCTGTATTATAATTTTGAAGGTACGGTTTCGAGATGGATTGAAACGTCTGACGTGGTTGTAGAGATCTGATATGCGTCAGTCAATTTTAGAAAGGAAGTTTATTAAGCCGTTCTTACCCTTTTTCACTATTTTTTTTATACTTACTACTAGACTTGATAAAATGGGTGCCAGTCCGCCAGATGGTAAGCGGTTGCTGCAGAACGCCTGCAATACCAGAGTATGCGCTTTGTTAAACCTAGAATGAAGAAGTCCTTCTTTCGGTAATGTATTTATGCAACTTAATGAAAAGCATAATAATAACCTAACCCGAGACATGCCATGGCCACGATGGGCCATGCAGCGCCATCTAGTCCCAAACTAAGCCGGAACTTGTACTATGGGTACTAGACTATTGATGAATTTACTTATATACCTATAGAATACCGCAGTCAAATGACCTCTGAGTCGTGTTTCTGCCGGTGAGTAGGGTTTCCGGAGCTCGTGGGGGGTTGGGGTTGGGCCGGCATGGCGGTAGCAACTGACAGGTAACTGACCAGTTACTTGCCCGTTGTCACAGCGACTTGGGCTTCTCTTTCGCTTTCCATCAGGCGTAGGGGAAGCCATTATGTCGAGCCACTATAAAATATATATATATATATATATATATATATACATTTTTTCTTTTGATTTTAATTAATTGGGATGTAAGGGACCCACCTACATCTTTCGCCCCAAGCCAACCTCACCAGATGATGATCATGATTACAGGCTGATGCCTATCGCAGTCCACTGCGATCATCATCATCAGATGATGATTACATTTATTTCGTAAATAAATACATTATTATATGTACATAGCAAACACCCACAGTCCACACCAATACCAACAGACATGTTCATGCACATAAATGTTTGTAATGTGCGGGGTTCAAACCCGCAACCACTGTATGAGGCAGCGATCACGGCCACTACCCCATCGCCGTCTGTTAAAACAAATGAACAAGTTTGGAACAGCCCGAGTACATATCTCGTTAATATTATAGTTAGCGCAGTTTTGAACCTCATTAAAACAATATGACGTTTTTCGTTAAAATGGAACATACAATTTTTATTTGTTCGCTTTTGTTACGAATCAAACTTATTAGATCTTATCCACGAGTGAAAATCTATATGTTTTAATGCAAATATCGAAATGAAATATGTGAAATGAAAAGAAACGTTTGCATTTCGAATCATTTATGCGACATTTCTCGTGCCAATGTTGAAAAACTCACGTCGCAAATAACTCATCGATTGGAATAAACAAAAAACTAATTGGATAAGCTACAAGCTCATTTTTCAATCGACTGCGAAATTAATGCACTCTATCGCGAGTTTGTCCATTGATAACCATCCGTTTCTGACTAGTGAGGGGAAAAATCGAGTCTAGGGCTACTGTGACTGTTAATTACGTAGTATAGATAGATAGATAGATATTCTTTATTGCGCACCATACAATTGACTTAAAAACTAGCTGTAACAGACACTTGTTGCACAATTTAGGCGGACTTGTCGCTATAAGCGATCTCTTCCAGACAACCTTAGGGTAGAGGATAGGAACCTTAGGATAGATAGAGGTTTAATTTAATACTTGCGGTCAAGAAAGTCAAATATCAGAGAAAATACATCGTTTGAATGTTGTTTCTTTTTTAAACCTCCGAGACATGCCACACAGCGCCATCTAGTTCCAAACTAAGCCGAAACTTGAACTATGGCTACTAGACATAGAGAATTACAGAACGTAAACACATAAACTAGAAGGGTATTCCATAACTTAATGGCACGGGGCAAAAATGAGGACCTAAACCTTTTGGTGCACGCCATCATTGTCTGAAATAATTAGGTGTGTCAGTTGATACATTAATCAAAATTGAAAATGAATTAAAAAACAATGATTTATTAATGAAATATTGTAAAAATTCAAATCAAATCAAATTCATTTATTGCAATTGTAGGTGGATGGAAGGATGGATGTTGGTTATGTGGTTCTGCTACAATGAACCAAGTGAATGGCACACATTGGAGTCGTTAAAGATTTTACCAAACATCCATCCATCGGAACAAACTTTTGCATTTATAATATGAGTATAATGGTAGTACCTGGTATTTTTTCGTGTCCCAATAGACTTCCATTATGAACATTTAAACATCACTACACTTGATACAAAATGCATTTGATCTCTATTTTTTGCGGCACACGCCGTGCCTGAGCCTACATAGTGAAAATTGGAAACAAATCAAATATGCATCGTTCTACCAACCGTGAGATGGAATACGCGCATTAGCGGTACACAGATCTATTCCGAATCCGCTGGCAGAATCGACAAGTTATTCCACTTTTTGGGTGGAATTTCGATTTCGTTTTCGAACCGTAAAGGGAAGTTTTACTGAACGCTGAGGCCGTAGAGAATTTTATTCCGGGTTTTGTAGCGTTGAAATATATTGTCGGTTTCGGAAATACTGACTGTCGCTTACTGCATCTTTGTCAGTTTTTGATTTGAAATGACACGGAAATTTTGCTGTATTTTAAAGTAGTCAAGTGACAAAAATGCGCCTTGAGGTGGAATGACGATTTGCGCAGGATGACTGGCAAGTGCTGTTTGCGAGAAGCCCAAGATTGATCAAAGTGGTGAATAATTGGAAAGGCCTATTTCTTGGGCTTGTATTTCGCTCTCCATCAGACAGCTTTAAAGTCATGACAAATTTTAATGACGATCTAGACGTCATTTTCATCATACTCATCATCAGCTTATCACAGGCCACTGCTGGACATAAGGCTCGCCAGGGCAAACACCTAGTTCATTTACATTGGTAACCACGTACAGGAAAGCCTGCGCTAGGCGCAGTGATTATGGAATCGCCACGCTAGGCAGGCGGGTTGGCGATCACAGGGCGTGGCTTCTCGCTCTGGGGACGCTGCTACCCGTCATCGGCCTGCGGTATTTATATATACCGCCACCGGTTATACCGCCACCAGTCGGTTGCCAAAGCCTTGTCTGTTATTTAGCAGGATGCACCACGGGCATGAGAGGTTGGCTTGGAGCGAAAAGATGATGGGTCGCTCCTTTACATCCCCATAAGTAAAGGGTAAACCATACCACTGGCATAGGTTCAAAGTACAGGATACGATCTTTACTAGTGAATAACCAGATAAATAAGGATCTATCCGGTTTATTCACATAGCTGTTCAAATAAGTGAGATCACGACAAGTGGATATTTATACCGGAAAACCCTCATTCAAGTGTTCAATCGATGCGACGCTGCCCGTATCCGTGACAAACACTTTTATGATTCGGAAAAAGGTCAATGTAAGTGTAATAAATAGTACCAGACATGTCAACAGATGTAAGGCCCGTTGAAATTTAAAATAGAATAGAATGGAATAAAAGTTTGGATGGAATACAAAATAAATAACCCAAGACATGCCAGGCTGGGCCACACATCGATATCTAGCCCCAAACTAAGCTGAAGCTTATACTGTGGGTACTATAGTTCATTCGCATTAAGAAAATAGTGACTGACAGGTCACTTAAACAACGGCAGAAATTATAATTTCTAGCGTTTTAATTGGCTAGTGGCCTGTCAGTGACCTGTCAGTCACTATTTTCTTAACGCGAATGAACTATAGACAACTGATAAACTTACTTAGATACTTGTTATTTTAATAAATACATATTATACAATAGTAAACACCCAGACCAATACAAACAGGCATGTTCAAGAGAACAAATGTCTGTACCGTGCGGGAATCGAACCCACGACCCTTGGCTCACAAGGCAGAGGTTACTACCAAATGAGCTATCGAGCCAGCCTTTTATAAGAAAATAATAACTCCCCTACCCCAATCCGGGGCGATGAGGTCTTTTTTTCGCAGAAAATACCTTGCGCATACACCAGGGCCCTGGGTATGGGGCACCTAGGTTAAGTAGGGCTCACACCTATCTAGCGGAGAATATCCACTAAACCGCTGTGATGGTCCGCTACAAGCGATCTGTCTGAGGAGGGTCGGGAACCCCAAGAGACTCGACACAACCTCCCATAGCGCGGCAGTGCTGCGCCCTCAGCGTATGCGGCATATTTTGGGAGGACGTGTGGTGTCCTCCTAAGCATAGTGACTTAAGGTATGTGTAGTCGTCTTAATCCCCCTCCCGCCCCTTTCTAAGCGCGCTGCCTAAACTACTTCCTCGGTAGTATTTTACGTCCAATACCTTAATAACCAGGCCCGGCCATGTGCGGGTGCATTTATCGACTTTACACAACCTTACTTTTTTTCAGAGGTGTGCAAATCTGCGATGTTTTCCGTAAAAGCATCAAACAAATGTACCTACCTATATGTATATAAATTCTCAAATTTAAAGACCCATTGGTACGTGGCGGGGCTTAAAATATGGCCGCTCATATGGAAAGCCGTTGTTTAACTACTAGGCTACCGAAGCTCTATTAGAAATAAATACATAACAACTAACAGTTGAAGCGTTTATTGGTCGATGATTCGTATTGTTTTCCGTCTCGGCATGGACATTTAATAACACATTAGGATTTTTTTTATAAAGTTACCTAATATCTGCTCATACGGCTGATCTTTTTTAGTTATTCCCACTTTGTAGTTGAAATTCGTTTTTCAATTCACTGCACAGCGATAAGTTTTTGCAACATTTCGCCACAGTTCGGTTTTTGTGCGGACTTGTGTGCAATTTTACGATAGTGCATTTTGATGACCCATTTGGTAACTACACACACCTGCATAGTACAGTTTTGTGGTCAGCCGAGAGACGAATTTGTGGCGGACAAATAGGTATGGTATACCTATATGTATTTTGTCTACTCTTAGAGTATATGTAACAAAAATTGTCTACTCTTGTTACTATTACATAGTAGGTACTATTACTAGCGATCCGCCCTCGCAATTCTTCGTGTATTTCAGATGAGGATCCCTAATCTATTCTAGCAATAGCCTTTGTTACTCAGGATGTATGTAGTTTTCCTTTCTTTTGAAAGTATTTTTTGAGTTCATTCATTACAAACATACCTATACAAAAATACAAATCTTTACTCTTCATAAGTGTTGATTACTAGAAACCAATTAAGTTGTCTTTATAAAATGTATGTTGTCATGATAATAATTTGTTTAGCCAGAAATTGTTATAGCTAAACATAGTACCTAATGTTTAAATAAATATGTTAACCGATTCTTTGCGGATGACGCCCATGGGGCGTCATTAATTTCTTTTGTGTATGGCGTGTGACGCCTGAGAGGCGTCATTTTTCAATTTGTTAAAACTGTCTAAATGTCGTTTTTAAGGGTTACTGCTAAACAAGACTACTATTATTATTTTCTGTAGTTTATCCCTATTGTGTAGTCGTTTCAGGATATAGCGTGAATTTCAAAACTTCAGAGGTTGACATCCTTCGATTGACAGATACGAATTATAGTTCATTCGCGTTAAGAAAATAGTGACTCATCACCGACTGCCGGCCAAGCCACACCCCCTAGCCAATTGCCGGCAGTCGGTGATGAGTCACTATTTTCTTAACGCGAATGAACTATAGTTCTCGAATTTCAAAAAAATTGTTTGCCACCACGGGCAAAAGTTTCTAAAAAGTACCGTCGCAATGAATCGGTTAATGAGTTTATATGTCGGTTTTGGGTTAAAAATGTCTGATTTATTTGTAGACATACATATTCAAATAAATCAGTCAATTAAAACTTATACTCGTTATGAGCACCAAAATATATAAATCAATCTGTCACGGGATTGCGAAGTGTTCGAAGTTCCTGAAATTCTTCGACTCCTCTCAATTAATTACGCTTTAAATTGTTTCGTTGAAAATATCTGCGGTCAATTCCCGCTGTAAACATGTTTGTGCAGCAAATGAAAGAATGCGGGGGACCAAAATACGTTTCATAGTTCCTTAGCCCAGGGAGCGTGTCTTAAAAGAAAAATCTCGGAGCATTTAGAGCAAAGGAAATTCTACAGTAGACATCTTTAGAAATAACCGCTCGCTGTGGAGTGAAGAGTGCACTCACAGTGATTGTGTTCTATTCGCTACTTCTTATATTTGTAACCGTACCCTTTAGTTCCGTATGTCAGGTTTATTTTGTACGACTTAAGAGTAAGGCAGTATTCCGAGCGCAGGTAGGTCCGTCCCCGTATATTGTGACCACTTTTGGACTGCTGTCTAGAGCTTGCAGTAAAAGAGGGTGAGTATCTGTAAGGGGAGGTTTGTAAGGTCTGCTTAGTGGGGAACCTTTCCGCTTACTGTATAAATGTGACGTTCAAAAGAATCAAGGTTCAAAATATATTTATTTTAGTATGCAAGTTTAGTATTACTGCTACATAGATATCAAGACATCTATAAGTGTAATCAACGATGGCACCTACTCAGAAGAAAAGATAAGTAATCTAAGTATTTATTGCTTTAATCGAGAAAGCATTAACATTGGTTATCAGGGTAATATAAAATTAAATGTAATACCAAATACGCAGCATTATTGAAAACAAAATCATAATAGAAACTGGCTTTTTAACAAACTCATTTCATCGTATGCTGGTATAACCTTTAAACAGAAGTCGCAATATGAAAACGATAGCAAAACTGGGTGAAAATCGACGAGGTACAGTTGCTTAAAGCAATATTGAATCATACTTGCTACTATGCCGTCTCTTGCATAAAAAAACTTTCTCATACACACATATTTCTTTATTTTTTTGATTTTCAGATATTTTCTTTGGGAATCGTATGAAACGTGAGTAATAATAAAGTAAAATAATATCTGTTTGCTCAATAAGTTTAAGCTTTATAACTCGGGTAATAAAAAAAAGTGTACATATTTAAAAAATCGTTCGTTTTTTTTTTGAGTATTTGTACGATAAAGTATTTCATGCCCATTTATTTTATTCGTGTCCGTTTATTTTTAAGAGACACTGGAAATGTATGTTACGTATTTTTTACACAAGTAACTAACAATATAAAAGTTGATAACCCACCTCACCCCTTCTTTTACTATCTATCCTCGAACCAAAGGTCGTCTAAAAGAGAACGCTTAAAGTGATAAGGCTGCCTGTGTCTGTATGTTCGTTATAGAAACAAAAACTACTGGACGGATTTTAACGAAATTTGGTACAATTATTCTTCATACTTCTGACCAGGATATAGTATACTTTTCATCACGCTACAATTAATAGGAGCTGAGCGGTGACGGGAAGTGTTGGGAAAACGAGAGAATTTTTTATCTGTATGTTGAACGCGCATAACGCGAAAACTACTGCATGGAATTGAATGCGATTTTCACCAATGTATTGCTAGAGGTCTAACTTGAAATTCAGGTACCATTTTATGGAAGTCCGTTATTTTTGAAACCCGATATCCACGCGTGCGACGCCGCTGGCACAGCTAGTACAAAATAAAATAATAGACAACACGCACGCACAAGAGATTGGAAAGCAACAACAATAGAAAAGAAACAAAAGACGATCATTCAAAATATAAAAAGTACCTATAAAGTGCGAAGGAGGTAGGAGTCCATAACACTTACGTCTAAATATATAAAACTCAAAGGTGACTGACATAGTGATCTATCAACGCACAGCCCAAACCACTGGACGGATCGGGCTGAAATTTGGCATGCAGGCAGATGTTATTACGTAGGCATCTGCTAAGAAAGGATTTCGATGAATTTCTCCCCCAACAGGATAAAATAGGGGTTGAAACTTTATTCCACGCGGACGAAGTCGCGGGCACAGCTAGTTATAAAATAAACAGCAATGGACGATGAAAAGTGCCGTAGTCGCATTGCAAATTAGCGCAGTCGGGCAGTCAGCGCGTCCGTCCACTCGCCACACCATTTCCCCAACAATTCGCCACATGCACACTGGCCACACTAAATTCATTCATTAATCAGTCCATGCTGTGAAAGCAAACTGATCGTTTATAAAGCCGACGTATTTTGGTTACGGACAACTGGGGGGATTTAAATCTTATCTGCGGCGGAGCGGCAATGCCCAACGATGTTTTTCTGGGATTTAATGCCTAAATGCGAAGTGGAGAGGAAAAAACTATTTGCCGTTTAAGATAGATTAGGGAGATTGAATTGTTTTTGGAAACTTGGTTAGATAGATAGGTGCTTTCTATACCAATGGACTCAAAAGTAGAATTAATCGCTATAGGCGAATATTTCAAAAATGTCAATTCAATAAGATAAAGATAGTTTGATGACAGATGATTTACTAAGAATACTCGTACTTGTGACTGACGGTGACCCTAGGTAACACCTGACCAGATAAGTCATCAAAAAATAATTTTTTCAATCGACTGGGGATAGATCCGGGATACTCCAAGCATGGTGACTAAGACAAAATCTACAAAATGACAATTGTCATCGGGAAAGGTCATTGTCCAGCATTGGACGGACTTTTGCGAGCTGATAATGATGATGATTATGGATCTCGTCTTTAAAGAATCAAGCGAATATTGGTCAATTAGAACATTGTCTAATACTCGTATTATACCTACATACCTATACCTATGACTGGCTCGGTGGCTCAATTGGTAGTGACCCCTGCCTTCTGAGCCAAGAGTCGTGGGTTCGATTCCCATCCGGGACAAACATTCGTGTGATGAATACTTGTGTTTGTTCCGTGTCTGGGTGTTTATAATTTGTATTTAAGTATTTATTTGTGGTACGTTCTTTGTTCTGATACCCATAACACAAATGCTTAAGCTACTTACTTTGGGATTAGAGCAATGTATGTGATGTTGTCTGATATTTATATTTAATATTTATACCTCTATACATTATTATTATGTAGGTAGGTATATCCAAGTATTATTTCACTCCAAACTACGACTTAGTCCTATCTATTTGTGTAAAATACGTCACTAGTTACAGAATAGTTTCGAGTACTTGTGAAGTGATTCCGCTTACTACTAAAGTTGTTTATAATTGGTTAACGTACAATTAAATTAAGTTAGAACAGTTGATCATTCTCGCGGCACCTTTATGTAACTAACTAAGGGTGGTTTATCTCCTCTTAGTGTTAATCTTAAATAGTTTATGGGGATGAGAGAACATTTTCGTCATCTCCTGGGGGCATCAAATTGGTAATTATGGTGACCGTAGAAGCTTAAAACAGAACATTTGTCTTTGTTACGTGTCTCGGAATATTGTATGTGTACACTTATATTTTAGTGTGTCTAAAGAAAGATTTGTATTTTTATGAGAGTGTATATTAGCAATGAATAAACCTGAAAACCACTGTGCAAAATCAAAAATTCTTACACCATTGGAAAGCTGCATTCACGCTGAGTAATATAAGCTATATTTATTGCTAAAAAAGATTAGCGATCCATACTAAAACGCCAAAAAATGTAACTCAATGAAATTTTCATCTGAAATACCCGACGCGAAGCGAGGGTGGGTCGCAGTCGCTAGTATAATACATTTATAGCTATTAACGACGCCGGTGGCCTAATCGTTAGAACCCATAAAAAGCGCAGACAATCCGAAGGTGCCTGGTTCGCTTCCTGTGCCAATTTAGGAAATGACATTTTCTAAACTGTTTGAAGTATTAGTATTACGAGATCATCATCTCAAAGTTTCGCATTTTTTATAATATTAGTAGAACTTTATGATCGATCGAAATAAAGTATAAATAATTACGTGAAGTTGTCTTATATTAATTACTTTTTATTAACCACCTTCGAGCACCTGCCAGAAAGCATCCTTGGCGTTAATTAATCATGACATACAAGTTTGTCGCCCAGTCGCGCCTGGATTATCCATTTTGTTAATTGAAGCGTCAGGGTGGGTCACGCGAGACCCCGATTAAGGCATTGCAAGCTGTCCCACGGCCGCAGGATTGAGTGGGAGTAATCACGAATTCGAAATGATGGATGCCAGTGTTGCTGACTATTCGAATGCCTACGGGCAAAATGGATTTGGGGAGTTCGTAATGCGAAATACTAGGAATAGATAGATATTCTTTATTGCACAAAATGGATGTAAGGGAGCGGCATATCATCATTTCGCTCCAAACCTCACCTGCCCATGGTGCTTCATGCCGAATAACAAACGAGGCACTGGCAAGTGGTGGCGGTATAACCATCACATTTGAAAGCGTAGCTAAATACCACAGACCGATGACGGGCAGCATCGTCACTGGAGTGAGAAGCTACGCCCTGCGATCGCCAACCCGCCCAGCGTGGCGATTATGGGTATATCCTCCAGACGTTTGCCCTAAGTGGCGAACTGGAGAGGCCTATGTCCAGCATTGGACTGCAATAGGCTGATGATGATGATGAAATGATATTCATGATTGATTAATGCTCTCATGCCGTGTTATCATACAAAAAAAGTAAAATTTTTATCGTTCTGTTAACCCTAGATAACTAATGGCTCGTCGAGGCGACTACGCGCTACTCGGCGAAATTCGAAATCACATACACCGCGTCGTCCCCTGACCTTGACTTTTCTTTTACCTTCCTAATTGCCTGAATAAGTGCAACGTGTGACGCGATTGCGGCCACATTGATAATAGAACGTGATTTACGACCATCCCGTCGCCCGCTCGACGAACGTTTAGTTATATCGACACTTTTATTGTCAAGGTATGTAGATTACATATTCTAATTTTTATATATTAATTTTATATATTTTTATCGTTTTTTGGTTGCATATCTACTATCTATTGATTTATTTACAAACGTTTAAGTAAAGTGTTACTTCTAATTATTATTTGTATTATTATTTTGATTGAGAACAGGGATATCACACGAAATTCTATATTTTTCAAATTTGTTTATGATACTTACTTAGGTACGTAAGTTTTATTTATTTGGTGTGTTTCTATTCTAGACAGATTTGAGAAGTTAAGAGGAGCAAATTTTCCGTTGGCTAGAGGAAGAACCGGAAAGCGAACAAGAAGAGCGATCTGACAACTCAGCTTACGTTTCTGGGAAGACATTTTAGAGACAGACGAAATGGTTTTTTTTATTGTCAGCCATTCCTAATGAGCCTAGCATTAATGAAACAACCGGAAATCCGGAAATAATTTATTTTTATAATATCACGAAAGAGGCAGTGGACACTGTTGACCAAATGTGTTCAAATATAAGCATAAATCAAAGAACCATTAGATAGCCTATGTGTATCTTCTATAACATGCTAAATCTATCTTCAATCAATGCTTGTGCTATTTACGTGCCACACAACGTGAGGAATGAGAAAAATCCAATGGAGTCGGCATGATTTTGTAATGAAGTTAGGAGATCAGCTTATGGAGCCCTGGCTGTGACAACGATTACAGACCGTGAGTTTGAGGCGTAATTTAAGGGTCATGATTGAGGATATTCTTGATAAATCTTCTACAGTAGAAAGCTCCAGTTCCATCTACGTCCAATGCGCGTAAAATTTGTTACCTGTGTCCGTCAAAGGCCCGGAGAATGACCAAATACTGTTGCACCAAATGTAGAAAGGCTATTTGTGGCCCGCACTATGTTGATATGTGTAATCATTGTGTAGACTGATACTATGATAGTTATTTTGTATCTAATTTGTTAATTATAAACTTGACTTTTATGCCATGTAACAAGTTCCTACTTTTAATAAATATGTTTGATTATATTTCAATCTTTCATTGCGTAGTCCGCGCGACGAAGGTGTAGTTATTAAGAAACAATGAAAACAGTTTAGTTATCTAGGGTTAAAGTATATCAATCTTATATATCAGGAAAATCCAGGACTTAGTGTACCAGTACTGACGACATTATCTGCATTTAGTAAAAAGTATACTGTAATAAGTTTTGTTATAAGCTTTCTCACCCTTTGTCAGTCTGATAAACTTTATCCGTCAATTATTGAAAAATGAGATCTAAATTAAACGTAATTGCCAAGTAGAAATAAAACACTCTGTCCAAAACTGGCATTATTATAGAGAATGTACACAAGTTTGGAACATTTCATGTTGCATTAATTGGTATAATTGCTATCTAATCTCACTTTGCCGTAATTTATAAGAGTTTTGACCTAGTTGCAGCCTGAGTGGCTCAAATAGTATTTTGATAACGGACATCGAAAGTAAACCTGACTGAAGTACAATTTTCGTGCAGTCACGAAGGTGGTAGATATGTTCGGTAATAAAAATGATTAATTCAATCTGTTTATGACTTTTTAACATGAGATGATTATTATACTTAGTTCTTTGTTTACTTTAGCTATGGATGTTGTATGAGAACGTACATTATTTCGTAGTGACGCTTGCCTTCTAAACCTGAGGTCGTGATAATGACGACCGAACATTTGGGTCTCTTTTGTGTCTGGGTGTCAATAATATTTGTGTACCCTCCATTGATTTAGATTTCCATAACACAAGTGCTTAGGTTACTTATTTTGGAATTGGATACTAATGTATGCGATGTTGTCTGATATATTATTATGAGTAGAATGTCATGATAAAGAAATCAATAAAATGGATCGACCATCTACCTATTCAACTACTTTCGAAAAAGTTGTGCTTAGAACTTACATTGGAACTCTCCATATAATTTGAAACGTGACGTAAACAAATAATGTCTTATATAGAATACTAGCTGTGCCAGCGACTTCGTCTGCGTGGAATAGTTTCTTGGGTAATGATTTTAATGACCCCTAGTGCCTGGCAGCTGGCAGCGGCGCGGCGCAGATCTCGGCGCGCTTTATATACCCGCGCAAACGTACAGCAGGCTCGACGTGATTAGTTAAAAGGGCGTAACTTTTTTATTTATGGACCGATTAATATGAAACAAACACTAAATGTTAAGGGAAGCAATATATTAGTGAAAACCGCATCTTAATCGGATACGCGGTTTCTGAGATTAGCGTGCACAAACATACAGACAAACAGACAAACCGACAAACAGACAAAAATTCCAAAAATCATTGTTTTTATTAATGCAATAGTACCTATTGCATTAATAAAGGCCTCCCATAATATTTTTTCACATATATCTTCCATGTACAGACAGCGACTCGTTACATTTTTATTATATGTATAGATTCTTTCATAACCACCCTACCCCAGAAACAGGCGCGTAAATGTATTTTTAGACGATTCGTTCTTGCAAGTAAACACCCACCACATAAAAATTGCCTGTCATTTTCAATATTGTCTTAATATATAAAATATTTGACTGCGATCTCTGGTACGGTAAGATCGTAAGTGAACAACAGAATGTCACGTCACTTGAGAAAGTAATCGCTCAATATGAAACCCTGTTATGTCTTCTTAGTGTAAGCAGATGAGGGCTTATTTTTCTAACTGCTTATTTCGCTAGTAACTTTCTTATCATCATGGGTACTTTTTGGGATTAATTTATATTACACTTAGTTAAATGTGGTAGATAATATTGAAGAATATGTACGTGGTAGTAGGCGCAATTATCATCATTATCGATAGTCTCTCACAGTCCACTGCTGGACATAGGCCTCTTCAATTTTTCGCCACTTTGCTCCATTCTGGGCTTCTCGCATCCAGCACTTGCCAGCCAACTTGCGTTAATCGTCGCTCCACCTGCCCTGAGGGTGTCCTACACTACGTTTGCCAAGAAGCGGTATACTCTAAAACTTGTATAAGCCAACGGTTATCGGTTCTGCGGGTGATGTGGCCAACCCACTGCCACTTTAGCTGACTAGTCCGGTCAGCTCTCTCATCTCTGTCGGATAACCTCATTTCGATTAAGTGCATTGCGAAAAGAAAAATGCGCGTAAATTTCTTATCATCACTAGAAAATTCTAAAAAAGATGGCTCATTTGGGAGTGACCTCTGCCCTCTGAGCCAAGGGTCGCGGGTTCGATTCCCGCACAGTACAAACATTTGTGTTCATGAACATGTCTGTTTGTATTGGTCTGGGTGTTTTCTATGTATAATATGTATTTATTTACAAAAAAATATATATCTTATTAAGTTTATCAGTTGTCTAGTACCCATAGTGCAAGCTTCGGCTTAGTTTGGGGCTAGGTGGCGCTGTGTGTCCCAGCGTGGCATGTCTTGGGTTATTTATGTTATTTTTTTTATTTAAAAGAAGCTGTAGATGAGAGGCCTTATCCACGACAACCCACGTGATCTAACCAGTTTCGCATTACACAAACGTGCGGTGTCTCGGCACAAGTTGATGTTGGTAATTAAATCCCAGCTTGTATTACGTCTAACCTGATTGTAAGGCAGACGGTATTATTATTTGGTTTAACTCAGCTTTATGTAGGTTTCTTGGTAATTTACATGCGTAAGCTAGATTGAAATGGAGTAGCAAACGTGTATTAGTTGCATGAGTTGTTGAATGGATTTCGCTAATTAGTTTAAACCTATTAACTATGACATTGCTAAAAGCTGCGTGATGATAAGCTAACACGCGAGGAGATTTAGCATTAATTATTATTACGATTTCGACGTTATTGAGATTATTTTATAAGATCTATATTGGAAATTAGTGCCCATAGGTGTCTAATATGTTATTCAGTTGTTCTGAAAAAACAAAAAAATGTTTTCTACTCTACTGTGGTCATATGGCTGCGGCTATGCTTTCAGCATCGAAACAATGGCTATTAGACTGTGCCTAGAATACCTCCATTTGAAAAGTTACTTCCCTTCAAATCCATAATGTACATAATGTTGGTAAATGAATGTCCTGGGTGAGATTAAAACTCATATAGAATAGACCTCTAATAAATTAAACAAAGAAGAAGACAATTAATTGTAATTAATACAATTTGTCAGTATTTAGCTTCTTCCTAGGTCGCTGTAAGCTATATTTGCCAGGAAAGCTTTTTTTTAGCACACAGTAGCACAGTATGTAGTAAGTTTCCATCGCTTAATATAAAGCAAAAGAGAGGCCCAAGGTGCTGCTGCAATGAATAAATAATAATTAACCAAATCAATCAGAGGCACCAAGTATTATTATGAATGTCGTAACTTTTGATAAAATAGATAAAATAATAAGTAAGTATGTAGCATTAATATTTACTTTTAAGTATTTATAACGCTCAATCTAATCTATCAAAAGCTATCAAAACAAGGTTGTGAGGTCATCCTAGAATATATCTCGTACAAAAATTACTTGCTCATCTAATCACGTTTTTATAGTAAACAAGAACGTGTCTGGGGACTAAAGCGAGTGTGACATTAAAGGACTGTGGCATGAAAAAGTTAGCAGTAAGGCAACTTCGTTCGGTGTCAAAAAATATGAACAATACCGCTCCTTGAAACTGTTTCGAGAGACACTTTAAAAGAAGTGAACACGAAGTGTGTGGGCTAGCCACATCAGCTGCAGAACCGATAATACCGTTGACGTAAATGAGTTCTGGATTGGATACCGCGTCTTGGCAAACATAGTGTAGGATGCCCTCAGGGCGGGTGGAGTGACGATTTGCGCAGGCAAATGCTGGATGCGAGAAACCCAGGATCGATCAAAGGTGCTAACATTGAGAGAGGCCTTTGTAGGTACATCAGTGAACTGATAAAGCTGCTAATGATGATGATGTGTGCCTATTTTTGTGCACAACAACATAAAGGCTATAAAACACAATAATTTATCCGTCCGGTGATGAATAAAATAAAATCATCGCCATTCTCTTGTCACCGCTCCATCTCCGACACCCATATCGAAAGAATGAGAATATAAAGAATCGATATACTCGTAGTATAGAAATACATAACACGTTATGTTTGTTACCCTACATCGGTAGAGACAATTTCTCAATGTTTCCAGCAATGGACTGATAAAGGCTAATGACGATGATATTAAAGTGCTTGTCTCAAGTCTATGAATAAGAAAATTTTGCATTTGAATAAACCTAGGTAATAATAATATACTGAGTTACATTTTATACTGTGCCTTTTACTAGCGATGACACCTTAAAGTCTAGTATGTTTGTTTTTGGAGTAGAGGTCATCTGATACATTGTAGGTATTTGATTACGTAAATGGATACTTATTTTCGAGCTTTACTTACAATGACTTGCTTAAACATTGAAAATAGATTTGTTTGTTGGCTGACCCGATGGCCCATTTGGTAGTTGACCCCTGCCTTTTGAACCAAGGGTCGACGATTACCACTGAGGACAAACATTGGTGTGCTGAACATTTGTGTTTGGTCCGTGTCTAGTATTTGTATTTTAATTAGTAATTTTGTGGTAATTTCGCGGTTTCGTTGTTATGATACCCATAATACAAGTGCTCAAGCTGTTTACTTTGGCATCGGAGCGATATGACGTGATGTTTAATGTTCATATTTTTTTTATGACTATTTCAGAGGTTGCGTGAGAGGAAGACCGAAAAATAAATAAATGGACTGTGTGAGAAGTGATATGCGTGTCAAAGGTGTGAGGGTGGAGATGACGGCTGATAGAGGAGAGTGGAAGAAGAAAACATGTTGTGCCGACCTCACTTAGAGCGGGAAAAGGGCAGGAGAATGATAATTTCAGAGGTTGCGTCACTAAGCTTGGAGCAAATTTTAGTTAGCGCGTACAAACCGTTTCTATGAAAATGTACCCTTAGACATCTAGTCTGCATCTATGTGGACGAGTATGTTCAACACTTAAAAGACGATCTGAAAACTTTTTCTTTTTTTTCGAAATCGTCGACGTTAAAGTTTTTATACCCCGCTAGCTCGGCGCCCAGTGCGTAATCCTTGCAATTTATTTTACTGCTCTGAAGAGCACGTGCCCCTAATAATACGTGACATCATTATCTTAGGATTACAAAGGGATTGTCGTCACATTCGGGAAAACTTTTTTAATTAGGATTGCGTTACGCTTGCGTTTTCGTGCCATCTTTTTTTGCTGAATGCGACTTTTGACGCGAATGTGAAGCGAAGGTGCATTAACTTCCATTTGGACTTGCAATGTCAAGTACATTGACATTTAGGATTATTGGAATCTTGTCCGTATTCTTTATGGGTTTAAAAGAGAACCATCCTATCTCATACCGTGGACGTCATAGAAGATGACTGAGGGAATATCAGGCAACGGGCAGAAGCGTTTACCTGGGTAAAAATAAAACGTACTGCGGTCACCAACCAACCTGCCAAGTGTAGTGAATAAGGCAAATTCCCCCAAAAGGCAATTGTCATTTATATTGATTTATTAAACACTTTATTGAGGCACAGATAAATTATTAAAAAATGTCAAAGTTAATTTGTAAAGATTCAGTATTTGAAGGTTTTTTTTTAAAGATTAAGTTGTTTCTGCTCAATTTTCTAGCCATTAAGCTTCTTTAACCAAAAGTCTATAATTTTAAGTACAATTTACAAATGCATGTAAATATGATTTCAGACAAAAAAAATATTCTTCTAGCATCTAACATTTCGCGGTGTTGTTAAAAATATTAACTTCAAACAAATATATTCTTGGCAAAAAAACATTTTGTCGAGATACTCGTACATTTTCTTCGCTAAAAACTCTTTTCAGGCTAATACCATGTTAGGGTAACTTGTTTTGTTTTATTTGAAAAAGTTTTTTATATGAATGAGCGTTTGTCGTGTTCACCTAATGCTTTTCATTATTTTCATGCAAGTTCTAAAGTAAATTATGAAAGTATAATGTTTTATAATTTGCCTCTAAATACATTTTACATATGTGGCTTAGAAACAAAGTACTATTTTCGCGATTCATATATTCTACAGTAGGTGTGTGGCATGTTGCCTAGAACCGGGAGTAACATTGGTAACAGAGACTATAGATCAAAAGCAGATACTTAATTTTATAATATGGGCATTAATTACAATAAGTAAGGGGATGTAAGGGTGCGGCCTATCATCATTTAGCTCCAAGCCTACCTTACCTGCCCGTGCATTCTACCGATTAGCAAACGAGGCGCTGGCAACCGACTGGTGGCGGTATAACCATCACAATTGAAGGCGTAGCTAAATACAGACCGATGACGGGCAGCAGCGTCACGCCATGCGATCGCCAACCCGCCTGCCCAGCGGGGCGATTATGGGTATGTCCTCCAGGTGTTTGCCTTAAGTGGCGAACATCTAGAGAAACCTTTGTCTAGCAGTGGACTGCAATAGGCTGATGATGAATTACAACAGAAAATAACTTCTTTCATCATTATCATTAGCCTGCAAATGTCCACTGCTGGACATAGGCCGTTAGGTGGACGTTTTCTGGACAATGATGATGAAAATGAGACTGATTGTGGATTATTACCTTTAAATCTTTATAGTGTGTAATGCTATGTAGTATGCCATTTTACCACCGCACTACTTGACGCCGCGGCAGGGTCCATCCATACTATTTGGAAACTTTTCCATTAAGAACTGTTGGTTTCCAACGTTCGTTCTGTCCACGTACATGTAAGCTCTGGAATGAGCTCCCAGCCGCGGTGTTTCCTGATCGCTACTACTTGTCCTTCTTCAAACGTGGTCTAAAGAGAACTCTTTTCTCACGGTAGGCAGCGGCTAAGCTGTGCCCCTGCCATTGCAGAGTCTATGAGTGGCGGTAACGGTTTAACATCAGATGGGCCGCTTGCTCATCTGCCACCCACAGCAATAAAAATGTAGGCATGTATTTTTGGTTGACTGGTTTTTTTATCTGAAAAAGAAGTGTCAATGCTAATAAATCTCGGTTTTCAATATCGCCCCCGGTTCTTGGCCACACATTGTATATGATTCGTTCAATATTTCAAATGTATTTGATGTATTGTACAAGATTAGTCGGGTCAACTCAGGGAAGGAACTTTTCTAAATTGGCTCATATATGGTTGATCGCGTAGGCGTCTTCAATAATAGTTGCCATCTCTGCTCACAATACGAGGAAAATTTTATTTTATGTCCAAATAGATTGCATTATCTGACATAGTTACCTATGTATTTATAGTGCGAGAAGTTTTCTAATGAAAATAAGGAATTGTATAGAGTATAGAAAAAGGCGCTTTTTATATATTTTTGTATGTACATGCGTTTTGCGAATTTCGAAAAACACGACCAAGGGAAATTACAAATACTGTATTTTGCACTCAGCCGCCACGGACTGTAAACACGAATATTGGCAAACTTCAAAACAATAACAAACAAAACCATAGTACAAAAGTAGATTATAAAACACTTCTTAATATAAAACTATGTACAAAACTATTTCCTAGAGTGTTTCCTTCCTCTTACAATCCTGGGTTCCTTAGGCGGGGCGTGAAACGGCATCTCAGTGGGCCTTCAGGGCGAGGGTGGCAGACGCAATGGGTTTGTTCTGTTGTGCCTGTCGACCTAACATTTGGACCTCTTGACCGCTTACCATCAGGTGGAGTGAGGTCATCCTGAAAGCTCTTCTTATAAAAAATATATATATTTACACAGTAAACGTATATAAAAACGGTTTTTCTGTCCGTAACAGGGATCAAACCTGTCTAAGTTCTGCGACAAATTCACCTCGCATAAGACTCCATTGGCACTTGGTAATAGTATTCTACCCGTTAGATCCGTCCTATGCCTCAGTAATACAATTTCATTGGCAGTACCGACAAATTTGCGGTCCACTGAGCCCCCGGTATATCGGCCGACGGGTACCGATGCCTTCTAACCGACGATGGATTATACACCTTCCCACTCGCATCCATCAAGTTAGAGGAGGACAACACTAATGATGGGAGATTTTCAGTTCCGACGTCCATTGAAATTGTTGTTAATCTGCTTACTTAGCGTAGGTATTGCAGAAATATATCTAGATAGATTGGCGATCGAGTTTTATAATGGCAGAATCATAGATAGTCACTTTTTCAAACGCCCGGAACACGCTTCAAGCACCATGAATTAAAAAATGCAAACAAATCTACATATATTTTTTAATTTTCATATTTAATAGTAACCAGCCTCTTTGGTCTATTTAAATAAATAAATAAATACCCGAAGACATGCCACGCTGGTCCACACATCTAGGCCCAAATTTAGCCGAAGCTTGTACTATGATTACTAGACAACTGATGAACTTACTTAGCTACTTAGAAACTTGCCAAGGTTTCAATATAAATAAGAAACCCAAGATTGAACAAAGGGGCGGACAATTGAAGAGGCTTATTTCCAGCAGTGAACGTTTTGCGTCCACTGAAAGTCTTAGTTTACAAGGTGACAAGGTGGTGTGTTTACCATCTTGCAAACTATGCTTTCTTTTTCCAAACAAAAATTATGATTTTGATCGCAGGCTAATGATGATGATGACTTATTGGATGTTATAAGGTCGTATTGATTGGTGCTGTTAAAACATGACGTTTGTACCATTAGTGCAAGATATAAAAAGCGTTTAGCGCAAACGCCGTTCTATCCTTAATACATTCCTGTAGTAGGTATCCAAAAAAGGTTCTATATGTGAGGCCGATTGGGTGGGTGTGATTTTAGTGATTTCATTGTAGCAAGTGCTTTATTCATGAGGGGATAAGTTGTTTTACACCGGGTAATCCGATTTGGCAGTTTTCAGTTAGACGAACGTGAAATTGGCGATCTGATTAATAAAACAAATACCCTCTTAGCGTGTTTATGTTTTGTTTTTCTTTGAATGAAACAATAGAAAAAGATGGGATAAGGCAAAGCTATGATTAAAATCTAATACAGGATTAGCTCACGGGCATCATTTGCAAGCACGGCGGAAATCGATTTTGACTAATAGAAAAGCAAAGTTACCCCCGTAAGCCTAGATTAGCGACGGCTTTGTTTTGAGAGAAAGTTAATCTTGCTAAGTCGAGAGTTTGAGAGTCGTGCCCACTCGTGGAATGATCAAGTTTAAAGCGGTCGACTTTTTTTGTTCGCGGTTTGCTTTGATTATGATGAATTTATCGCGTAGGTATATACTAGAGATATGAGTTGATAATTGATAAGAAATAAAGAAAGAAAAAAGTTTTATTGGCAAAACCATTTACAATAAACACACAACATACAACAAAAAAACAACAATCAAACGATAATGAACAAATAACAATAAAAACAGCAGAACAGAAAAACTTAAAGGGAAGAACATGACATGTTGTACATTGTACAAAATAATCTGTGTGAAGCCAATTAGATTCCAACCTCAGCTCTGTGCAGTTATGGTGACATCAACACCATCTGCGCTGGTGTTGACGTCGCGATAAAAAATGTTCTAACATAATATAGTATACAGTATGTATATACGCATGTACAAACAAATTATCCTTTATGTGTCACATAAAGTACCTATGTGTCAAATTTATCAAAAAATCTTCTCCTACTTCAGCACACATTTATTATTTAACATTATATTGCCTGCATTATGTACCTAAGTAAACAGGTAATATTGTTGTAAAAAAGTTGAAAATAAGTGTGTCCTTCGTCTAGTAGGTACTTTATTCATCTAGCTAGTACCTATATATAAGCTAGATCTAAATGAAAGAACTATGTCATTCAACAATCAGCCCATTTACATAGCTCTGAAGATCGGATGGTACAAAGGGTATTTTGAATTCATATCCGGTCATAACGGAGCAGGAAATAGACTTGGTTATAGAAGGAAACTGTAGCCCGAATTGGGCAGCTCTTCATACTGTATATCTTCCCCAAAGTAAGGGATATGACCCAACACTTACTTTAAGAAAGGTATTTAGGCTGTTGATTCAATAATTAATAGCGTTGTTGTTGTTGTGATTTCTAGTACTACTGCTACAATAAATAGAAATTTGTATTTGCGGTACCTTCGTTGTTTAATTCACAAGTGCTGCTACCACAAATATACATTATTTTGTATTAGTAGCGCCTTTGTAGTTTTAAGCACAAGTGCATAAGCTGATAACATTGGGATCGAAACAATGTAATGTAATGATATACATGAGAATACTTAATTTCTTGAAAGTTGGCTGCATTTGTGACTTACCAAAAGTAACGTATATGTCGCAGTCATCTAGTTGAATCTCCTATTCAATTGAATCGCTAGCGCGTTCATTGAATGACGACATTCAATTGAATGACTAGACCGAACGTTAACTAAACACGCGTCACTTAACGTCCAACTAGGTAGCGGATTGAAACATAGCCCTTTGAAAAGAGCGGACGTAAAAGCAGTCAGGTGATTGTAATTTAGTCCATTCTTTTCCCACGCGGCGTTAGTAGTCACCAAAACAAATATGGCATCAAAGGTGATCAAAAAAGGTATGAACAGTGTTGATAATTTTTTGATTAGATTTACTATAAACTGACTGATTCGTAATAAAATAGTGTGACAGCATGGATTTACCTATTAATACGCCGCCGCCGGATACTTTTAAAGAAAAATTATAAACTAAAGTTGGCTATTACCCATTTAACGACTATGCTAAAATGACGTTCAGTCAAGACGTTGAACGTTTTAATCAATAACTTGACGAGTTGTCCTTTAGGCATTCAATTGAATGTCGTCATTCAATGAACGCGCTAGGCATTCAATTGAATAGGAGATTCAACCAGATGACTGCGACATGTACACAACAATTAAAAAGATTATTTTAACCAAAAGTTTTTCGTGTGTTTTCTTCGAACACTTCCGTACTGTCGCTATCAGCGATCAACAGGCCACTTCAACTTCGCCACTCAAATTCTAACCCTAATTCAAAAGAGAAATTAATTATTTTATTTCGGCTATAATCCCTTGTTTATGTTTTCAGTTAAGAGTTTTAGAGCCAGAAAGTTGGACGATAAATTCCCGCAATAAACAGCCGGTGATATTATTCATGACGTTTGTTAAGTTTGTTTTAACGGCCCCACCTTTTATAATTAGTTGATTAAGAATTCTTTTATTGTTGATGCCAGAGTGTGAGCAATAGCCCTCGACTCTCAAACTTTTTGCGGTTCAAAACTTTTAAATTCGTGCCACCTTATCTTTAAACGGAGATTGGTTTTTCGCACCTGTTTTGAAAAGTTCAGTTCAATATTTTGCATGGACTCGGAATCTTGAATGTTTTGAATATTTAATGAAGTTTCTCTTACTTTTTTAAGGTATTCATGACTTCTTTAAATTACTACAAATGGCTAGTAAGTTGTGATTATGTTCTTTTGGACAAATACTACTTATATGCAATAGAATAAAGCTATAGACAATAATATATGCAGTAGAGAAATATTTGCATACCTTCGTTAATAACTCACTCAAACAATTTTAAAAAGGATATTATCATCATCAGTCTTTCTTCCCAGCCCAATGTTGAACAAAGTAAAACTAATTTATTTAGGTACTAGCAAAATTCGTGACGTCACGTTTTCTCAAGGCCATACAGTATATATGAAGCCATCATGTTTTTACAGCAACATAAAAGTATATCAATTGGTTTGAAAGTTCACATCCCTGTTTTAATGACTTATCTTGATTTTGAAGCACAACATTATTGTATGGTCTACTAACTTTACATAATTTTTTAAAACTAAATGGTACATGAATAACATCCACTTAAAAAGTTATTTTACTTTATTTTACAAAGAAATTACCCGAGTAATTCCTTTGTGCATTTTAAATATAGAACAAATAAATGCTAGCTGCATCGCGTGAAACGCCTTCATTCTTCGATGAATTTTTACTTTTAGTATTTTTTTTTGTATTTTTTTTTTGGAGGAGCTCGGTGGCGCCGCGATCTTGTTCGCTTAACAATGATCGCAACGTTGTGCAACCATTGGCGCGGTCAATCCGATGATGGGTGACCAAAATTTGACACCGATTTCCTCCGTGCTTCGGAAGGCACGTTAAGCTGTTGGTCCCGGGTGCTATCTTTACCAACTCAGATAGCAGTCGTTACATCATATCAGAGATGATGATAACTCTTGACGCCTAAACTGGGAATGGGTATAGCTTACCCTAAGTGTTGCGGAGGTCTGATGGCAGTCGCTCTGTGTAAAAGCTTAGCCCTCGCCAAATCTCTCAGTTTGGGAAGCCGACCCTGAGACAATCAGGAATAAGGCTAAGATGATGAAGTATTTTTTTTTTGTTATAATATGTATACCGCGAGGTACCGTTAACGAGTTTCGCACTTTGGGCGAATAGATCGATAAATAATAAATGTGACGTGATGCGTTGACTAAAATTCAAATAAATACACCACGCAATATAATATTTAAATGTGTTAATTTATGTTTTCATTCTAAATTCTAGTTCATTACTGATTTTCATGATCATAAACACTGACTCAGACTTATACACAACACAAACTAAGTACTAAAAGTAAAATAGCAAAAATCTTATAGACATCTAGAAAGATTTTTGCTGTTGTTGTACGTTCGTATGTACCTTGTGTATCGTTTGTTACAGTTTGTGACCACGTCTGTTGCAATACGACAAACTGAAATGTCAAGCTGTAAGTATAATATACAATATTATTTACATCTTATCTACAAAATAACTGTTACCTTCATCATCAGCCTATCGCAGTCCACTGCTGGTCGTAGACCTAGCCAGTTGTTCGCCACTTTGGGAAATCATCTGCCGCTGTCTCATCGGCCTGTGGTATTTATCTTTAATCGCAATAGTTATACCGCCATCAGTCGGTAGCCAGAGCCTCGTTTGTTATTACATGCATGCAGCATGTACCACGGGCAGGTGAGGGTGGTTTGGAGCGAAAAGGTGATAGGTCGCTCACTTACATCTCATATTTCAAGCTATCTCTTCGTGACCCAACTACTCTTGGAGACTTAGTACGACTTTGTCCCATATTTACCGTATGAAATATTTTATAACACAGTGTGTTTGAACAAAGAGGATCCCGTCTCTAGTACTAAAGAACCCGAGCGGCAAACAGTCGTAAATCTGATGCGTTTCGGTAATGGATTTTCTTATGTCAACAAATTGTACGTACTTACGCTTCAACAGATCGTCGAAAGTGGAGTGCGAGTACATATATTTGTATTTTGGCATTGTATGTTTGAGTTCAGAAAATACGTGTCAATGGAATACTTGTCTGTGCTAAAACTGGGTACCAGTTACTTAACAGTCAGCGGCTAATAGAGATCCTTAATAGCAAACCTTTAACTTTACAAGTTAGAAACTTATTGAGACGGGATGGCCCAAATTGACTTTCCCAATCAATTCTGACGGCTTAATTTAGTGGTCTGGTTTTAATGGTTCTAGATAGAATGGATGGTTGGTTATTGGTTCTTTCGTGGGTAATGGTTTCTTATTCTTTTATCACCACCAGATGGTGGTGATAAAAGAATAAGAAACATCGATCATAGTCGTGTCTCCTTCTGTTTGCCCTAGCTCGTTTTCCTATATACTTACTCGTACTTAATATATTAAATTGAGTGTCTAATATCTAAGGCCGGCAGCGACCCCAGAACTCGATTTAAGTTGCCAGGGTGTCCATGGACGGTGTTGACTGCTTACCATCAGGCATCACATCTGCTCGTGTGCCGCCTCTTGCATTAAAAAAAAATACTGTAGGTACATGCTCCTACGTAATTGCGGCATTTTGCTTCAAGACTCATTCAGTGAGCGGCTGCGATCTACGGTTAACACGCTACAGTTTGCCGCTCAAAGGTTAGCAGACAATAAGCCGCTCACTGCAATCCTAATGAAGACACGGCCTAACGATACAGAAATGAACTTAAATCATCATAAGTGCAGACCACTCGCCAAAGGGACCTTAATAAATCGAACACGATTGCGTGTTAAAATAATATAAAATGTAACACCTGCCCAAGACATTTATTTTCGTTAGTAACAGTCGCTCTTATTTGCGGAGATAGGGGGCAGACACGCCACGCAATAAAATGTTAATAGAGAAATACTGTTCCTTGATTAATAAACAAATTTGGTTTTAGCATGAAAACACGCCTTTGTTTTTACAAGGTTTTAATGTTTGTTTAGTTTGTGTTCTTGGAAATGTTATATATGAATTCGAGCGAAATATGACGCTTGTTTACGTTGAAAGCCGACGGGGGATTTCGTCTCAATGAACCACTAATTATGAACAATTTTCTTGAGTTTATAATTATAAATATCAGACTACATAACATACATTGCTCCAATCCCAAAGTAAGTTCCTTTACCACTTGTATTATGGGTGTCAGGACAAAGAAGGTACCACAAATATATTTTATACGTAAATAAATACAAAACACCCAGACACTGAAAAATACAAATGGTCATTACACGGATTATTGTTCGGGGTGGGAATCAAACCCACGACCCTTGGTTCAAAAGCCAAGGGTCACTACCAAATGAGCCACCCATCAGAACAGTCCACCCGTTTTTATTATTATGTTGTATTATACGTTTTAATTACAGAAAAACTCAGTAGCAATTTTTGGTTCGATCCAGAATCAAACCCGGGGTCTCACGATTGTCAAGTGGCATCTGAGGCCACTAAAACAACGAGGCAAGTAACGAACAAAGTAAAGAGACAGCTTAAACGGCGACAACAGTAAAATAATCGTTTAAAAAACTCTTTTATATACCACTAATATTTCACTGAAACTTTGAAATTTCACACTAAACTAACGATACCCAACTTTAAAGAGGCGAGCTTTACCACACCACACGTGTACCTTCATGTTTAATTTAAATGCAAGTTAAGCGAAAACATCAAAGGTTTAAACTTTAAAAGGCGTCCCTAACTGGGGTGAGCAAAAAGAAAGTGAGGTATTATACTTGAAACCCCACGTACCTATGTGAAATAGTGTACGTACTTTGTTTATATGGACACACGCGTATGCCCACAGTCGCAGACTTAGTAAGTAAATTTACTTTAGCTGATTACTTCGCCTAAAGAACTTATGTACATAGTAGACGGTCCTTTTAATTTTAAACGAGTTACCTTTATTGTGATGTCTTTGTATTCTTTGAACTTTTATTCTTCTTGCTATGAAATGTTTTAAAGATCCACCTATAGAAAGTTCCTGGTCAAATTAAACAGATTATTTCTTTTTCTTCTCAAAACTGAATTTTTCCGTTAACATGGCGATAATAAGTACAGGTCTGTTAGTAAATGGTAAAAGCTATGGAGAACTTTTGTTGAACGAATGACACTATGGTAGGTTGTCATTATACTCGTATTAGGCTAATTCTGCCTACACAACTATACTAAACTTCTTTTATAAAATAAACAAAATACAACAAAATTCGATTTCACGTTCTTAATACGAACGACCTAACTTTATTGCTTCATACCTAGTTGTAAAAAAAAACAAATAAAAGAGGTACTATTCTATAAAAGTACCTCTTTTATTTGTTTTTTTTTTACTAGTCTATACTAGTAGCTAACTATTACAAAAATATTTTGACTGATATAAATTGTCATCATCATTATTACATTAAACATAAAAAACATACATTAAAAAGACCCAAAAACTAATTAAGAAAAGAAACTGTTCATATGATAAGCTTAAATGAATAAAAGAAAGACAGAGATTAGGTGATGAATTGGATTTATACACACATACTTTGGACAATTACATCACATCCTATGAAAATAATATAAAACTTTTGGAAAGTAAAATTTTAGGGTTAAAGGAATCCTTGGAATATATGACCAATAGATACTTATGTTCCAAAAATGAGAATGAGGAACAAATACTGGCTTTGAAGAGCCTTTTGGACAGCTCAATAACAGGTTGTAATATCCACAATGTGAATGCAATCAGAATGGTTCTCGGTCAGTGTGTGACTTGTCACTCTCAGATTGTAATGACCGAAGGCCTCTGCCCAGTGCAACTTCAAACAACAGTTCCTTGACCACCCACGAAAATGTAAATAAAATTGTTATGTTTAGTGATGAATTTGGTAAAAATATGGGCCTCTTATTAAGTACCTACATGGGACAACCCGTTTTGAATCACTGTTTCCCAAACCTACCGCTGAGATTAATTATAAAACAAATAAGTATGTACAATTTTGATCAATACGTGGTGTATTGATTAATTACTTATAATTATGACATCCAATAGGGAAAATATAAATAGAATAGAATTTATGAAATGTTTTGAATTTTTAAATTCATTGAAGGTTCAAAATATTGTTATGTTTACACTGCCCTTCAGTGAGTGTTTGCCACAGACAGAAAATGAAAATAGATATAAAATTAATTTATTAATGAATAAATTGACATGTAATAATTATAAATTCCATGTAATTGACTGTAACTCTATGACATTTAACATATCGAAAAAATTGTATTTGACAAAAGATAATATATTTTATTTATCTAATACCTATAAAAGACAAATAGCAATATCGCTATCATATTTTATTAAGTGTTCAGCCAAGAACTTGGCTACTCAACTTGCTTTTATTGAGCAGAAAAATGACATTGAGAACTTGAAAATTACTTCATGTAATTTAAATTATACCACAAGACAATAGAGGATAACTCTAGCAATGTAATTATGTCAACAAAGGGAAAGTCTGACCAGTTAAATATTATTCATCAAAATATACAGGGCTTTCCTGGCAAAGAACTTGAATTAGAATTATATTTAAATGAAAAAAATATACATGTTGTATGTATGACCGAACATTGGTTAAGACAATTTGAGTTATTAATTAGTATTGATAATTACAAGGTCATTAGTTCGTTCACTAGGAGTGCTGCGATTAGGGGTGGGTCACTGATATTAGTTGAAAATAGTCTAAAGTCAAAAGACCGTAAAGATGTATCATCACTCTCCATTGAGCGAACCATTGAGCTTTCCTGTGCAGAGCTTGAGCAGTACATCATTGTCTGTGTGTATAGGCCCCCTTCTGGTGATTTCAATTTATTTGAATCTACTATGGAGGAGGTCTTAAATAAAGTATGTAAAGGTTATAAAAAAGTAGTTGTATGTGGGGACTTTAATATAAATATTTTAGATAATTCACAGACTTCAGTCAGGTTCCTAAATTTATTTAAATCTTTTGATCTTTTTCAGCTCTTTGATGAACCTACTCGAATAACACCCACATCAGCTACTTGTCTTGATAATATTTTTTGTAACTCCAAACCTATCAATAAATCAATAATAAACTTTATAAATTCGGACCACAGTGGCCAAATGGCAGTATTTGAGCGCCATCATGACCGTAAATCAGTTAACTTCGTATATCGACCTATCACTGTAACTCGCATTGAGAGATATAAAAAAAACATAGATTAAAAAATCTCTCAAATATCTTACACTGAGAATAATAGGGATATTGATCAAATGTATGCAAAGCTATTTGACACAATTAAAAATGAATTTAATACAGTGTTTACTAAGAAAGAGGTTAAGGTAGACAACACTAAAACAAAATTTAGTGATTGGGCTACTCCAGGAATTTATAACAGTAGAAGAAAGTTATTCGAACTCTATGAACTTAAGGCCACTTCAAAAGATGAGAATATAATAGAACATGTTAGAAAATATTCGAAACTTTTTAAGAAAGTTTGTATAATGGCGAAGGCAAATTATCTTAAAGAAAAAATTAAGAATTCAAAGGATAAAGTTAAAGCCACCTGGAAAATAATCAATAAAGAGACTTGTAAAACTCGATCACATAATCACAAGATCTCTCTTAAAATAGGTGACAATTGTCTTAGTTCTGACGCAGAGGTAGCCGCAGCATTTGAAACTTATTTTTCCAATATACCTTTAATAACAACAAGTAAAATAAATTCTTGTCCGCTTGCAGCTGAATCTCTTCTCAAAGCAAATGTGGATGAATGTTTCAACAATTTTGAATTTAGCCATATTGATTATATAACGATTTTAGAAACTTTTAACGAACTTAACTTAAAAAAGACAGAGGATTTGTGGGGAATTTCAGTGGTGGTATTAAGAACCATTATACCCACCATTGCCTCACATTTAGCAATCATATTTAATGAGTGTGTAGATATAGGTCAGTTTCCAAATTTGATGAAATACAGTAAGATTGTTCCTTTATTTAAGTCTGGTGAAAGAAGTGACCCATCCAATTTTAGACCTATTTCTGTTTTACCAGCGCTTAGTAAGATCTTTGAAAAAATAATTTTTAACCAATTAGTATTTCACTTTAAGGAAAATGAGTTATTGCATAAAAAGCAATTTGGTTTTACAAAAGGTAAGTCCACTACTGATGCAGGAGTGGCGCTGATGAAACATATATTTGGTGCTTGGGAAAATAAGCAGGATGCAGTAGGTGTTTTCTGTGATTTATCTAAGGCATTCGATTGCGTTAATCATGAAATCTTACTTCTGAAGTTGCGGCATTATGGCGTCTCGAATGTTGCTTTAAGTTTGTTAGAGTCCTATCTAACTGACAGAATTCAAAAAGTTGTTATTAACGGAATTGATTCTTCTGGCGCCCTACTACGTATGGGAGTGCCCCAGGGCTCTATATTGGAACCATTGCTGTTTTTAATATATATAAATGACCTTCCTTATTTTGCTGAAGGCTTATGTGAGACCGTATTGTTTGCGGATGACACTTCTCTAATTTTTAAAACTGACAGACATAAGCAAGTATCTGACGAAGTAAATAATGCTCTCTCGCAGGTATTGCATTGGTTTAACACAAATAATTTACTTTTAAATTCTAATAAAACAAAATGTATTAAATTCACGATGCCTAATGTGAGGCAAGTAAATACTAATATAATTATGAATGGTGAACACATTGAGCTTGTTGAGTCTACGACCTTTTTAGGGATTACTGTGGACTCCAAGTTACAATGGGCTCCTCATATAGGAGCCCTGGCAGGAAGACTCAGTTCAGCTGCATATGCAGTTAAAAAAATTAGGCAACTCACTGATATTGAAACAGCGAGACTTGTTTATTTTAGTTACTTCCATAGTGTTATGTCATATGGTTTGCTCCTATGGAGATCAGCTTCTGACATACAAACTATTTTTGTATTACAGAAGAGGGCGATCCGTTCTATATATGGACTTAAATCTCGCGATTCACTTAGAGAATTATTTAAAAAAATGAATATCCTAACTGTGGCATCACAGTACATATTTGACTGCATTATGGTTGTACGTAAGAATATACATTTATATAGTAAAAACTCAGATCTTCACCAGTTCAATACTAGAAATAAGAGCAAACTTGCTGTTTCCAATCTCAGGCTTCGTAAAACTGGTAACTCATTCATAGGACAAAGTGTAAAAATGTTTAACAAAATACCGCAAAATATTGTTGATCTACCTATACATAGATTTAAATCTCGCATTAAGTCCATTTTAATGTCAAAAGGTTATTATAAAGTACAAGATTATATAGATGACAATATTACATGGACATGATAGTCTGCTCGCTTGCGCTTTTTAAAACGATATTATTGTATTGTATCATATATTTTAAACAAGGCTAACTGTTGAGTTTGTTGCGGCACTTCTTCTCAGCAGGCTACACGTCGAAGTGCTGGTAGGAAAAAAATTTGACGTGCAAAAGTATTACTAGTGAATCTATTTGCAGAAATAAACTATTTTATTTTTATTTTATTTTATTATCAGCCTATTGCAGTCCACAGCTGAACATAGGCCTCTCCTGTTGTTGTTGCCACTTAGGGCAAACATCTGGAGATGGACCATCTGGACCCATAATCCTCGCACTGGGTAGGCGGGTTGGCGGTCGCAGGGCGTAGCTTCTCGCTCCGGTAACGCTGCTCCCCGTCATCGGTATGTGATATTTAGCTACGCCTTCAATTGTGATGGTTATACCGCCACCAGTCGGTTATCAGCACCTCGTTTGTTATTCTGCAGGATGCACCTCGGGCAGATGAAGTTGGCTTGGAGCGAAAAGGTGATAGGCATCCCTGTATCCCTAGATATTTATACTGACTTTCATTAACCATAGTAATAATTGAACTACCATTATAGTGGATATTGCATCACGATTCCTATTGCCGGAAAGCTATCCATGCTACACACACGTAGCAATAGCAATTAGTTCCAACGACTGGCCCCTAGCAATTAGCTGCTCGCTGCGTTTTTTTATAATTGAAGAAAACTACTGTTGTGATTGAAAAGGTAAAGGCACTCTATATACCTGTTCGAGTTAACACTTTCAGTAACTGAAGCTATCATATCTACTGCTAACATCATACTATATGGGGCGTAATTCTGTGAGGTAATGAATCCATAATATAAATGGGAAAGTGTGTCTGTCTGTCTGTACATTTGTCTTTCTTTCACGGCAAAACGGAGCGACGAATCGACGTGATTTTTAAGTGGAGATAGTTGAAGGGATGGAGAGTAACATAGGCTACTTTTTGCCCCTTTCTAACTCCACACTTCCTTAGAATGGAGGGTGGAAGTTTGTATGGAGCATTCACGCACGAAGCCGCAGGCAAAAGCTAGTATAGAATATAAGTCACCACCCTATCTCTTCCCGTGGGTGTCGCAAGAGTCGACAAAAAAAACTTCTTGAGCACCTCACTTCACTTTCACCTCAAGCTTCTCCCTGCACACTTGGTGAAACACTTGTAACGTGGCTGCTGTACAGCCAAAGTTAATACTATAAAGAATCTATCTATACTAATATTATAAAGAAGTAAAGTTTGTGTGTTGTATATTTGTCAAATTGTAAGGGGTAATCTCGGGATCTATTGAACCGATTAAAAAAATTCTTTCACCAATAGAAAGCCACATTATTGCTAGGTGTCATAGGTTTTATAATTATGCCCAACGAAGTGGGCACGGTCAGCTAGTCTTTTATATGGACATGGCTGTTGATGCCAAGTTTCAACAAACTAAGAAGTGTGGACTGAATTTTAATGAATAGGCTATTTTTATGACAAAATAATGGATATGGATTTCGTATCTAGAATAAGATCACCGTATCTCATCCCTTGGGTGTTTTCCCAGAAAACGAGCAGCTGCTTTCACCTAGGAGTAAAAGAGAGAGGTAGGGTAATTGAGCTGCCCGTCCGGGGAAGGACCTCCACCTTATAGAATACCGCAGACAAATGACCTCCGGGTCGTGTTTCTGCTGGTGAGTAGGGTCTCCGGAGCTCGTGGGGGGTTAGGGTTGGGCCGGCATGGCAGTGGCAACTGACAGATAACAAACCAGTTACATGCCAGTTGTCACAGCGACTTATCTTTCGCTTTCCATCAGGCGTAGAGAAGCCATTATGTCGAGCTACTATAAAAAAAAAACCTAGGTACAAATAAAACCTATTGTCGATATCACAGTCTACAATGGAGCGCTCACTCAGCAAAAACCGGTTTACTATCGCCTTGAACATCGAATGATTATAACTCTCAGGAACAAGGAGCCTGGCGAAGAATCTATACTTCCGCCGTTCATTCTACTCTCTTACAACCTATTATAATGCAATAAACCCACACAGAAATAGTTTGGGCAGAAATAAACAGGTAAATCGATTTCTGCACTCAAGACCACTGACCTGAATAGCTGTTCTTCAATTTCGGACCCTAAATGAGTTGCAATAAAGTCGTTTTTGCGTGAAAACGTCGTAGATTATTTGCGGAACTCGCATATCAAATACGTTAAAATATGCTCTAAGGGTATGTATTCTCAATTAGTGGGAACAGTGCGATGTTTGATATGGTGCATGTTAACGAGAGCGAACTTCCAATTATTTGCTACGGAGTCCCCTTCAGGACAATTCTGCGTTTGTTATATTGATTGTTATCTGAATGGGCTCTTCGCTTATGAAATGGATGATGCCAAACAGATTATTGTTTTTTTTTAATAACTCGACAGGCGTCCGGCCTGATTTGACTGCGAGACACTATGTTGTTGATTATAACGGAATTACGGAATATTTATTTACATTGGAAAGATAGAAGTATTTTGTATTTATTTGTATGGACAGTAAGAATACTCGTACTTACCGTAGTGATAATAACTGAACATTACCGTCAAATTGATTTAATTTGGATTTTAAGCAGAAACAATGAAATAACATAAGGTTTACTTATTGCCACAATTTAGACAGTTGTAGTATACGAGTATATCTTGACCTGCACAAACGCAGTTTTATCTTTGTTTTAAAGACGTCGGGTCGTAAAGAAAGAAAACCGTCTGCTTTAAAACTTCTATATACCTACTTATTTTACTGGTTTGGTTTACTGTAAAGCGGTAAGCAGTGAATTATAATTGTTATGCTTATGAGATATGATTTTATAAAATCATACATACATACATACATTTTTTCTCAATGAAACTCTTAACTTTTTGTTTACTTTAATAAAAAAAATTATCCAGAGTGACCTGTCTGTTTACAGACACCTGTTTATGACAGTTTCACAAAAAACAAAACATATCGTTATGTCGTACAGTTTGCAAATAAATCCACCAGAACAGGAGCCAAATTTCAAAAGTTTGTGATTTATCATAATCCGGATTTCCATTTGGCGAACGGGTGCTCCATTATTCTATGTCAGAGACACGGTACGGGTGCGTGCGTCGCAAAAAAAAACGCGTTTTTCCCCCATATACGAGTTGAATTCGTAAACATCGAAGTACTTTGTGCGATTGGCTTACGATGCGAAAACTATAGGTTGCGTCGGTCGGCTTGTAAAAAAATCAATCCTGTTGTTTATCGTTTTAGCAGATTAATAGGAAGGGGTATAATCTGAATTTCCAATCATGCAGATGGATAGGTAAAAAATGAATGCGCCAGTAAACAGTATCTGGTTTGTGTGTAACAAGGATTTTACGAGTAGATGATGTAATATCCATATAATCCTTCAAACCCATTTCAAGAGAGGTAGGGCATAGCGAATCTTCGCTCGAATTGAGCCGCCTGTCCGGGGAAGGACCTCCACCCTATAGAATGCCGCTGCCAAGTGACCTCCGAGTCATGTTTCTACCGGTGGCAAAGTTTTCCGGAGTTGGTTAAGGTTAGGCGGGCAGGTTGGTGACAACTGACTAGTTATTTAACCTATTGCCAGAAAAACCTATTAATTTTTTTTGGCTCGATCCAGTGTATTGGATTTAGGTTAAACGCTCTTATATTATTGCAGTACCGAAGCAGTCAAATAAATATTTCCATAAAATATATAGGTTCATTCTGTAACCGAATAAATTCGAGTGGCGATCATGCAGCTCATAAAAGATCTGCCTCGCTACTAAAAGTGACCACTGAACTGAAAGCGATTTGAACGAATAAAGTGACCATAAAACTACCAGTGGTAAATCCTGAATTTTTCCTCAAGTATTCGTTGGATATGTTTTATTATTGGTGGAAATATAACTTATGAAAGTATATTTTAAAAGGGATATATCGTGAAGAACAAATAGCTGCTGGATCGGAATAGTATATAGAATATTGCAGCCAAATGACCTCCGGGTCGTGTTTCTGCCAGTGAGTAGGGTTTCCGTAGCTCGTGGGGGTTTATGGTTGGGCCGGCATGGCGGTGGCAACTGACAGGTGACTTCTCTTGACTTCGCTTTCCATCAGGCGTACTATATAAAAAAATGATTTTGTCTTGGTTTAGTGGGTATGCCCTCCCATTTTGGAACGTGTCAGGCCCACACACCATGCCGCCTCCCCCTGGAGGCGGTATGAAGGTGTCTAATGCATTCCCCTCTAAAAAAAAATAGGCGCACCTAGTATATCTATATGAATTGGCCGTTGCGTACATAAAGCGACTGAATATGATGAGTCAAGTATATTGCAAGTAATAAATTTATCAGGCCTCCCGCTTACAACATTTCTCTCGCACAAGATTTTCCCCACCACTTTGCGTATTGTAATGTAAGCAGAAAAGGTATGCAAGTCGCATTTGCTTGGGAACTACGCAAAAATACTCCGTCACTGTGTAACAGATGTATCGCGTTAGTAACATAGATGTCATAATAAAAGAGCAGCCACTTAAATTACAACGCGTATAAGATATGCGTCACCTCCGGGAAATCTTCCGGCGCCGGGTGTAGTCTCCTCGTAAAACCATCAAGTAACGAACTCCCCGGGAGAGGGAAGCCGCCATTTTATTTTGTCAGGGAGGACATCTACATCATACTTTCATACTTTTTGTGTTACAGCGAGTGAGTTTACCATATAGTTGATGGAGTAATGGTGCATGTTTCTCGGAAGTGGTAAAATAAGTATACTTTATTGCACACTGTTGAATTGACTTAACACTAATTTATTATTATGGGATGTAAGGGAGTGACCTATCATCTTTTCGCTCCAAGCCAACCTCACCTGCCCGTGGTGCATCCTGCCGAATAACAAACGTGGCGCTGTGAAACGACTGGTGGTGGCATAACAATCACAATTGCCTGCCCAGCCTGGCAGTTATGAGTATATTCTTCAGATGTTTGCCCTAAGTTGCGAACAACTGGAGAGGCCTATGTCCAGCAGTGGACTGCAATAGGCTGATGATGAACACTCATTATCTATGTATGGTTACATAGATAATGAGTGTACATGACATAACTGTCGTATATTAGCAAAATAGGGTTATTTTGCTAATATACGACAGTTATGTATCCCTGTAAGCCTCTAGAAACATGATCACAATGGCAAAATTAAATTATTACTAACGACATAGGCCGGTTATCAGATCTTTATAGGCGTACCTACGTAATGTGATAAATTATGGACAATATTAATCATTTACACAGTCAGTTGACACGGTCGACTAGGGGCCGTGCCCTATAAAATATGTTTAGTTTGTTAGTACTATGTTTTGCTTCATAATACCTCTAAACACCATCGCCTACCTAGGCTCTTCACTGAGCCTGTAGTACGGGGTCCTGCAAAAAGGTAGTGAAAAGGTTTCTAAACTGTCGGCGACGCGCGTTTGATACCCCTAATATCGTAGGCTGCGGTAAGCGCTTAACATCAGGCGTTTTCCACCTTAGTGGTATAAAAAAAATCTTAGCTATAGCTAACACTTTATAAAGTGTAAGGTGATTTACCCCTCCTTTTTAAAATAAATAGATGACAAGCTTAGCTGCGGGTCAATTAAAAACAATTGCTACTACTGGAAGAGATCGCTTTTATTGTACAACAAATGTCTACTGTACATAGTTTTAAGTCAACAGTTTGGTATGCAATAAAGAATATCTATCTATTGCCATATCATTAAACTGCTTGGTAACTATCATCAGGCGAGCGGGCAGCAATCACATATCATCATCATCATCACTAGGGTCACATTTTGTAACCCTAGTAAATAATATAAAAAGAAATAATTTAATTTTGCTACTTGCCCGAGTTGTAACCAACCCTATAAGTGTCAAAATGGAGTGTGTGATTTTCAATAGAAAACAGCAACAGAAGAAACTCTATATAGATTCCAGTTGTTCCAAGAATCAAGAATTACTGTGAGATTCAAGAATTACTGTTTCCAACTTGTACCCCATGCTTCATCTAGCTGTGCTGAATAACTTTGTTAACGCGATGCAGTTAATAAGACCACGTCAGACGCATCAGTGCCGCCATCTGTTATTCCGAGCAGTAAATCTTCTCGTTCATCATGTTGTGAACCTGCAAGATGTTAGTGCAGTGTCTTGTACTTAGCAAATGTTTACTTAGCTTTTGCGTATATATCGTGTTTATGGCGTAAGTCTTAGGTAAAGTGATAAAAACTTTTCCAGTTTGAGAAATTACTTGCATTGACAAAGTAAAATTGGTTTACTGCGAGCCAAGAGTTCTATAGAATATAATAATAATAATAATTATGTAGTAGGTAACAGGTGATTCTATTTTTAAATACCGTTTCTTTACAATTATTCATGTACACAATATATTCGGGATGTAAGGTCCTAACATCTTTTCGCTCCTAGCTAACCTCACCTGCCCGTGGTGCATCCTGCCGAATAACAAACGAGGCGTTGGCAACCGACTGGTGGCGGTATAGCCATCACAATTCAAGGCGTAGCAAAATATCACAGGCCGATGATGGGCAGCAGCGTCACCGGAGCGAGAATATCCTCCAGAAGTTTGCCCTAAGTGGCGAACAACTGGAGAGGCCTATGTCCAACAGTGGACTGCAATTTGCTGTTGATAATGATAATGATGACAATATATACATTTACATAAAATAAATAATTTTGTAATTAGGTATTTAATATATATTTATTTATTTATTTATTTATTTTGGTTTACTTACAATTTATGTATTAATTTCAAACAAATATGATGTTTATAACTTATAGCTAAAATACATAGATCGGTTACAAGTAAACTCCACATGCTTATATGAATTACAGAACTTAATATTAGGTACTTAACTTATTTAATTAGGTATACTACTATTCAGATACAGTCACATTGGAGAGAGCTATTCTTTACTACACATTATTTTACGTATTTTACCAATTGAGTCATGGAAGATGTCAATCTGACTACTGTGATGATTCAGGACTTTCGATAGGCGAGGAATGGCAGAGTTGGCACCCAGAACTGTGCGACGAAGAGGAGGGCAGAGCGGAGTTATGGGTTTTCGGGGGATATTACGGGGTACTTTGAGGTTAAATAACGAAAGCAACGGAGGACAGTTAATTTTATTGTTAAGCACTTTTGATAAGAATGTCATATCCAAGAGATCCCGTCTTTTTTCCAGTGACATAATTTTGAAATATTTAAGTCTACCCTCATAGGATCTTATTTTCTTATTATATATTATATTGATTTTATTTTTTGAATATTTACATTTGCTAATTTTAATTTGTTTGATCAAATTACTATTTTAAAGTGAACATGTAATTAATGATAGTAATAACATTATACTTTGGGTTATTTTTCAAATAGGTACATTATGAAACATAGCGTACTACGCACTCTACGAAACTATAATGCTACAATAGCGCTACGGTTCACTCAAAATTCTATGCTACGGTGACACTACGAGCAAAATCCATTAGTTTTGAATTCGACACATAAATGGCAGGGCATGAGTTGATTTCCACTAATGTATTCTTAGGTCCATTTGTAACTCCTTTTCTTTTACAATATTTATTAAATTATTATATTTATTTTATTTATTTACTAAACATACCTTAAGTCCAATAGTAACATTTCCTATGAATTGTAAAGTTATATGATTAAGTAAGTTTACCTTCAGCCAATGTCTATCTACTACTATCTAAGGCATACCCTTTGGGTGAACTCCCTCAACAAAGAGAGCCATCCTGCCTCTATGTGGGAGCAGGTAGGGAATCATCAACATTCGCCTGCCCTGCTCCCATTATTTAATTTTGGGACCTCACGACCTAAGAATACCACGACACCCTCCTAAAATCCATAGCTATAGTCTTAGAAAGGAAAAGAAAAAATGATAGTCCAAATAATTGTAGTATCTGGAAAATTTTCAATTAGAATACTTCATAACTGATATTTAAAATATTAAAGTCACACAATATTAAAGTCTTTATATATTTTTTATTACTGTGGGTGGCAGACCAGCAAGCGGCCCATCTAATGTTAAACGGTTACGCCGCTCATAGACTCTGCAATGCCAGGGGCACAGTTAAGCCGCTGCCTATCGTGAGAAAAGAGTTCTCTTTAGACCACGTTTGAAGAAGGACAAGTCGTAGCGATCGGGATACACCGCGGCTGGGAGCTCATTCCAGAGCTTACACGTACGCGGAAATAATTACCGGTTTTAAATTTGCAGTATGTATTTCAGATATGTTTTCACCCTTTATTAAATTACATCATTTATATTCACAGCTATCATTGGCCGTGACAAATTCAACTGTATTTATTTTTCCACAAAGTTAATTAGGTCACCTTGCTCAACAGAGTTAATTTGAAAAGCCTGTCATAGCTATTGTGTACTTAAAAACGTATAAACAAAGATAAAACACAATGTGTTTATTGTGTCCATGTTTTGATTGGCTATTTTAGGGTTAAGGTTTGAATGTAGCTTTTGTTCTCATTCCACAGATGGTTTTATAAATAACGTGGTATCTATTAAGTAACAATAACTTGTTTTTTGACGACCTCGTCATCGCCAACAATCCGAAGTTCTGGATTCGATCCTCGGTGGGGAACAATTTAGAGAAACTTTGCTAGATTGTCACAGGTCTATGTGTTCCAAGGATACGCCCCAGTCATATGGTACTCATAATATAAGGGAAACCCTATATTTGAAACCAGGGCATCATTATAATTTTCAGCCCATCACAGCCCATTGCTGGATATAGGCCTATCCAGTTGTTTGCCACTTTGCTCGACCCTGGGCTTCTTGCATCTAGCACTTGCCAGCCATCTTGCGTAAAATCGTTGCTCCACCTGAACTAAGGGAATCCTTCAGTAGGTTTGCCGAGAAGCGGCATTCACTCTAGAACTCGCTTACCACAACACGACGGTTATCAGTTCTGCGGCTGACGGCCCATTGCCACTTCAGCTTACTTATCCGGTGAGCTAATGTAGATGAACTTGATTCTATGACACGTGAACAAACTGAAACATAGTAGTTTGTGTCATGCCATGGCAGCATGTGTCTCTAAGGACCCATGACACAGGCGTTTGAAAAAAAAAAGGTGATTGGTATGGATTGTCTGGTGCATTTCCTCATCCTCATTAGCCTATTGCAGTCCACTGTACATACGCCTCTCCAGTTGTTCGCCACTTAAGGCACACATCTGGAGGATATACCCATAATCGCCACGTTGGGCAGGCGGGTTGGCGATCGCAGGACGTTGCTTCTCGCTCCGGTGACGCTGCTGCCTGTCATCGGTCTGTGATATTTACATCCCATTTTTTACTGTATGGCTTACCTATATGTATTACTGTACTGGGTTAAAAGCTTATATTCCGCTAAGTGGAAGCACTTAACATAGATTGTGATAATTGTGTAATCCCTCACGTAACGAGTTTAGTTTCATGTTTTCAATTATTGAAACTGCACTAATCTACATCAGATAAGTTCTATACATTTAGAATGGGTTTCGGACTAATCTTTTGTAATACAAATTAATTTATTTTGGGTTAGATTCAAATTCCTTGTGGTTATATTCTAAGTGATTATATTCAGTTAGGTATGAAAAACTTAACACTTAGTCCTCATCTGGTAAAGAAAAACTATATACTTGCAATATAGATTGCATTATCGATACGTTCAGCGTCTCTCGAATGTTATATCCAACTACATTATTGGCATATTATATAGTAATGATCCCTAATCCTTTTTAGCAATAAATATGTTACTCAGGTGAATAGCCTTTTAATGATGAAATGTTTTTTTTCTAAATCGATATATGTACCTAGTAGTTTATGAGTTAAGAAATTACAATCATACACGCACACAAAAATACATATCTTTTCTCTTTATAATATTAGCGTAGATAAATATCGTAACGTTTTCAAGTTAGGAATATTGAAATAGACATACGTTTAACCTGCTCAAAATTCCTATCCCCAAAAGAGAAAAAGGCCCAAAACAACAAAAAAGCAACCGCTAAGTAGCCACTCGACGGAACTCAAACCATCTTACGTCGATAAGACGATAAAGAAATAAACTGAAAAATGCGAGAAAACAGTACAAGTACCTACGCTTCGCCCCTTCAAAAGGCACTTGCGTCTCTTGTAGCAAGCGCCTCTTGCGTCGAGCCCTCGCGTCTGTCATATAAAAGGCCCTTGCATTCCGACCTGCTTGACAAAAGTATAACAACGGAAATGGAGAACAGGTGGCGAAATGCGTAAGGTCTGTGTCCTCAACGAAAGGGGAAATTAATGTGGTTTTTTTCTTTGTCTCAGTGCACTTTTATAGAAATGCAAGCGGTGAAAAGAGCGCGTACATATTCATTCACGTAGTACCGTTAGAATCATCATTAGCTTTGAAACGTCCACTGTTGGATTCATTGTCATAATTGGTCATTTGAGTGGCTTTACCATAATAAATACATAATATTTAATGTTTTAGCAAATGCAAACAAAATGCGACAGTGCATGCAAAATTTAGTACTAAGAGGCGTCAGACGATCTAGTGTGATACCTGATGGTAAACAGCTGACTATATGGGAGTACTACATGGGTCTCTTCACAAACATCAAATATAACGAAATAAATAACCGTGATTTTAGTTTAGATCGTTAATACAAAAGATACCACCAACTGTGATTTTTGACAATATTAGAAATGACTTTTCTATAACTTTTAACTTAAACGTATAAAGTTACAGGAAAGTAACAACCAAACATAGATTTATAATGCCCAAGCAAAGTAACGAAACCTACAAAGGTGACATTGAGGACATAGGTTCGCTTATTGAACTTATAATAACAATTATGACGTCATCAATCCCTGAAAAGAATGGAAATTGTCCTAAAATACTCATATCTCTATTCTGAGTAAGTTACTTGAAACTTGATTTAAAAACTTTTCAACGCAATGTGAATTTTCTTGAATCTTAACTAATATTATAAAGCTGAAGAGTTTGTTTGTTTGAACGCGCTAATCTCAGGAACTACTGGTGCGAATTGAAAAATTCTTTTTGTGTTGAATAGACCATTTATCGAGAAAGGCTTTAGGCTATATAACGTCACGTTGCAACTATTAGGAGAGAAGAAATAATGGAAAATGTAAAAAAAAAACGAGGAAAAAATTACTATTCCACGCGGACGAAGTCGCGAGCACAGCTAGTAAAATATACATTTACCTACGGCAAAAGCACGATAACAAAAGGTTCCAAGTAGAAACTTAGACATATCGATATGTCATTGACATACAGATTGACATTTTGAAAAGAATCATGATGACGCAATTGCCAGACGTAGTAGAAAGAGTGTAGAAAGAATATGTATGTCGGCTTTATAGGGGTCCACATGGTAGTTTCGTGCACTACATCTAACAAACCAATCAAGGTCCGTTGATAAGCCCGTACACTTAATTGATGTATGGGGGATTATTCCCTCGGGTTCAAACTACTCGTGAAGGAAAATGGCAGCGGGTACAATGACTCATATCATCAAAACGTCTAAAACCTACTTCCTACTAATCTCATACCATCATCAGTCTGCAATCGCCCATTGATGCTGAACATAAGATTTCCCTGAGTTACCACGCTTGGTAGGCGGGTTGGTAATACCCAAGTAAACATTGCTGCATTCCCATAATTGTCTTCTAAGACACACACGGGATAGAATGGGGTGGTCCTATTCAAAATCCAGAAACCACACTAATAATAATTTATAAGGATATTTATCATGATTTCACACTATAATAATACGATATTTGAGCTTGAGCTGAACTGTTCTCTATTTAAAAATATCTTTTTTATTATTCATACGTAATTACGTACAAATCCTCAGTTTCCAAATACTAAGATATTACGAGAGAACAACAAATATTTAAGCAGATTACCCCAAAACTTCTTTATTCTCGAACATTTGGAACGTATCCAGTTTTCGGAATGCCACAAACGTTTAGCAATAATAGGCACATTTTGTTCTGTGAAATGAAATAAATTGTGCTATGTTTGTATTTTAGCCACTGTAAATATGCTGGCATTGATTATAATGTTGTTAATAGTGATTATAATATTGTTAATCTTTTAAAATATACAATATAACAAACACTTGATGAAACAAAATGTGCTAAAATTTTTTTGTTAGTAAAAATTGAAAAAAATAATTTATTTTGAAAAGTAAATTACTTTTTTATGTAGTCTAATAAAACATGCTTGCATTATTAAAATTCGTGGAAACTTTAAATTATTCCGCTATTTATTTGACGACCAGTACCTATGTTCCGTAATGCTGCCTGGTACACAATGATTGCCGGTTCGAATCTACACACAAAGTACAAAAATTTCTATGCATGAACATGAAATCAAAATCAAAATCGTAGGCTTAACACAAGCACTTATAAATTGTCAATATTGAAAATAGTAAATTTAAAGGAATTAAACTACCACCAGATTCGGAATGCAGCTTGTCTGCTTATATTGGTCTAGATGTCTATCTTGGTCTCTAAAACTATTTAAATAAGTTTATCAGTAGTCTTATACCCATAGTAAAAGTTTGGGCTTAATTTGGGGCTAGATGGCGTTGTGTGGTCCAGCGTGGTATGACTTGTATAATTTATTTATAATCGAATTATCTTGCTCCGCTCCTATACTGGCCACTTATAAAACTATTTGAACCACCACGTACCACTGTAATATACTACGTATACTACGAACCGTATATCAGCTTCCATATTCAGTGTCGTATTACGTACGTGCACGGCACCTAATATTGGCCAATAATAGCCTTCATAACCAGGCTTAGCCTTGGCTGAACACAGTTATACGCGCCGTCCATTAATGCACGAGTGAACCAGCTGAGTGCTTGGTTAGCTTATGTCTTGTTCATCCATCTATAGCCACTTCATGAAATTTGACACATCAGTAGATATTGCTAACTGTAATTGCATTTAATTGTTAAAAACAACTGTAAATCTGCATATAATTTGATTGTCATAATGTATCAAATAAACTACTTATATTACTAAGATATTTTTTCTAGTTCTCTTTTGTTTTAGGATGTTTGTGATAAAGGACTTTTAGCACCTTCAACAGGACAAAAAATATGTAATTTTTGCTAGGTCCCGAAAATTTCGTTTTATTAAGTTTAATACAGAGGTAGTTTTTAATTTACCTTTAGGATTACCTTACCAGATTGTATGTGAATGCCATAGCACATAACCACTATTAATCTATCGAAAGACTAACAAAGTATCGAGCGGCAACGCTAATGAGAGAGAATAGTTCCAAAATTCACACGCTATTACCAAATTCCCCAATTAGAATTCTAAACTCTCAATGGCCACTCGTAAAGTTCATTACAAAGTGGCTTAATTCGGCTGTTCATATCTATCGCTGACAGCTGATTTCTATTTCGGTTTCAATTAAGTAAAGTGCAAAACGCACCATTAGCTTGTAAACGCGAACCATTGTTGTCGTGGCAATATTTCACCAAAGCACCCGCGAACCACTCGGGGCCGTATTTTAACATGTTCTTCGCAAAATAACCTCGCCATTACACAAGTAAATATTTTAGCACCTACAAGACTTGTTTGTGATGCGTAAACTATATTTACGGCATCTCTGAAAAAAGCAGACGAGATAGGGCGAAATATTATTATGAATATTTGTAACAAGTTATATTTTGTTGGAATAGCGAAGATATTGTTGTGTCAACAATATAGGAAGAGGCAGAACATAATTCGCAGAGTGCGCGTTTGAAAAATGGTTATTTGGAAACATTGAAATTGTTTTGGTACAAAAAATGCAATTTATACGAAGGTTCAAAGTTTAATGGAACAAACAAATTGTGGAACTAATGAAACGTGTCACGGCTGTCTGTAACATTTGTAGCGCCAAATACCTGCTATTTTTACAGACGAATTCAATAGTCTTTTTAAATAATAGCCAGAAAAATAGTAGGTGTAACATTTGTTAACTTAGTACTCTATTGTTGGAATAAACGATGTTTTACCAAGCATAGTTACTTCTAGTCGCTACTCGCTTCTAGAAAAAAAGCGAGATGGGTCTCACTTTTCTAGTAGCTAGGGAAGCAAATACGTAATTATATCACTTTATTTCTTAATTATTTACCAGCTAGGAGCGTAAGCCCTTAAAAGTGTCCAAAACATTAAAAAAACCTTTACGTACACAATTAAAAGATTTAAGGATCTCCTTTTCTTGAAATGAAATGACCAAGAAATACTTAAAACAGCCATAAGTAGTTAGTTTTAAAGAAATATGTTTAAAAACTTAGATTCATGATTCTAAATCGCAATGAGAATGAAAACTCAGTAAAAATATTTATGTCTTTGGGCTATTTTATTTGTATTCTAGTTGCAATGGTTTGAGGGCAAGACATTTCATTTTAATTCGAAAGAATGAGAATACACGAATATTGCTTAGTCGTATTTGAGAAAACTCACTAACTTTTATCCCGAGAGATCACAAATGTTGGCAATAAAACATCCCAACTGCGCACATTTAAACTACTAGCGGGAATTTTTTATTTTCCCCACTCAGCTCATTTTATGTTTCTTTGTCTGAACGTCATTTAGGAATTTAAGAAGCATAACAATATACAATTGCTCTTTAAGCTTGCAATAAAAGAAAGAAACAACAAGCTATTAAAGTAAATAACCACACTGTATTGTGAATCCACGCCACATAAAATATTGAGCAGCGACCGGCTATTTCGAAGAAAACGAAACTTGTATAAACAATTTTATATGTTTATGACAAAGAAATGCCATTGTGTAAATAATTTTTTAACGTTTCGTACCCAAAGGGGGAAAACATAACCCTATTATTAAGACTCAACAACTAAGAAGAAGGTGAGTGCCGTAGAAGATAATAAATAAATAAATAATAAATAAATATCAGACAACATCACATACATTGCTCCGATCCCAAAGTAAGTAGCTTATGCACTTGTGTTATGGGTATCAGAACAACGAAGGTACCACAAATATATACTTAAATACAAATATAAACACCCAGACACGGAACAAACACAAGTGTTCATCACACGAATGTTTGTCCCGGGTGGGAATCGAACCCACGACCCTTGGTTCAGAAGGCAGGGGTCACTACCAATTGAGCCACCGAGCCAGTCGAAGATGAGTAAGAGAATATCAGAAGACGGGCAGCAGCATTTACCAGGGTATAAAATAAAACCTACAGCGATCACCAACCCAGTGTCAGCTTTGCCCAGCAGTGGACGTTTGCAGACTGATGATGATGATTACTAAGTCTTCATTGTCTGTCCATCTGTCGTTAATAGTAGTATCTCAAGAATGCGATTTTTTTAAATTATGTATTTATGTTGCCGTCTGTTGCCATCTGTTGCCGCGTGGTGCTTTCGTTGTGCTGATACCCACAACATACCTACGCATGTATCTACTTAGGTATTTATTCATAAAAAAAAGGTTATAATACACGGACACCGTTACAAATTCCACATCACTCTTCACACAGCCTCCGTTTCAGGTATGGCTTCAAACAATTTACGCCTGACTCTTCCACAATAACGCTCAAATTATCAATATCACAATGCCCGAATTCGGTTAGAAGCTTAATTTTTCGCCCATTGTGGCCGTTTTCATCCACCAATAAATTTGTATTTGTTACCGAACATTCTCCAATAGGATAAAATTCGGCCTCATTATCAGAATTCATCGCCTTTTGAGTCAACGAAATACGCGCTAGTGATAAATTACGAATGCTTCCCACTCCACGCCCCTCGGTATGTAAATCGTCCTCATGGCGACACCTGGTGTGGCAATAAATTATTTAGATATCGCTTTAGATTGTATACTTAAGCCTTCATTAATATACAGAAAGAAAAACCCACTATTATACATATACCCAACACGAGTACCTTGTGAAATTTATTTATGTACAATTAGAGGTTGTATGAAATGTAGCGGTGAGAGGGAAAGTCTATGAACATTGCTAATTTCTAAGTTCCGCTCATCGATATCGGTTTTATTTTTACGGACAAAACATTTAGCAACCGGGGTCCATTATGTAAAAAATGTGCTAATATAAAAAAATCAATCGTTGCGCAATAAAAGCATTATAATTATATTCACTTTTTAAAAGTACATAAATATAGTTTAAATAAGTTGTTACTAAAAATATTTACTTTAACTGCCTAAGGACTGTATATTGTCTAAGGACTGTATAAAGGCTTTGGTTTTACAAAACATGTCTTAAGAATCTTGCAATACGATATTAATTGACCTATTCTCCCATCTCGAAGGCTCAACCTCTTGCCTATGCTTTGTTTACCTTTCGAGATCTAGTACCTACCTACCACTTTACCGTTCCTTTTTAAGTATCCTTAGTAGGAGATCGTTTACTAGCGATAAGACCGCCTAGATTGTACCACAAGATGTCTGTATCACCTTTTCAGTATTTATTTTGTATTTTATGAATGACAGGCAATGGCACAGGCCATAATGTCGGTGGCAACAGACAAGTTATTGATCTGGCTACCAAAATAATGAAAACCATTAAAATATATTCGATCCCACATTCCATTCTCTATTATTAATATGTCTCCATCCACATCCTCTTCAGATTTTGCACAGCACCTTTTTATAGAAGTCACACTTTCACATACCAAGCTTCTCTTAGGGGTCTTCTATAGTCCATCCCTGAGGGTTGACTACTTTGCTTCCCTCGAGAAACTATTGGAGGACATCTCTCCCATTTATAGGCACACTATCCTAATGGGAGATTTCAATACTTGCCTTTTGAAGAATGACTCCCGTGCCAGACGCCTAAGAGAAGTTATCGATTCCAGTAATTTTCATATCTTACCTCTTGACGCTACTCATTTCTTCCCTAATAGCTCCCCATCTCTTCTAGATCTTGTAATCGTCTCTTCTACTGACCTGGTTGCTAAACATGGTCAAAGTCCTGCTGATGCATTTTCTTACCATGATCTTGTATTTTTGTCTTACAAGACCCGCCCTCCTAAATCCAAGGCGAAAACTCTTCTACAGCGCAATTTTGGTGGTATGAAAGTTGAGGAGTTGCGCAGGGATGTCATCGATGCTGATTGGTCAGGGATTTTCGCTGCCGATGATGTAGACGATAAGGTTCACCTGTTCAACTCTCTATTGATCCAGATTTTTGATAAGCATGCTCCTGTCCGTCCGGTAAAGGTGAAGCATTCCCCTGCACCATGGCTTACAAATGAACTGAAGATTTTGAGAGACAAAAAGAATACTGCCAAGTTTAAGTTCAAAATGGACCCGTCCGTGAAAAACCGCGAAAAATATAAGTTGTTAAGGAATCGCTGCAATAGGATGTGTAGAGACGCTCAACGACGCTACATCCACCAGTCTGTTGAAAATGGTAACCCAGCGAAAGTCTGGAAATTTTTAAAATCACTTGGAATTGGAAGATCTCGTAATGACCCTCTGCCAAAAGATATTAACTTCAACTCTTTGAATAAACATTTCTCTACGTCTGCTGCCATTGACGGTGCAGTAAAATTAAATACTTTAAATCACCTGTCATCTCTTCCAATTCCAGATTATTCCCCATTTGTCTTTAGTCAACTAACCGAATGTGATGTTAAGAAGAATATCTTGTCTATTGCCTCTAATGCTGTCGGTAGCGATAGTGTTAGCCGTAATATGATTATTCCCATCCTTGATATCCTTACTCCTATCATTACCCACATACTCAACTTTTCCCTGTTCTCAAGCACATTTCCCACCCCGTGGAAAGACGCCCAAGTGACACCTCTTCCAAAAAAGTCCAACCCATCTTCATTTTCTGATTATCGCCCCATTTCTATTCTGCCATTCCTCTCAAAAGTCCTTGAGCGTGTTGTTCATCAACAGCTCAGCCCTTTCCTCATAAGAAACAATATCCTTAGCCCCTTTCAATCCGGTTTTCGTCCAGGTCATAGTACGGTTACGGCTCTGGTCAAGATTACTGATGACATTCGCCATGGTGTGGACGGTGGACGTCTAACTGTGCTGGCGCTGCTTGATTTCAGCAACGCTTTTAACACTGTGGATTTCGATGTCCTCCTTGGCTTGTTACGTTCTCTTAACATATCTCCATCGGTGGTTGACTGGTTTCATACATATCTTTATGGTCGCCGGCAACGTATTCGTGTTGATGATTCACTTTCTGCTTGGTGTGAACTCGGTTCCGGTGTACCCCAGGGTGGTGTCTTGTCTCCTTTACTCTTTTCTGTCTTTATCAACTCAATTACTGATAATCTTTCATCTTCCTACCATCTCTATGCAGACGACCTTCAACTATATACTCAGAGTGGCCTTGGCGAACTGCCGGCAGCCGTGTCTCGACTTAACATAGACCTGAAGCGAATCTCTGAGTGGAGCGAATCATTTGGCCTCAAGGTCAATCCTTCTAAGACTCAGGTTATAATTGTCGGTGGCACGCGAATGATTTCGCGGGTAAATTGGGAACTACTCCCATCTATTGTATTTGACGGTGTCCAGATTCCGTACAGCCGAGTGGTTAAGAACCTAGGGGTTTACTTGGACTGTTCCCTAAATTGGAATGCGCATATTAAGGAAATCAGCAGGAGAATGTTCGCATCTGCAGCTTCTTTAAACCGACTGCGTAACTTTCTGCCGATTCCCACCAAGATTGCTCTTGTACAGGCCCTATTACTTCCCATTCTTGATTATGCAGATAGCTGCTACTTAGATCTCAATGAAATTTTTCTCGACAAGCTCGAACGACTTCAAAACTTCTGTATTCGCATTATCTTCGGTCTACGTAAGTATGATCACGTCTCCGAATTTCGTTCCCAGCTTAAATGGCTTCCCATCCGCCGTCGTCGTGAGCTCCATGTTCTTTCTCTGTTGTATTCTATTCTTTTCAATCCCTTGTCACCCCCTTATCTGAAAGAGCGCTTCAAATTCCTGCAACCCACCGGGGATCGTGATATACGCTCATGCCGCGATCTTATTCTGTCATTCCTTCCTCATCTATCCAAGTCTTACTCTCAGTCCTTTACTATCCAATCCATTCGTCTGTGGAATTCCCTTCCCCTTTCTATCAGGCGTTCTCAGTCACTTCCTGTCTTCAAGTCTCATCTAAAATCCTACCTCCTGTCCCGTTAATAACACTGTCCTTTCTGTTTTTATGGTATTTATTATTTGTATGTATTTATTTATTTTATTATGTGTGTGTATGTGTATATTAAGTTTTAAAAATATGATATATTATAGATGTGTTTATTTATATATTATATACTATAATTATTGTTTATATATAGCTATAATATTTATTGAAACAGTTTGCACGACTTTGCCCCTCTCTTCAGAAATCTACACTTCCTTTACCTGAAGGTTGTCTGGAAGAGATCGCTTACTAGCGATAAGACCGCCTAGATTGTACCACAAGATGTCTGTATCACCATTTCTGTACTAATTGTGTATTTTGTGCAATAAAGAATATCTATCTATCTATCTAAAATAATTCGATACTTACCAAATTATATACACTTCAAGAGCCTATGGATTATATTAAAAGGACGCTTTGGTTGTACGGGATAAGTCTTGAGAATCTTGTAAGTAATACGATATCCAGTGACCTATCCTTCCATTTCAAAGACGCAACCTCCCAATATCCGAGTCTAAATAAAATGCAGTTGAACGAACAAAGACCTGGGCCACAAAGCGACATGTGTACCGGATAAGGCGCTATTAAGACGCGCGTTACGACTCGTCTCGGGCGGGTTTATTGCGGCTGTGTTTGCTCGCGGCAATACCGGCCGCGCGCCACTGGCCCGCTTCCGATTGTTGTTAGCCGGCAAATGTGAGCTGTGGTCGGAGTTTGATTGATATAGCCCGGATTTTGAGGATTGGAACGATACGAAATGTGAATTAATAGTGTCTTTTCGGAAACAGTAGTTGTTTTGCTTCATCATCAGCCTATTGCAGTCCACTGCTGGACGCAGGCCTCTGCAATTGTTCGCCACTTATGGCAAACATCTGGAGGAAATACCCATAATCGCCTCGCTGGGCAGGCGGGTTGGCGATCGCAGGGCGTAGCTTTTCGCTCCCGTGACGCGGCTGCCCGTCATCGGCCTATGGTATTTAGCTACGCCTTCAATTATGATGGTTATACCGCTACCCGTCGGTTGCCAGCGCCTCGTTTGTTATTCGGCAGGTTGCACCACGGGCAGGCGAGGTTGGCTTAGAGCGAAGAGATTATAGGTCGCATCCTTATGTTGTGTCACTTAGTCTCTTCCTGTGGCGAAACAACTTTAGTAATTACTAAACGTAATAATTATATGTAATACAAAGGTAAATCCGTAATCAATTTAATGGACAAATAGAAAAGCAAATCAATTACGTGTCAGTTTGCTACCGCCATACTGGCATGTACTATTATTATGGCTGTACATACGTCGACTTATCCCAAAGGGAGACTGAAGTCACTTCGCAGTTGTAGCACAGCACGTAATGGTTTCCTGCTTTGTCTAATAATAGATTGGCTATGAATGACAATGCCGTATTGACTGTGACATAAATAACTATGAGACAATCTCATATACCTACATTGCTCCGATCGCAAAGTAAGTACCTTACGTGTTTGTGTTACGGATATCATCATCATCATCATCATACCCTAATACAAATACAAAAACGATATGTACGGATCAAGCACAAATGATCCTCAGACGAATGTTCGTCCCGCGTGGGAATCAAACTTACGATAGGCACGTTGCCGTAAAAAATGTAATTAGTCCGTCCTTTAGTTTGTTCAAAAATAAAAGACACGTAATTTTTCATTTGTTCGATTATACCAAAAATTACAAAGAAATAGTCCGTTAAAATTATGCGTGACGTCAAAGAGTGGGAGGTTTTTCGCCACAGAGTGACGTCAAAGATCCCCAGTCCTACATTTCGATACCTTGTATCTTTGTTATTTTTCGTTAAAATGAAAAAAGGAAAAATACGTGTCCAATATAATATTTTTATAATCTAAAATACGGACTAAATATAATGTAATTATTTTGACCTTGGAAACATCCCTATTGTTCAACTTGGTTCATAACGCCATTTGTACCACTTATGCTACTGCACATATTTATTTATTTATTTATTAGGACAACCAATAAGATATAAATAAAGAAAAATAAATAATAGCTACAAGAATAAAAATCCAACAATCTTTGTCGCACAAACCAATACAATGAGCTTTTAAAATCTGTAGCTGCTTTTGTTTCTGAGACGATTCAAAATGTTCAATTAAGTAAGTGCTTTAGAGAAACTTCCTTTTGTAGGAGACATGGCACAACCGAATTTACTGAACAGAAATAGTATAGAGAGGGCCCGCATTCTCTGAGTTTTGCTTTGATCATAAGCTTTTATAGTTATAAAGAAAAGACAATGTTTGTTTTCCTGGTTCAAGAATATTATACTGTGGTTATCGTGAAGTGACTTTTATTTGCGCTTCACGATCAGTTGTGCCTAGGTTTCCGAGGAGTCCTAGTGCCGCAGCGACTGGGGCCCATCGGAAGGCAACGGTGTGCCACTATAAAAAAAAAACTCAAAAAATGACCTACAGTTGTCATAACAGAGGACTAAGAGAATATCAGGAAACGGTGCGGTCACCAACCCGCCTGGTAAGCTTGGTGACTACGCCCTATCTCACGAATGACACTTGTCATTGGACGGGGTCAGTACAGCAGTTGAAGGTTTCAGGCTGATGATGATAATTATACTGCAATGTTATATTATGGTTAAATAAAATGATATATATGTATTTTCTTTCTTCATCATCATCATCAGCTCATCTCATCTGATAAGGATCAGTCCACTGCTGGACATAGGCCTCCCATTGTTCTCCTAAAGCTCCAGCACTTGCCAGCCGTCCTGTGCAAATCGTCACTCCACCTGGCCTGAGGGCGTCCTACATTACGTTGGCCGATACGCGATCTCCACCCAACGGTTTTCGGTTCTGCGGCTGATGTGGCCAGCCCACTGCCACTTCAGCTTACTAATCCGGAGAACAAAATGTTACAAAAGGCGAACTTAATGCTAGGAGCATTCTCTACTAGTCAACCTTTGCATATGGTATTACTACCAGTGCATTGGATACCTAGCTCTTTAAGTGGATAAATATCTAAATGTTGTAAAACTGCATTAGCTTCTCTCATAGCTCAGTACAAGACAGTCAAGCCTTTACCCTTAAGTACCCAAAATATAATTGCTCTTATAGCAATATCATAATTAATATTACAAATCTCAATTTGAATGTCAATTACCTTAATAGATTTGTATGAAATTGATTAACATCATCACATTTGATGCAATGAGTATTAATGACCAAATTATCTTGGTTACTGACGGATAATGAACCTGATTACATGAGTAATATGACCCGTTAATTATTAACTATTACCATTTGGCTATTTATATGGATTGTTATTAGGTTTCTGTCTTTACATTATAACTAGCTGTTGCTGCGATTTCGTCCGCTTATTTTTTATTAGTCATGTTAATTATATTACAGATAAGACAAAAAGATGTATGAACTTCCAATGTCAAATTTATTTATATTGACACATAAATAGTTAACAGCATTTTTTAAGCAAAAAAAACGATTTTAACTTAGTGACCAACTAGGAATTACACCCTTTCGAACAAAAAAAGATCTTTTCAAATCGGTTCGCAATTGTCGGAGATAGGTATATGGTACAAACATACAATAAAAAAAACAAAAACAATAAAAAATAATCAGTCGAATTGAGAACCTCCTTCTTGCTTTTGAAGTCGGGTAAAAACAAGTTTTAAGTTTACAGAAGTATCGTAATTTTTAGCTGTAGCTATTATCTGTTGAAATAAAAAATAGCCTGCAAACGTCCAATGGATGTAAGGGAGCGACCTACCATCTTTTCGCTCCAAGCCAACCTCACCTGCCCGTGGTGCATCCTGCCGAACAACAAACGAGGCGCTGGCAACCGACTGGTGGCGGTATAAACCATCACAATTGAAAGCGTAGCTAAATGCCACAGGCCGATGGACGGGCAGCAGCGTCACCGGAGCGAGAAGCTACGCGCTGCGATCGCCAACCCGCCCGCCCAGCGTGGCGATTATGGGTATATCCTCCAGATGTTTGCCCTAAGTGGTGAACAACTGGAGAGGCCTGTGTCCAGCAGTGGACCGCAATAGGCTGATGATGAAACATCCAATGGACATAGGCCTCCCCAATGACAATTGTCATTCGACTTACTCACCACGCTTGGCAGGCGGGTTTGTGACCGCAATAGGTTTTATTTGTACCCAGCTAAGCGGTGGTAATAATAATTGTCCTAATATTTGTTTTAGGAATACGAAACATTTTTACCCACCATAAAATTATCGTGTAGCAAAAACGTCAAAGTTGAAATATGGCCGACTGCCAGCAAAGTAGTTCTGCGGATCCTACCCGCGATTCGCATAACTTAACAAAATTATCGGTCTATTTGAAGATATTTATTCGCGTGCAACCCTACAATTGCTACGGACATTTTTCTCTTCATTTATTCAAAAGCAAAAGCGGACTGGTGCTTTACGAAAAATACGTGACTACGCTATATCTAAATAATACATGAGAAAAGGCTGGAAAACTAGCCTACGAATGGTACTTGCATCATACTGTAGACTAGATGGTAAGGTTTATTTTTCCTGCAAGAATTCATGGTATTTGATCTCTCATATGGACCGTGAAAGTAGGAAATTTCGTGCTATGTAGTTAAATACACATAAAACTTTTTTTTTATTATGCTCTGCACTCGCACTATTTAAATTAATAAATATCAGACAACATTGTTCCGATATGAATACTGGTATATTTTCTATAGTATTCATAACTAAACAATTAATTCCGACAATTTTAATTATTAGAAGTCTTGTTTCATGTAAATAAACATAATCCTGCCCGATATTGGCATGGGCCCGATCCTTCAATCGTCAGATAAAGTTTAAGAGACTAACTAGTTAATGAGAATTGGGATGACGACTAAAAATAATTTAATGTCCATCAGATAGATTAATGAAAAATATTGGATACGTATTTTTTATTTTGCCTCTTGTTCAAAAACTTACGAAGATACATTGATTTTAAATGTCACATGACGTCACGTTATAGTACAAAATATACTCTAACGTGACGTAGTTAGCCCCCACTCCGTAACTTTAATGCGCTATATCTAAGTATTTTCTTGTTATTTCGACAAAACAAAAAATACGGGTCTTATATCCTTTTATCATCTAAGAGACGGACTAATTATTTTCTTCATTTTCATACCTTGTCATCATCCGTATTAAGAGAGGTAGGCAGGTAGGGCATAGCGAATCTTCGCTCGAATTGAGCCGCCGTCCGGAGAAGGACCTCCGCCCTATAGAATACCGCAGCCAAGTGACCTCCGGGTCGTGATTCTGCAAGTGTGTAGGGTTTCCGGAGCCCGTGTAGGGTTACGGTTGGGCCGGCATGGTGGTGGCAACTGACAGGTAACTGACTAGCTACTTGCCCGTTGCCACACCGACTTGGGCTTCTCTTTCGCTTTCCATCAGGCGTAGGGAAGCCATTATGTCGAGCTACTATAAAAAAAAGACTGATATAGCTATGACAGTACGTCATTTTATACGTTACCTACTTCTTTGCATCTGGACTTTTGCAATCAGTCGTTTTTAATCAATCGGTTAAGCTTTATCTATAAATTAACAAACCCCATCTAAAAAAAAAAATATTTACCTACATATTTTTTCTATCAATTTCGTCGTAACAATAAGGCTTTGTTACAAATACCTTTTAAAATGATAATTCGAGCAACTATTTTGTTAAGGCTAAAGAAAATTCGAAGGACAAACTGTATCGAATGCTCGGACATGTCTCAGAATGTTATCAAGGGCTTTAACTTTTGATAGCTCCGCGTAGACTGTCTGTCCCCATTTTAATTCCCCCTTTATCTTATCTGAACATCTGTCACCCCGCGGTTCTGTTGCGTGACGATTTTGGACATAGCTTTGATACTACCGCTTTAGTTTTATGGTATTTCTGATAAAGCGCTTCAAGCGAAGATAAGACTCGGATCGAAAGCTGTTACTTCTTTAACGGCTGAATGTATTAAGAGTATAAGGGCTTTGACAATAGTAGTAAGAGTAGCAGCTATCGTCAAGTCGTCAATACAATTAATTAAATGCTTTCTACTTTATTGACTACCAGTTTGGTATGCATGAACGAACATGTCGGTGAAATTAGTCTAGGTGGTTGGTACGTACAGCATTTATTTATTTACGAAAAAAATATATCTATTATTATCAGTTGTCTAGCTTCGGCTTAGTTTAGGACTAGATGGCGCTGTGTGGCCCAGCGTGTTAAGCCTAGGGCTATTTATTCATTAATATTTACGCTTATAAATACCGTCCGTTGTTGATGTTTTTATTTTATTGGATGTCTATTATTTTATGTTAGCTGGCTCCGCAGAATACCATTGGTCGTGACGTAGGATACCTCGTTGCGGCTTTATACATAGCTGTTGTATATTTTGTGTGTACCAAATAAAGATATTCTATTATATTCTATAAATAATTAAAAAAAAAAAACATTAATGAACCGTGAACCGTGAACAAAATGCAACTAGATATTTCATTTGTGTCGTTAGCCTCACAAAAAGTGATGTACGAGCGAATGGGAACCAAACAAAAGGCTCAGCAATCCCACACCCAGTGACGTGATTACTAGCTAATGACGTCACGACACGTGCTCATTACATACGAAAGACATTTTAATGAGACCGGGTTGAATACTCTTGGTAGTTATTTGTGGATGTAAGGCATATTGTTTCTTTCTTAGGCTCTTGAGTGACTGGTCTATTTCTTTTATGGGTATAGCTCTGATTCTACTTTGTCAAAACCTACTTCTTACTATATCATTATCATCATCATCAGCCTTTTGCAGTCCACTGCTGCCTTGTCCGTTGTCGTAGCGACTTGGGTTTCTCTTTCGCTTTCCATCAGGCGTAGAGAAGTCATTATGTCGTGCTAGTATAGGTAGGCACGTAATAGAATTAAGAATGAATGCAGTTACCTACCACAAATATATTTTCATAGAAAGTTACTTAACACATAGACACAAATGTCCAACAATGAATGTTTGTTCTGTGTGTAGATTCGGATCTCTCCCACGCCCTTTGGTTTAGAAGGCAGGGTCACTAACTGTTTGCTAATTAATTTGAAGTCAGTAGGTTATAACTCACTTTACTCTTTACATATTTTCAATTCATCCATTATTAAGAGCGTGGGCGGCAGTTGTTGATTTGCTGGTATGACGCAGATTACTTTATTTCATAGTACCAGTAGCCCTACATAGTGGTCCCAAGAGGCATCAAAATGGCGATCGCAGGGCGTAGCTTATCTCTCCGGTGACGCTGCCGCCCGTCATCGGCCTGTGGTATTGAGGTATGCCTACATTCACCTTCAGTCGGTTGCCAGAGTTTATTTGTTAGAGTTAACACTTATGTCGCTCCCTTACATCCCTATTTCTGTGTGATGTTGTCTGATATTTATATTATTATTTATATTTCACCCACGTGAAAAACAAATGTTATCCACATAAAATGTAATGCAGCGGCCTATAAGCTTTTCGCTCCAAGCCAACCTCATCAGCCCGTGGTGCATCCTGACGAATAACAAACAAGGCGCTGGCAACCGTAGCGTAGCTAAATACCACAGACCGATAACGGGCAGCAGAGTCACCAGAGCGAGAAGCTACGCCCCGCTATCGCCAACCCGCCTGCCCAGCGCGGCGATTACGGGTATATCCTCCAGATGTTTGCTCTAAGTAGCGAACAATTGGAAAGGTCCATGTCCAGCAGTGCACTGCAATAGGCTGATGATGATGATGAAGAACAAATGAGTGTAGATCAAACCCTCATTTTGGTTCAGTAGGCGGGGTCACTACTAATTGCTTACTTATTTATTTAAAGTAGGTGTTAGTAAGGTGTTTGTCACTTTACTCTTTACACAATTTCGATTCATCCATTACTAAGATTGTATGCGGCACAGTTGCTAACTCACTATTATGACGTAATTATTCCCGACTTGCAGTAACATTAGTGCAAATTGTTTACCTACTAATTCAAGACTATTAATTATTATATTAGAGCGAATAAGAAGCAAATTGCCGGGAAATAATTGAATGAAGACACACAAACGCATTGCCTTTGAGATAATTTTGTCGACGAGGCGAATTCAAGGTAAAGATCACACGATCATTAAGATTTCGTACATCGTTCGGGAATTGCAAAGTACAGAGAGTACGTTCATTTAGCGTAACGACCTGCCTGATTGGATATAGGCATTGTAGACTCATAGGTATAACGGGTGGAGAAAGTGACACTTCTACAGTGAATGACGCAAATGGTAAATGAAAGCTTTCACTTTTTAAACTGAATTATCCATTGCGTTATGCTATCTTTACGAAGTGGAATATGTAATGAAGTTCTGACAAAGAAGCAAAGTCATATACTTACATACACCCGTATTTTCAAACAATAATTTTATATGAAAACTAACAGCACTGTGCGAAATAAGGCATTTAATTGTAAATGCCTTATTTCGCACAGTGCTGTTAGTTTTCATATAAAATAATTGTTTTCACCATTGGGTGACCGGCACTCAAGTGTCTACGAATAGACTTTTGGGTACCTGTGCGTCCGCCCATCGCATAGTAACGTTTGTGAATACAGGATAGTTGATATGGCAGTTGATTGGCCATATTAGTCACAAATTAAGCGACAATCGTTGAGGTAAACGAATTCCAGAGTGCGTACGTAGCGTAGGACGTCCTCAAACCAGTTGAATTGATGATTATACACAGCTATGCCGGCCTGCAAGATGGCTCTGACTGTACATCGACTCAACCAGGCGGGTAACCCCTACCAACGACTGAAAAGCTTAAATCTCTAGTACATTACTTAAATACCCTATAGAGGAAGTGTGGAATATTCTTTATGCGTCACCACATAATTTTGTACTATCATTACAATCCCAATACTTTGACCTATCAATAGTTAAAGTGATCAAAAGCCATTTATAGATCATTGTTTAGCGTTAATCAAAGATGGAACCTAAAAAGTGTTAAACTTTAAAAGCGATTTTCCATAAAGGAGTGTTGTTGGATTACATGTTTTAATAATAATTTTTAAAGATGCAATATATTAGGATATATAATTGGTTAGGTGTCGAATATGAATAAAAACATACTACTGTACTAAAATATAACCAAATTACATAAAAACACGACGTTATTTAACGTTAAAACTATACTTAAAATACGCCTTCTGTACTTAATCTTTTAATCTGTCACTCGTAGTATGCTTACTCCGCTCAGCTTTTGTGATCTCCCATAATTAATAGGCTTAAATATCATACACTCGCTATGGATTTTCGCTAATTTTCCTCCAAGTTACGCAGGTATTCACGAAGATTACTCGGGGCTTAGCCCGAGACCATCAGTCAAGATTAAGAAGTAGAAATAGACGCTCCCGTTAAAAGCTTCACCTTGTTCAGACGACTCATTAAGGCACCTAACTTCGTTAACATAAAAGTCATTTTAAACGGTAACTTAGTTTTATTTCAGCCTACGAGAGCCGTTTTTCAATACAAAATGTTTTTTGTTAATTTCGGGTGCTTTTTTTTCGTTACTCCGGCTATTGTTTTTGACGGCTATAATAATGGTTTTGACGTGGAAAAATAATCGTGGGGTTTTTAAATTAATAATAATTTATAAAACTTTTTGTTCAATTGAATATCAAACGTATTACATATGAATGAATTGAACAAAAATGCTCAACTCGCCACAAGCCTAAAAGATAATGTTCTAAAGCTTTCACCGTAGCGCAATTTATAAAATTGAACTTTCAGGATTATCTCTATTCGTTTCCACAGAAAAAACTATCTTCAACCGTATTATAATAATAGAGGAACGTCAGCCGGATTGAAAAAAAAAACAGACCAGATTATCCTCGTATCGTATTTCACGTAACAACTTTGGAGATGAAAAAAACACATCGCCAGCATACGTATTACAATTTTCTGATTTATTTAACCTGGCGTAGTTCGCTTCAAAATAAATATTGCGAATGTTTTATCGCTGTAGTCTTAATGTTATTTGGAGTCCGACTGCATTATTTTAAAAAAATATTGCAATAACGTTGAACAGGTATGGTCTGATTTTGGAAATCAGTATACTCGTACTGCACGAATAATAAAAGTAGTACAGCCATTCGCTGTATTTTAAATGACCCAACTGGGAACCCAAGCTGGAACCTTCGGATTGTTCTAGTCCGAAGTCGGTGCCAGCCAACAAATAAATGTATTTGTCGTGTGGATTTGCCGGCCGTGCGCGTCATACAACAACAGTCTACGTTAGGTACCTAGAGGCTGGCACCGACTCCAAAAATAAGTGATACTTGTAATATCTAAATAACTATAGTTATACACATAATATGTATTAAGGATAGAATTACTTACGTTATTTATCGCTTTTTAGTTTTGGTCGTTTGTGTTTTTTTTGAAGTCGGTTTATTATTTTTTTTTACAAAAAGTAACATGAGTTTGTTATTTTAGACACAGTTGTGTCTAAAAAACAGACTTATGAGTATAATAATAAAAACTCTTTATTGCACAAGTATTCAGTTACATTATTTAGTTATTAAAAGACATTATGTGCGTTGGAAGAAAGCATTGAAGCAACATTGAACAGGGGTTGCTAAACTAGGCTATGCCTCTATCTTGGAGAACCGTTAGTATGTTACGAACATTGTATGTCTTCTCATATTTCGTTCCCTTCAACAGTTCAAAAAGTTACATGAAATAGGCTTAACGCTCTAACTATTGCGAATAATAGAATAGATAGATAAAATCTTAACTAATATTATAAAGCTGAAGAGTTTGTTTGTTTGAACGCGCTAATCTCAGGAACTACTGGTCCGAATTGAAAAATTCTTTTTGTGTTGAATAGACCATTTATCGAGGAAGGCTTTAGGCTATATAACATCACGCTGCAACTATTAGGAGCGAAGAAATAATGGAAAATGTAAAAAAAAAAGGGGAAAAAATAACTATTCCACGCGGACGAAGTCGCGAGCACAGCTAGTAGATTTATATGTAGTAAAGATGACAAAAGTAATATCAGAAAACGGGCAGAAGCGTTTACCTGGGTACAAATAAAACCTACTGCGGTCACCAACCCGCCTGCAAAGCGTGGTAACTAAGGTTAATCCCCTAAATAACAATTTTCATTGGGGGAGGTCTGTGCAGCAGTAGACGTTTCCAGGCTGATGATGATGATGATGATGAGATGATTATATCATTAGCAGGTATTTCATCACCATTGTTAAGCGTAGGTATATTTAAGTTATTCTCTGAAGAGAATACATGGTATGCCAAGAAAAAATAACATTCTTCTTAGTCTTAACATGATTAATTAAGAAAATTTATGAGAACGGTCCTCGGTCTCAATTTAGGCTAACAAAAATAGTTAGCGGCGAACTAAGTGCTTAAGATTACCTGAGGTTTTCCTTTTCACCTTTATCTAAGCTTAACAACGACCATTTTTCTTTATCACACTACATATTCTTACCACAGTAAGTATACAAAACAGTATCTTTTTTATCCAAGAGGCGGCAGACTAGCAAATATGATGCCTGATGGTAGCAGTCGACACCGCCCATGGACTGGCATGGGAACTCAAATCGAGTTCTTGGGTTGCTGCCGGCCTTTTAAATAGGAGTACGCTCCTTTCTTGAAGGCTCCCAAGTCGTAGCTGTTCGGAAAGACTGTATCGCATTTTAAAGTTATTCATTTTCAGTGATCGTTTTTTTAGATATAAATTTTATTACTAACTATATTAATGACGATGACAAGTGAAAAAACATGGAAAAGGTTTTCTTGCTAGAATGGATGGAAATAAAATTGTCATGACATAACAAAATTATTAATATGCTAGCTGTGTCACTTGCCAGCCGTCCTACGGAAATCGTCACTTCACCTACCCTGAGGGCGTCCTACACGAAATATTCATCTAAAAATACCGAGCTCTGATTCAATTAGAATAAAGGTAGAACGAATACAAGAAATATTCAATTCAGACAGTGACTATAAGTGTTTGCTTCTATCTATCTATAAATAATAGATAGCATTATCAATAGTGGCTCACGGTAATACGGCAATCCGTATTACCGCCGTCTTCAAGCCCGCAATTGGTGACTAGTAGAGAATAGTATTTGTACTTTCTTGTGCAATAAAGATTAATAAATCATGCATTTCGTACAAATACTGAATATTTTTTTGTATCAGTGCCTAATTTTGACAATCACTACTTAAGATACTGCCGAAACCACATATTGACTGTGACCTTACGTAACTGTTACCCACACCCCAGTGCCAACAATTAAAGCTGAAGGTTAAACGGTGCTAGGTATAATTCAACCACTAAGTGCTGTTAAGACGCTAGAAGTACCGTACTGCAGTAGAACTTGGACTTAGCCGGGAATCTTGGTTTTCCAACGTGCATTAATGAACTACACGATTGTAAACTGCAACATTTAACTGTTATGGCGCGCTTGTGGTTCTTTAGTTGTAGTAACTAGGTAGATCGTTCGAGTTTGACCTTTATGGGGAAAAATTCTTCTCGGTAGAGCGGACTGACATTTCGAACCGGTAACCTGGCATTGTGTATCTTGTTATGTTGTTTATCGTTTGTATGTTCCTATAGTTTGTGTATTTTCCGTGTGGGATTAATAATAAGACCACTCCATCTCGTCTCGAGAATGGCGTAAAAGACGACTAAGGGAATATCAGGAAACTTACACTCTGTCAAGAGTGACATCGACGAAGAAGAAGAATATTTTACTCGTTGTCTAGTTTGTTATCTAAATTGCATTTTATAATTGTGATTTTAAAGTCAAATTACAACATTTTCTAAGTTGATAGTAAAACGTAGTTAAGTAACATTCATGCTTTATTATTTTATATCTTTTGGATAATGCTAATTTAAGTATTTATGTTTGTTTCCAACATTTACTTAATCGCATGCCGTGGCAGCCATTAATTAAGGCAGAACTATAAATTAGTAGTTTTTGTCTTCTAGTTTTACATCCGTTTTACGAACTTTACTACTATAGGTTAGATCCTTTGCTGGTTGCTTAATTATAATATAATATAGTGGCTTTTTCTCGTGGATTCACTTATTTCAATATGAATACAATGTTTTTACGGTGCAATAAAGATTAAATAAGTGTTCACTACGTACCTATATCATATCTTTAAAAATTAATCCCCATATGTTTTTGTATGTTTGAGTCATCATCGCCTGAGTTGTGATGGTTATATCGCCACCAGTCGGTCGTCAGGCGCCTCGTTTGTTATTCGGCAGGATGCACCACGGGCAGGTGAGGTTGGCTTGGATCGAAAAGATGATGGGCCGCTCCCTTACATCGTATGTTTGAGTACATTATTATAATAAAATATATCATTGAAATCTATTCAGTAGTTATAAAAACGTCCACACATGATCATACTCGTTTAAAAAGTTTCATGTTTTAACATAAGTGCGAAATAAATATGAAAGCGTATTCCGTGTACGTACAACTAACATACTTCAAGCCATTAATTCCAACCTTCCCACTTACCAGCAGTACTACTACTTTAATCTGTAACAATCGCTGCAAAAAGCCCAGCCCTAATTCGCTTCACAAAAGGCGGCCTTGTAAGTGTCAGACAGCTAGTGCTCGAAGTAAATCCCGCATTTTACAGGCGGTCCGTGTGAAAAAATGTCCCGGCTAGTATCTCTTAAGACCATGATCAATTGCCGTCGGTCACGCAGAGAGAGCACGCAACGCCGATACCTCCGCCTCTGACACCTAGCTTGTTGATCGTCCACATAAAACATAGCCCGGCCCTAAAAGCGATCATTTATTTTATTTCATTGGCCGCGCTTCTAGACGTTCATTTCATTAATGCGATTCATATCTGTGTAATGCGTTGTTTAATTAGATTGTGGCTTGTTGTTAGGTAGATAGATACTACCATCGGACGAGTGTACACGTCAAGGTGACGATTTATGGTGCAGGTTCTAAAAAACTAGCACAAAGCGCTTTGCCTTTATAGTGCAAACGGCTAAGCTATGGAACTCTTTACCGGAGCTCGTGTACCCAGATAGATGTAACAGATTTCCAAGGCGAGAGTGAATCGGTTTATATTGGGTGAGCGCTCTCCGTCGTAGGATCAAACGTCGCTTAAAATTAGGCGAGTTGGTGTCAAGCGCTACCTACTTCTTTGCAGATACAAAATAAGTAATTTATTTATCGATTTCAGGTTTAGGCTTCAGATCTAGCAGTGAAGTACGGTAGGCTGATGATGATGATGCATCTATTGATCATCACTATGAGCTCATCATATCTAGTTTTGGATGTAGCCCCCCTCCAATTTCTGCCATGATCACTACGAGTGGATACTCGAAGTGATCTTAAGTGTACAAGGATTTGTACGCCAAGTTCTGGAACGGTCTTCTGAAGGTCTTATACACCTATTTATTTAATGTCACCGTAAGAGCAATCTTCTCTGATCGTCACCCCAAAATAACGCTATAACCGAAATTGTTTTGTTCAAAATCCGTCTAGACTATTAACGGAATCCACTAGGTAATGTGTCCATTATTTATTCAGGTTCTAATGGGCTGACGTTATTACTCGTTTAAGATTGGAAGCAATGAAACAAACTTACACTTGAGTTTGTAGACGATGTTTCGTATGATTTTCATTCCAGATTTGGTTTGCGTTACAGAAACCTTGAAAATAACGGTAGGGTATATGCCATTACTTTTGTCACATTTATTATTCATTTTAATTGGAAGTTCGTAACTTGAGATACGAGCTAGATTAAATATAGTAGGTTATTCCAATGGGCATCGTATGACCTCTGAGCCTCTCCTCCAAAGGATGAAGTAGGGGTATTTGTGTGCCCTGCGTTTTTGATCTTAGAATAATACTGAGGTATCTCTGCCTTTTGTCCTCGGCTACCGCGCTGTGGGGGAGGTTGTCGAGTCCTGATCCCCATCAGACAGAGCGCTCGTAGCGGACTACTATCGAGTTTAGTGGGTATGTACTCTCCGCAAGATAAGAGAGCCTCACCTAAGCTAGGTGTGCCGTACCCAGGGCCCTGGTTTACGCGTATGTGCATTCCCAAAGAAAAAGGGGTATGTGAGCAATCGACATTACGTAAAATAATTTTGACATAAATGCATACACGTCGACATTGTCTCTTAATTTGAACGTGTTTTCATTTATTATTATTATTATTCCCTCCCTCCTCATAATGTACACAAAGCATGCTAATCTGCCACTCCTTAACTTTTATGTAACGAAATTATAAAAGAAAAAAATGTAATAAAGATCTTTCCTTGAAACACCCAAACAAGCTATTTTACGAAGTGCTACTGTGTTTAAACCAATTTATCACGCCCGTACTTTTCAATGTGCAGGATCGCTTTAGCCAATTTGTCTCTCGTACTTTACGTGACTTATTGATATGTTGCCTGCAGTACGGTATAGGTACATAAACGATGCTTTTTAGCTGTGAAAATAAAGCAACAAAGTCGTATCTCGGATCGAACGAGTTCACAAATTAGTTAGAGATTCCTTACATTGATTATGAGTTCAGATTATGAGCAGGATGAATAAAAGTAAACTTAAACATTGTTGCTACATTTAATTTTAAAAAAAGAAGTTTTTCAAGTATAGTTCATTCGCGTTAAGAAAATAGTGACTCATCACCGACTGCCGGCCGCCTAGCCAATTAAAACGCTAGAAATTATAATTCTAATTCTAGCGAAAGAAATTTCTTTCGGATCGGATGTTTGAAAGAAATTTCTTTAGCGTTTAGCGTTTAACTATAGTTGTTTAGCGCCCATAGTAAACGCTTCGGCTTAGTTTGGGACTAGATGGCGATATGTGGCCCAGCGTGGCAAGTCTTGGGTACAAATATGTTTTACTTTTTATTTAAAAACAACTTTGAATTTCGGAAAAAACCGTTGATTAATTTCTCAACGTAATTTAACCCCGCAGAATACACGAATAGAAGCGAATACATCATCGAGGCCATTATATCCAAAAATACACATTTCCTTCGTTAAATTCATAAGGCCTTTTCAATTTTCACACCGCATAACAAGAAACGGTTGATATTCAAGAGCCACGGGCGCCCCACAATATGAGAGCGGCATTCACAAAGAACGTAATTCGCCACAGATGCTGCCTACAAAGAACTGAATATTATCGGATGTTTGAGGATGACTGGCATTACAATAATATGTATGTTGCCTCAAATTTAATTTTTATTTACATAATTAAGGAAGACCCAGCAAAATATAAATACATATGAAAGTGCATCGAAAATTGTAATAAGTTTCATTAATAAAATAACAATGGCGGTAGGCAGCCGCTTAGCTGTGCCCCTGGCATTGCAGAGTCTATAAGCGGCAGTAACCGTTTAACATCAGGCGGGCCGTAGGCTTGTTCGCTACCTGAGTGGTATAAGTAGGATTGTTTGCCACTTGTTTATCTTAGTGGTATAAAAAAAGTAAAAATGTATAAGGTATGCGTTTCTCGTTAAAATAATAATTGTTGACATGTATAAAGAAGCACGGGACGCCATTTTTTTGCCGCTAATCTCTTTTCGTCTTCATAAGAAGACGACAAGACAGAAAAGTCTCTGGTCTTTTAAACGGGACGTGAGCCAGGTGTCATAGTGTGATCCACGTTGCATTAAAGGCCCTAGCACGCGGCGAATTTAAACGCACTGACTACGCGTGTATTGGGAACGAGCGTCTTAGGTGCCTGAGACGCGGATTGTTGCGTTTGCATTGATAATATAATACAAGCGCGCGCATGAAGCACGTGTCTACGGGCGTTTGAAGCGATACAAGGCGTAAGCAGTATCATTCTACAACTGTAGGAGATTCTGATCAAAACGCAAAGTCTCCGAGCGACTATAGTATATACTATAGTGCGTACATACACGCGTGGAAATGCGCGTTTCATGATCGCCCCGTCTGCTTAGGTTACTAGATTACGTTCAAATCTTGCATGAAGCGCATTTACGCGCGGCATCTGCGCGTCGTAAAATAAAATACACCGTGTGCTATGGGCTTAACCAAGCGTGATACGTACCGCTAACCTGTTTTTTTAGGACTCCGTCGTCTGCTTAACAGCAGGCATTTGGATGTACTAATATAAAAAACGACGTTTCAAAATCTTAGTAAACATAAAAGCGAATGATAAAATGTTAAAATATAGCGTGACAAAAGCTGGTCAAGCGACCAATCAGTATTATCTGACCCATTCGCCCCCTATCGTCCACGGCTACTGCTGAGCCACTAAACTCGCTATCAGTTTTACGCGCCACACTCCGTGTCAATTTGAATAAAGAAGGAATAAAAAGTATGGCGGAAGACGGTCGTAGCCGTCCCCGATGTTATCAGTGGGAAAGAAATTTAATGCATCCTTTTACGCGAGACTGGCTACAAAGACTGGCCGGATTGTCGAAAAAGTTTCTGCTAACAATAATGCTGATAGTGATGTCTTGTTTGATGTTTGTTTACCTTTTTTGTTATGCAACGGCATTAGAACTACCTATCCATGTTAAATATTAGGGTAATAATATTTAACATGGTAGGTAGTCCTAGTGGACTCACGGGTAGAGACGTTTTCGAAAATGATTTGTTTTTTTAAGCAAATGGGTCTGAAGAACATCTATTTCTAACCAAATACTAGTATATGCTGTTTATTAATAGTATTCTGTTAATGTACATAAAATAAAAAATAATAAATAAAGGATGATAAGTAATCACTTCAGCCCATAGACACACTAGATCGAACGATGATCTATATTTCTCAATATTTCACTATGATCATTATTGATAATAAAATTGAAAATACAAGTAAATACAATAATATGTTGTAACTTCATTTAATTTTGTAAATACGGTAATAATTTATTTACTTGTATTGTAATTATATTTATTTATTGAATGTCTATATTTGTTCTGTTGAAAGGCTGAATACGACTACCCTTGGGGCAGAGAACTGAATAATACAAAATACCTACCAAAAGTACACATTAAATAAATTTCATTAATAAATTATTTACTTATTCCTCACAATAATTTATCGACGATTTTATTCACAATTTCGGTTCGGTTATATTAATGTATAAAGAATTATATTTCTTTCTCAGCATACGAAAATCACATTATTTTTGTTTTTAAGCAAATTGCATTGAGTATTTATATTGAACCATATTTATTCAACATTAAGCATATGGTTTTATAATTCACCATTTATAATAATAGGTATTCCTGGTTTATAAAACGAACAATGCTGTCATTGTGACTGTAGGTAATGTAAGATGTGTAGACCATGGAAGTATTAAGTACTACGTACCATGGTGAAGACATAGCAAACATCCAGACCAATACAAACAGACCTGTTCAAGCACACAAATCCTTATAGAGATCGAACTAACTAATCTAAAATGACGCTCTACAATAACGCGTCCTATCACCGCCTTGTATATGCATACGCACACAAACAAATTTCAAAGATGAACACAAAACATATAAACCTGCAGTTATAATTAATTGGTCGTTCAGTTCACGATTAGATTAAATCGTTAGAATAGCTTACTTTTTGGATTTGTTGTCTAAGTAAAATATTAAAGTAGTGGGGCGCGTCATTTTAGTTAAGACAATCTCTACTATGCTGGGACCGAACCTGCGATTGCTGTGCCAGAAGCCACGTTCACTGCCACTGATTTTTTTTTTTTTTTTTTTCTAAATGACTACGATGATGGCCAGGGCGGCCTTGTCATCATCACCGGACTGTTGGGGGAGCGGAAGGCTCTCACCCCTAAAAATTTAAGCAACGGCGCTGAGGGCGCCCCCTGTGGGGCTCGAGCCTCGGCTCAGGGCGTTGCTGGGAGATGCCCTACGGACGTATGTTTGGGGAGAAAAGCGACCAGGCGCGGGCCGGTATCTAGAAAAGGGCGCGAAAGCTGGGGGGCGACGCGACGGGAGTCCCCGCCGGCGGGGACGGAACGACGGTTGTCTTGAAGTGTGGTTTGTCGCGAGTTGTTCGGCGGCGGTCATGGCTAGAGTGATGGGGTCGTCGGCCTCCAAGAGGACGTGGCGGGGGCGGCGGCGTGCGCCGCGGAGCTCCTCAAATGCGTGGTAGTTGGAGGCGTGGACCACTAAGGGGTTGGGGTGATGAAGGGCAGAGTCAAAGAAACGTTTGGAGCATTGTTTAAAATACTGCGCGATGGTAGGCAGTTTTAAATCAATGTGTAGGTTTTCGTTTCGGAGGAACCATGGAGCGCCGGTGGCCTTGCGCATGAATCGGTTTTGGATCACTTGTAGCCTATGGATTTGTCGAGGGGCCGCGTGCGCGAATGCGACGCTAGCGTAGGACATTATCGGTCGAATGCATGTCGTGTAAAGTCTGACCTTATTTCTAAGGGACAGTTTACTACGCTTGTTGATGAGGTAGTGTAGGCGGCCTAGCGCGAAAGCGGCTCGGTCGCGTACGACTTTAATGTGTTCTTGGAATCGGAGTCTATTATCAAGGTGTACACCCAAGTACCGGACCTTCCGTTCCCAAGGGATTGGACGCCCGTACATTGTTATGGGTGGCGCTGAAGGGAGGGCTGCACTCCTACGGAAGAGGATGGCAGCGCTCTTTTCAGGGTTGACTTCGATCCTCCATTTCCTAAACCACTCGCCTAGGCGGTTTGCGGCGTTTTGGAGGGTCTTTGTGATTTGGGCCAGTTTGTGCGATGAACAGTAGATGGCTGTGTCATCTGCAAAAAGGGCCGTCTGTGCCGTGAGGGGAGCCGGTTCTAACTTCGGAAAGTCGCTCGTATACAGGGTGAAAAGTATGGGGGAGAGCACGGATCCTTGGGGGACGCCAGCCCTTATCGGGTGGGGGGAGGATAGTGTTCCCTCTACGCGATAGCGGAAAAAGCGATTTGACAGAAAGTCTCGAATGATGAGTACGAGACGATCTGGCACTTTAAGTTCGTATAGCTTATAAATTAAGCCTTGGTGCCAGACTTTGTCGAATGCTTTTGCCACATCGAAGAAGAGAGCCCCCGTTAGACGTGGACGAGAGAAACTGGAGTGGTGAAGGACGTGCTCCACTATGCGATGGACTTGTTGAACGCAAGAGTGTCTGGCTCTGAAGCCGAACTGCTCATTAGGTATGAGCTTGTTCGTCTCGGCGAAGGATCTGAGGCGGTTGTAGATAATGCGCTCGTAGATCTTGCCTATCGTGCACAGAAGGCTTATAGGCCTGTAGCTGGTCGGCTCAGTTTTAGGTTTCCCAGGTTTGGGAATGCCTATGACCGTCGCCTCTTTCCACGCTTGGGGAAAGATGTTATTTCTGATGGCTGCGTTGAAAATAGCGGTTAGTAGAAAGACGAGGTGAGCTGGGAAGCGCTTTAGCACTTTGTTAGTGATGCCGTCGGGCCCCGGGGCCTTTCGGGGATGGAGGTCCTTGATAATAGACTGAACTTCCTCTACTGTGACTGGCTCCAGTGCCGGATCTGAGGCTGGTAGAGCGGTTCTGCGTTCGACCTCCGCCTCGACGGTAGCGAGGTGGTCTGGGTCTACTGGCATCGTGCTGGGTGTGCATTGGGCCTCTAGGCTGTCGGCTAGGCATTCGGACTTCTCCTCATCATCAAAGGCAGGTGGTTGGTTCGGCCTGTTGAGAGGAGGGGTGGACTCTGTGTTGTCGGTCTTGAGCTTCCGAGCCAGTTGCCAGAAGGCGAACTGGTTGGGGTCAAGATTGCTGAGCATCCCGTCCCACTGTGCCTCTCGCAGTTCTTTAATGCGCTGCTTTACAGATCTCTGTAATGCTCGCATGCGAGTTCTGTTGGTTTCAGTGGGGTAGGAGTCATAGGCTCTGATGGCAGCGTTCTTCTCGGTCAGTAGAGCTCGCACATCCGCAGGCAGGTTCCACCGACGGTGGGCCGTCGCTGGGACCTGCCGCGAACAGTCGTTAACGACATTTTGTACGTGGCCTGTGAGCGAGTCGATTGCACTCGATATATCTTGAGTCGACACGATCTCGTCTGGGATAGTGTCTAATAGCGGGGATGAGATTGACTTTAGGCTTTCTCCTAGTCGATCCCAGTCCACTTTGGTCCTAGTCAGCTCGGGTTGCGCCTCGTCGGGCGAGCCCAGTCTGGGTGCTAGGTCCAGGATGACTGGTCTGTGGTCTGATACTAGTTCATGGTACACTTCTATAGAGCGCATCCGTAAGTTTACGTTCTGCAGAAGTGCAATGTCCAAGATATCAGGGCGGTGGTCTGCGCACCCGGGGAAATGGGTGTGGGTCAAGGGGGTGATGATGTCAAATAGGAGGGCCTCTGATAGGGACTCTAAGAGCCTGCCGCGGGAGGATGTGTAGTTGCATCCCCAGGCGGTGTTTTTGGCGTTAAGGTCGCCCGCTATTATAACTGAGCTGCCTAGGTTCAGTAGAGCCTCGAGGTCGCTGCGAGTCAGCGACTTCGGATTTGGACCTGAGTTGGAGGGAGGCAGGTAGGCCGATACGATTGTGATGGGCTGATGTCCGGTCATGCCCAGCCGACAGACAGAGGCCTCCATGTGCTGGAGGTTTGGTGTGTCTATAGGCATACAGTACATAGGGATCTTTTGTAGTAGATGAGGGTTCCTCCGAGGGCGGATGTAGTTCTATCGTTTCGGATGATGTTATAGTTAGCTACTTTGGGGTCCCGTATGCCGGGCTTGAGGAATGTTTCCTGCACAAGTAGTATATCTAACTGGTGGTCCGAGAGGAAAGTGGCTACTTCCGCCCTTTGGGACTGGAGCCCGTTGGCGTTGAAGAAGCCTACTTTTATTGTGGTCGGTTTGACTCTACTCTTCGTTTGGTGTACTTCCATTAACGGGTGTTAAAATTCGCGAGAGTTTCGTTGAGTTCGCGAAACTCGATTGCTATCTGTAGCATTTGGGGCACGTTGCCCTCGGCGGCTCTAATTTTCTTTGCCATGCGGCTGACTTCATTGAAGTCGATCGCGGCAAAGAAACGCGTTACTAAGTTTAGATCCTCTGTGGGATCGGTGGCCGCCTGGGTGTTGTTGGCGGGGGCTCCTCTTTGGGTGGCTGGTGGTTGTTTAGGCACTTCCTGGGGGGCCGGTTGTTGTTGGACCTTGGGTGGCGGGTTGGGTTTGAGTTTGGTAACCCAGGGTGCAGGCCACTGAGGGGCTAGTCTCGGGGGCGATTGCGCGGTGGAGGCGGTCACTGTTAGTGGCCGTGAGTGTGGGGCGGGGATGGGGGCTCGCGCGCTAGGCGTTCCCGAGGCAGCCGCCCGCCTCTGAGCCACCTTGTTGTTTGCGCGGGGAGCTTTTGGGCACCCGCGATAGTTCGCTGGGTGGCCAGTCTCGCCGCACAGAACGCAACTCGGCGGCTCAGTGCAGAGTGTCCTGTCCTTGGGACGGGGACACTCCTGGGTGCTGTGATTTCCTAGGCACTTTACGCACCTAGGCTTTGCGTGGCAGTTACGGGCCGAGTGCCCGTACATCTGGCAACGGTGGCATTGTCCAGGGGGGCCTCGTTTGTGTGGGGGCTCTACGGTGATGCCAGAGAGTTGGCACACTTTCTTGATGTTGAAGATGGCCTTACCAGCCTCGGTGCGCTCCAGTATGACCAATACAAGGTCATACATGATCGCGTTCCCGCGGCTTGGTTTGCCTCGGTGCAATCTGTGCACCTCTAGGGCGGGGAAGTTCTGGGCCTTAAGGTCGGCCAGTATGTCGGAGCTCTCCAGCTCCTTTGGTACTCCGCGCAGAATAACGCGGAGTTGGCGTTCCTCGGGCAGAGCGTAGGTATGGAACCCTACGCTCATGCTCTTGAGGAGCGAGGTCATTGACCTGTGGTCCTTTGCCGTTTGCACGGTGACCTTGATCCCTTGCTGGGTGGTCCGGGCCGACAGGTAGTTTATCTTGTTTGTGGCGCAACGGTTTGAAACCGCCAGCCATTTTTCTTTGTCCTGAATGAACAAAGGGGGAGGGGGTGGAACTTTCCTCGTGGAAGACGAGGGTTCAGGAGTTTGCGGGGGGGGCGGGGCCTCCTTTGGGGTGGGGTTGGGCCGTTTGGCTTTAGGAGCCTTGGTCGGTGTTGGGCTTGGGCTTTGCGGGGAGAGGGCGGCTTGTTTCGCCGCTCTGGCCCTCTTGCGGCGACTCCTCTTTCCCTTTGAACCCTCTACGAGGGTGAACTCGTCCGAGTCCGAGTCCGAAGGGTCGGAGGTTGCCGACGATGAGGAGCACTCGGATTGAGTGTCCATCGCCTCTTCGGTGGTGGTTTCCGAAGCTGAGGGGGAAGGGGTGGGCTGCGTGGCCTGGTCGTTGGTCGGGGTGAGTGCCCTCCGCGTGACTGGGCGAAGGTACTCCGCGAGGGCGGGGAGTTTGGCCGCCAGAGCCTTTAAGTGCTCTGGGTTGTCGGCCAGCTCGGTGACGAGCTCGTCAAGAATCTGGTCGGTGCGCGACATGGCGCCCGACCAGGAACAACTTTAGATGGCTATCGAAGTTACACTGTTTCCCTCGCGTCGCGTTCCGCACGGAAGAAACAGCAAGAAACCGTGCGGCAGTCGCGCCTAACTTGTCCTACGATCGCCCCGGGCGGGAACAGCCCGGGGGTGAGTTTGTTTGTTTGACCTCCTCGCCGGGGTAGGCGAGGAGGGTGTGCCTACGGTGTGCCCTAAGCTGGTCTCCCTTCGCCAGTCTTATTGTGCGAGAGGGTTCCTAACAGCCCAGGTCAAAGAGGGTAGCTTTGGACCGGAGTCCTTAGCGCCCAAACAGTGACCTGAGAATGGGAAAAGGGTGTAGGGTGGGGTGGGAGGGGGCGATGGATAGCGTCGGCTAGGAGTCCCCCCAAGGCCGGTGGTGCTATCCCCGTCCGGGTGATTGCCTTGTCTAGAAGAGACAAGGCGAGTGCCCCGGGTCCGCACTCCGCTCGGCTTCGTTGGCACCGTTAGGTATCAACCGAGCGACCACTAAAAATCGTGGGTTTCCAACGATGCGAAGGGCCTAGCGCAAAAGGCAGGCCAACGTGTTTGTGTAGAAATAGGATAACTGAAACTTGCTTTGAAAAAAGCAAGTCGCAGCGTTATCAGGGAAGCGTCCGTCTCGCGCGAAAGCCCGAGAGCGAATATCCGAAAGCCCGAGAGCGAATATTATCCTCTCACTGCCACTGAACCAAAGTCGTCGAACCTTGTATTATACTTTGCTTTTTTTGTGGGGCTCACTCGTATTTAGCGGAGAATACCCACTAAACCAGAGAAAGAGAGGTAGGGCATAGCGAATCTTCCATATAGAATACCGCAGTCAAATGACCTCTGGGTCGTGTTTCTGCCGGTGAGTAGGGTTTCCGGAGCTCGTGGGGGGCTAGGGTTGGGCCGGCATGGCGGTGGCAACTTACAGGTAGCTGACCAGTTACTTGCCCGTTGTCACAGCGACTTACGCTTCTCTTTCGCTTTCCATCCTAGGCGTAGGGAAGTCATTATATCGAGCCACTATAAAAAAAGACGGTGGTCCGCAACGAGCGTTCTGTCTAAGGGGTTCAGGATGTCCGGAGGGATTCAACACGACTCCCCAAAGCGCGGTAGGGCTGTGCTGCTCAGCGTGAACGGCACACCTCGGGAGGACGGTGTGGTCCCTGCATCTTACGATGCACGACGCCACTGACCACTATGCCAGAAAGCACGTATCGTCGTCTTACTCGGGGCCGCTGACCGGAGCGGAAGGACTCTAAGTCAAGTTTATTCTGAAATAAGCAAAAGAGTATCTATCTGTTATGAAACTATTCAATTTGTTCACAGGCACTCTACTAGTAGATTTAGTCGAACATTCCACCGTGTGTATGACAAATAAATCTGTGCCGTGAAAACCACAAAGTTCACCGAACCATTCGCAGCGTGTCCCACTTTCTAGAATTTTATTTATTTTGTCTATAAATGGATTTCCGCTGTCGCAAATACTCCCTTTGACGAGAGAAAATTCCTTGACGTCTTGCGACGGAGACATTTTCATTAAAGTGTTGTCTCCAATCCAGTTGACGGGAAATCATAAGCTATTGTTGCGTTAACTCCGCTAACGTTTTGAGATGCTAATAGGGAGTATTCTTCACTGTTTCAAACTGTCAGACTCTCATCGTTGGTACTCAGAGTAAGTCGTCCCTTTGTAATTATACGGAACATTTATTTGAACAGGGCTTGCGTTTTAACCTTTAACTACCGACGTCAGTTTTTCGTCACACTAGTACCGACGTAGGGCCTGAGAGGCCGCTAATATAACATTAAATATTGTGGTAAATGTGTGTCATTATTTTTCAAACTATGGTTTCTATTGTAAATTTGGTATGTTACGATATGATAAAAAGATAAAAATAATAATCAAATTTATTGAAGTTATTACTTTTATGCCTTAATTTCCATGCATTATGTTTGACTAAAATTGAATGCCAGACGAAAAAAAAATTGTTTTAAATTATTTCACTTTTCAAAAACTAAAAAAGTTACCTTTTCTTAAATCTAAGGCTTCCTTCAGATTGACGTTTAACCGCCATCAAACCGCCGTCAAACCGCTACCCCTGTTCACACTACGAACGCGGCAGGGCGCGGCGTTCAAACTGCGGTTTGGCGGTTGATTCGCTACACTATCGGCGGCGGCGGCCGCGTTTTGACATCGGCGGGCTAGGGCTGCTCTATAGTCAAATTGTGAATATCGATGAAAGTAGAAGACAAATGCCCATCGCGAATCTTACATTATGCAAAGTAAGTGTATCTGCACTACGTGGTGTCACTAGGAAAATAACTTAGTGCCGACGTAAGTTCTTTAGTGTAGGTACTCTCGTAATTAATGGTTCACAATTGGTGGGCAGCAATACTATCCATATTTTGGGTAAAATTTTCAGCTACTAAATATTTTTAGCTAGAAGATATACTCTACCACTAGTCAATGTCGCAAAATTTCATATTCATTAATTCTAAAGAGGTTTGCTCTTGTCGGGTGAGCAATATCCACCATTTCCTGAACTCCGCCAGTGCCTTCAGGTCCCATTACGTAAAACAGTACTCGAAGGTAATATAGAATAGGAAAGAAAGGATGAGAGAGGCCACGACGACCATTACACAACAGCTAAGGAGAAAGTTATTTAACTATTTCCTAAATGATAATAATGGCCCGTTTGCACTATAAAAAAAAATACCTTTCTTTACTCTTTGTCGAAATATTTTCTCAAGAAACTATCCATTTCCATTTAAAATTATTTTACTTTTCAGCTTGTTATATTTAGATATTATCGAAACTTTAATAGCACTATACCTCCATCACTAGCTAGTGACATTTCTTCTTCTGTTTTATAGAACGTAACTTTACACGGTTAAAATAAAATATGAAACAAATTTATTTGAATTTATAAATTATGGTGGAAAATATAAGTACACGATGAGGCCACACTAATTATTTAGAAATGGTTATTAAACTATAGATACATTTTTAGTTAGCATTTTTCTATACCAAAAATCAAACATTTTTTTCTATGAAATACGAAATAATGGAAATCTGAACATGATTAATTCATGAATACTTATATCTACCTATTTTATTTCTCTGAAACTATAACTTTCAAATAAATGCATTTAACTTTAATTGAAAGTAGAAACAAGAAAGCAGTCGTGTCTGTCCGAGTTGCAGCGAAATCTACCTGATCCTTGTCTATAAATGTAGCCACCGGTCTCCAGGAACCGCTGGCAAAACTTTTCAAATCGAAAAACGGTTTGAGTTCAGTTGAATACCCGATTGAAGCAGTGCCCTCACTTGAGCAGCTTCATCAAATGCGATATCCATATTCAAGCTGTGTTTCTTATTACTCATCTTTTATTGTGTCCTCATAAACTTGTTTGTTAGCGAAAACCCCCAATTGAACCGTTATCGACCCTGGGAGATTTGTTTTTGTGCGCGTCGACGATGGCACCGGCATGACTGATGTGTACTTCTCCAATTGAAAGTACCAGGAGTGCATAATCAAAATTCAAAAAAATTCAAAATTCAAAAATATTTATTTAAAACAAGTAGGTTGACATAGGTACTTCGGTTCACATAATGTACATAACCTACATTGTTATCGGGACTACAGTAAAACATTAGCTGTGGCACCTACACGAGATAAATCTGTATCGTAGGTGCCTGGACGATTAGCAAAAGTATTAGCCTCTTGTAAATAGTAGAATAGTATTTATATAGGTATAAACTATTACAAATATATGTGATATGTATATAAATAATACATAATATAAATACATAATGTTATATATACATATATATATATATATATATATTAATACAAAATATTGTTACGACAGCGTTGCAAGCAAACTTTCTGTGGAGTCATAAGATTGGGTAAGGAGCCAATTTAAAATTATTGATTTTGCTTCATGTATTGTGGAGCATTTAATATCACAGAAACGAACGACTTTATTGTAGATAGTGGTATATAAAAAAGGGGGAAATCGTTTAGCAAAAGAAGATTTGATTTGAATGTTAGGTATTCTAAAGGTTCTCTTTGACAACAAATTACCATAACGTTCGTCTGTAAGAATGGATTTATGTGTTTTAAGTGTTATTTTAAGTACAAATAGTTGACGAACGCTTAGTACCTTGCTATCATTGTAAAGATCTGTGGTGGGGTACCGGAATGGTTTACTCAGCATTGTTTTCAGGACTGATCTTTGGGCTCTTTCTATCTGAATCATGGTGGTTTTAGAACTTCCACCCCAGCTGGTAATGCAATATGAAAGGAGTGATTGACAAAGAGCCATGTAAATGATTTTTAGTAAGCAGAAGTCGGCCACTTTCCTGAGCTGTCTTATTATGTAGATAACTTTACGTACTTTTCCTGAGAGATATTTAATGTGTGCCTTGAAATTTAAATTATGATCCAGAATTACCCCAAGATATTTAATTTGATCTGTTCTTTTAATATGTTGGCAAGTACATCCAGGATTGTTATTGCAATTATGAATTTTGAGGGACGACAGTGAAGAGATTGGTGCTGAAGCAGGAGTTTTGTGGAAACAAATAAATTTGGTTTTGTCAATATTAAGCGTTAGCAGGTTTTTTTGAAGCCATTTATGTACTACTGCCAGACCCTCCTCAGCATTCATTACAGCTTCATCCCAGGTAGAACCATGAAAAATAATGGCAGTATCATCTGCATAGCAAGTTATCTCGGCGTTCCTTAGATGAAGATCAAAAATACTGTTCATGTAGAGGATAAAAAGAGACGGCCCGAGAATACTGCCCTGCGGCACACCAAAATTTACTGATTGGAAGGAGCTAGAAATGCCGTCTACCGTTACACATTGCTTGCGCTCTTGTAGATAGCTTTGGAACCAAGAGAGGGGTATGCCGCGTATTCCACAATGTTCAAGTTTTTTGAGCAGTATTTTAACTGAAACCGTGTCGAACGCCTTGGCAAGGTCCAAAAACACCCCTATGCATTTCCTACTCTGATCTAGATGTTTCACTGTAGATGTAAGAAGATGTAGAACAGCCTCATCCGTGGACTTTCCCTGACGAAATCCAAACTGTTGTTCAGATAAAAGATAGTAAGACTCTAAGTACGATACCAAACGTTTGTTAACTATTTTTTCGAGTAATTTGGCGAAAGTATTTAAAAGAGAAATTGGGCGGTAATTGTTCGGTAAGTCCCGTGAGCCAGATTTGTAAATTGGAATCACAGAAGCCGTTTTCCAAGCGTCACATAGGAAGTTTAAATTATTCAATTCCTATACAAGAAGCATTGTAATATTTGATAAGAATTTCTTTAAGTATTGTGGGAACGAAAACTCCCATTAGATCTACCGTAAAAACAGGTAGTAGAATACAACATAATACATCATAATTTTAGTATGAAGTAAGTAAATACAATAATTCTTTATTTTCGCAACGCGCTTCAAAAATGGTTACGTTCTGTTAGTAGATACGTAATTGTTTTATTTTTAGTGTTGTTACAATTTAATCGTTACATTAATGGATCATAATGATTAATCGATATGTGAAGAGTACAAATTGTAATCACAGCATGGGTCACCAGAAAGTTAAACGATCACTAGGAATCGTTAATTATTTGCTGTTCGCTTAAGACAATTGTGACAACTGTATTAAATGTGAGTTTATGAAATTTATTTCTTAAGTGAAGATGTTATTATAGATAAAAATACGATAATATTATGATTTAATCAAAACTTAACTTTTGTAATAATATTTGAAGTTTGTAGACGTCAATAAACTTCTCATTTGCAATCAATTTAGTACTCATGGCTCTCAAATAAGTTAAATTGTACTTCTTCTTAAGGTGACCAGAAAGTAATATAGAACAGTAAACAATCGTGTATCCTATTCCCAAAAACAGAGTTATTAAAGTCATACATAAATTATCTTTAAAGCGATTATCGATGTTTAGATTGTAAAATCATTTGGTACTTGAATCGATTTATTCTCACTAAAGAATCAACTATTATCTATAGCCGACCATCGATCTACAACACTACCAGCTGCCGAACCGCAAAACCGCGACCGCTAGTGTGAACACCTCGGCCGTTTTGCGGTTGATCGGCGGTCGATTTGCGGTAGCCGCCGGGCGGATCAACCGCTAGTGTGAACGAAAATAAACGCTAGTATGAACAGGCGCTTAGGGTTGAAATAACTATAAAAATTATAAACTGCATTTGGAATGTTTCAAATAAAAAAAATATCCAAGTACCAAGTTACATAAAATTAGAGCATGATAATTTAAGCTAATTGTAAACAAAAATGTTTTTTACATGATTACTAATATGAGGATTTTCTATTTAGTTTAGGTGGACAACATGCACATATTTTTCTTGTTTTTTTCTTACAATTAAGCTTTCAATCAAAGTTTCATGATTCGAATCCAAAATATTTCTATGACATCGATTGTTTGTAGCTAAACGGTGTTTATCACCCGACATTCCCGGTACATTTATATTTTAACTTATCAATCAGGTTCCTGTAAAAAATCACTTTTTGTTGACCTTAGCGTAAACAAAAAAGTCACGTAACTACCGACGTTGGGCCTATGAGGCCTCGTTGGAGTTTTAAATCTAAATAGCTTACTGAAATCGTGTTTGCCGGCATTACTACCACACTCATCGGCGTTGACGCAACTAAATTCGCAGGTACTGAAGAGTACGGGGCTTTCCTGCTAGAGGAAGGGGTTAATCTAACAAAATCTCTAGCCGCCTCGGCCTCACAGGCCCCACGTCGGTAGTTAAAGGTTAAGCAGTTCCGACGTGTGATAAGTGCGTGTTATGAACCCAGGTTGGCCGTTAATACAACCATTTAAATGGGAGCCCCAATTTTTCATTTGACTCCTTTAAATTGCATTTTCGCGTGGGAATTAGAGGATCAAATAACGGTGGTGTTGACGCAATTATACTGATGAATCTGTAGCAACAGTCGTTTTATGCAAATGGGACATTTTCAGGTGCTATGGTATAATCAATGCTACTGTGTGTTAATTTAAGGTTTTCGATTGCTATCAGAAAAGGCGTTTTCACCTTTGAGAAATATCAGTCAAATGTTCTTTATTAATCACCTAATTTTGAAATAAAATTACTAAAGTTGTTAGAAAAATAACGAGCGGGAAAAGGTTAAAAATTATTTATCTGTAGGATTATATTTGCTAACATAAAAGAAAAAGGTTACGGTGTAATTGCATTCACTCATTTAATAGAAAAGCTACCCACCCACACGGGTTGTACATTTTATTTACAAGCGGGAAGCTTTCTTAGCCCATTAATGGCCAAAGGAAAAGTACAAGGATTTATTTCGATTTTTTTTTATTTAATTATAATAAGGGTTACAAAAAGTTATTAGAACATGAAAAAAAATCGAAAATTTGTTTATTTAGATTTTTATATGGGTGTACCCAAAATGGCACAGTGGCCACTTTAGGGTGTTAATTTTTGTAAGAAGTTTTTTTAAATGCGCCATGTCACTTGCGTTTTTTGTAGCCACTATGGCTTTGACTGTGCTAAATACACAGCATACTTGTTTTGGTAGCTTTTCGGGAACCTGGTCAGTAAGTACCGTTCAGTTTCAAACCATCTACTTTAGATGTCAAAGTTCAAGCAGAGTGTCGTTGAGGCGATTGTTTTTGATATAATTATTCTGATCATGTTTCATTGAAATAATAGTTGGTCCATAGCTTCCTCTAAGGCTTGTATGTGCAACCAACAAGCATTTGATAAGACCATATCAATCATGGAAGTAAATAAAACCCACCACCATTTTTACCATGAATGCCGATTCTGTATAGTGAAATGGATTGATTTATTTCATCAACTCCACTCATATTATATTCTTTAGAACATCTTCATGTCAACCTTATGGTTCTTTTCTGCAGACCATCTTTTCAGTCCCTGTCGGAGTATGAAAATCGTAATTCGATGCCATTGGGCAAATGCTGTTGTATGTCCAGTGAACCAGTAAACTTAGTATTTTTATCGAAACTGTAATCAATTTCTCCACTTGACTCTTTCTTCCCTAAGGAAGTGAATCCGAAAGAAAACTGAGAAGAAAGAAGAAATTGAGAACTAATACTCAACATTTTCAGAAACTTCAATCTGAAAATTAGGTGGAGAATAGTAATCGAAACCCTCTTTTTCATCAGTAACGACACTGGGTTCCAGTGGTGGTTGACCTAAATCATACTCTAAATCGTCACTATCTTCAAGGATGGAATATATAGCCTCTTCCTAACCTTCAAAGCTGTTACTTGTACTATATCTAAGCCTACGACTCTCTAAAACTCTGAAAAAATATAGATAGTATTATTCCACTTGTGGCCACTGTACCCGAATTGGCACAGCGATATTTCGAATGTCGCTGAAACTTATATTCTCATCATACTTTACTGCAATATAGTACAAATCAATAATTATTTACTAAATTTCGTATAATTAGAAGCAAATATGGTGTTTACATTTGTCTACATATTATAATATTAAAAAAACTAAACATACCTCCATGCCAATCTTGATAAGGAAATTCAACAAGTAATTATCACAAAATTACGAATGTTTTCTAAAATTTATTTATAGCATATTAAATCGCTGTAGTCTTAACTACTCAAAAACGCAATTATATTTCCCCTGGTGTCAATACTGTTTTTTTCTACCATCAATAACTAAGTGTTCCCAAATGGGTACAGCAACCAAGAATGGGTTAGAATACTGAAAACCAAACCAAATCAGATTGGCGAGCTTTGTTTTCAATACCTACCGGACAAATAAAATATGAGTACGTTCCGAAATTTTCTCTGTACTTTTCAAGAATAGCAGCCGAGGGAAATGTTCTGATGTTACGAAAATATTATGCAGTGTTTTTATACAATTCTGAACTTTAATGTGGGAAAACTGAATAAAAATGAGATGTAATTGCTGGTTTCATATCGTTCCAAGATTGAAATTGTTCCTTTAAATATACGGAATGTTATATAAAATGATCATCATCATCATCATCAGCCTATTGCAGTCCACTGCTGGGCATAGGCCTCTCCAGTTGTTCGCTACTTAGGGCAAACATCTGGAGGATATACCCATGATCGCCACGCTGGGCAGGCGGGTTGGCGATCGCAGGGCGTAGCTTCTCGCTCCGGTGACGCTGCTGCCCATCATCGGTCTGTGGTATTTAACTACGCCTTCAATTGTGATGGTTATGGCACCAGTCGGTTGCCAGCGCCTCGTTTGTTATTCGGCAGGATGCACCACGGGCAGGTGAGGTTGGCTTGGAGCGAAAAGATGATGGGTCACTCCCTTACATCCCACATTACATATGTAAAATGTAAAATGATAATAATAATGAATGTCTTTATGCAACCTAGCTCTAAAGTGTTATTCTATATTCTACGTGTTATTCTGATTTCCTATAAAGTTTCATTAAAATCCGTTCGGAATGGTGACATCCCGAGGGTAAATGTCCAACTGATAATTTTTTGACTTCATTCAATTAATTAATAGCCCTGTTCTGTCCACTGCTGATTGTAAGCCTCCTCTAATTCATGCCACCCTTCTCTATACCGAGCTTCCCCCACTTAGACAATGTTAGCAGTTCTTTTAATTAACGCCATCTGCCTAACTGCTTGCAGGCCGTCATCACGTTCCAAAACTTTTTGACATAACCTATTCTCATTTACAAGGAGAGTGGTCTTTAAGAGCCATACTCCGTCGTGATTACTTCCGCATAAGTATCTATCTATAGGAGAGTTAGGCTATGTGAAATAGTTAGCTTTACAGCCAAATCAAATAATTTCCTCACATTCACAGAATCTACAATTACAACACAAAAGTTTGCCTCGCGTACGAGAAAAAGTACAAACAAAAAGTAGCAACTGCTCTTCGTCATGACAGAAAAATGTAAATAGTTCTTAAAACTCCGTCTTTACGCCCCTATTTGCCCCGCATTCGTAAACGTGGAATTTTGTTTTTGTGAGATTTAAACTTTCTGCTCGAATAAAATGTTTAAATTCGTTCATATTCTCTTTTAATAGCAAAAATATTAATCAATCTGTCGATACAAGTTTGATCACTATAGCGGTAGAATATTTTGAAATTTTTGAAATGTAAGGCTCTATACAATCATCATCTTCATCATTTATCTATATGTCGGAGCGGCACTATTGGTGAACTATTCGGTGAATCGGTTTATGATTTGACGTTTGTGGACGAACGTCAAACCTATGTTACAGATCCGTTGAAGATGACATGGAAGATGACGTTACTGCGCGCGTACGCCGACGGACACTTTCGGTCGAACTGCCTAGCTTTTGGTGCTTTTATTTCAACGACTATGCGGTGCGTGAAGATGAAGTCTTTGCACCTGTCTCAACGGCATCCCTTTGACATAATTATATAACCAAAGACACTAGCTAGACAATTTACTTACATAGGTCTTCTTTTTTTTGTCCATGGCAGGCAGAGCATACCTCAAATAGGACCATAGCGAGTTGGATGCCGCTGTCGGTCACCTTGCAAAGGTCACCCATCGTATACGCAGTGGAACACAGCTGGCAGGTGAGCAAATGTGCCATGGTCTGCGTTGGTGCATCAGTCCCAGCCACCACGCAAATTTCCATGTAGCCCTCACTTTACTAGATTGGATCTACTCCGGCCGCATCTCTCTCTAGTCTGTAGTCAGAAATAATGAAAGAAGCATATTCATCATAATTAACTTAACAAACGATTCTTAAGAAATACCCGACAATATGCCATGAGATGTAATTGTAGACGCTTGAAAAAAATATCTCTACTGTTTGTTCAATAATTATCGTTTTCATAAAATAAATGTTCATTCTATACAATTAATAATTAAATTAGCGCTTAATCTACTACAATAACATTACCCGTATATAAAAGAAAATATCTGCCATCTAAAAATAGGTACTACTCTAATTTATTTTCAAATAAAATGTACGTAAGGTACGCTATATTTTGTTTCTTCCCAAGCAAAGTTCTTAGAAATTTGACAAAAGCTTTGTGTTGTATAGAAATTTGGCGTTTAGACGTGAAAGAGTTTGTTTGAGTGATATTAAAAAACTTTCCAAGACCCGGCAAAATGATAAATAGGTTGTAGATTTAACTAATAAGTATTATAAACGTAAAAGTTGGTATATTAAACCGATTTTGCTTAAGCATTATAGTAATGTAATTTTTATATCAAATTAACACATCTGGCTTTTTATTTACATGTAAAGTTTGCGTGAAAAAGCGCGGACTACAGTCAGTTTTTTTTTAATGAAATGGAATGAAAATACCTTTCACATAGACTTAAAATAAGTACTTATGAATCGTCAAGTTAAATGTAAGCCATAAGTATTGTAAAAATTTGAATATGAAAAGTAATGTAAAAAAAGAATATGCTACCGCCGTGTTCGGAAAGTAGATTTTTACCGGGAAGAACTGGTAAGAAACCGCTAGTTACTCTTTTCCAATCGCCAATTTTTAGATTATGTTTTTATATTACAATATGTAATGTAATTCCCTTTTTTCAGTGAACCTTCCAATTACTACAATAACTCTGTACAGCAGCTCGGCTGGGTGTATCATCGCCGACTTCGTGGCATCCAAGCCGCTACTGAGTAATTTCTTTACATACAAACTAAGTAACAAATTTTACCCCGACTCACGGTTGACAGGTGGTATCGACTCCTAGACTCCTAGACCAACGAAACAGTTTTGCCATTAAACAAATAAATACCTAATAAATAAATAACCCAAGATATGCCACGCTGGGCCATCGCCATCTAGCCCCAAACTAAGCCGAAGCTTGTACTAGACAACTGATAAACTTACTTAAATACTTTTTTTTGTAAATAAATACATGTTATACATACATAGAAAACACCTAGACCAATACAAATGGCCATGTTCATGAACACAAATGTTTGCACTATGCGGGAATCGAACCCACGACCCTTGGCTTAGAAGGCAGAGGTCACTACCAAATGAGACATCGAGCCAGTCGAGGTTTCCGGAGCGAAATATACGACTGTGTCTGTTATCTACGGCAGACTTTGGTCGGTACAAAGAAACTTTATTCTGTCAATGCAAGAAATCCGGGCAGCTATCTTGACCGGTTCTTTTGTCAGCCGCACCCCTGCCCACGGTCCTTTGAGGCAATCCACCCGTGAACAACTCCTGTAATAATAATATCATGTTCGTATCATTGGTGAAGATTTGTCCGGAAAATTGTTTCCTTTTATGAAAGCTGCGAGTGTGGTTTCGAATAATAGGATGTTATAATTTTGCTAGAATACCTATTTTATAGGTATTGGAAGAATATCTCGTTAATGACTGCTTTCAAAATAAGGAGGAGGTTCTCAATTCGACTGTTTTTTTTGTATGTTTGTTAGAATTGTGAACCAATTTGAAATATTTTTTTTTGTTCGAAAGGATGTACTTCCGAGTTGGATCTTATTGTCACTATATTGACGTCGGTTTTTTTGCTAAAAAATGCAGCAGATACACGTCACGTAGGTCTCTTTACTTTACTCATTCTTGGCTGCGGTATTCTATAAGAATATGGAGTTCCTTCCCCGGACGGGCGGCTCGAAGATTCACTACCTCTCTACCTCTTTTACCTTGATTTGTATGTACAGAAAGAAGTCCAAACAATGCAGACTATTGAACATCATGTTAACAGTGTGATGAAGATCGCATACATTAATACGGTTTGCATATGGGCTGTTAGTGTTCAATCCATTGCATGTTCTGTTACCTAAAGGAATAAATTACCATGGTATATTTGCTGCACTGCATGTAGTATATACATAATTTTTCATAGTTTCTATTTTATTGGCCTCTTTGATTTGTAATAAACAAACAAGCAAAGAGAAATATATATTTATTGTAATCTTTTATCATCTAGATAGGTATACAAATATCAATGATTTAAAAAACATAATATATTTGCTAATATGCGAGTTGGTTAGTAATGCGACGAGTTATAAAGCTTAAAAAGTTATCAAATAGTAGACTCCCTCAGGAATTGGCCGCTCTGTGGGCAAAATTCAATCTGCGTTTGAGAATGTTTCCGCTAGCTTCTTTCCGAAAGCATCTGTGAGTAGCATCCTACGCTTTTTTTATAGAATAAAAAAAGCTTTCTCTACTTTTTTTAATAGAACAACGCGTGCAGGTTTGAAAGGTCATGAAAATACTGTGCAGTCAATCAACACTCGTACTATGAAATACAGTAAATCTTATCTTATCTGCCGAACCATTGGGCTGTGGAACTCTCTTCCAGCACACTTACAAATGGATAGACAGACGGACAGACAGACAGACAGACAAAAATTTTACTGATCGCATTTTTGGCATCAGTATCGATCACTTATCACCACCTGATAGTTATTTTGTAAATATATTTCATGTACAGAATTGATCTCTCTACAGATTTATTATAAGTATAGATAAGTTAGTATCCAAATGAACAGGGAAGGGTAAACAAAGAAAAACCATTTGTAACAAATCGTCTTATATTTCAACAAAATCATGCCAGGTAAGACTAATTTACAATATATGTTAACAACGAAAGCGAACGACGAGCACATAAAGTGTTTCTAAATTATTGTATGTACACTGTATTATATACCCTGGAGATACAAGATAGAATGTGAACAGAATACATAATAGCTGTATTGTTTCATTAAGAACTGTGTTTATAGTTAATATCGTTTCTCCAATTAAGTGATGACGTAAGATGATATTATGTCTTAATAATTAGAGATCCTCTGTAGTAAAATGATTAGAAAGTAAAGAGCGGGCTATTCAAAGGTTACGGATTGGATATCCGGTCAATTTAGGACATTAACTTTTCAAAATTTTCTCTGATTTGGGTGTTCTGAGTCGCTCCCTGTCATTATGTTGGTACTGTTAGTACAATACAAAACCTTAGTTTGAGACCTGGTGAATTGTCTGGCGCATTATATCAAGTCATGTAACGCTGGACCACGAGACACAAACTAGAACAATGTGAGAGACCCTAGTTCAGAAAGTGATGTGATCAAAATGGCAACTGGAGAGGCGTTTAACCAGCAGTGGACTGCTATGGACTGATGATTAGGCGATGGTTGTAAAGGCAATTATACTATAATATATCTAATGATATATAGATATGACGCCGATGATCGGATAAAGTGGAAGAGATTGTAGTAGGGAAGTGTCCGGCCCTAGTCCGACGAAACGATAGGACGAAGATTATACAAAGTCATTCCAGCCTATTCTTTGTATCTCCAAAGTAAATATTCATAACTATGAAACATTGGCAACTTAAAATAACAAATTCCATCATAAAATGTATCTTGAAAGAAACCAGACTGTAATTAAGGTGGATATTCTAAGAATACAGTATTCTCTTTAGCTAACTCAAGGTTGATAGGATAAAACAATTTTAGCTTACTTTCTTTTTGAAAACTAAAAAATTAATCATTTGTGAAGTTTGTATCAAATGAATAAGTAGGTACGTAGATCGTCTATTTTTAAAAACAAGTATATTTAATCATTTTCAAATTTTCTTTGTTAAATTATGATTGGATGTTTAGTCACTTTATACATACAACAAGTAGGTAAGTTGAAATCATTGAAATTGAGGTTTCAAATAATCGTTCACACGCTCTCAATGATATGCTTTGATTTATTATTATTGCACTACTGAAAGTTGTCATTAGCTAATTACAGTGGTAGTGTTAGACATCAAATGCCTTTATCTAATACAAAAGCGATTATCGAGGCTTAGGCAAATCATTTGACACTTCAATGAAAAGGAATTACAATAAAGTCCTTGACACGATCTCCAATTTATCTTAAAATTTCAACATTTTGCTTAGATGTAAACGCTATGTAATTTGTTATTACTTTTGCCACGACGTAAAAATAGGAAGCCATATAATAAAAATTAATAGACCAAATTCAGTTATGATTACAATTGAATTTACATTTATGTTAACTAGTATTTTACAGAAACAAAATTATATCACCTAATTTGTAATTATTATATCATGTATTTACAATTGAAATATTATCGTCTAAGAAGGCGTTTCTAAACGTTATGTACAAGTCACAAAAGTGAAAAATTATATACGATTTCAACTAAAAAACCAGCGTTTTCTTTGCGAAAATATAAATTCTATACATCTTTGTAACAATTACTTTTTATCAGGATTTAAATGAGCGAAACAATTTAAATATCCTTACACAATTACTAGCTTTAACTATACTATTACAGATATGTATCGAAGACTTAATAATTTTATTAAAAAAATTAATATACCTAATATTAATTTCGTCTACCTATTATAAAACAGAAAACCCTTTTTAGAAAAAGAAAACTACAACATCTAAATTATAACAGGCTTAGAAAAACCAAAATTGTACTTAGTTTCTTTTGAACATGTAATCTTTTGATAAGAAATTTTTTCATAAAGAGAGTAACAAGTAATATTTTTTCGTCTATAAAAGTAAAAATTACGATTCTCTAAAAGTGTATTACAACGAAGCCCATTAGAAACAATGTTTCGAATTCATGTTACCCAAGAGAATATTCGCTTTGACATTCAAATATAAAACGTTCTTTGCTCTCACTTTTAAATCAGCCTGTATTTCTCTTCATTGCGTACCAAATAAAATGGAATAGTAGAAAATCTGCAGTCCACGTCTGAATTAACACGTGGTCGTTTGCTTCTAAATCACGTTTAGTTAATAAAATATAGGAGATAATTTATCACGTTTCTAATTGTATTAGGGAACTGAGGAATAAGGCAAGAGAAAGTGTTAACATTATTACGTGTAGCGTGGATGCCTGCGCCGCGCTCCTCACTGAAACAAATATCTTCTGTTAGTCAACTGAATGTGACGTGATACCTTACAACTGAAGTAAAATGATGGACGATGGTTACTTAATGCCTAACGAAGAACAATGACCACTGCAATTTTTATCAGTTATTCCCATCGTGGGTGTTGCAAAATACGACTAAGGGAACATCAGGAAACGGGCAGTAGCGTTCACCTGGGTACAGATAATACATACTGCTCACCAACCCCTTTGTCAAGTGTGATGGCTAAGGTGAATTCCCTCAAATGGTAAATTTATTTCTATCTGTGGACGTCTTAATACTGTTGATGTTATACGAGTACGAGTACATCAGACAACAACACATTTTTTTTACAATCACACGACATTATTTTTTTTGCTGGGTTTTTGCTGGGTAAGCGCTCTCCATTGTAGACTGTGATCGCTTATACCATCAGGTGACTTGCAGTCAAGCGCAAACCCACATTGAAATAAAAAAAAATACATTACAAATTCAGGTAATAACATTTGGTTGGACCTTGGTTGGAAATAGATGTATTATTAAGGCTTTATAATGAAAAAAAAAGCAACACATATTATCTTAGAGATAAAATTTAGTAAACGAGCCCCTTGATTTATTGAATGAAGGTATCGGTATCGCAATCCAGTAAAGCCCCAAATTCCATAATTCGCATTACAATCACACAAGATAAGGAACACAATGAATGTTATCATAAAACAAGGTTCGACCCCAACATAAACAAAACGTGATTGTCAAACCCGCGCATTTGTACAACTCACAATTCGTCGACTTTGTTTATGTTCGGTTGCGAATCGCATTTTTTGCTAAAACAATGTTTATTCGCGTTCGGAGCGACCGTTTTTTGTTAGAAGTTTCGTGAATTGGAGTTGCAACCTTTTGCTCTGCCGGAGACTGTTGGCAACTCTGGAAAAATTGTGTTGCGTTGTGAATCTCGCTCCGGGCACCGTTCAATGGCGAAAGTTAATGCTACAGGTGAATTGTAGAATATACGCAGCTAGACGATCGTGTTCTACTTTCGCGTGTGTCATCGGGTTCCTGTTGTTCACTATATCCTACATTGTAAAGTTCTGATATGCCGCTGTCTATGGCATTAATGGATTTTCCGGTATTAGAACTAATGCCACATACATATTTATTAAGGAATGAGATACTTCATGCAGTAGGTACTCTGATTTGTCTACTCTAGATCAAAAGGTTATGTTTGTATTGAAATAAATTTATTTAAATATCAATAATTAGTAAACTATATTTAAAAAGTTATAAAAAACAATGCACAGTGCATATTTCGTTCTAGCTATGGTTTTCTATTGCACCTACTTTGTACCCCATCAATGACCATGAGTATAATATGCATATTTCAGAATCAGCATTATGCAGACACAAGCTAAAATTCTTTTTATAAATTGATCTGACTGGGTTATCAAAAATCTAGAAACTCTATTACACAATATATCAGCATCATAGTCTAGACCTTAAAAAAGCTTTTATGCAACAAGATCATCGGCAACCTTATCCAGGTATTCACGAATGAAGATTGCCATAAAATCTATTCTTATCTCACGCAAATCTGCATTAACTTACAAAGCTCAACTCTAAGGCCAAATTGAAACACTGCACGTTAAGTTCACTAAATTACGGAAGCACGTATCACACGTCCGATGCCGCTATTCAGTACATACTACGGTAGCAAAGATAAGTTCCTCATAACTAACTGGTTAGGTAACTATTCTCAAAGTTAATGGTCTAAGATATCTCCATCGACATCCGTTTGTAATATTGTTATGATAGCGAACACTTGGAATCGAGCTATTAAATTATTCTATAGGTGAGATAGAACTCCCGGTTTAGATCGGAATATGCTTTAATATCTGCATTGGAAACGGAATATCTATATTCGATAATGTTTGACATGGCGTGAAGTGACGGGATGTGGGCTGTTTTGTACCTACTAGAAATGATGAACATATTTTACACATTACATTATGTACCTAAAAATACCGTAAAGCGATTATATGAATCTTTATCTGATACCAAATATAATTCATACAGTTTAGTGAAACAAATCTTAAATTCCGCTCAATATTGTGTATAAAAAGTCCCTTTGTTCCCCCACATGTACTACCAATATTGGTTTCTCTTCTTATTTATTAGTAGCGTTTAATTTAAACTTAAAATATTTAAAATTTAAAAATATTGATACGAAAATTGGTAGAATATTTAACTTGAATTCCAAGATCGTTAATATCTTAGTTTTCATAAAAGTTGATAAAAGCGTGTTAATGAACTCTAGTTAGGTATTCATAAACTTTGTTTCAGATAAATATTTCAAATCGTCTTCTTCCGTGAAAGTCTTTTCCTTCAGATTAAAATGAGAAAACCTTAGACATAATTAACAATTTACATTTTTACTATTCCTTGAGTTCACTGTTGCTTTAAACATATAATCAGGTGGCTGTTAAGTACTAGTCTAATGGAATTCGGTATGAGACCAAGATTGGAAATTGGTATCCGTAGCCAATTTATACGTTTCTTCCTATTATTTGAAGCATGAAGAAGCATTTCAGGAGCTGATTTAGCATGTATACAATATTATTGAGTTTTTCAATATGTTATCTCTATTGAGTTGCTTTAGCCTAATGACCTGAAACATAGGCATTTAATTGCCAATGGCAGTCACATAAAAGTCATACATATACCTTTTGTTATCTACGTGTAAAGGAGCAACCTATCATCTTTTCGCTTCAAGCCCCCGGCCGGCCGGACAGGCTCGCCGTGCAGCCTGTTTAATAACAAACGAGGTTCTGGCCAGCGACTGGTCAACTGGTGGCGGTATAACCATCATGACTAAAGGTATTCTAAGCACAACAGGCCGATGACGGGCGGAAGCATCACTGGAGCGAACAGCTACGCCCTGAGATCGCCTACCCGCCAGCCCAGCGTGGCGATTATGAGTAAAGCCTCCAGATGTTTGCCCAAAGTTTCAAAAATATCTGGAGACGTCCAGCAGTGGACTGTAATAGGCTGACGATGTTGGTTACTTACCAAGCAGCATAGCCTCCTTGCTATCAGCTAGCTGGCTGTTCCCCACTACCGCCTCGCTGCCCTCCCTCCACGCGGGCGCCACCCTGGCCGTACACCGCACCTGCATCGTACGCCCTACGGGCACCCGGAGCCCTAAAGCTGTCGACAGCAGCCCGTGAGCGTGTTGCGTAGGTGGATACTCCACTAGAAGCTCTGGATCTGTCACCTAGGACAAATTATAAAAGGTGAGAATAGAAAATGTACATATAAAGTTATCTTGTGGATGTAACAACATGTCGATTTTCGTAGAAAAATCAGTTTTGTGAAAGGAATGTCGTATTTGCTTTAAACGACTATCGTCCATTTTTAGCCAACTTTGTTTTTGTTTCTAGTAGCACGACATATTATTGGTTATTGTACACCTTCCCTACGCCTGATGGAAAGCGAAAGAGAGTCCCAAGTCGCTTTCACTAGTTATTGTATATTTTTGCCTTTTTATGGTAAACTAGCTAACCTGGCGTACTTAGTATCGAATACAAAAAAAAACTAAGAATCATCCAATTTGGTGTAGTGGTTCGAAAGTTATGAGCGCACATACATTTCCCAGAATATTTTTTCCCACGAAAACATTTTGATGTATAATTCATATAAAATCTGTAAAATGTTTTCAAAAACCTAGAACATACATGCAAAGTTCTCCCTCTGCCAACATCATTATAAGTGAATTTATAAAAAATACGTTCTAAAAGAAACCTCTATTCAAAATTTGAGACTTGTCCGAATTTGAGGTCAAAAATTTCAAGATTGTGAGTGAGTTACCTGCGTATCTGTATTCACAATATATTTACGAGTACTAGCATCAACCATAATCTCTCATTTAATCAATCCCAGCCTGTTATATTACTGACTAAATTACTTAGCGCACAATATAAGCCATAGTTTAATTAGCGTAAGAACTTCGCCAATGTAGTTCAGACTGCCATTACTAATTCTAGGAGTTTAGGTGAAGCTTTTGGCTAGCTTTGCGGTCTCGTATACGTTGCCTACATATTAAACTATATCATACAGTGTAATTAAATCGGAGAGGTAATGTACTGTAACCAATATTATCTAGGGTATCAATTATAATTTGGAAACACCATGCGTTAAGTTAGTGATCTGTTTACGAACATTCGTTATTGAACTTTAGTTATTTTAAATACGCATTCTTTTTACTGTAGTCGCATGACTGTAGCCATTGAAAATCAGGAATTGAAATTCCTTTTCACGTACTCGATAAATATTTGTTTGTCGAAAACTGCACTGGAAAGATAAAAATACAAAAGATTCAATATCAAATTGCCGTTTACAAAGCTGTGTATTTTATACTCTGTTAAGCTTTCACTACATAGGGTGCAAAAGAGGAGCCTCCCTGAGGCGCACAGACCCGGCCACTGCTAGACCGGGTCTAACGCAGGGTTTAGGCTGGCGAATTCTGTTTTTTTTTCATCACACAACATCACATACATTGCTCCGATCCCAAATGTTTGTCGCGAATGGGAATTGAACCCACGAATCTTGGATCAGAAGGCAAGGGTCACTACCAATTGAGCCACCGAGCCAGTCATTACGGTGGTATATTCCCCTCAACAGTCACAAACATCACTATGGAACATTACGACTTACATTAAGTGATGTATTATTTTATCATTTTTAATACAAACATTTTTCATGTATTTTCACTCCATTTTAAAAGATATACCACAAGATATAACAAGTTATTTTTTTAATTAGGTATAACGAGAAATATACTCCATGAATTTGTTACTCTCAATTAACATAATTTTAAAACCAACACGAGATTGTCTAGTTAAAAATAGTAACAAGAAAGTTATGTAATTTCAATGAAGCAAATACAGCATTTTCAACGCATAAACATTTATCACAATACAAAGCTTTCTCGTCGTAAAAACGATTTAAAACTCTTTAGTAGCTTTAAAGCAGTTCTGGTTCAAAGAGCAGTATACAAACTTAGTAATCCAGTTTTAATGATGATCTAATAATAGTGCACCATAGGCACAATACAGATAGATATTGCGCCCACAAAAGCCTTTGTAAGTTTTCTACAACTCTTATTAAGTCCTTGCTTTGTCCGGGATTCCCAAGATGTTGTCTTATTACAAATGTTCAACGTAATAAAGTCTTGTTATACTTGGAAATCAAGACTCGTTGCAATAAGTAACTGTTTGTATTACATTTGCTAAATTATGAAAATGTAATAAGACGAAGAACTCAAGGACAGTTAATTTATCAATCGTGTTCATTTGTAATGGAGAAACATGTAACGAATTCTTAAAACACATCCTTATAACCAAATTTGTGACAATGTAATAAGCAACATACATACATCAGTAACAAGGTTTATTGGGTGCTTTTAACCCTGAAAGGCATACAGGTTAACTTAGTTATATTTGAACCAATTCTGCCAAAGAAAATTGTAATCTAATCACCTTTCAGGTTAGTGAGAATAATAACCTGAGTCTGATGTCTCTAGGCTCTCAATTTAGAACACTTTGGTAAGAGAGGTAGGGCATAGCGAATCTTCGCTCGAATTGAGCCGCCCGTCCGGGGAAGGACCTCCACCCTATAGAATACCGCAGTCAAATGACCTCTGAGTCGTGTTTCTGCCGGTGAGTAGGGTTTCCGGAGCTCGTGGGGGGTTGGGGTTGGGCCGGCATGGCGGTGGCAACTGACAGGTAACTGACCAGTTACTTGCCCGTTGTCACAGCGACTTGGGCTTCTCTTTCGCTTTCCATCAGGCGTAGGGAAGCCATAATGTCGAGCCACTATAAAAAAAAAGAACGGAATCTATTCTCCTCTCCCAACTGGAAGCCCAATTAACGCCCAATTAAAGCCCAATTATGCCCTATTTGTCTGCAACGCATCTATCTTAAATACATATAATATAATTTATAGGTGACTGACTGATTAACTGGGATGTAAGGGAGCGGCCTATCATCTTTTCGCTCCAAGCCAACCTCACCTGCCCGTGGTGCATCCTGCCGAATAACAAACGATGCGCTGGCAACCGACTGGTGGCGGTATAACCATCACAGTTGAAGGCGTAGCTAAATACTAAAGACCGGTGATGGGCAGCAGCGTCACCAGAGCAAAAAGCTACGCCCTGCGATCGCCAACCCGCCTGCCCAGCGTGGCGATTATGGGTATATCCTCCAGATGTTTGCTCTAAGTGGCGAACAACTGGAGAGGCCTATGTCCAGCAGTGGACTGTAATAGGCTGATGATGATGATGATGACTGACTAACTGACTGACTGGCTGACATAGTGATCTAACAACGCACAGCCCAAACCTGGCATCTGACATGCAGGTAGATGTTATGACGTAGGCATCCGCTAAGAAAGAATCAATTCAACCCTCAAGGTGATGAAACTCTATTCCACGCGGACTAAGTCTCGGGCACAGCTAGTTCTGTCATATAATGCGTAAATGGGACGGCACACGAGTTTTAATAAGTATTAAATAAAATACATAAATAAATGAGAAAATAAAGAGTTAAATCATTTTCATAAAACACACCATAGTCTTCTAAGACACATTGTCGCATCTATCTACGAAGGTTAAATAAATTTCTTGGCAACTTAATCACAGAGAAGTATGTTCATAAAATGTAAATTAGACATTTACAACTTTCATTACAAGTTTGATGTCTTACAAAGGTTGCCCTTTATACAACGGAGACGCAATATTAAAGCGTTTGCAATCTGCTTCTTTTGTTGTAATTAGTAAGGGCTTCTTTTTACTATCGTTACCTTGTCTTCCGTATCTCTTATCGTTTGTTGTTCTTCGTCTTTTTCTTTTTTATTACATGGTACTTTACATTTCCTTAAAAAAAAAAACATTTTTCAGCTTTTTCGAAGATTCATCGTCAGCCTATTGCAGTCCACTGCTGGATATAGGCCTCTCCAGTTGTTTGCCACTTTCAGAAAACACTTGGAGGCTCTACCCATAGGCCGTAACATAATCGCCACGCTGGGCAAGCGGGTTGGCGACGCAGGGCGTAGTTCCCTGTGCCGGTGACACTGCTGCCCGTCATTGATTTTTAACCGACTTCGAAAAAAGGAGGAGGTTCTCAATTCGTCTGTATGTATAATATTTTTTTTTAAAGACTCATTAACTCTAAATTGTCTCATGTTCTACATTAATTCCCGTGATAGTTATTTAGCTCTCTTATATTTTTGGCATGGTACACATAATGTGTCCCCGTAGTCGTCAAAGGGTTAAACCTAAACTTATACAGACATAAGTACTTTATCGTCGGATTAGAAAGTCTAGACCAGGTTTCCCAGAAAAAGTAAATATATAACTCATACTAAACGTATTCGCTATAATGTTATTGTTATAGAAATGGTGAAATAATTTTAACGACATTGTTTATCGTTTAAGTTTTAACTGCAGTATCCATCCACAATTTCTACATAGAAAAGCTTTTAGAATTTAAGCTTAACTTTAATAGGGTACATCTGAGTAGTTTAAAGTTACAAAGCAAATTTTTAGACATAAAAACGTGTAAAATTTTATTTACAAAAGTTGTTTCGATGCGTCCAGACACATTCTTCGTATTACTAAAGGCGACGTAAGGGCATTCTGCTCAAAATCGCCCAGCAAGTTAGGTAAAGAGCTACACTCGACGTAAGCCTAAGAGACAGGATTCGAAACGATATAATCCGCCTTAAAACCAGTGTCGACGAGAGAGGTACAAAAGTTGGCAAGCTGAAGTGGCGATGACTGGGCCACATCTGTCGAACAACCGATAACCGTTGGATTAAATGTGTTCTGGAGTGGCGATGTACGACATGTGACGATGACAACCTCGGTAGCTTGGTTAAGCGTTTGCTTAAGGAGTGTAAAGACGAACGTTTTGGGTTTATTTTCTGGATCAGTTTTATTTATGATCAACCTGTACAAAGGATTTTTCGATTGACGGGTAAAGTTTAAAGACTGATTAAAGGCTTAAGGACTGATGGCAAAGTCACGATATATTTGCTAAGAGATAACACTAAGTGACGACTTGTTAAGAGAGATAGAGCATAACGCATCTTCGCTTGAAATGAGCTGCCTGTCCGGGCAAGGACCTCCACTTTATAGAATACTGCAGCCAAATGGCCTCCGGGTCGTGTTTCTGAATGCCGGTGAGTAAGGTTTCCGGAGCTCTCGGGGGTTAGGGTTTGGCCGGCATGGCGGTGGCAACAGACAGGTGACTGACCGGTTATAATGCCCATTGCCACAGCGACTTAGGCTTCTCTTTCGCTTTCTATCAGGCATATACAGGCTACTATAAAAAAAGGCCATTTTACCAGCTTGTTAAATCTACTATATCAAATTTTAAGTAAATTTTATGCAATAAAGAGTATCTCCTCTTGTGACCCCACTGTCAGATTTCAAGGAATGTTCTGTGCAGAAGAGGCTTTCTAAGGAGTCTTCTTACTAAGGAATATCTAACTCTCTAGAATACTATATTCTAAGGAGTCTTTATCTATCTCTCTAGAATACTAATACTAACCTTTTCTCCATCTATATCCCAACTGAGCACGGCAGCGGGGTACGATCGGCCTGAAGTGCAGTTCAGGAACATGGAGTCTCCTCGTCTGTTCTCTTGCTCGTTGCCAGTTATCCTTGGCCCTTCTCTTGGCAGATCTAAACAAATATAAATCAATTAGAAAAATAACAGAGAAGCATATTTATTTAGCTAACCAATTATCCTTTTTTCCCAGTACGAGTATTGAGAGTTCTTTCCGCATTAAACTTTTATATATATTGTTTAATTCGCTAAAGCTTAGCCCATGGTTGACTGAGGCTGAAGATTTTATGTCTCAGAGAATAAAGAGTCTGGCAAGGAGTTCTATATACGAGTAATATCTTGGTCTTTCGTAAGTAAGTAAAGGCAAAACGCACCGTGCGAGACCTTCAGACTTGCACCATTGACGCAATTTTTACTGCTTTTACTTAATAAGAAATACATTTCAGTAGCATAACTATACAATTATAATGTAAAGTATCTAGGTATGTCATACAATTGTGTAGCAAAAATAACACTAGAACTTTAACATTAAATAAGCCGCTATGATAACTTAAAAAGAGAGATCTTAAGTCTGTAACAATGCAGAATTGCAAAAGAATGTTACTTTTCTAAAACCTTTACCTTACCAGCGCCATCTACCAAGATCAATAAAGGTGTACCGATTCTATCTTGATAAAGCCCTACAAAATTCCTTTCGAAGGGAGTTTCCAATAAGATGCAACGACAAAATCTCATAGAGCTGAAATGTTTCCTTATTAAAGACATTATCTACAGCGGCCCGTGGCGGCACATTAGAATTCAGTCAAGAACAAAGATTGCCCTGCGACCCGATAGCATTACCTTGATAAGGGATAAAGGATCTCCGAATATATTGGATGGTTGGGACGCCCAGTATTTTTGAGGGCAAATAGACAAAAATGGCGTTTCATTTTCTGGGGATTTAAAGTGTTCATGAATTCTGTACTTTACGATTGCAGCTCACCGACTTGTGAAATGTAATAAAAGGTTTAGTCACCTAATTTTGGATTCGAGTATATTAAGGAATGCTGTAAACAATTATTTCATTTAAGGAATTCAACACAAACTTATAAGAACAAATCTATGATAATTTGATTCTTGTGTAAAAGGTTTAACAATGTATTATCAAATCCGATGCATTAATAAAACCTATAAGTAGATTCTAATTTAGAACAATAGACGTCAAATGCATTATCAAGCTCATCATGATATTGGATTTCCATTCACAACAACATTCTATTGTTCAATGTTTGTTGTAATAATTTACTCGTATTTTACTTAGTTTTAATAATGTGAAGGACATTGTTAAATTATGCAATCTCCAAATGGAACTAAATTAGGAACAAAAACAGTGGAATAGGGCGAGTAATCTTTATCTTGTCCATGCTTTAATTTCTATTTGATAGTCCGTCCGTTCTATTTGATATCCGTATTTTTTTTTAAATTTAATTCTAAGAAAGCATTAAAATTTGACCACAATCACACCTGATATTAAGTGATGATAAGGTCGAGGATGGAGCATGCTTACTTAGATAGAGCCTATTCACTCTAGCCTTAAGCACCTCCAAGTTGTAACACTCAGGTAAGACGTCATAAAAAATATCGAATATTTTATATATAGACAAAAAATATTTGTTGAATTTAGTCGATTCAACGTTAAATATCGAGTGTTATTCGAACTTCAATAATATGTTTTTGAGAAAAACACTAAGTTCAAAGTTTCCATAACAAAATAACAAATGGACAAACTATAACGGACGAGTAAGTAATAATAAGATTCCTCTATACGGATCAAAACAACTAGCCTAGTAGGTATGCACGATTGTGGCTACTCGTAATATTAAAATGTCCAGCCATGCAAATGATATTACAGTGTACAATAAAAGGGTATTGTAATCTGTAGAAACGTGGAGTATATTCAGATATTTTAATGTTCATACTAACAGTTATACATGAAAATTGCGAAGACTGCATTATTATCATAATAGCATCGTGCTTTTGCTCAAATACAATTTGCGTAATCTAAAGTAAAACATATTTCCTATCTCTTTAACATGTGTAATTTAGCTATCTATAAGTACATTATGAGCATTTAAACCATTTAATCATTTAGCTATAATAAATCCTAATGTAATAATTTAACATATCAATATTAAACTGATTTTTAAATCGCCAGATTATAAAGCTTATCAAATTGTAAGGTAGTTAAGACAGGGTGTTATTTAGTACTAGCTGTGCCGGCTGCGTCGCACGCGTGGATATCGGGTTAAAAAATAACAGACTTCCATAAAATGGTGCCTAAATTTTAAGTTAGACCACTAGCTGTACATTGGTGAAAACCGCATTTAATGCCATTCATTAGTTTTCGCGTGATGCGCGATAAAACATGCAGATAAAAAATTCTCCCGTTTCCCACACACTTCCCGTCACTGCCCTGCTCCTATTGATTGTAGCGTAATGAATAGTATAGATATGAATTGAAAAATCGCACCTTAGTAATATGTAGGTACTCTTGTATTACTGTGCAATTAAGTTTGTATATCTATCTATCTAACCCTGAAGCCCAATTTAACTTCAATGTGAAAGTGAGACCAGTGTTTCCGATGTTATTCCATTAGACTATTTTATTTGAAAAGAAAAAAAAACTATTTCTAGCACAAAGGTCCACGTTTGCAATGAAAACATTTGTGATAGCAAAACAACAGCGCTCTGACTTATTTTTAACTGGAACACAACATTGTGGTTTATTTAAGCGGTATTTTCGTTTGGTTTTTAAGCTTTTAGTTGGATATCAAAATTCCAAGCAAACATTTAAGTAGGACTACTGGGAGTCCCCATGCTGTGCGTGTGGTTTCTGGATTTAGAATAGGACCAACCCATCTCATCCCATTGGTGTCGTAAAAGACTACTTAGGGAAGATCAGAAAATGTGCTGCAGCGTTTACCTACAAATAAAACCTACTGCGATCACTAACCTGCCTCCCAAACGTAGTGACTAAGGCTCTAAGGCGCTTAATCCTTCCAAATAACAGACAGTTTGCAGGCTGATGATGATAATGACTACAAGGCTCTTTGTATACCAGCCTATAGCAGTCTACTGCTGAGCATATGCCTCTCAAATCATTCGCTACACTACTTTGATCGACCCTGACTTCTCGAGAACTTGCGAGCTGTCTAAACTACATTTACCGAGAAGTGGCATCCACTGTACTGCTCGTTTACCCCAACGGTTGTCAATGCTGCGGCTGATGTAGCCAGCACACTGACATTTTGCTTGCTAGTTCGGTGAGCTATGTCGATAACCTGTTCTTGTCATTTTGGATCCGATCCCGCAGTTACTATCTTCATTTTGATACCTGTACGAACTCAACCCCTATACCTATGCATTTTGAGCTCATATTACCAACACAGACACTAAAAACAAAAAAATACTTACATATAACTTCCATCCTGCCTTCCCCGGCTGCAGACTCGAAGCTGGGCGCCTCCGCTGACACCTCGCACCGGTACAGCCCCGATGACTTCAGCATTACAGGGTGCAGCACCACTTTCCTGTCGTCTGACCTTTGTAGCTAAAGAGAAAAGTTCTTTTGAAAAACGGGTCAAGAAAGTTCGTTTATAACTGGACAGTTCTTTAGTAAAGACTTGGGCAAAAGAGTTCGATTGCAATTGAACAAGAAAGTTATTTGTAACAAATACAAATGTCACCACATAGCCAGTTTGCCAGGTATTTCTCAGAGAAACGCGTTTATATTTTAGTTGATTGTTATATGCCTATATTTTAAATGACCAGTGTAGATAGTATACCTTACAACAATCGTATGAAGAACGGAGCAGTGCGAACAATGGTGGATATAAATTGACATTACTGCTACTGTCATGAAAAGAGGAAAAGCCTGCCATTACCGTACCTACAATAAAAAATGCTGATGTATGACTTTACGAAATACTTCAATAATGTAATTACGGCCAATTCCATAATGACCTTTTTATTGAATGATGAAGTACTTTTACGCGATAGTAAGTGTATAATTATAACCTCATTTCGTGAATTGGAACAAAATTACTACTTTTATCTCGGAAACAAGGAAAGTTTCCGAGAAAGTTACGATAAAGGCTTTCTGCCACAAACCAGATACCACATAAGCCGTAAATGTGGGCCAGTAATAAATAGAATTTACTTACTACGAGAGTACAAGAAACAAATCCCTAACCAGGATATGTTAGAAATGAGGAATTTATTTGTTTTATTTTAACACCATTTTCATGGTGTGTGCAAAAGTGCTAGTTACTGTAGGAGACGTGAGAGGTAGCGATTGACAAAGCCCATACGAGATTTTAAGGAGAGATAATTTCAAGGTAAACGTAAACAGTGTAAACGAAAGATACATAAAATCATTTCAAATAATTTATTCATCTGGTTAATTTGATAATGTTTAATGTAGGAGAAATATTATTAAATAAAAAAGGAGTATTACGGACTTGGACAGAATAATAATAATATGTAGTATAATTAATTAAAAAGTATATTTTACTATTTATTTTGGTAAACACAAAAACTCTTCACTGACAATACATCTGTAGTAACTAATGTGAAAATTGTTACAAATAACAGTACAGCTATGTGCTCAACAAAAGGATTCGCCAACCACCCGATTTTATGACCCGTAAAATTGTGTATCATATCATACCTAATTACTAATAGCATCGCATTAATTGAATTTCACGTGTCCCGCGTAAATATTTCCACGTTTTGTCGATGCCATGATACGATTATAAATTACTGTAATTTGAAATCTGCGGTAAAGTATAAGATGGCCCATAAACTTTGAACACTTGATAACGACCACGTGGACAGCCCCCAGGACATTTTTTCTGTATAATAACAAATCCAAAAGTGAGGTTACTCACTTTTTCTCACTAGACAGTCTCAATCATAAACCACCAACGAATTGTTCCATTAAAACGGATTTCTGCAATTTGCAGAAACCTTTCAAAAGTTTCTGATATCATTCCACAAAAGAACTCCATAGATCTAAATATATAAAACTCAAAGGTGACTGACTGACTGACTGACTGACTGACTGACATAGTGATCTATCAACGCACAGCCCAAACTACTGGACCGATTGGGCTGAAATTTGGCATACAGGTAGATGTAATGACGTAGGCGTCCGCTAAGAAAGGATTTTGATCAATTCCACCCCCAACGGGATAAAATAGGGGATGAAAGTTAGTATAAAACTTTGTCAATTTTAAGCCGATTAGGCTAAGACTTTGCATGTGTAAAGCTACTATGACGTAGGTATCCGCTAAAAAAGAGTTTTAAATATTTCAACCCCCGAGGGGATAAAATAGGTGATTAAAGTTATAAAACTTTGTCAATTTTAAGCCGATTGGGCTAAGACTTGGCACGTATAAAGCTACGACGTGCTATGACGTTTAAGCATCCGCTTAAAAGAATTTTGATCATTTCGAGCCCCAGGGGGATAAAATAGGGGATGAAAGTTTGTATGAAACTTTGTCAATTTTAAACCGTTCGGGCTGAGACTTTGCATTCACAAAGCTATACCATGACGTGGTAGATATTGCCAAGAAAGGGTATTGATAAAATCCACTCCGAAAGGGATAAAATTTCAAAATTTTAAATCGACCCTTTATGTGATAAAATAGGAAAAGAAAGGCCGAGAAATAAATTAGCCCAAAACTACTAATTCCTCTCAATAAATGGCGTTACCGGTCAAATTAAATCTTAATATATAAAAGGAGAAAAGACACTCACTATTTATCGTAAAAATATACTATGAACAGTGAAAACAAAATGAAAATTGGCTGAAAAATGGGCGAGATAGAGTCGTTGAAAATTAATATATTCATCTCTCTCACGAAAACAGATTTTTCTATGGAGTTTGTATGGCGCGCACGGTACGTGACGTCATCCGCCACGTCGGATCTCTCTGTCTAAGCAATAATTTTTACGCTTTATAACACGCTTAATAGAAAAGATAGTTTAAAAATTCTACGATCTACGAAAAGATAAAAGATGAGATCTTTGATCTTTTAAATTCATAAAAAAGTCATCCATATTAGCGTTAAATCTTGAAATTAGGCATGCAGGTACCTTAGTGATTTTCAGTTGCAACAGGATATTGCAAACTTCCCACGAGATCAGGAGTTAGCGGGAAAACCTTTTGTATGCAAAATCTAAATCGCGTTAAGATAGATGATTGAAATTTGGCATGCAAGGTACCTTAATGAACGTAAAGATTACCTACTTGCAACGCGATATTGCAAAATTCCAACGGGACCGGGAGTTATTGGGAAAAAACTTTTGAATGTAAAAATCTAAACACGCGGACGAAGTCGCGGGCAAAAGCTAGTCCCTAATAAATGAAATCAATTTCAAACATCAACGTTACTTTGTCGAGCACATTCTCGGTATAGTTCAGATGTTCGTAGTATCGAAGAGACCTAGTACTCGCATGAATTGTCTGTCTGGCTTTCCGCTCATTTTCAATCCCCGATCTTTTGTCAGTATTTCTCGAACGACATCCTCTATTGTGTTCAGAATAGATAACTGAGCTACACGACCTCTTTTCGAAAATGAAATTTCAAGAAAATCTTTTGAATTATACCTTAATGCTGTACTGTTATCAGATCGCATGCTCACGGACTATTCATAGACTCTCAATATTTGAAAACGTTGTTTATCGTCCTCATTTTTTCTTGGCCTGTTTTATTTGCGAGACAATTTATGGAACGTTTCATTTTTTTTTCGAATCGCGGATTATCATAATAGCAAAGTTATGCAATATTCTGCCCTCGTTGTCAAGTGAATGACTCTGAATATAGAAAGCATTGGACGTAATTAACTTTATGTCTGAAGTTGAACAAGCTTTTCTTGATCATGATAAGAATAATTTATTCGACTACTAGCTGTGGCCGAGCTTTTAATATCATAATATAACAGGACAATATACATTTTATAAAGTTTTCATATTAGACATTTCTTAGCTTTAGTGGCAGTAGCCACTTAGCAAAGTGGCTTCACAATGGCTTCGTCTGATGGACGTGCCAAAGTGAAGCCCAAGTTGTTGCAGCAGCGGACAAGTTACTAGCCACCACCACGCTGCCCTATAAAATAGCTCTGACTATATACCGATTGATCCCGAAACGTGACTGAAGTCATTTCGGGGATGTTTCGCCGGAAACAAGATGGGTAAACCCTACCACCGGTTGAGAAAAACTTATAAATGTGATGATAATATTGTAAACACTATGTTGAAAAGAGCAACTACACGAGTTTCTTGCCGGTGTCTTCTCGGTAGAAAGCTGCTTTCCGAACTGGTGGTAGCTTCGACGATTTGTAAGTGTTTTTTTAAAAACCTATACAAATAAAGATTATTTTGTCTTTCAAGTATTTTTTCTTTTTTCATTTAAACAAAATAACAAAAATACAAGGCATCAAAATTTAGAAGTTTGACGTCACTCGTTTGACGTCGATAAAAAGCTCTTTGACCTCACGCGTAATTTTAACGGGCTATATCTTGTCAATTTTGGTATAACTTACAAATTTATGAAAAATACGTGTCTTTTATTTTTAAACAATCTAAAAGACGGATTAATTATACATTTATACGGCAACAAGCCTGATTGGTTTGTCGATCACTTACAATATAATGACGGTTTGCAGAAAAAAAATGTCTATCTATAATTTCAAGAAAGCGTTGCTCAAATATTACATTTTAAGAACGAACTTACAAATAAACTTTCATCCCCCATTTTATTCGCAGACTTTCATAAAAATCCTTTCGCAATGCTCACTTTTCTTATCAATGCAAAGTTTTGGATCCACAAACTTAACGTAACGCTTAACTTAATCTATCTTGTGAGTTGAAAGTTAGTTAAATCTTAAATACTAACTTACGATCATCAATTGTAAATCAGAGTTGTGATACTTAAATATAAAAATAAAATAAGAACGTTATTTACTTCTTTTTATATAATATAGAGTACTGATGTATGAGAATGTTACTGACATTGATTACATTGCTAAGACGTAGGCTAAAATTTCCATCATCATCACCATCACCAGCCTGTTGCAGTCCACTGCTGGACATAGGCCTCTCCAGCTGCTCGCCACTCAGGGCAAACATCTGGAGGATATGCCCATAATCGCCACGCTGGGCAGGCGGGTTGGCGATCGCAGGACGTAGCTTCTCGCTCCGGTGACGCTGCTGCCCGTCATCGGCCTGTGGTATTTAGCTACGTCTTCAATTGTGATGGTTATACCGCCACCAGTCGGTTGCCAGCGCCTCGTTTGTTATCCGGCAGGATGCACCACGGGCAGGTGAGGTTGGCTTGGAGCGAAAAGATGATAGTCCGCTCTCTTACATCCCCAAAAAATTTATAAGGGCTTTATCGTTTAACATATCTGTTATAAATATTCCTTAACAGTACTCACATCGACTTTGACCCCTTCCAACTTGTAAGCGTGCTTCGGCTGATCGTATTTCGGTATGTACCGGTAGAACTCTTCGTTATCTCTGTACCACTTGACGGAGTACAGTGTGTCTGTGCCCACATCGTAGTCGCATTCTAGCTGCGCTGGTTGGCCTCTTACCCTGTATGTGGGCACACTCACTCGCACTATCCTTAGCAGTAGGGATTCTGAAACAATGACACGAGATTGGTTAGAATTTTAATCATTTAAATACATAAATAAATGGGAAAAACGGGAGAAACCAGTCCAGTAGTAGACTATGAGAGGCTGATGATGAAAAAAATAAATAAATAACCCAAGAAATGCCACGCTGGACCATATAGCGCCATCTAGCACCAAACTAAGCCGAAACTTGTACTATGTGGACCTGTTACACTTAGCTATATATTTTTTAATCATAATTATCAGCCTATTGCAGTCGACTGCTGGACTCTCCTGTTGTTTGTCATTTTGGGCAAATATCTGAGGATATACCCATAATCGCCACGCTGGGCAGACGGATTGACGATCGCACAGAAAAACCCAACATTTTGTTTGGCTCTTGCTATAAATACTACATAGATCAACAAGACATCCTTTTCTATCGAGTACACGACAAATATGTGACTGCACTATAATTGCCTCCAATAACATTAATTCTACTTCAAGCTGTCTTTACAGTAAGGAATGATTCTAACAGTCTGAGGTATTTCCTTATTTTATTTATCTTAGCAGTAAAATAAACTAGTTCGCACCGCGCACGACGGCCAAGCCGAGAACAAATTCGGCGATTCGCCTTGGAATCGGGTGTCGTATCGGCCTCCACATCGGCTAAGGTCAGTGGCAACAGTGGCATGGCATAGCAGCGCACGCATCGTTTCGCTCAAGCGTAATATTTTGATTGCCAACGCGGCATCGCCACCACGTTTTGCTACGTGGTGCGATTTGACAGATAAATGTCAGTGTCACTCGTCAGACCGTTCTTTTTTTTTCCATTTTTTTTTTCTCTCTCTTTGTGCCCCGGTGTGTGGAATATTTGCCATTCACTCCATCTATATTATACGTATCACTTAGTATGTATTTATCTGAATATTTTGTGTAACTTATATACCTATGTAATCTTTATGTAAATGTATTAATTCGACGTAAACAACTCGCTGGCTCCGCCAGAATACCAGCGCCGCCGCGGCGCGGCGCACACCTATACCGCGCCGTGACAGCATCATGCTGAGGCGGAGCCTATTGGCCTGCGCGTTATTACTTATGTACCTATATGTATTATTATGTTTATTCCTTATAATTTATGTGTCCTATTGTTTTCTTTTTTTTCTATTGTTATTATTTTGTGTAATCTGACGTTATTGTGTTCTTTTTTCTATTGTTATTGTTCTGTGTAATCTGTACCTATGTATTGTCTGTACCATTTAAAGGCCAATAAAAATTTTTCTTTCTTTCTTTCTTTCTTAGTTAATTTCTTTTACTCTTCCTACCTTTCCGGTACAACGCTGGCGTCGGACAAAGATGAATGGATGGAAACAGAAAGATTCAAGTACGGCAGTTAAACCTATTTGACTCAGCTCCGGAGCTGAGGAACTAAGCTTTTGATCCATATTTCACTTTAAACGGTAAGGATAAAATTTATTAAGGTAGAGTATCCGTTTAGAGCAATCATTTATAATTCAGTGCTGTTAATGCAACGTGTTAAGACGGTATTTCAAAAATAGATCGCTTGATAGTGTACTGGTGATTACTTAACCCTTAACTGGTATCGTGGGGGTCGTTCCTTAGTTTTATTACTAATTGAGTATACTTAGTGCGTAGCTGAACGTCTAACGAAGAGACACTTACATAAGCGACGCGAATATAATTTTTGCTTCTGACAAGAAAGTTTTAACTCTGTAGTAAATTAAATGTTCATTACTCGACTGGCTCAATGATACATTCGGAAGTGACTTCTGCCTTCTGTACCAAGGGTCGTGGGTTCAATCCCATACAGTGCAAACTTTTGTGAACAGGTCTGGGTGTTTTCTATGTATAATTATGTATTTATTTATAATAAAATGTATCTAAGTAAGTTTATCAGTTATCTAGTAGCCATAGCACAAGCTTCAGCTTAGTTTGATGCTAGATGGCGCTGTGTGGCCCAGCGTGAGCTATTTGTTTATTTATTTATATAATTTACGACACCAGTTAATAGTTAATTGTCTTTTAATGGCGTAAGTGACATTGGCGTCGGTTGTGACATATCGAACTAAATGTCATACCTATTGAAAGTAAGTAGACCCTATTTAGGTGATAAATGAAGTAAATAGCGTGAGTCATGATGATTCAGATTACCTACTATAGAGTTTAGTTGTTAAATAAAGTAAATATCGACTAGACCTACAACACAGTTTAGTTGTTAAATGAAGTAAATACCTATCGACGTTGTTTTTTTTTTGGGTACCGTACCCAAAGGGTAAAAATTGGACCCTATTACTAAGATATCGCTATTTGTCCGTCCGTCAATCTATCTGTCTTATACTAGGCTGTACTTAGAGATACTACGATAGCTAGACAGTTGAAATTATTTTCAAAAATAGGTAGGTATGTGTCTGTGGCCGGTGCAGCAACAAATGAAATTAATATTTAAGGCTCTCTTTTCCCTTTTTTGCTCGATACCAATAATCATACAAGGTAGGCACTAGCAATATTCACGCTAGAAATATCAATACCATTATTACAAGAGAAGTGATTGATTCGGTTACTTGTCTTGGCGAAGGCCAAAGAGAAGTCTTTCGCTTCCCATTAGGTAAGGGGAAGCAATAATGCTGTGCCATTATAAAAAAAATCTGTTGTATCTCTTTAAAATGCCAAGTTTTCGACCGAAATTAATAAAGCGATTCATTTTCAACCCTCACCTCATGCTGCATTGTAAATATTATTTAATAAAAATATATTAACAAGAACGTTACTCATGGAAACATTAGTAGAACAGAGATTAACTGGAATCGTATATTATTCTTTTGTGTAGCATCATCCAAACTCGTTTAGTTATTCATTATGTTATAAGCTCTACGCATACAAATATCCATGTATAAGTCCAACATGTACTAAGTAAATAACATAATTTAGTTCATGGTTACACACGACTTGATCGTAATATTTGCTATTGTATATTTACTATGTGGCAGTTCTTATCGCTGGAACTTGGCCCGCGGGCCAAGACAAGAGTGTATAAGACACGCGTGTCTTGATATAAAGTACTACATTTACTATATTAAAAACATTACAAAAATATTATCCTAACGCACCTAGTTTAACCGCTCCCGCGCCAAAAAATGTCAGTAACGTTCGAAACAATTGAATAATTTGCAGATTGCGTATGGATCAAGTATTGCCAAGCTTATGTATTTATTTAAATACTACTGACTGTAGACTTTATCATTGTTTGCATATATTTCTCTTATTTTTTTAATTTGGTAGTTGAAAAAAGTTCTTTAATCTCTGTCACCTACAGGTGACACTGGCAATTGACGAGCATCGCACAACTTTACCGGCCAAGTGCGAGTCTAACGCACTACTCGTACCATTGATTGAATGAAAAAAATTAGGTAATTTGATTTATGGCGTTTAAAAAAAAACTACTTTCTAGATTTCATTCAAACCAATTTTCGTTATTAGTTTGCATAGTAATACACATCATATATTTGATAAGGTTTGACGAAAAAAAAATTTTTTGAGTTTCAGTTCTATGTATGGGGAACCCCAAAAAATTTGTTTTTTTTTTTCTGGTTTTATTTTAAAATCATAATACGGTTAACAGAATACATCTACGCACCAAATTTCAATAATGTAGCTCTAGGATATAGTATAGGATTTGGAATAAACTGGCTGTGACATACGGACGGACAGACATACATGACGAATCTATAAGGGTCCCGTATTTGGCTACGGAACCCTAAAAACATGTTTCGATTAACTTCACTCGTTCCATTTTTTTTCGTTTCACTAGTTTTATCATTATAACGATGTGTCGCTCGATGAATTTATAAACAGCAATAGATAAATTACAAAAACACGTGCGTCTTAACGTAACAGTTTCAATAAATCAATACGTACTCGTATATACTTGGCGATACGTTTGTAAAATAATTGGATACAAAGAACAAAACAAACGCAATATCTTAGTAAATATCAGTTGAGACTGTGAGCAAACCCTCATTTATAACGTAAACTTTAATATTCTAAAGCTAATATTGAAAGTAGCATTGATAATAACAAATCAACGTTTTGGTATCGTACAAGTTCGGTCAATACCTTCAATATGAATGAAGTGATGGCTGAAATAAACTTAGACTCAAACTACTTTTACTTGTATAAGTTGATAAAAACACATTAATAAATGAGTGAGTTTTAACGAGTAGGGATGTAAGGGAGCAGCCTATCATCATTTCGCTCCAAGCCAATCTCACCTGCTCGTGGTGCATCCTGCCGACTAACAAACGAATCACTGGCAACCGACTGGTGGCGGTATAACCATCACAATTATTGAAGGCGTTGGTAAATACCACAGACCGATGACAGGCAGCAGCGACACAGGAGCGAGATGCTATGCCCTGCGATCGCCAACCCGCCTGCCCAGCGTGGTGATTAAAGGTATATCCTCCAGACGTTTGTCCTAAGTGGCGAACAACTGGAGAGGCCTATTTCCAGCAGTGGTCTGTAATAGGCTGGTGATGATGATGATGAATCAGTGACTAGCTTTGAACAGACTTCGGGTTCAAGTTGGCCGCTATAAGGATGCATTATGTAAGTGGGGGTATATAGATGAAAACTAAAACCGTTGTGTACGGCGCGGCCCCACAGACCATGACTGCCCTGGATTGCCCTGCTTGCCCGGATAGGTGCTCAAGAGAAGACATATTACTCGCCAATGGTAATGCTGTCCGTGAGTTTTGGTCTCGGAAAATCTGACCGGTTGTTAGATAGATAGATAGATATTCTTCATTGCACAAAAAACAAACATTTATAGACAAGGTATTACAGTCAAGTAGTGGTACAATTTAGGCGGCCTTATCGCTAGTAAGCGATCTCTTACAGACAACCTTGCCATCGACACGACAAGAAGAAGAGTAATGAGTCATACTTGTTCATAGTTGGACCTTTGGTAAAAGGTCTGTTTTTTTAAAGCGTAAAACTAAGCGGTGTTAATTAAAACGATTAAATTTAAACGATTTACATTTTATCGAAAGCTCTGCAAACGAATATTATTTAATCTCAAATAAGCGATTTAAGAATTATGACGTTGAAACTTTACTTGTCATAAAATATACTTACTCGTATTTAACTGTAACTAGGTTACTGAACTTTATCTTCTTAAGTCAATAACCGCTTATAAGTTGATTGTATTAAATTGCTGTGTACTAAGCTAACCCAGGATATAAGTGGGTACTAAGTAAGCTTGGTATTTGGCTATGCCACCGACTACGGCCGGCGATCGCCAACCCGCCTGCCCAGCGTAGATGATTATGGGTATATCCTCCACATGTTTGCCCAAAAAGGCGACCAACTGGAGATCCCTATGTCCAGCAGTAGACAGCATATGCTGATGATGGTGATGAAATAATTTATTGGCGACTCGCCGTTTCAAATTTTATAACGAAGACATAAAGGACAATATAATAATAATTTGGAAGATCTCAAACAAAGTTGGCGTAAACAATGCAATCAATAATTTTGATCATTTAAACTCTGTTAAAGAAAATTATTTTTCTAATTTTCCGGTATTCCATATGTAAATCATACAACCATGCGGTGACGGAAAAGAACACAAATCACTGTCGCATTTCTTTCCGTAGGTGTCGTCAGAGTCGACTGAGCTCAAGCTATTCTAGCTTGAGCTTTCAGCTTCTGAGCAGGTGGTAGGTGTTACAAGTCTGGCTGGCTACCAACGCAACGCCAGTGACTTTGGTATAATAGTCGTTGTAAAGCCAAAATAACCCTATAGGTCACAGCATGATGGTGGAAACTGACAAGCGATTGGTTTGCTCTCCGTTGCTCTTTTCCATCAAGCAACGGGAGGCCCCTTTGTTGTGTTACTATATGGCTCATTTGGTATTGACCTCAACCTTCAGAGCCAAGGATCATGAGTTCGATCCTCGCACAGTCAAACATTTGTGTACATGAACATGCCTGTTTGTAGTGGTCTGGCTGTTAACTATGTGTAATACGGATTTATTTACAAAAAATAAGGGATCTATGTAAGTTTATCAGTTGTTTAGTAACCATAGTACAGGCTTCGGCTTAGTTTGAGGCTAGATGGCACTGTGTGGCCCAGCCTGGCATGTCTAAGGTTATTTACTTATTTATTTATAAAAAAATAATCATCGCTGTTAGTCTATACTTTAACGTAGTACCGATAGAATTAACGACTATGCGAGTTTACTCACTCTGATTTTTCTTAATTCGACTACAAGGTACAACTGTCATGAATTACGAATAAAATAAGTCTATTATGTTAGCCGATGTCAGTCGCTTCATACAGCAAAGCAGGTCAACTGATCGCTTACATTTAAAATAAACCTTAGCATATTGACATACAATTCAAAATTCTCTACTTTGAATGTATGTAGTTTTATTGACGGTGACGTTAAAATATTTATTATTGATGATTGCTGGGTCAAAATGGGCCTGCTGTGAAAATACTTACACCGCCCCTATTTCATGCTAAAGAGCGCCTAAAAGTGAATCACTTATAAGGGTAATTATTGTTTGAAACTTCAGAGATTTATGGTCCGTAGTTTATTTTAAGCTACGTAGTTTTCGCTGTATCACCCGCATAGGCGATCTCACATAGAAAGATATTTGCGCTGTTCTCTAGATTTCAGAAGATTAATCATTTTAGTGCCAAAATATCACTGAGATAAGAGCCAGTTTATGTTCAACCTTAACCCATCCGATAACCAGATGAGACATATTTTTTATGCTTACTTCAATAACAAACATTCATAAGATAACGTCTTATCGAAAAGTTTTGGTTAGCCACAATTTTTTTAATTGCATCATTTTTTATTGGTCAGTATTACATCATTTTTTTCCTTCATCGAATCTTATTTGTTATAATCGATGTTATTAATGATTATTTTTTGAAAATATATAAGTATTTTTAACAATATTTCATCAACCATCAACAATAATTTTAACCATTAATTCTCCAATAAAATGTATGTGGTTCTACGGTAGATTGTCCATTCTTTTACATTGAAGTTTGTCCTGCCAGTGACAAATACACTGAAGAAATAATTATTCAGGTCAACAATGTTTTTATTACTGTCTGATTTAAAATGTTCACATTAACATTTGAAACGTACATCATTTTTTCATTAAATAATACATTATGTTTGTCGTACGTATGACTGTATTTATTTATTTATTTAATCTTTATTTATTTATTTGACACCGATTTCCTCCGTGCTTCGGAAGGCACGTTAAGCTGTTGGTCCCGGGTGCTATCTTTACCAACTCAGATAGCAGTCGTTACATCATATCAGAGATGATGATAACTCTGACGCCTAAATTGGGAATGGGTATAGCTTACCCTAAGTGTTGCGGAGGTCTGATGGCAGTCGCTCTGTGTAAAAGCTTAGCCCTCGCCAAATCTCTCAGTTTGGGAAGCCGACCCTGAGACAATCGGGAAAAAGGCTAGGATGATGATGATGATTTAATCTTTATTACACAGTTAAAAAAAATGTACAAAAGGCGGACTTAATGCCACATAGGCATTCTCTACCAGTCAACCATTGGGCTAAGCAGAAAGTAATAAATAAGGTAGTGTGCCAAAAAAGTTTGAAAAACAAAGACTAATAATAATATATAATAAAAATAAATAAAATACAAACCTATATAACCTTATATACATATTTGGACTGTAGTCTTATTTAATATTAAAACATAATTTTCCAAAGTGAAATAGCGTACCTACAAATAAGATTATATTGCTTAGGTCGTAATGTTCTCCGGAGCGAGCTTCCTCATCCTTCTAGTTTCTCTCTCTCTAGATCGCTATAATTTGCTACAAGTCTTATACATATTTAAGGACTACATATCTACTGTATATCTTTTATTAAAGAAACATTACTATGTTTCCTCGCAGTTTCCTGCACAGACATGACATGTCTAGGAACAAGAATGTTAGATTCTAAGTGAAATAGGTGTATTTCGATTATGCCTTTAGAGAAAGAACACAATAATGTACTCGCATAAGTATTAAGAATATAAGACTAAACATCTGGCTTTTCGTGTAAAAGGCCTTAAGGTAATATTTCAAATTTCATTATTAGACAGATATGTAAAGTACTTATTGGGACATTTATTGAATGCATGCATATAAAAATAATCGTATTATAGACTCTCCTATCTTAGTAGGTACATTTTAGACGGTCTTGCCGCTAGTATCAATGTCTTTCAGCCTATCTATTCACAACCCTTCGGAAACGGATTCAAATTCGAAAACAATGTTTGTTCTTTTTTTTACTTGGCAGTGACATCATAGACTTTCCGCATCTGAAACTTATCCAAGGTATTTTGAATACGATGGTTATTTTGCTAAATGGCTAGAAGATAATTGTTTACTGTATTGGGTTAATTTTTTTCCCGTATAATAAAAAACTAAAGCACTTTAAAAAGGAAGAACAAACTTCTACAACGATCGTTGAACATAAACGCTGTCTTTAAAAAAGGCTCAAAATAATTTTAGTTTTTAAGTAAGTAAAATCTTTAGAACAACTTGCAACCAAGATTCAAGTAGACTCACTATTATGTCCGTCGTGCCACCGACCATAATTAACCAACTTTAAAGCAGTTACAGGTACCTTCGTGACCTCTCGGTAGCATCAAGTTTAAGTTGAAACTTACAGATTAAACAGCACAAGTTTCGGTCTAACAAGGTTTCGTAACCTGTGTTACTGGCAAATGATTGTTCTGAAGTCATGAACTGTAACCGCTTGGGAAATAACACAACACAGTTATATTAGAGTTAGCGCCTTTGTCAGTAACTCAGAATGGACCTTGTACATTTATTTGCTCCAAATATTCGGAGTTATTTTCGGAACTTGTGATTTGAAGTAATATTTTCGTTTTTGTTGTACAGAATCTAGTAGGAGCGGAATGTTTACAAGTTTTCAGGCTTCGTAATTACAGAGTCAAAATTTTGAAGACATAAAATTAATAAAGATTAGGTAGGTACGTAAAGTTGCTTTTCCGCTGGATGTTTATTACGTTAACATCTGTCGTACAATCGCACAATGAGAGCAAAAGAACAGAAAGTATATATCTGGTTTTGCATGTGTCGTCTGCGTAGGATATATTATTTAATAAATTTTAGCCTTTTTTGACACTTTTGGATATAAATTGTAGCTATCTACAAACAAAGCTTTTAATGATGAACTATATTTTTTTAGATATCATTGAGTGATCATGATTTTCACCACTTCATCTCAGGATTTGTCAAATTTTCAAATTACCTACGCCATAATGTTAAGACAACTTTTACTGAAATCTTTCCAGATTTATATAAATCCTACTTCCCACTATAAATGCAAAAGTTTGTTTGGATGGATGTTTGTTCCTCTTTCACGCATTAATTACTGAACGGATTTTAATTAAACTTTACAGTAATACAGCTTATACATTGGATTAACACATAGGTACCTACTGCAAAATCTGGTGAATTTCACAAAATCTAGATTTATGTTCTAGAAAATGTAAAATCTAAACTCATTCAAGCGAAGTTAAAGCAAAACTATTATTTAATAAACCACTACACTTCGATAACTTTATTGAAAGCCGAGCACGTGCGCTTACGACTATTCGATTTGATCTTTAATCAGCGGAAAGCTTTTACAACTCATTCCATTACAAATGGTACGAATACTTTGTTTACCTACATTTATTTATATATCTTATTCAAAAGTTAATGTAATTCAAATTCTTATTTGGATATAGCTTTGCCCGCGATTTCCTCTACGTATAAAAGTGTCTTCAGCATACCAAATCAGTTTCATGCTGCTAGCTTTAAAAATAACGATACATCCATACAAATTTTCTTCCTCGTTTTTTCAACTATTTTTGCATTTAAAAGTCTATGTCTTTTAAAATGTTCTAAAATAATCTAAGTATGTACCAAATTTTATGGAAATAAGTTCAGTATTTTAGGCGTGCAAGTGCAGAAAAGTAGAGTTACTTTCGCATTTATAAAATTAGGCACATAGTACACATTATTTTATACTCTTTTTATAAGTTTTTGGTAAATGTCCTGGACATTACACAAAGACCATCTGGTATAAGGACTATAGTCTTCCTTTTGTTATATGAGTGTCTGCAATACCAGAAAGGACAAATAGCCTCTAAATCCGACTGTGAATCGTATTCAACAGCTACACAACATAAGTTACGGTAGTTTAAAAACAAAACAACATAATTTTGATGACACTTAATATACTTAGATGATATCTATATTCTTACAAACAACGATACATACATTTACTAATATTAATATTTACATAATTCTATTTGTCCTTTTATTAAGTAAACGTAGTCAATATCATGTTTTCAAAGGCGGACTCGGAATCCCCAAGACGAACTAAGCAAACAAGTTGTTTGTTGTAAGGCTATCTATGTTGACTATGTCTGTTATTATCGACTGAGTCTATTTTCTACAATAGTCTAACATGGATTATTGTAGAAAATATATACAGTATTTAAAACTCTCTCTGCTATTTGAAAATTCATCATCAGCCTATTGCAGGCTGGCAAGGCTAACCTCACCTGCCTATTCTGCATCCTGCTGAATAACAAACGAGGCGCTGGCAATCGACTGGTGGTGGTATAACCATTACAATTGAAGGCGAAGCTAAATACCACATATCGAAGATGGGCAGCAGCGTCACTGGAGCGAGTAGCTACGCCCTGCCATCGCCAACCCGCCTGCCCAATGTGGCGATTATGGGTATATCCTCCAGATGTTTGCCCTGAGTGATGAACAACTGGAGAGGCCTATGTCCAGCAGTAAACTGATGACGATGATAAAATTGATCCGATCGTGAATCGAACCCCAATCTTTCGCATAGTCCGTGTTTTTAGGCTTAATACTCTACCATTGCTCCACCGAGACCATCAAGGTTTAAATTAGTAAGGCTTGTTTCACTTCTCTAATTTGATAGCGTTAACTTTATCTAAATAACATCAAAATTCCAAATTACATACCTATTTGATAGTTTAGCCGCCTACAACTTTCTCATTCGAAGAATCAAACACATATTAGTAACTTTGTGGTTTACGAATAAAAACCATTTACATAATGATTGTGTTAGATAATAGAAAAACATTTCTATAAAACTAAAGTTTATGGTGTCCGATTGAAAAACACTAAATTGTCATTTTCAGTTATAGATAGTATTTCCATTTGTGTACCATTAAAGTGAATGTGATTACATCAGACAATACTTCGTGGTTTCGTGTTGATAAACTGTATGTTAAATTGTGTTTAATGTAATAAACCGAAATTATTACTGTGGTCAGTTTCAATTTAGTTTTATCTGATATTCGAAGATTTAAAATTTTCGAATAATGTTGTGTAGTCGTTAGTTCACATTTATTTCAACATGCTTATATTGATAACGTATTGCTACGTAGTCTTAAGTTATAAGTGTCTAGATTATATTTAGATTCCATAATAATTTCTAATAAAATTTCATTTAAAGATTTTATGAAACATATTAAGCATTTCCTTTCATGTAGCTCTATTATTAACTCATTAAAACATTGCAAAACCTTTTATTAATATTGAATTTAAAAATACATATAGATATGCAAATAGAAATTAAAAAATAATTCAAACCATCAAAATACTATAGTTTGAACGTATGTAAACATATCCAACCTGATTATACCTTAGAAAAATCATAGCTTGATAAACATAGTAAAGAGGATAATCCTATTTAGCACCAAATGTTACTACTAGCTACTAGCATAAGATTGTCAAAATATAGGAACGGGATACTTTACAAAAGATAAATAAAGTATTTCCTTTTTTTTAACTGAAATCATAAACGAATACATTTAAATAACAACACAAGATTTTTTTAGTCCATTTTTACTTTATTAAAAATCCGCAAGGCCACCTTTTTTCATTTATATTTCACAAACGAAATGTAACTTAATTTTACATCTCCTTTTCGCTTCGAATGTAGTCACAATAAGAATTACCGTGCTGTTGGCCGTTGGCAGTTTGGCGCCCAACGTGGGGCCCTACTCAAAATGCACTCCACGTAAATGTTTCGACGACAGCTAGTCATTTCCTCTAAAGTCCCACTTTACCGTCCAATAATAACATCATACATTTTTATCTTTCATTACAAAGGAAGCAAAAAAATAAGTCTAAAATTACCTTTTATAAGTAAGCTGAAAATCGCCAATGTGACATACATCCTCATTAGGTTTCAAACTAGCAGTTCCATCACTTATCACAGACTTTCCGAACGAGCTTATCCCAAACACAGTCACGCACTGGATTACATACTTCTCTTTAAGAGTTTACAGCATCGGAACGCACTGACACACACGTAATATATTAAAGTACAGCGTGCAGACGTCCGTCCCCGACGGCGGCAGACGCGAAACTGAAGCTAAGTTCGTGTGTTCGGAATCGCGACCGCTCGCCCCGCGCCCACTCGGGGTCAAAGGGAACCGTTTATATTTTCATGACCTTATGAGACAAGTCGATAATCGCTGCTATTAGTTGTTATTAAATTTGTGCCATTGTCATTTGTTATATAGTTACGTAACATTGCTGCAGTAGATCCAAAATGAGTTTTATTTTTGACACTGTGCAGAAACTTTTGGCGGTGAAATCTTACTAGGGTTCTTATTGTAAAAGATAAAATTTATTAAGACTTTTTTCTCAGAACTTCCGATTATATGTACCTATAACTTTTGTAACAGCCCAATGGTGCTGTGAAAAAGAAACAATTTTCAAAGTGAGGGCAATTTGATTGTAAGGACGTCCTGTAAGGAAGATGGCAAACAGAACAAGAAGACACATTTCCTTGGTAAAATAAAATTTAAAAAAGCAAAATCGCAATCTGTTACGCTAAGTTGCTAATAACAGAAAAAGGAATCAGAACTGAGCCAATTTACAAAGGTTTGTTTACTGAAGAAGGCCAGACCTTCTAAAGCACGTGTATCATACCACCATAGATGATATATCCCGTGAAAACATTAAAGCTAATAGGTACGCAATTAAACAAGTTTACAATTGGAATTACATTGAATAAATCAAAGTTCCAAAATTGAAAATTAGAAGTTGTGTTTTGATTTCGACGAGCAGAGGAGATACTTGATAATAGGGTTGAACAAAGTCAGTTTAACTTTTCAAAGCATTGCTCAGGTTTCGTGATCGCTAACAAGTTAGATCGGGTGTTTTAATTGCGTCAGTTACCTCGAACAGTACTAATGAACTTTGAACAAGTTGCTTTTGCACTCCTCATATTTAATGGGCAATGACAGTTACATTTACTTAGTTAGCTTGTTGGCACTGGCTAAGAGTCCAGACGACAATGACATCAACATCTCTTGTAAAGAACTTTCAGATTAATGAAGCAGACATTTTAACAACAGATCTCGGACTTTACAAATAGTCGAAGTTTTACAAGAAAACAAGAAATATCTGAAACAGACGTAAAGCATTTTTATTTCCATTATCTCGTCTATTTATAACTTAAGAGTTATTTTTAGAGACGTACAAATGTTTTATAAAAAGGGCTTTGTCTTTTCGAGAGTGTCTTATGAGTTATTGTATTTTCTGTGCTCTTTGCCATTTTGTATAAATCATATAGGTACCTAGAAATTTAGTTATGTATTACTTACCACGTTTAATAACAAATGATCGTTTAATTTTACGGGCAGATTTTTCTTACTTATATTTTTTTCACGAGAAAAAAATATTGTCACGTATGTATTTATTACAATTTTCTTAGAGCAAAACACATAAGGTGGTCTAGAAAGGTGTATTGAATACGTCTTGAAGGCAAACGGAGTGTAGAACGCCTTCTCTCGGGCATACTGGAGCCATGACGTAAAGATGGTGGCTGCATAGAATACTTATAGAAGCAGATTTCCAAGGACAGCAATGGTTGGCGCTCTCTAAGGGAGGCCTAGTTTAGCAGTGAGCGGCAATTAGTCCAATTGATTGAAAAAAGCCAACTTCATAGTAGGTATGTATCACCTACCTTGAAAATAGCTTTTCATTCAAATAATTAATTAACAGATCCAGAACTTTGGAAAGTTTTACATAAAAGCTTTATCGTGTCTAGCTCGTGACATTAACTGACCATATTTTATTTCGATCACAGCAAATATTAGCTTGGTAATAATTTTTCCCTTCACATTCAATTCCGTTACGGAATATAAAAATAGATTGGCGTTTTCGTAGCCAACTTTGAGTATTTGAGATCCCAATGGATACATTCGAAGCACTAGAATATATGAGGATAGAAGGGAGCCTAAGTCCCTAGTGAATCAAGAGTAGGTGTAAAAAAATACAAAAAAAAAGTACAGAGACCAACTCCATCACGATTTGTCTAAGATACGAGTAATATTATAATGTTAGTAAATATATAAAATAGAGTCGTGTAAACACATAAAACTCAAGGAGAGCTGGATCGATTTTCATAAATTTTTATTTGGTCGATTTGTGTCCGTCCCGAATAGATTGTTCTGCTTATAATAAACATATTATTATTATTTTAGAAATTCTGTATGTAGAATACAAACACCAAAATAATAGATGTTATTACTAGTGTGTCCGCTAAAGCCGCGCCAAAGCTTCAGCCCAAGCTGAAACTAAAAACGTTTATTACAACTGCCAACACTCAACTTAAGCACACATTTCACAATGGGACTGACGTGTGCCAACACAGAGCATTTTTTATGTCGGAACCTCTTTTATGTTCCGCCCCTAGAGTTGCAGAATGTACCATGTAGCGCGGTTTGTTCCACAATGCATTTTGTTTGTTCTCATGAAATATGTCAACAGAGTTTGTAGCCGGCTATGGACTAAGTCCTAGTTGTTTTTTTGTAATAGTACTCTGTTACTGCACCCACTTCAATAGTTTGAATATATGATGGAAAGGCGTTACGTCACCTATCTGCTATAAATATTTTCTTGCAGGTTGATTTGAAGGGTAGTGAAAAGGGAATATGCTCGATCATAAAATATTGTTTTTTTTATTTCACAATAGACTTTAAAGAAATAATTTGGCGTTATTTTGTACCTACTTAAAGGTTTAGTAAACTGATAAGTTACGGAATCAATTCAATAAATCATCTGCGATCAGATGTCTTGTCTGTGACTTGTCGCCTGGAAAACTCGTCTTGTACTCGTTGACGTTGTTTACGGGAAGAATGGTCCCCAAGGTACTAATCCACTATAGTCGTATAACTCTAAGCACCCGAGATCTTAACTCGGCAATCGACAGAAATAGACATGGAAAAAGGTATAATAATATGATTTATCAATATAAATCATATACTTTTTCTATGATTAATATCATAATAATATTGGCATAATTATGCCAAATAACAATAAACTAACAACATTATCTAGAACTGTTTTTTATAAAAGTAACAAATCCAGAATTTTGTCTCCTTGCATACCTTTATTGCATATTGATTCCAACTGAAAGTCACTGAATTATAAACAAGACATCCGACTTTCCTCATAGTAACATCAGCATGCATAACGCCTATGCATTACAACTACGCTACGCTGTGTATAAGCATATTATTGTATGTATTAACATAATACTTGGTTATTTCCATCTGTACTTTTCTTATTACGTATGTCAAAAAGAAATATAGCACATTCCCTATTCCCAGAAAATATTTCCAATCGCCCAAACCGATCCAATAACCCGACAAACACCGATTAGGCAACATCAACAAGTAGGCACAGTTCTAAATGCCCCGATAAAATAACATCAAATCATATCGAAACGATCACGTAGTCAACACCAAATTCATAATCGGAGGGCGAGAGAAAATTTGTAAGGGATAACCCGAGAACTGGAGGTGTTTATGATTTTATGATCCTCCTCCGTTCTCGTATATAGCATCATACAATAACGATAAAGCGTTACGGCCTCTCCTATGCTCGGGAAAAATTGTCGTGAACATACCCTTAAGAAGGATATGGGCTAATGATATTTTTACCTTAATAACGGAACATGTGAAGTTGACGTGCCCTTATAAGGAGCGCTCTGGGAAATTCTGTGAAGAGGGAATTATTACTTTGGAACGCTTCAGCTCAATTCGAACTTTTCGGATAAAATGAAATAGTTAGAGCGTGTCTGCGTTATTTGTTGAGACAGTTCATGTCACGGCTTTGTAGGATGGACGTTCGGTTTGTAACAGTGAGACACGGGAAAATGTCTCACGGCTTTTATCTTTGTGGTAAACAGTTTCGAAATGTACTACGAGTACGTTTGGTTATAAATAAGCTATAAATAATTATGTTTATTAGAACTAGCGACCCGCCCTCGCTTCTCTTCGGTATTATACCTATAAACCTTCCTCTTGAGTCCCTCTATCTATTAAAAAATCACATCAAAATCCGTTGCGTAGTTTTAAAGATTTATGCCTACATAGGAACAGAAACGAAAAGCGACTTTCTTTTATACTACATAGCGATTTTTCATCATCATCCACTGCTGGACTGCCTCTCCCAATAATAAGTTGTTTGCCACCACGCTTGGCAGGCGGGTTGGTGACCGCAGTAGGTTAACAGGTAAACGCTGTGACCAGTTTCCTGATTTGTCCTTGGTCGTCAAATCTTCAAAAATCTACAAAAAGTTACCAAGCATAGTGACATAAGGCTCCCCCGATGTCCAATAGTGGACATTTGCGGGCTTTTGTGTTTATACTAAGCTATTTATAGCACGAAAGGTTAAGCTAAAGGCAAACCTCTTTAAAAACGAATATCAGCCAAATTGTTAAAGATAATTTGAAATTCCCGCCTTCTTGTATATTTTGGCAAAGTCCAGGTCGACAACCTTTGTCTATTCATCACTCTCTTCTCTGTGGCTAATTTATATCTAACGGACGTGTGTTGCTCGAATAAATTAATTACTCAGAAATATAAACGTTTATTTTCATAAATAACAACAGGTTATGGGCCCAGCACGTAATCCTGATTAATATAAACGTTTTTGTCAAAAAGTTACAACAAAATAGTGAAAGTTGTAGAAATTACTTCGGCGTGATTCCGGTACTGACGAAAGTTTCTCCATAAGAAAATTATCAGAATGTCCAATCCATTAACCCTAATTGAAAAGTTAACTGGAAGAGAAAACTATAATACATGGAAATTTGCAGTACAAACCTACCTACAACATGAAGAATTATGGCGTTGCGTGGAGACATCGGATGTCGATTCCAAGATGGATACTAAAGCAAGAACGAAAATAATTTTGTTAGTTGATCCAATAAACTACGTGCATATCCAAGAAGCAAAGACCGCAAAGGAAGTTTGGCAAAATCTGGAAAAGGCATTTGATGACAAAGGTTTGACACGTCGCGTAGGACTCCTGAGAGATTTGATTACAACCACATTAGATAGCTGCCAAAATGTTGAGGAATATGTTAATAAAGTAATGTCGACTGCACACAAGCTAAGGAACATCTCATTTGATGTGAACGAGGAATGGTTGGGTACCTTACTTTTGGCCGGCCTACCCGATGTTTATAGGCCAATGATAATGGCATTAGAAAGCTCAGGTGTGACAATCACAGCCGACTCCGTGAAGACTAAGCTTCTGCAAGATGTAAAAAGCTCCGAGTCATCTGCACTTTATGTAAACAGGAATAATTATCGAAGAACGAAACATCACTCCGACAAACCAAATAATAAAGGCCCGAGATGCTTTACCTGCAATAGGCATGGACACATGAGTAAGCAGTGTAAAATGAAGAAAAGGGATAATAGTAAGGAGTCTGGTTATGTTGCCGTTTTCTCTGCATCTATGAAAAATGATAACGGGTGGTACATAGACTCGGGTGCGTCAATGCATATGTCTATGATGAAAGAGTGTCTTTATGATGAAGTGCCCCCTCCGATCAGAAGTATCAAGATAGCAAATGATAAGACGCTGCCTGTCAAGAGTTGTGGAAAAATCGATTTAAATATAGTTGGAAGAAATAATAAAGTACACACAATTCAGATTCAAAATGTTCTTTATGTGCCAGAACTCGCAACTAATCTCCTATCTGTGAGCCAAATAATCAAGAATGGCTGTTCTGTTCAGTTTGATAACCACGGATGCAAAGTTCTCAATAAACAGAATGTGGAGGTTGCCGCTGCGAATCTCATCAACAACATGTACCGGCTGAATACCTGCTGTGTTCCAGCATACACTTGTAAAGTAAATGAGAAGGATTTTTCGTTATGGCATCAAAGAATGGCTCATTTGAACTTCAAGGATTTAAATAAGCTAACGGAATGCACTAATGCTGAGGGTTCCAGAGCAAAGAAGCCGCTGGAGGTTATACACTCTGACATCTGTGGACCACTAGAGGTGAAATCACTTGGAGGAGCAAGAAACAATATTGGGCAGAAGCTGTAGCGACTGCTGCTTACATCACCAACCGCTGTCCAACAAAGGCACTGTCATATGCAACCCCAGAGGAGCTATGGTCCGGGAAGAAACCAAACGTAAGCCATTTAAAAGTATTTGGGTGTGAAGCCATGGTTAAAATACCAAGAGAAAAGCTTCAAAAACTGGATTCCAAGGCAAGTAAAATGACTTTTATTGGATATTGTGATACTACTAAAGGCTATAGATTTATTGATCCAAAATCAAAGAAAACAGTTATAAGTAGAGATGTAGTTTTTATGGAAAACACTTTAAAACAAAATTATGCTGAAATACCTTTAACTAGTACTCAAAGTAATGATTCTAAAGATGATGATGAATCCACATCTACCGTTGCCGATTTGCAAAATAGTACACTGGACATTACACAATCAGATAAAAGTGATGATTCTTTTCATTCTGATGATGATTCACTATATGTACCTGAGAAGAGAATTGATTCTATTTCACCATGTAATGTTACAACAAGGTCAAAGAGAACGAAATTCATAAGCGAGGAAAATAATAGCTATCGTTGTCTAGGTGAAATTTCAGATAGTCATGTACCACAATCATATCAGGAAGCCATATCTTCAGAGGACGGTGAGAAATGGATGCAATCAATAAATGAAGAGCTGCAGGCACATGAGCAGAATGGAACATGGGAGGTGGTGATGAAGCCGCCAGGAATAAAGACAATTGGCTGTAAGTGGGTCTTCCGTGTCAAAGACGAGCCATCAGGTATGCTTTACAAATCCCGACTCTGTGCTAAAGGCTGTTCTCAGAATTATCAAATTGATTACACTGAAACATTTTCTCCGACCGTTAGATATGATTCTGTACGAATTTTACTAACTGAGGTATGTCAATATGACCTTGAAATGATACAATTTGATGTAAAAACAGCATTTCTTTATGGAGACATAACAGAAGATATCTACATGAACCCACCTGAAGGAATAGATGTACCTATAAATCATGTATGCAAGTTGAAACGATCTTTATATGGTTTAAAGCAATCCCCACGCTGTTGGAATCAAAAATTTCATAATGTACTTAATAAATTTGGTTTTAGAAATAGTCACTCCGATCAATGTGTGTATACAGGCAAAATAGAAGGTATAAAAGTATATCTGCTTCTATATGTAGATGATGGAATGTTGATATCAAAAGAGAGATTTGTATTAGATAAATTCATAAAGCATTTAAAAGAAAACTTTGAAATAAAATTAACTGAACCAAAGAATTTTGTAGGACTGGAAATAGAGAGATCAAAAGGTCATGTTTTCATTCATCAAAGGAAATATGTAGAAAAGTTACTTAACAAATTTAATATGCAAAATGCTTATGGAAACAGTATTCCTATAGATCCACATACTTCACTAGAAAAGGGTGTGATAGGATGTGAAGAAAATATACCATATAGAGAAGCTGTAGGTTCTCTTATGCATCTTGCAATTGTAAGTAGACCAGACATTATGTTTGCAGTCAGCTTTGTCAGTCGATATTTAGATTGTTACAATAAAACTCATTGGAATGTAGTGAAAAAGGTGTTAAAATATCTAAAAGAAACTAAAGAATTTGGTCTTCGTTACTCTAAGGTAGAGGAGAATATTGTAACTGGATATAGTGATTCTGATTATGCAGCTGATTCTCATACGAGGAGATCAACAACTGGCTATGTTTTTGTGAAGAATGGTGCCGCTGTCACATGGGCTAGTCAACGACAACAAAGTATAGCTTTGTCTACAACCGAGGCCGAGTTTATGGCTGCATGTTCGGCCACCAAGGAAGCTATTTGGATTAAGAGGTTACTACTAGATATAAATGCATATAATCAGAAGTCAATTTGTTTAAATGTCGATAATCAAAGTGCCATTTCTGTTATTAAAAATCAGGATTTTCATAAAAGATGTAAACACATAGATATTAAGTATAAATTTGTCAAAGAAAAATATCAGGAAAAGGAAATAGATTTAACTTATTTATGTACTGATGAACAATGTGCTGACATGTTTACAAAACCTCTTCCTAAAATTAAATTTCAGAAACATAGAAATAAAATAGGCATTGTATGTAAAAACTGAATGCATTACTTGTTATGTAAAAGTCTTGTGTGATAGCACATTATTATCATTGTATTTTTAATTTCTCATATGTAACAATTGATACTATTGTTAATTTGTAACTAAGCTCTAATTGGGAGAGTGTTTGAGTTTGATAATGTCTGATGCAATGTGCAGTAATGTAAACTAAAGAAAGTATTTTTGCAAGACTATCATTTGTCAATGTTTATTAGAATTTGTCGTAATGAATGTAACAAAAGTAAAAGTTTTTTTTTAGACTCAATGTTTGTACAAATATGTGACATTTATTGTAGTAATGATAACAAATGTATATTTGTATGAAGGCTGTCATTTGGAGAGTGTGTTAAAGATAATTTGAAATTCCCGCCTTCTTGTATATTTTGGCAAAGTCCAGGTCGACAACCTTTGTCTATTCATCACTCTCTTCTCTGTGGCTAATTTATATCTAACGGACGTGTGTTGCTCGAATAAATTAATTACTCAGAAATATAAACGTTTATTTTCATAAATAACAACACAAATAAAACGCAGAGCAAACAGAAAAATGCGCTGATCACAACAAGCGTATAAGATATTTCATGGATATTTCCTAGCGAGTTACGCTCAATACTATTTACTCCGAGATATCTTCCCTTGTGAAAATCTCTTAGATGCGATCATAAATCGCTCCGGTTGACATAATAGCGTAAAGGGAACGGTCTGGATTTATGCATGTTTGATTTAGAGGGAGGTAAGGGTTGTCATACCGCAACGCCCTTACCAAAAATATGGAATGCTCAGTTTGCCGTGCGATATTTTTTTGGGCAAAAAACACTCGCGCGTCTCGAATTGTTAGGAAACGCCCCCGATTTGATACGTAAGAATTCCGCCTGATTTAGGAATGGGAATTCTTTGTAAACTCGAAAGATTTCAAACACATTTCACGCTGAAAAGGCTGGTAAGATGGGTCACTTGTTGATAAGTAATCACCGCAACCCTTAGGCGTTCGCAATGCCAAGGGAATCGCAGGTACGCTGTCGGCCCTAAAGAAATTTGTGATCTCGCCTCTTGAGAATCCCGAAAGTCATATCCATTCGTCGTTCGAAATGTGGTAGCTAAATAAATTTGACGCATATAGAGGTAGGTATTATAAATTGTTTGATAAGTATAAATATGAACAGAGTCTTCTTCACTAAACAATAAACGTATTTTATCATTTTACGAAATAATTTTAGTTTTCTAGATGTCGATTTGTATGGATGTGAAATATTATAGTGTTATGTATGATTACTAACACACCTCTCTGTCTTGCCTTTCCTAACCCTTTTCTTTTAGATGAATATTTCATTCGCCCTAAATCGTGTTAAACGGTAGTTTGTTGCCTACAAAATGTTATGTTAATAAAGTTATTACTTGTACCTTCAATCATTTGACGGGTTAAGAATCGTAAGATGTTATAAAACATATCTAGAAAAGGTTAATAATTATAACGGACTTCCATAAATGGTACCTAAATTTTAAGTTAGATTTCTAGCTATTGGTGAAAACCGCATTTAATTCCATGCAGTAGTTTTCGCGTAATGCCCGATCAAACATACAGATACAAATTTCTCCCGTTTTCCTAACACTTCCCATCACTGCTCTGCTCCTATTGATTGTAGCGTGATGAAAAGTATACTATAACCTGCCCAGGAGTATGAAAAATAATTGTACCAAGTTTCTTCAAAATCACTAGCACAGTTTGCTTGACGAAAAGCAAAAGAGAGGCCCAAGTCACTGCGTCAATGGATAAGTAACCAAATCAATCATTTGTCAGTTGCCGCCGTCATGGTTTATTCTGGCCTATACTTGGACTGATCCCGTAACGCGACCGAAGTTACTTTACTGGTGTTTCGTCGAGAGTACGCCAATTGTTCGCCACTTCGCTCAAACCTAAGTAAGGTAATTCGCAACCCCAAAACGTTATGTACAAAGCGTCTGCACCCCGTTGTTTACATAAGCTGTCGTCCGCCCATCGTCTTTAGCTATGATTGGAATAATATCTAGAATTAGCAATTCCTCGATGCTATGGACGAGCCCTGCCCCAAATTCGGGGCACGATTCAAATTAAGTGATAAAGCGGCCGTACCCTACTGGTCGGTTGTCAACCGGTAATGTCCGTTGGTACGTGCTTGGGTCCGCACCGTGCTGTGGTGATAGGTGAGGATGCAACATTTCTTGATCTTATTCGGTAATAGGGTGAAGCAGGGGATGGCGTGAAAGCAAAAAATGTAAATATATAAGAAATAAACTTAATAAAATTATTGTGTATTTAAATGTTGAAATTCCGAAAGATCTATGCATACATGGGAACAGACATGAAAAGCGACTTTATTCATACTATGTAGTGATAGAGATTTACTGATGGTCAAACCAAAGTAATGAAGTCACTGTGTTGTCCAGTGTCTATTTATTTTTTTGTATTATTATTAGCTGGTTTCATTACGCAATCTATGATTCTTCTACGTAGTATGACCAATATTAATTAAATGCTTTGTTTTTTCGCCGCACACATCTCTTGCAACGACTACCTTAATACACTAAATTGGTAATAATTGAGTGTATTATTGATATAAACATGGCGTCATTTTCAAGTTATCCGTGGAATTTAGACGTAGTCTTATTATTAATCTACAGTGATTTTCTTATTCCGGGGTGACGGCATTCCTGGATCATACTACTATACTAGATACTACTAGCCACACTAGCTAGACTAGTCACACTAGCCTAAAAGCACTGGAAGGAGCCCGTATTTTTAGGAGGTAATCCTTACCTCTCTCTCTACCTTCTTTAAGCAGGGTGTCACTTTTAGACAGCTGAACGATGGCGAGTCGAGGCTCAAGCCTACTAGGGGGCGCCCCCTTAGCTGTGTTGATTAAATTTCCTAAATTTAAGAGCCTTCCGCTCCCTCGCAGTTCAGTGATGATGACAAGGCCGCCTTAGCCATCACTTAGGAACAAAAGGAAAAGAAAAATGAACGATGGCGATGTATAATTGCATTTTTTCCCGGAAAAGCAAAAAAGAAAGTGCTTTCCTTATTTTTAGCCGAAGAATATTATACTTGTGTCTATACTTAAATATGAGTACCATTTTTCAAGCAATTTGCTTGTAAAACCTTTGCTTGTAAAACATAACTATGAAAGCGTTTAATTAAATGCAGCAATGCATGCTAAGTGATGTTATCTCAGCAATGAGAAATTCCCTTTTTAACTTAACGACTCAACAAAACTCACTAAAAGTTCTTGTTTATTTTCCACACTTAATCAAGAAAGGCCAACTTCAAAATTTACGCCTAAGAACTACTGAGGATTACACTTTTTGTGCAAGTTTAAATTAGCTAGAATAGAAATTCTTGTAGAAGAGTGTTTAATGTGTTTTAATTACTCATTCAGTGTTCGGATTAATTAAAATCGTAAGATCTTTCGAATAATAATAAATAGATCGAGGAGGTTCAACAATACGTCTTCTATTCTCGTACAAAAGACAATGGACATCGGAATCATTACACTAGTCTTCTTTCTAAAATATAATTTAGTGGTCCTAAATTCGTTGTAAAATATAAATAAATTTCTGAAGCTAAACCAATTTCACCCAAACCCTGTGAAAATGAATAAATATTTGTAAAGTTGTCATTTGTCACGCTAATTTCATAAATTAAATTAAATTAACTTAGTTAATAACAACAAGGTGTTCTAAAGAATTTCTGAGAAGTGGCTGATGTAGAGACTTTTCCAAATTTATATAAAACGGGCTGGTTTTCAATCATAACAAATACATAAGACGCTTTCAAAAGCCCAAATTTTTATTTCTACCAGAATATAAAGTATCAGTGAATAATAAACCATCTTTATGGACGTAGATTTATAAATGGTTTACCCTGATTGGTATTCCGGTGAAACAATTATAATTAATTTTTAGATAGACAAGTTTCTAAATGTTATGTGTACGTTATGAATATTAGCTTATAACACATGAACTATTTGGCGTATTTTTGTCAAGGTTATAATGATCAAGGGAAATATATGGGATAATGTAGATATGGTATACTTCAAGCCAGACTTGAAGTGAGTACGTTTTTAAAGGGTCGGAAAAACGCATGCCTGGTTTCGTTTTCAGCATTCATGGGATACGGTAACCGCTTACCATCAGGTGTGCCGGTAGCTAACCACCTAGGTTTGCCACCACCATGGCATAAGAAATAGACACCTGGACATCACATCATATCTCCATACACTCGTCCATGGGCTTCAGCAGGACATACAGAAAACCACCGCCATTATGTGAAGTATAATAAAATTATGCAATAAAGATTTCTCATTTTTATACCTGATGTTTGAATCACAACGTGCTATGTACGCAGTTACCTAAGTGCCTTGAAATGTAAAGTGCCTGGTGATCTGTAATACAGGTTTCTGTCTACTTGAGACACCAATCTCTTACAATGGTTACTGTAATTAAAATACATTGTGTAAGTTGTAAATAAATAACTTTAAAGATTGTAGTGAAAATAAAATATATAATATCTTATCTAATGTCCATTTTTTTTTTTAATAATAGCTCGACATAATAGCTTCTCTACGCCTGATGGAAAGCGAAAGAGAAGCCCAAATCGCTGTGACAACTGGCAAGTAACTGGTCAGAATATTTGAAAGCGTTTGAATTACGTAAAACATTTAAAGTAACCCTGAATATCTTTGTAACACTATAGAAAGTAGAAAAATACCAAGAACACTTACTATTTTTTAAATAAAGTATAAAAATCCTTTTCACCTTTTTCTTCCTGGAACCGGGGCTTTTTTCAACTAATGTTTGAAAGTGATTTCATATTCAACAGTGGGTATTGAAGCATATTTTAGCGAAAAGTGATTTATTCGGCGATATTACGCACCCGGGACTGGCTTGAATGGTATTAGGTTGACAGCTTATGAGGTCCTTTATTTATGTTTGATTTATATAGTAAGTAGAGATATAAGGTTTCTAGGTCCGCTTAAAGAACATTTTCGGCATTCAATAAGGTGGAATTGGCTTCTTGCGGCATCTTTTAGGTTCGGTCGCTTTGTATTTTTGTCGTTAATTAGATTTTTATGTGCCTATGATGATGATGACGTAATTGAAGTTTTTAGGTCTTAAAAAAAAGAGAAAGAGTTTTTTCGGTACGCATTTTCCTTGACTTTTACATTTGCACTGTATAAGTCAAGGTTAATCGTACTGAGAGTCCTTGTTACTTCAAGAAATTTGCCGGAATGTCGTATTCTGGCAAATCTCAAAGCCATATCAAAGCTACTTTAAATGCTAAAGTGACTGAGCCATAGAGAGCTGTGTAAGATATGGAAACACTATTACCCACAGTCTTTTAAAACTGAAATACATAGCTCTATTAGCGGCATAGCAGAAAAGCACAATAGCCGCAGAACAGCCGACCAGGACCAGGAAACAAAAACGAATTGGTTGTATCTAGAATACCTACATCTGAATTACTCACAGATTACCCCCAATAGATACCGCATGTTCGGCATTTTGCTTTGAGTTTCGCGAGTCAATTTCAGGTGGTATGGAAGGGTGTGCGGGGGACGTAACTCATTTCTCAAGTGATGTACATTTGTATTGTGCAATGTCGATAATTTTATCGAAAAATTACCAATCAGGTATATTAGACTAGATTATGTCTGTATCACCTTTTCAGTATTTTGTGCAATACTGGATATTTATCTATGTATGTATATAAATATATGTTTATATATGTCACCGGAAAATAGCAAGAATCGTAAGTTGATCAATTTCCTAGGTAGTTGATTATCTTTCGGAATATAACAAACGGTAGTGGAAATGTATTATTTAACGCAATGGATTTCAGTTAGTTAATCAACTTACGGTAGCCTGACAGTCATTTAATAATTTACGATTTTGACACAAGTAAAATCGTCCTCAAATGGGCCAATCGTTGCTCAATGTACTATTTAACGGTGCACTATTACCCGTAACTACTTTAGTACAAGCTTCGGCTTAGTTTGGGGCTAGGTGGCGCTGTGTGGCCCAGCGTGGCATGTCTTGGGAAAAAAAAAATTCAAATGAGTATAGTTATAAATATGGTTAGGTGAAGTAATCACAGCAGTTTTCATTTACTCGTCTTCTATCCTTCATACATTGAAAACTATCCTATGTAAATGTCTCTAACAGCAGGGTGCGGCATTTGTCCATTTTAATGTTCTCTCAGGACACTTTGGAAATCTAAAGTAGAAACACTAAAATTTTTCTCATCTTGCATTATCGATATACTTGAAAGTAATACATTGTAACACTATTGTCAAACGTGTCTATGCTAGAAAGGGATAAAAATAGTGAAATTGGTAATGAAAGAAAGGGATCATGAAAAAAGACATCAACGCGAGCTAACATCTGTCAAATATTTTCCATCGTAACTTGAGCTCCGGCGCCAAGGAGTTCAATACTAAGATTCATACGTTTATGTTCTACAAACTATTAAAAGTGTCTCCGATACACACGGGTCTGACTTCTGGTCAGTACTGACCGTGGTACTGACGCACTTTAAGCGCATGCGTATTTCGCGCCTGCATTGCACTGATGTATTACCTCTCGCGTGATATCTTAAGTGCGGTATCTATTGGAGATATCTGTGGAATTACTTCATGTACCTAATTCATGAAAGCAGTTAGGTAGGTACTCATTTATATTTACAGATTCGTTTAATATTTTACATTGTATTTTATACGTTGTCAAGTGTACTCAGGTCACTAAGTGGATAACGTTCATACATAAAATTAGGCCGTCCAAAGGCCAAACTCGCTTGGGCATTCACAAAAACAAATCGTGTTTGGTGTTAGGCAATGTCATGCAAATTTTTGGGCGGACTCTCGAATCTGGTGTACAAAACAGCTATTGTTATAAAAATAATTGGGGTCACTGTGTCATTAGTCTTCTCAAGCCATTATTCGGTCCGGGTTAAATTTGAAATGTGATAATTTACTTCTTTTTTTTCACGTAATTGCTCTTTCTCGTGACAGGCGCGTTACGTTGACGCATCACATTTCGTTACGCCTTCGCAGGATTCACAGCTGTCGGAGAAATTAAAAAATAACATTCTTTCACTTGGGATGAAATTTGATATTGCCATCTACGCGTTGTATTGCGTTCGGAAGGGAAATTTGAATGAATTCATAAAGATATTTTTATAGAAGACAGACACGTGTAACCATAAATTTTGACTGGAGTGATGGCTCAATTGGTAGTAGATGTTTGTTCCGTGTCTGGGTGTTTATATTTGTATTTAACTATATATATTTGTGGTACCTTCGTTGTTCTGATACCGACATCGCAAATGCTTAAGTTACTTACTTTGGGGCCGGAGCAATGTATGTGATGTCTGATATTTATTTAACGAAATGTTCTTTAAAAAACGTAGGTCTGTGTATGATAAAATATATTTACTTAGGTACCTAATGGTGAAACATACGGACTGGTATGTCCTTGTGGCTAACAATGTAGGTACCTAAGGAAGATAAAAATATCTATCTAAGTTTATCAGATGTCTCGTATCCCTAGGGGTAAATTTTAACTTGTACCTACTATGTACAAGCTTGGGGCTAGATGGACCTTTGAGGCGCAGCATCGCATGTCTTGGGTTATTTATTTTTTATTTTATGTAGAAGAAGACAAGTAATAGGATACAAATAAAATCTACTGCGGTAACCAAGCCGCTGCACGCTGCCAAACGTGGTGACAATAGCAAATTCCCTAAATGTCAATTGTCATTGTGGGCTATTATTAGCATTGGAAATCTACAGGCTGAATGGATGATGATGGAGATATATTAGAATATAAATCAATTCTTTGTAATCGTACAAAATTGTATAATAATGATAAAATATTGGTGAATACCCCAAAACAAATCTGTCGACGACAGTTTTAACTCGTATAGGTACCGCAAAGTTGACCGCGTTGTTATTCGCCCATAATGGAATCCCAAAAATTTCAACCACCGGGAATTTGGATCAGGAAACATAACCGTATCCCGGGTCAACCGAACCACAGTTAAGTTATAATAGTAGTAACAACTATTCGCAAATTTTTATTCCTCAAAAATCTTTTTGTTTTAGTACGGAACTATCTAGTACGGGATTATTGTCAATAAATTAAAATAATATTAGTTTTTGTTTTGGTTACAGGTACCTAAATCCAAGAACAAGATCAATAATATTCAGGTAAGATACTTTTTATGGTAAACTGCGCTAATAATAATTATTACATTATATTTAATTTTTTAACGTGTCTTGCAGTTTAAATATTTTAATGGCTTCTGTAACAGAAGAAAAAAAAACGTTTATCACTAAATGATAAAATGTTTTCAAACGAAGAATAATAATCTTTCATAAATGATCCGTGTGGATTCTGAAAAGATTGAATTCAGAAGCGAACAGAGGGGCGAACTTTCCTACTGGCAAAAAACCAACATTGTATCCAAACGCTTTTATTTTAAATCAATATGAAGTATTAAAATGAGTGTTGTTTATTTACGAGGCTCAAGGGAGCCCAACGACGCGACGCTAACCAGATTATTGTTTTACACTTTTGACCGCATTTTATTAGGTACCCTCAAAAGGGTCAAGTTAAAAGAATTGTCCGCTTTGTTGGTGGAACAATGGTGTTTTATTTATTGCTTTTATCACCGTGTGCTTCAAAATTGTTCTTGCGTTGTTTTTAAATTACAAATTATGGGTGAGAGTTTTCAGGAGGGTGAAGCTTTTAGGAGAGACATTACGTACGAACGTACTTGCATGGGTGCAAATATGCATCAACGTTTTTTACGCATTGAAAATGAAACGTTTAAATATAATTTTCAATCCGGTATATCGACAGACGTGTTAAGTATGTACCACTATAAAAATAAACCTATGAAGAGTATAAACTGGCCTATAAAAAGATACATAGGTATATAAAGAACTAGAAAAGGGAGGAATAAATTATTTTGTAGGACCTAAATATATAAAAAACTTAAATGTTGTTTATTATTATATTATTAACTACTTATCAATTCCTTAATGTTTTTCTTCAATTTATTTATGTGTTGTTGCTTCTTGATCGATGAATATCAATTTCATCATCATCATCATCAGCCCGTGTCAGTCCACTGCTGCATATCAATTTAATAATTGTTTATTCCTTTTTATAGTAATATTATTGTAGTGCTAAGTAAATTACCCATATTCTTCACTAACAACTTTCTGTAACACCTAATGAATTGTTTGCAACGTGTATAAAAGATTATTCAAGTGTAGATTCTATAATACTTCACACTATAAACTTCTCTCGCCAACTGACGACAAAACTTACGATTTTTCCTATTGCAAAATCGTGACAAAAGTTGTGATAAAAATAATATTTTGCGAATGACAGTCGCATTGAACAATGTACAGTAAGGAACTTTTACGAAGTTGATAGGATCGAATGTCACAGTGTCTTTAGGTACAGTGTGAAAACTAGTCTATATTATTATGACTCTCCGCTGGCTCAGCGATTCGAATTGGCTTCCGAAATGACAGTGCGTCAATTCTTCCGGTCTTGTGTCAGTTATTATTATTTATTCTTACTAGACAAAAATAGTAATAATACCTAAGTGAGCTACAGAGCAAGAACAATCCGTGTCATTTACAGGAGATAAGTAAAGGTGCGTATTATTTATTTTATGACACTCCCTTCTTTATTATACAAGATAATCATAACATAACTCTGTGTACGTCCAAACATCGGCAGCTACAAAATATAAGGTCACTTATGTTAGTAGGAGTGAACTCCTATGAGTATCTTGAAGTGATGTCATCAGGATCTAGTTGAGAATCATAGTACATAGGCCGTATCTTCTTTGCACTTGTTCCGTGGAGTAAAATTACTAATATAATAGTATACCTATCTAGGTAGTACGCACTATATAAAATCTTATCTTGATATTATAATTTAAGAAGTTTATAAATTGCCTCACAGGCTTAAACAATAACTAATCGAACAATATTCTTGAAACAAGAAATAAAAGTTCTTGAAGTCAATAATAAAAAGTCAATAATTGACAATACAAAGCCACAGTGAAACAAAAAGTTATTAAGTAAATGATAATCATAGCCTTTACTTAATAACTTTTTGTAATTTTCTTTACTGTAATTTATTATATTGGAAGACTCACCACATGGAAGTTTGTACACAGCAGATTTTCATGAAACACGCAGTAAGAGTTCCAGAGAATTTGATGTAATTACGGTGGGCCGATACTGTAAAAAAAGCTAATTAAAACTCTAGTTAGTTAAAAATACTTGGCTATAACTTCATTTAAAAGTTTTTATTTCCATAAAAGTAGTAGAAGGGTATTAATAATTTATTAAATCAGGTTTAACGATGTTCTCTCGACTGAAGAAAACTTGTCTTAAGTAAAAGTTTATTGTTTCGAGAGGGCGTATTACCTGAAGTGAAAAGTTAAGTAGGTAAGATATTATTGTCAGCTATTTAGTGGGTAATCAATTCATCTTTAGTTGTAGGTATACCTAGGTCGTCAAAGTTGATTATTTGATAAGCAGTTTGGATGAATCAAAGATAAAGGTTATGCGATGTTGGTTTCTAAATACATCCCTTCAATACGGATGATGACAAGGTATGAAAATGAAGAAAATAATTAGTCCGTCTCTAAATAATAAAAAAATATAAGACCCGTATTTTTTGTTTTGTCGAAATAACAAGAAAATACTTAGATATAGCGCATTAAAGTTACGGAGTGGGGGCTAACTACGTCACGTTAGAGTATATTTTGTACTCTAACGTGACGTCATGTGACATTTAAAATCAATGTATCTTCGTAAGTTTTTGAACAAGAGGCAAAATAAAAAATACGTATCCAATATTTTTCATTACATAATCTATCTGATGGACATTAAATTATTTTTTAGTCATCATCCCAATTATCCATGCGTGCCACTTAGGCAAGTCATTTTTCTAATAATTATGTCTGGTGTAGTCATTAAATAAGTTGCCAATTTTTTTAATGACTATTAAATTAATTTATATTTATAATTAATTTTAAAAATCATAATCAAAAATACTCAATTAGATTGAAATATCCTTCTACTTACTACTACTACTAATTACTTTTGAAAACGCAATAAATCATAACTTTTTTACACGGGCCACTAAAATTTTTATTATTTTAATAGTCCCTAATTCCCAGTTACATAATGCAACAGTAATTTAAGCCATCAGTTCAAGTAGGTACACCCAGGGCATTCGACGCGAACTCTTAATACACAAAAATGTATCAAGGATAGAACGACCTTCTATGCATTAAAAAGAGTAATAACCCTCGGAGACACTAATTTGGGGGCGCACCTAAGTTTAGTCTTTCCCGTGAAAGAATACGAATCACTGTCATATTTCTTATTTCCCTTTTTCTCTACCAAGGGACTTGTTGAGATTTCAGCTTATCAGACGTGGTGTAATACCAGTTGCGTGACTTTGGTTGGGATTCGGGGTCAGTTGGTGTAAAGACAGAACTATTAAGTGTGGATATCCGGAATGTATGCAACTGACAAGTGATTAATATAGTTACTTGTGCGTTGCCGCAGCGACTCAGTTCTTTTTCGCTTTACATCGAGCGAAGGAAGCTAGTATTATATGTTTTTATAAAAAGGTTGGATTTCAAGGAACATTAGGGTACGCCCAATTAGTTGCGTTTCGGTGCAAGGACATCCCAGATAAAGCGCGATTCAATCTTGCATGATTTTTAAATAAATAATAACCCAATACATGCCCATGCACACCCCATGCATGACACAGTGTCAGTTTCTGCATAGTGTCTGCAAACTAACTGGTTAATTAAGACAACTGATAAACTTACTTAGGTACTTTTTCCACAATATTTTATATGCCATAATACCCTAATAACAAATTAAAACGTCATTTTGGTCAGCGCACACGTTATTAGTGAGAGGCCTATGTTCAGCAGTGGACTGATACAGGGTAATGATGGCGATGACACGTTATTATATCGGAATGGTTCACATGCTATATCTACGCTTACTGAATGTATTTTCTAGCGCATTTTTTTTCATGAAGAACACGCATTCTTATTGAAGTTGGGTTCCAATTTCACACGCTTAATTGTTTGAAAATAAAACGTTATTATTTGTTGGCCGTTCTATTTTTGATAATTTCTAAGTTATTATGGACTTGGGTGTACATTAACCAATTTTAAAAAGCGTTCATGCCTTTTACCCTTCTCTAATTACAGTAGCGAAGGCGTCACAAAACGCCACCTAAGCCATTATAGATGCCGTGAGCCTGGCTATAAAACGGGTGAATGCTTTAAGGTGTTACCTCACCGGGAGAAACGATGTGTAATGTTACATTACAGGTTCGAATTTAGTGTTACATTACAATATTGTCCCCCTTAGCTTTCGCGTGTATCAAGTATAAATATATAAAAGACTAGCTGTGCCGGCGGCGTCGGTGCGTTATTATAAGTATAGATAGATATAGATTTGACTTTGACCTTTATTTGATTTGATTTCATCCCGTGGTGTCGACTATAGAAGACGACTGATAGAATATCAGAGTGCTAATAAAACTTATCGCTGTCACCGACCCGTCTGCCTGAGTCTTTGACTAAGGCAAATCCTTAATCGAAATCGAAAATCATAGGCGTTTCCGAATAATAATTATCACTTGGAGGGATTCGTCCAGACGTTTGCATTCAGATGATAATGTTGTCCAGCAGTGGACTACGATAGACTGATGATGTAATGTGTAACGTTACATTACACGCAAACATTCCCAGTGAGGGAGCACCCTTATGCAAATTATTTCGCCTGTGTTAGTCATATACGACGGTGTTCGGTAAACGCACTACCTTACTTACCTTTATTTTTACGACAATACGAAGTGCTGTAATTAACTTGAAAGTTTTTAAAAATGTTTCGTTAAAGTTTTGTGGTCTCGGTCTAGACTTGTAAATGATTTTATGTCTAGTCTGTTTAAAAATGTATAATGTAACTGTACGTTAGTCTGGCTGTTCTATTCTTATTTTATTTAGTTCTACATCTATGTTGGTAGGTATAGGCCAACATAGATGTAGAACTAAAAAGCTGATAAATTTACAAACAGTAATTTTCATTTGTATGTCCTGCTCCCTTTATTCGGCGCAATATATTTTCTTATTCCATCCCCATCAGCCGTCATAATCCCATTCACTCTTTTCTTAGCCATATTATCATCATTCACTCAGTCCATTCATCTATTGCTCGGGCGGCCTGGCCCCCTTCACCCACTTCACTCATATTCATTACGGTCTTAGTCACATGTCCTGCCTCAGAATCTCTCCTCATAACACTGTCCGTACCAAACAGACGGAATACTCAAGACATGCCCAAGACATGCCACGCTGGGCCACACAGCGCCACCTAGCCCCAAACTAAGCCAAAGCTTGTACTATGGGTACTAGACAACTGATAAACTTACTTAGATACTTTTTTTTTGTAAATAAATACATATTATACATAGAAAACACCCAGACCAATACAAACAGACATGTTCATGCACACAAATGTTTGTAATGTGCGGGGATCGAACCCACGACCCTTGGCTCATAAGGCAGAGGTCACTACCAATTGAGCCACCGAGCCTGTCACGAGCCAATACTGGTGTCACTTTCATACTTCCTCTAATGAAAAATTTACTTCTACAAATATATTTTATTACCTAATATCTATGTCCTGCAATGGGCGTTCGTGTATTCACGGACGGAATACTCTCACGGCTAAACGATGATGACGAGGATTATATGGGAAGTCATCTAAATTATTACCTACCTATGACTTGTAGGTGAGGTCTCTCTCAACTCTCTCTAATTAAAACGCTACCTCCTATAAACAAGTTAACGACGTTAACCCCTTTACCACAGACGCTCTATCTAATTTCTTTGAACTAAAAACCTATGAAACTACATAGTCAATTCATACATTACTCACGTGGATAAATCAATGAAATCCATAAAACCACACTTGAAGTCAAGGGAAGTTGTAAAAGATGGAATGGCTGGAAATCAGGCTCATCGTAAAATGCTAACGAAACTGACGTAATTTTGTTGCAAACTGAAGTTAAAACGACAAAGTTACATAATAAAATACACCACACCGTATCTCGAGTTAAATAGTACTGACAAAACACAATTTTATAAATTTCCGCCATTATGAAAACAATTGACAAACAAAATAGGAGTAAGCTCATATGAACCGTGAGAGTGTTCCATTTTTGAATTCTGTAGGTATTATGTATAGTAGTTTTTATTGTTCAAATGGCCAGTATCAAAGGCTGTTCCATTTTCGAATTGAGTTATATTTAGTGTAACTTTAAAATTATTAAATGTCAACAAACCATGTATCAAACTTTTTTTTTCTTTTTTTACAAGTACACTACAGTTAGTTTTCACACCCATACAGCAAAGCTGCATTTGGGATAGACCTCTCATGTAGGAAAGCACCTTTTTTGATAAAAGTATTATTTGAAACTTTGAAGCCAGATGGATCTCGTTCTCTAAATGGCAGAAACATTGAAACCATAGGTTTGAATTAATAAACACTTCCAAAGAGGATATACCTAATTTAATGCGACCTAACTCCAACGCATTAAAATTTGCATAAGAAAAAAAAATGCAAAAACCGGTTTACGGCTAATTAATTGACCGTCCTCATTATCACATTAGCCCGGAAATTCTCGGATGAAAAAAAAAATACCCCGGTAAAATATTAGCGTCACGTCGGTTCACAAGTCGTCAGGAATTTTTAAAGCCCCATGAAACCGTAACAAGTTTATCTGCTCAGTTAATTGCATGACGGATTTAGCGGACTTTTTTAACGTTCGCGGCCACTGGATTTTAGAGATGATAGCTGTGTCTACCTATTTTCAGTTAATAATTTATAACTTTATTACTGTACCGTTGCGAATCTAATATACTCGTAGCCCCGGTAAACGTGTTTTATGTCATCTTTATGCTTTATCTGACTTGTGATCGCTCAGGATTGCTTAAAGAGTGACATAGTACCAGTCCGTTCTTGCAAGATGAAAGTGCAATCTTTTCACATTGTTGGTATTAAGTTGAAAATTTAGTATTACGGGTAAGTATAATCTCTTTACGAAAATAACGTAAAAATATTGTAGTGTGTCATATACTGAATTACTTCAATAAGTAAATACATAAATTTATTAATATCAAACAACATTATTTACTTAGCTCTGATCCTAAAGTAAGTATGTAGTTTAAACACTGAACAATCACAAATGTTCATTCCATGAATCCGAGTGGGGATCGAACCCATGACCCTTGGTTCAGAATTCAGAAGGCAGTGGTCACTACCAATTAAGCCACCGAGCTCATTAAACACTGTTATAATAGTATGCGATAGATTCCTGTACGCCAAAATCTTCCAAGAATGACTACACATTTTGAACGTGCATAATGACAATGACTGGCCTGGACAATATTGTGCGGGGACCGAACCCACGACCCTTGGCTCAAAACGCAGAGGTCACTTCCATACCAGCCATTATTTTATTTTATTTTTTTATTTTTTTTTATCCAAAAAAAAATGGCTGGTATGGAAGTGACCTCTGCGTTTTGAGCCAAGGGTCGTGGGTTCGGTCCCCGCACAATACAAACATTTGTGTTCACGAACTTGTCTGTATTTGTCTGGGTGTTTAGTATTATGTATTTATTTACAAAAAAAAGTATCAAGTAACAAGTAAGTCTATCACTTGTCTAGCACCCATAGTGCGAGCTTCGGCTTAGTTTGGGGCTAGATCGCCATCTAGCGTTGCCCAGAGACCGAATTTCTTGATCTTTTATCAAGAAATTCGGTCTCCGGGCAACGTTAACCCGACTTTTCTACTTTCCAATGCTAAAAAACGGATAAGTTCCTCAAGAATTGATTGACGCTCAATCAACTCCGGCGTCGAATCCCTTCCCGACGCGAGACGAAATAATTCACCGCGTGTTCCAAAGATAAATTACTCGAGCGCGCCGCGACTACAAACATGTCCATATTGAAATATTTTGAGGCCCTCGTTAAAATCAAACGCGTCGGGTCTGACCATAGAGCAAATACGAGGAGGAGATGTTGCAATTTTCTACCTTCTTTACAAATAAAAAAAACATCAATGCTCAGTGCTTTGCCAAGCCAATTGCACCCAAAGCCACCGACATTAGCTTTGCTAGTAAGCAAGTGTCACCACACGTTTGATGGGACGCAGAGCAGATGGGACGTGCTCTGGAAGTCTGGAGAAGGGCATTACACTGGCAGGCAAGATTCGACCAATCGGTGTACCCCCCACCTAAACCTATTTTCATTGCTACCATTGACCTGAGTACGGAGTCTGTTTAAAGACTTCCAGGTCAACCATGGAGGCTCATGTCCAGACGGAAGTTTCTCCAGGCATGGTGCAAACCTATTCTAATTACGATAATGATATCTTGAAACTTTTATGGTTGCACCTTGACAAATGGTGGTGCATTCAACTGACATGACGTTGAAGTGCATGCATATCATGAAAAGTCTGCCTGTCCTTGTTGCGCGCGGTCTGGCTTATTACTGTGAAGGGGACAGTTGTAGTTTTACTTTTGCTGCTGTATAGTGAAATTGCCAAATAGCTAATTAGCTTACGGCGTAAGCCAACTTTATATTTTCTTGTTGCTCACTCTTATGTTCCTCTTTAACTTCTTTTTTTCTATGAAGGTTTCTCTTCCACTGCTTCTGCATCCTCCTTGCATGGTCTACGCACAGTTGCTTACGCCGTCTCCTCTCTGTATTAGCTCCGTGGCCGCGTAGGTCTGACTGGGGAGTGTTGGTGAATTCATTATCGCGGTCGGGCAGTCGTTAGTGGTTCACGAGCCTGCTCGCAAACTCTTTGAAATAATGCTCCCTAAGGAGTCTTTACCATCACGCGTCATGTGTTTTGTACTCACGGATAAGGATTTGGTTTAATTTTTGTTCTTTTTTTAAATTTCATCTTTTATCATAATTTATAGAATGGGACAATTTTTTGTGCACTGTTTTTCTTACGCCTACGCTCTACACTTTAAATATTTTTGGTATTGATATAAAAAAGGATAGCATGAATTGACTTCAACTTTTGTAGGTACATACCTTTTTATATTTAAAGACATCTTTAAAAGTTAAAGTTAAGGCATGCTGTCCTTTTTACTAATGGTAATAGTAGTTACGAAAACGCGTAATCATTAATTATATTATGTAATATTTATATTTCGTCCTCGAAACTCCTACGCACTGTGTTCAGCCCTGCCTGCAGAACCTTAACCGCGGGCTGCTGATGCAGTACTCGCCCCACGAGCTCCAGAGACCCTACTCACCGGCAGAAACACAACCTGGAAAATGCTGCGGTATTCTATAGGGCGGAGGTCTTTCCCCGGACGGGCAGCTCAATTCGAGCGAAGATTCGCTATGTTCTACCTCCCCCAACACAAACCACGTGACAGTAGGTAGGACCTACAGATTTTCCAATAAATACTCAAGCCACGTGACAAGCAATATAATAAATGAATAAATACATTACATTTTCCACAATACATTTTCCATCACCATCCGTGACGTCACACCAATCCGCTCATCGACGTGCGCCCTTTATTCCCGTTTATTACATTTATTTAGAGGCACAGGCCCATATGCATAATGCCGCTGACGTTTCACACAATTTGTTCCTGGCAGCGCGTCAGCCGGTCCACTGCTGCTTCCGCACGCTTGCGTTTTGATATTTTGGAACAAAAGTGCCGTTGCAGATCATGTTTATGTCGTTATTTTAATATTTTTAAGTACATACCTAGTATAAGTGTATGTTGAATACACAATACATAGATGGTACTCCGGTCGCCCCATGGAAAGAAAATTAAGGCTCTAGTCGCAACTGAGAAGTAACCAAATCAATCAATACTATTTTGTATAGGTAGATATTTCAAGATTTCATTCTTATCATCTTGATAGTTCTTCCACGGTATGTTTTGCGTGCAATTTTCTTATCAGCTTTCATCTGAAAAAAACATTGCAGCTACTTTTCCGAACGGATACGATTTAGGGACCTCCAAAAAGAGAGTCTACAAATTTCTCAAGTTCCGGCAGCACATCTGTGACTCCCTTGGTAATATCGTTTTCCTGTAATGTCTATGTTTTCTGCAAGGAATATCTATCTATTAATTTAATTTCTCAACCATCGAATCCATTCGCGGAAACAATGTCTGCATCTGGAATACCCGCGTTCGAAGTATTAAAAAACACATTACCATTTTATAACATGGAATCTTAGAAGCCTGAAAGCATAAGAGTAACCCACCTTTAACTTAACTTTATAGCTCGGCTTTAGTTTCATGTCTTAGTGAATTTTCATTAAAAACACATGAGTTGAAAGTGGCTTTTTACATTTCCCATCCTTGGTTGTAAAGCGATATTCCAAACGGCCCGTAAAATCCCATATTATGTTAATGCTGAATAATTAACGACACGACCTGGGCATCTACTTACCGACACCCATATAAAGTTAATTGACTTACCGCACCTTAAGGGTCGGCGCTCACTAGCGGCACATTATGACATGGCACGTTAGATTCCGGCCATCCCGTAGCATCACGTGGCATCACATGGCATACCGTCGCCCCATATAGCATACCGTGGTATCCTACTGAAACCGTAACCGCTCTGACACCAATCAGTTTTGCTCAGCGGAGATTCGAAGTTAGTTGTGTTGTTATGGGATAGAAGGGGGCTACTAATCAATAAGCTAAGCTCCTATCCAGCCTCCGCATAACAAACATCCGGCCGAATAACAAACGAAGCTCTGGCGAACGAATGGCAGCGGTATAACCATCACGATTGAAGACGTAGCTAAATACCACAGGCCGATGTCAAATGGGGGTTGAACAAGTGGTCACAGATTGTCTGCGACTATGGCTCACCCTCTTGAACTATGTCGCTCTACTGAGCGACATAGTTTAAGAGGGTATACTTCATTACAGGAAAAGATATAATAGTAGGGTAGGAGATACTTCTCCTGTCCGATAAACCCCACCACCTGGATTATGGAGGATATTTACTAGGCGACTGTATATCAAACTGATGTATCACATGTGTAATTTCATTTTAGTTATGAGTTTACTCGAAAAGAAGAAGTAATAAAATCCTTTATATAGGTACTTTAGATACACTGTGCTAGCCGTGAGCGCCGGCCCTAAATCTTATTATGCCGAAGTTAAAATATTATGTAGGTAGCTAACTTATATTCGATTATCGGTCAGGTAATTGCGTAACTTATTAATTTCTGTCCATGGATCAAAATCCCTGGGCCTGTTTAAAGGTCAGCGGACAAGTAATCTGCTTAGCGGCTTTGCATTTCGGCGTTAAAGTAATCTTTTTTGTTCGGTTGTTTTATGAAATTGGTTGTACCTAATATTTACGTGCGCTTCTGTAAGCGATGAGTGGTGTGATACGGCTATTATTCTATTAAAATATTTAATGCTTTTTTGGCCGAGACTTTTGAATAAAATCTAACTGATCTATTTTTACCTATTAATATGGCAAATTTCACTACGTGAACATAATTAGTAGGTAATATTCTTGAATGCGCAAAAACTTACAAATAAACATTACAAGTAAAATTACCTACTACAAACATATTGTACTAAAGTATAAGCGGTCTTATTGCACAGAGCGATCTCTTCTAGACAAACTTCGAGTAGAAGATATGCTCAAATTATTTCCTACTTACATTATACGAATATTATGATGCCTTTATAGTGCTTTACGAATAGTGACATGAATGCCGTGGAGTTAAGAGCGCGCATACAATTTTAAGCAACTCGAAACGCACGTGGGAGCCGATTCCGAAACACACATAGACATCATTTGTGTCTGTGTGGGTGAGCGGGCGTGTCGGGCGCTAACTCCGGCGGACGAACATATTTTGATACTTAACAATTTATTATTCATCTAAATTATTTGAACATTCTTTTATTGCTAAATATTTTATTAGTGTAGTATACTACACTATAGGTGCGTACTTATTAAATTGATTTAAACACTTTAGAGTACATTATTCTTAAGTGTTTATTAATTAAGGTTTAAGAAAAATATAACAATATTTTTGTCTTTCTATCTTTATATGTACCAGGTACTTACCTATCCAAAGGTATTGTGTGAGTGATTGACATTATTAATGTTGCTTTATAAATATCAATAATCCCTACTGTGTTTTCCTTGCCTTCTGATCATGAGTCAAAGGTCGTGAGTTTGATTCCCATCCAGGACAAACATTCGTGTGCTGAACATTTGTGTTTGTTCTGTATTTAGGTGTTTGTATTATTATTTAAGGAAAGAGCAGTCTCCGTGGTTGCCACGATATAACTCTAACCCGTTTTATATCTTAACTTGTAAAAATTACTTTGTTCATTTTCACTCGGCAGAAATGGATCTCACAAAGAGGCTGGTTGCCATCATTAAAAAAAGATTAGTTTGTAAACAATTTGTCAATTTGAATTAAGGTCCTAAGTCTCCTATGCACTGATCACAGAGATCATGTATACCTACTGATGCTTGTGCTGAAAGTTGTGCTTGTGTTTCGTAGCAGAAACCCCAGATGGCCTACAACAACTAAAATCTGGTTCCTATCCAGCTTGACCAATCCATCACTTATTCTCGGGATGAATATTCGTCGTGAGCCGAATCCTAAGGGTTACATTGAAGGAGTCATTGACTACTGCAGCATTCTCTAAAATAGGTGTCCTGAACCTGATTCTGAAAGAATATATCACGACTGACCAGCGCTGTTTTTTGTATAAGGCACAAATCTTGCGTAGAATACTGCTTTTACGCAATTTTATAAATGATGCAATGGGCAGGTTACAAAGGCGAGCTATCTGAATAGGTAGGTATGGTCAATCCTCTTGTGTATATTCAAAAATTGTCTAGGATCGGTATTTTGAAAATTAAAATTAAATACAACAGCAAATAAAAAATGTTGTCATTATCTCATTTATTTTCTACTTTACGGTCTAAATTAAGAAGACTAAACTTGTAGGAAATCAATTTTTAAACAATTTTGGTTCCTTCCTTTTCCCCTAAAATCGATATTTTGGAAATAAAACTCACAAACCGCGACATATTCAAAACTGTATCATTATCTCCTATGTTGTACTTTTTACGGCATGAATGAAAAGAAACAAAGTTCTAGAGAGTCAATTTCCGAACAATTTTGGCTCCTACCTTTTCCCCCAAAATCGACATTTTGGAAATTAAACTGAATTAATTAATTACCTATTAATATTTCGAATTTAACATAATTCCAATGACGGCGACGAAGCAAATAAAAGAAATAACAATACCTATTATGGCAAACTGCTGCACTAATGGGGGCGTCCATATCGCGTGTGAATTCGCCACCAGAGGTGCTAGTGTAGCGTGAGGTATCCAAAATGTCAAATTACATAGGTTCTGTGGGTTAAACGAGTTTATTTCGGAAAATTAAATAATTTTGTGCAATTTTGGCATAGCTGGCATACATTTTCGAAAATATGAGACACGGGTCAGTGATTATCTGCGCTTAAGTGGAGCCGAGAAAATGAGGTATAAAAATTAGCGGTCTGAAAGAAAAGCTAGTTCACTGGTTTGTTTATTAACCGTTAACAGTTTTGCCTTTTGGAAACTTATGGCCTCCTTCGTTATAACGAACAAACAGTCATCACATGCATAAAACAAACCTTAACAGCTATGCCCGAAGACCTCACTATACAGTGGCGACCTCTGGTGATTACAAAAACGGTAACCCTCATTGGCAACGTTGCACCTTGCGACTTGCATATTGCAAGTTACATGCTCGCCCTGCTCGTCGCCATACCACCATTCAGCATACGTAGCCGGTAATTTTAACGTAATGTATGTAAATAAGTTACCGTAACATATCCGTATTTTACCAGCCTTTTCGCTAAATTCACCCCTAGTAACCGTAATGGCCATACATTTCACAACTATCATATTGCATTTTGGTTTTACATTTTGAAACTATAAAATATAATTTTTACTTCTTTCTAATACTATCTGAATGAAAGTAGTAATCTCATATCGTTATCATCCTCTCACAGGCCACTGCTGGACATTGGCCTCTCCCATTGTTGACCACTTTGATCGGTTTAATTTTAATCTTAAATACTTGTTATTATTGTGACACAAAGATTCACTTAGTCCACACTAAACAATTAAGCGACAATTTCAAAATTGGATTCGAAGATCGATTTATCTAAATCTAAATAGATCAATTTCGTGAATACTATCAAACATTTTATCATCCATCTTTTCACATATAATTTTACTAATAATAACTCGACTATGGGATTTCTAGGACTTTCAGCTTCATTGTATGCCTTTATTTATAGTCGTGCACATGTGACGTAGATTCCTTAAATGCTCCCAACTCAAATGAATCTCCTTATCAGTTTCTTCATTGAAGTTGTTTCTGACCATTGATGTTAACGAGCATAATAATAATCTTTGCAACTTCATTAGTGAACTAATAAACAAATATCATATTAATTTTTTGAAATATTTAGCAAATGTGGTTGTAGATAATAATTATTATAATAATCCTGATGTTTGTATTTGATACTCATGACTAAACATTAATTCATTTCATTAATTTAGTATATTATTTTAACTTAATAAATTTTCCATACAAAAATAATATTACAAAGTATCAAACTCGTGGAGTTGCTCTCGCGCAGAGCGGTATACGCTCATAAAAGTGGTTGTGCGTATGTGTGCGTGAGCGGAGCAGCGAGCGGCACGTCCTCCCTCTGGGATGACCCGATTTGGACTGAATCGGCAAGCGTCGCGCGCGTGGCTTTATAGTCACTTTTAAAAAAATCGTATAAAATAACAGGCATAGAATATTAATAAAATAATAATTAAGTGCACTTAAGAAAGACTTCTTTTACATTTACACAAAATTTCAACTAAAAGAAACAGTGTTTTCTACTAGAAAAACACTGTTGAAAAGTGTGAATTGAGCTTATTTTGAAAATTTATTTTGGGCAATTTAATAACACATTTTTGAAAGTTTTTTTGTCTAGTGCACTAATAGACCATATAAGCTATTGTATAAACATATATTTAAAACATATGTATGTAATGCAATTGATATTAAGACTTTCGAAATTGACTCTGACTCGCATTTTTGCGAATCCGCTTACGGGAGATCTTTGATAAACAAAAATATACTAGTAAATGTTGTATTTTATCTAGCCTACGCACTGCTTGAAGACTTTATCTATATAAAAAACTATGTTTCTTATTTAAAAAAAATCGTTTTCTATGATAATAGCTCGCCCGAAAATACCAGTTTCGCCGCAAATACGTCGAATTCTGTATGCGCGCTCTTAATGCATTAAAAATGTTTTTACGGAAAATTAATCGCTTGGGACACACCGCGCGGCGTTCGGTATAAAAATGCCTGTCTTTGGTCATTTTATCTCTAGACAGGGATGAAATAAGGGATGAAGAACGACGCAAGCTATGTCACAAACAGAAGTCCATACAAGCTACACTCCGTTTTTTAGTATCAGATATTGTTTTAACAAAGAAGTTGTCGTAATAAACCTTGTTTTCATACAAATACAACCAATAATAAAAAAAAACTTATCGTTCTCTTAAAAGTCAATTGACAGACTAATAAGGTTGTAGGTCATGTTTGCAACTTCAGCTTAGATCTTTTTATAGTGCAAACTTTTCACAATGCCATTTTATCTTGTTAAGTATAACTACATACAAATTAATGTGTGTATTTATGTATTTAAGCACCCAAATTGAGTATAAAATAAGCCATAGAAGCTCAGAGTATTTATAAAGATAGTAACTAGGTAGGTATATTAAAATAAAAATTTCACGTGTACCCAAAGTTGTTTTGTTTAAAAATCAAACCGTTTTGCAATGTACTTAAAATTATTAATGACTTTAAGTACATAATGCACCACTTCATAAACATATCGCGTGTGAGTCCGGCTAATTTTAAGCCGTAAGAACAAATCTTTTGTTTGATTTTATCTCGGAATTAGGTGAAAGTAGAATCCGTATGTCATTTGTTTTTCCAACCTTAGGCCCTATTGTTAAACTTTTCAAAAGCCTAAAAAGAAAACACGGTAGACTTTCCATGTTTTCACATTGAAACGTAAAATCCCAAAAAGGGCACATCCCTTCCAGGCAATTGTTGTGCGTATTGTCAACGGTCCAAAATCTTTGTATTAAAACTTTCCAAGAACGTATTTCGGATCACGAATACATACAAAGTGTTGAACATGCTTGTAACGAAATTTCCGTTTCTCACAATATTTTTTTCCCATACTTTCTCTAATGAAGACCCTTTTTCCAATACAGAAGCGAAGTTTTTCCTCTTTAGGATCGTGATGTCCATGTTACTGAGCCGCACCCTTTCGTATTAAGTAGCTAATACTCCATATTATCTATTATTGCCTGCTTATTACATATGAAGCAAAGAATTTATTACACTAAAGACTTTCTTGTAAGAAAAAAATATCTTTGTTGAGCACAACTATGAGGATACGGAAAAACTGTCATAGTAGGTAAAACAAACACTTATGTTGGTACATTAATTCAATAAATAAAATAAATAAATAGCCATACACACATCGTATTCTAACGATTGCGACGGCTTGTGACCTAGGTTTACTACCTAAAGCATATATGTACCTACATCAGTCTTAGCGAACACTGCAGATAAAACATTAACTTATAATTTGATTCCTCCTGCCCCTTTTTATCATCGGGCGAGCAGGGATATGGCGAATAGGTACCGTTACATGGTGCAAGTTCCTAAGACTCGCACAGCGCGTTTCGCCTCTACCTTCATAGTGCGAACGGCTAAACTATGGATCTCTCTCAGTGCACGCCAAAAACGCGGTTAGCATAAAGATGCTAACCGCCTTTTTGGTGTGCACTAGTTTTTTTATGAAATAGGGGGCAGATGATCAGACGGCTCGCTTGATGGTAAGTGATAACCGCCGCCCATGTACATCTGCGACATCAGGAGTTACAGCTGCGCTGCCGGCCTTTGAGAAAGAGGTACGCTCTTTTCTTGAAAATTTGAAGGTCGTATCGGTCCGGTAATTGCGAGAAAAGCGCAGAGTTGTGGATTTCCATTAAAATATCAGATATCAAACAACAATCACATACCTACTCCATTGCTCTGACCGATCCCAAACTTTGTAGCGTGAGCACTTGTGTTATGGGTATCAGAACAACGAAGGGACCCCAAATATGTACCTACTTAAATACGGATCATCACACGAATGTTTGTCCCTGGTGGGAATTGAACCGAAAACCCTTAGTTCAGCAGAGGTCACTACCAAATGAGCCATCGAGCCCGTCTTAATAAGCAAACAACGCTGTATTGTTCGTCATGCCTCGAGAACTAGAAAGAACTTTTGTATTTGCCTACAAAACTGCCTCAACTCGTTAACGATTACTAAATCGCAATAAAGTTTCCATTATTTTACGACGAACTACATAAATTACATCGGTTTTATAGTAAACCGTCTGTGAAGGTAGCCAACATTAAAGGATCGACGAAAACGTAAGACCTTTGAACAATAAAAAGGAAAAAGGCACGACGTGCGTGACCGTCGGCCCATGCAAATTATACTTCCATCCATTTCATACAATAAACCCAAATGAGACCTTTTAACGCAACACGGGAAATCGATAAAAATACGCGTCCAAGCTCTCTTGCAATAACACGAAATGTGGCGGTTTTGTTCAGGCCATTTGTGTGCACTTTGTTTACGTGTAAATACCTCGCATATTTATTTATCAGCTCCTGACTGAGGTTTCGTTTTTTATAGACTTTAATAAGCGACGGAACTTTTTATTCACGTAATATATTCTGGGGATATGTTACTATGTATTCATGTAAGGACTTTAGTAGCATTTCAAAGTAAAAATGAGTTAGAAATCGCTTGGAAACAGACTAATCTCTTATTTTGTTATGGCACTAAAGTGCTTAGCGACTTTTGATGTTGACCGTACCGTTCTTTGTAAGACTAATACGTAGATAGATAGACAATTTAGTAAACTTAAAGTTGACTTAAAACTAGACAAACTGTAAGAGGTCTCTTCCAGATAACCTTTACGTAATAGATCTCTACATACATAATGTTATTTTTTTTATACTACTAGAGTTGGTAAAATAACTGTGGGCCCTCCTGATGGTAGGTGGTAAGAGGTCACTGTACCCTATGAACGCCTGCGATACCAGGGGTATCGCATGCGCTTTGTCAACCCTTTAAGAACTTTAGACTTGATGTGCCCCATACTGTATTCCCCTGATTCGGCAGGGAGCTTATTCCACAAACGCAGCGTTCGCGGGAGAAAATTCTTCTGAGATCGGTCCGTTGGTCCGCTCAGGGTATGAGGATGAACTTCCTGCCAATGGTGTGCGGTGCGATGATAAAATGAAACTGCTGGAATAATTCCGCAGAATTCTCAAAAACACAACCCGTTGTACAATCGTTAGAACATACACAAAGATAATACACAAACACCCGTAGATGGATCTTTTTAGAACCAAGTGCCATCTCCTATTAAGTGCCATTAAGGAACTGATGCCAAAAAAAAGTAACAGATCATTAAAACTAAAGCCGCACAACTAAATCAGCCAATTAGCATCCGAACGTTTTCTCTATCGCAGAAACTCCGTTGAAATCCATCCATTTCTCAGTTCTTCAGGGGCGTGATATCTCCAAGGGTCGTACTAATGAAAATTGCACCGATTCGTATTGAAGGCAAAGTGCAAACGCCGACAAATGAGTCGGAACGACGGCAAGGTGCCGATAATTCAGCTTTGAGCAGCCGCTGACTCGACAAAATCCATTCTCTCGACTCAGTCAGATTTAGGTCATAGATATTCGTGTTATAATGAACGATGGTATCGGCAATGCTTGTAAAAAGTAAATTGGCATGCTCTTTTATGTTTGGTTAGAGGCTATGATAGTGCCGCAGTATTGTATTGGAATATTGTATCTAGTGACGAACTAATTAAAATGGTGCTTTGCCTTTCTGAAACCATCAATGTGAAGTTGGAACCTCGTGACATAAGGGATATATTTCGCTTACCATCAAGAAGGCAGGAGGCTAATTTGAATTCTCCAATTGTTGTGGAACTTAGTTCAACGATATTGAAAAGTGAAGTACTTAGGCAAGCGAAATCTTTCAATATTAAAAATAAAATGAAATTACAAGCCAAACATTTAGGACACACAACCAAGGAAGATACCCCTGTATTTTTAACAGAACATCTCACCACCCATGGAGCCCGCCTGTTTTTCCTGGCCCGAGACCTAGTAAAGACGGGAAAATACAAATACTGCTGGACCTCCTATGGCAAGATACTGGTTCGTAAAGATGATACCACGAGAGTGATTCATATCACAAATGAATCTCAAATACACAACCTGGTACAAAATGCATGACTTTATTACCATGTTAGCATACATTCTCACCTGTATTTTTTAGTTATCCTAGTCGTCTTATCTGTACTTTATCTAAGAATTAAACATAAAAACAAAACGGATAAACTAGGTTATTGTATTGTGTTATTGTGTAAGTTCACAGTAAGTACAACATATTTATCACCGAATCTTATACGATCTAACACACACATAAAACATAATACATGCATACAACATTATACATATATAATACAACAAATTCTTCACAAACAACATAAATTATACATACCGTCGTACTGGCATCGCTATTTAAATGATATGTTATTCAAACTACACCCACAAATTATATTACACACTAAGTATGTATATCAAAATAATACTACCTATTTAAAACAACGAATTACTGCCCAATTAAATAATGACTATAGCATTTATAAAATCAACCCATTAGTAATACCCATTACGTATTTTAATACTACACATAATGGGTGACAGATTACAATGTATTAATATTATAGACCGTCTGGATATTGCCACATCTATCAGTTGTGACTGCGATGAACTAAACAAGCACCGTATAGATAACTCAAATCTTACAATTATTTCACAAAATATTAGGAGCATTTACTGCAATTTTGACGACTTTTTGACTAACTTATCTACCTTTACATTTGAAGTAGATGTTATTGTTCTGTCCGAGTGCCGTTTACACCCGGATAAATCTATCCCAACATTAAATGGCTACACATCATTTGCTACCACACGTTATCAGAACCAAAATGACGGTGTGGTCGTTTATGTAAAGGAGACACTAAAACCAAAAGCGTCGGAAATCCAAATAACTCACGCCTCCGTAATGCAAATAGAAGTACTAACGCACACTATAATAGGTATCTATCGTTCACCCTCGAATCATAATGCAGAACCGTTTATAGTCTCGCTTTCCAATCACCTATCGAGCATTAACACGCAAAAAAATATAATTATTGCAGGCGATATTAATATAAATATTATACCCTCAGAAAATGAGAATTCCACCGACAAAAGAAACCGTACCTCCTACCTTGACATGCTGTCAGCTTACGGTATTCTTCCGGGTCACACCTTGGTTACAAGAGAAAGAGCATGTCTAGATCATTATATGTTAAGAATAAATAAAAAGAATCACTCTGCTTTTATCGCCATTTTGAATACTACTATTACAGACCACCTTACAACCTTTTTATCTTTATCCAAATCTAAACAGAAAGTAATCCCAATCAAAACTACATCAAAAATTAATTTAGAAAATGCTTTAAACTATCTAAAAAATAATAAAAAAATGCCGGAACTACTTCTTCACACGGATCCTAACCTAATTACTGACAGTTTGATCGAAATTCTGAAGGAATCTATAAAAGAAAACACTACCGTAAAACCAATACCTAAAAGTAAACGTATAATAAAACCCTGGATAACAAATGGCATTCTAAGATGTATTAAAAATCGTAATAAGCTCCAAAAACTTTATCGTGATGACCCAGACAACAATATCAAAAAAATTACTTACCTACGCTATAGAAATTACTGTAATAATCTAATAAAAAAGTTAAAAAGAATGTACGACAGAAACCTTCTCGCAAAATCTATTAACAATAATAAGTTATTATGGAAAAATATTAAAACGCTAACTTATACAAATAAACCTACTAACTTAAATTCGGAACTAACAAACTTGAAAGCAACCGCTATTGATTCGGCAAATTCTATTAACAGTTACTTTGCTAATATTGGTAACGAACTGGCTAAAAATATCAGTACAACTCTAAATGAAGGGGATATTAACCAATATTTAACTCAATTACCAACCCATTCTCAATCGCTCGTTCTCTTGGATACAGATCATGATGAAATAAATGCCATAATTAATAACTTAAAATTAGACAGTGCCCCTGGCTGGGATAATATTTCCACTTCTTATATCAAGCATGTTAAAAATGAAATTATACCGGTTCTCACACATTTGGCTAACCTGTGTTTCGCTACAGGAGTGTTTCCGAATTCTTTAAAAAGATCTATTATAATTCCTATTCATAAAGGTGGTAATAAAGCAAATATTGGTAACTATAGGCCTATCTCAGTGCTTCCAGTCTTGGCAAAAATTCTAGAGAAGCTAATAAATAGGCGTTTACTAAACTACCTGGACGCTTATAGTATCCTATCACCAAATCAATTTGGATTTAGACACGGAATATCAACAGAAGACGCAGTTACGGCCATAAGTACACTAATAACTGAAAAAGTCGATAAAGGCGCAAAATGCCTTTCAGTATTTATAGATTTAAAAAAAGCCTTCGACACAGTCTCAAATAAAATCCTTCTGCAAAAACTAGAAAAAATCGGCATTAGAAATACACAATTAATGATATTCAAAGATTACCTGACCAACAGAAAACAAAAAGTTAAACTTGATAGCTGCACAAGTGATGATATTGACGTATCATGTGGCGTCCCACAGGGAAGTGTCTTGGGCCCTACCTTGTTCCTCATTTACATAAACGATCTTTGCAACATGGCTATACCTAATGCGAAAATATACTCTTACGCCGATGACACAGCAATCGTCTTCACTGGTGGCAGCTGGTCTGATTTAAAAATAAATGCGGAGCGGGGTACGGCCCGGGTTGCGAAATAATTTACTAACCCTCAACACTGACAAAACTAACTACATTTGCTTCAGTATCTACAATAGTTCTCAGCCTTGCCAAGACTTTAATATTAGAATACACACATGTGGGGCGTTCGATGACTTTAACGATAGGTGTGGATGTCCACAAATTAATAAAGTACAAGTCGTGAAATACTTGGGGGTGATGTTGGACCAAAGGTTATCATGGTATCCTCAAATTGAACAAATAACATCAAGAATACGCAAATTTAACTGGTTATTTAAATCACTAAGATATGTAGCCGCAAAAGAAGTGATCAGCAGCACAAATAAACGGAGAAACTTATTAAACGAAATTTACACTTCATTGGTCCAATCAATAATAACATATTGTATCCCTATCTGGGGTGGAGCACTCAAGACACGTTTTATAGAAGTAGAGAGAGCCCAACGTACTTTGCTAAAAATTATGTACTTCAAAAAGAGGACATTCTCAACACATCATTTATACCAAATTAGTAACTTACTATCGGTGCGCAAATTGTATATTGTACAGACAATCTTAAAAAAACACAAAAAATTATCTAACATATGTATAACAGGAAGGAGAAGAAAAGACAATATAGTCAATATTCCGCACCGAAAAACCCTATTTGCTAAGATTCAATTTGAATCACGCTCTGCCATTCTATATAACAAAGTTAACAAAGAAACACAAATATACAGTAAATCCTTTCATGAATGTAAATCTATAGTTGTTAATTGGGTAAAAAACTTAAGCTACGACGAAATAGAAAATTTTATACATAATTAAATAAATATAAATATCAGACAACATTCGCATACATTGTTCCGGTTCTGGAGTGAGTGGCTTGGCCACTTGTGTTATGGCCATTAGAATAGCGAAGGTACCGCAAATTTATACTTAAACACAAATTATATATACTTACAATCATAGATCCACACAAAGTATGTTGTATTAACACACAAACATGCATAATTATGTCATACATACTCCAATATAAATATAAATAAATATTTGTAAGACTGAATAGAATAGAATAAGTTACTAACTATTTGTTAAAATATAGATACATATAACTAAAATTATTGTATAAAAACTTATATAACTAGCTGGAAATAAATTACCTTACATACATAACTACACCTTACATACCCTACAAATAAATTATAACAAGAATTAAGTTAAGTTAATTAGATATTAGGTATCTGTATTACACTTAAGAAAGAGCGGAACCCCCTGGCACAGGCAATCACAAGCTTAAAAGGGGGCTCCAACAACTATATGTATAAGTATGACCTTGATACCTAATAAATAATTTTGATTTTGAATTTTGATTTTGATTTTTTTGATTGTGGCCTATAAATAGACGGCGCAGAAGGTCAGCAAATAACTGCCAATATTTTTTATTATTCATCATCGCAGCACACAGACAGCCTGTCGAAGTCTACTGCTAGACATAGGCCTCTCCAGTTGTTCGCCACTTAGGGCAAACACCTGGAGGATATACCTATGATCGCCATGCTGGGCAGGCTGGTCGGCGATCGCAGGGCGTAGCTTCTCGTTTCAGTGACGCTGCTGTCCGTCATCGGTCTGTTTAGGTACACCTTCAATTGTGATGGTTTGACCGCCTCCAGTCAGTTGCCAGTGACTCGTTTGTTATTCAGTAGGATGCACAACGGGCAGGCGAGGTTGGCTTGGAGCAAAAAGATGATAGGCCGTTCCCTTATATCCAATTTTTTAATTATCAAAGTTAATTAACCAAATCTAAGCTTTGAACTTTAAAATGTCGTATAAGTGTCACATTGATTTAGTTTGATTTAGCGCTGAGCCACGAGGCAAGAAGATGTACCTAGTCCACTTTCACTAACAAGATAAAGGTCCCCTGAACAGCCTTTAGTGGATGTTATAACATTAGTAAAAGAATTTAAAGTCAAACGTTTCGTAAGTTCTGTTATGGGTGTATTTTAAACTTAGGCGTTGATAAAAATGTACGAAATGTAGTACACAGTTATTTTACAATTTACGCGGTCTTATCGTTATGAGCAATAACTTTCAAACGCAAGACTATGTAGGAGCAATATATTATGTGAAATTATATTATGATTTTTATTTATTTCATCAACATCATCATCATGGTATTTTCCATTAGGTATATCAAAGAATATTCGAATCAGAATCAGTTACATTACAAATGTTATTTCCCCCCTGTGTACCGCAGTGAGGGGTGGTAAAAATTGTATGTAAATGTATACAGAGCGTGAATGCGTAGATCGCACTACGCATGTAGACCATTAGTGTCGATATTAAAATGTATACGGCAGGTAACACGTTGAAACGTGAAGTAATTCGTCGGCGTAATACTTGTAGTCGGAAATGATGTGTCATATAGGCCTAAGTTTATAATGTAAGGGTGTAATATTGCTAATATTATAAACTAACTGTGCCAGCGGCGTCACACGCGTGGATATTGGATTTCAAAAATACAGTACTTACCTAAATTTTAAGTTAGACCCCTAGCAATACATTGGCGATTGGTCTCACAACATAATAATCGTTTTGTCATCGACTCGAGAAGAAGAATAAATTGGAGAAAACCACATTCAATTCTATGCAGTAGTTTTTACTCAAAAAAGGCATCACTCGATGCGCGTTCGAACATACAGCTAAAATTTTCTCCCGTTTTCCCAACACTTCCCTTTACTACTCTGCTCCTATTGATTGTAGCGTTATGAAAAGTATACTATAACCTGTCCAGAAGTATAAAGAATAATAAATTGCACCAAGTTTCGTCAAAATCCGTCAAGTAGGTAGTTTTTGTTTGTATAACGAACATACAGACAGACAGACCGCCAGACGGACAGACAAAAATTTACTGCTTGCATTTTTCGCATTAGTATCGACCACTAATCACCCTCTGATAGTTATTTTTCAAATATATTTCATGTACAGAATTGACCTGTCTACAGATTTATTATGTCAATTGTCTATCATGGCAGTATCGGTACCTACATAATATGATATAGATTCATTATTTCTTTTATCTTAGTTATCAAACAAGTATCTAAGTGCTTGCTTTGTATTCAGATCAATGTATACCGACTTGATGTTTATATGAATAAGCGACAAAACGCCATCCTAAACCTAGTTCACATTCGAAATACGGTGGTACGTCACAAAAGCTCTCAACTATACGTTACAATTAAGAAAAAAATAGCACACACTGTCGTCATGAGGCAGTGTGAAGGGCCTCTTCACTAGCGGATCGTGTCCTATCTTGTTTATGTGAGACCACGGTGCACCCGTACCTTGCACTTTACAATGTCTGCACATGGCTTAATAGGACAATCGAGGTTGGTTTTAGTTGGAAAGGGGCAATTGAAAAGGGAAGTGGATGCCGCATGTCATCTGATGCGCTTTTTTTTTGTTTCTTTATGTTCCTCTCATCAATACGTTATGCTTATGACGCATCATTATTTCATTGATACTTTGAAATAATGATGCGTCATAAGCATAACACTTTGAAAATATCATCATCATCATCAGCCTCCATACGTCGACATGGTATAGGCCTCCACCAATGATAATTGTCATTTGGAGAGATTTGCACTAGTCACCTCTTCAGGTACGTAGAGACATTGCCAGTCTTAGTGTTCTCTACCGTCTCTACAATGGGTAATGCTCCGAGGAGTTATTTCATCTAATTCCATTCTCTCCTCTCCCGAACAACATGTACTGGACAGCGTTGCCATCCGCAAACCATTCAGCGACTGTGGCGCGCACCAAGAGGCTTAGTTCCTCGTTCCTGCCCTACGGGGCGATCAGCAATGTTACGCCATTAAGTCATGGAAAACCCTTCCAGCTCTTGTGTTTCTTTCCTTTTACAATCCTGGGGGGGGGGGGGGGGGGTGAAACGGCATCTCAGTGGGCCTTCAGGGTGAGGGCGATAGGCGCGGTGGGTTTGTCCTATTATGCCTGTCGACCTAACATTTGGACCTCACGAACGCTTACCATCAGGTGGAGTGAGGTCATCCTGAACCCTCTTTTTATATAAAAGGGCAGCATAGGTCATAACTGGTAGGACACATTGATTTATAGACCTTAGAAATAGATATAACACTGTAGTCATTCATCCTTCCATCGACTGTACCTACTTTCTTTTCTTGAAATTCCCAACGCGTTGTGGGATTAAGCCATTTTCGTTTTCCCTTGATGTAAAGGAGTAAATTGATTGAGCAACTCCGATGCCATTATCTTTAGTATTATGTACAGCTCTGTGATTTGTTAAATAAGTATTCTGAACATTTTTTTCTTCTATTAAGTCTATTGTAGTGTAACGTAAATTGGATTTTTGTTTCTGTTAGTGGAATAAATACGTTATTTATTTATGTACCTACATCTATATGTATTCACAACTCATACATAGTTACTATTACTAAACGAAGAAAATGTACGAGTATATTATATCATTTTGACTAAAGCCTTATAAATTTTAAGGTGGTATTTGGTGAGAAAACTTTCGCAAGATGTTAAATCATAAAAAGGTTTATTGGCTCAGAGGCGACATACCTGATTTGAATCCACATTTTCCAAGTTAAAGACCAGATATTCGTCACATACCTAACCTAATGATGTGTAACAAAAGTTTCTCAAAAAATACGACTACAATTATAATATTACCAAACAGTACAAAACACTTCGTCATTCAAATCCAACATTACAATATGTCTCAGCGTAAGTGAAAACGGGAAAAAAGTATCAAGCAAACGAGAAACTGAGAAATAAAAGAGGCATGCTTATTCACTCATTGCAAATGGGAGCGTGTAAATCGCAAAACAACATCGTCATCATGAAAGATTAGACAGAAAGACAAATGGTGAGTACCTACAGGCGATACACACATTGTGCCGGCTGTATTGTTTGCGAAAAGGCGGGCGACTCTTTTTCAGGGTTCCACACTTTCGGCAAAGCAAACACTGCGGTGGACCGAATGTAATTAATTGTAAGCGGTATTACATTAGTGCGGGACTAGCGTTAGCCGGTATTATTGTTTCATTTAGCGTGGCCATAGTACAAGTGCGGAAAATATCTTTGCTTTTATCGTACCTTTTTTCATTCTTTCTTTATTTACCTACCAGTAGTGTTAAAAAGGTCAGCACTTAAGATAGACATTTTCAAAATTACAGATTAATTTTTAAAAACAGACTTCAATTTTGTAGTGATTAATTATACCTTAATATTGTATATTGAAACTGGTCACATGCGCAAACGATTCGTAAACGTTCTTTTTTAGCAGCTAAATATAGTATTCGAATTATATTGGAATCTATATACATGCTTATTATCATTGCAAGTCCCATATTATTATTCCAATCCCCAAATTACAACACATAATTATATTTATTACAATTCTGCAACCATGTTTTAAATTTTTATGGTTTATACGAGCAAACATGCTTAGACATTCCGTGTCATAGTTCCAAAGTCTTTTCTATACATGTGGTAAGAATACCTTAAAATACATACTTACATAGTTATATCAATAATATTAATCATCAACATGATCATTTTTGCTAACAATAATCTTGAAGGAGAAGAAAAATAAGGACACAACGTACTTTTAATTAAAGTTGCTTTTCCATATGTAGATACTTTTATAATGAGCAGTCTCTTTTTGAAGCTTTATAATTGAGGTCAGCGAGTATGATACTTCTTTTATAAAGTGTTGTACCTCCAAACATTTTAGCAAACCTTTTGTAAGTCTAGTTTTGTATTTAATTAATTTCCATTTTAGTTACTTGTACATGTACTTAGTTAACCTACTATTTCCATTTATTCTATGCTTTGAAATTAAACGTGTCGTATATCTCGTAATTAAAGTGTAGCTAGTATTAGAAGGAAAAACAGTTGCCTACAAAATGTTCTCTCGTTTCATATTTGCTTAATAACTGGTTTCGTTTTGTCGTTCCACTAAGCTAGTATTGCTTTGAAAGGTTAATTAATATATGGCAAAAAAGATGCGTAACTACAAAGTTAATTATTTTAATGTAACAGAATATAATAAATACTTATATTTCAAGAACATTTAAGTAGATAAATAGACTAAATTTTCTATGTAAAGTACTAAAGGGATTGAACGCTCATTCCGGGCTTGTCTTGCTCAGTCTTTCAAGTTCCCTTCATCATCATCATCAGCCTATTGCAGTCCACTGCTGGACATAGGTCTCTCTATAATCGCCACGCTGGGCAGGCAGGTTGGCGATCGCAGGGCGTAGCTTTTCGCCCCGGTGACGCTGCTGCCCGTCATCGGCCTGTGGTATTTACGGTAGCTACGGCTCTAATTGTGTTGGTTACATCGCCACCCGTCGGTTGCCAGCGCTTCGTTTGTTATTCGGCAGATGCACCACGGGCAGGTGAGGTTGGCTTGGAGCTAAAAGATTATAGGTCACTCCCTTACATTCATGCGGCTGCTTGAAAATATAGACGGAACCTGTCGAATGCAGTAATGTTCACGCTCGATCGAGTTTTTCTTTCCCTTTTTTATTGCCTCATTTGCCGCACCGGCTTGTATCTGCGCCCGAGTCTCCCCGCCTAATTAGGGTCCTCTATGAGACTAATTGAATAAAAACAATGCTTAATTAATGAAGACAAAGGACTTGCTTGAAGTCCGGATAATATTTTGTTTATCCTGTTCTTAGGTCATAGTGTGGTATTAATGTTATGGACCAAGTGATAAATGTAGCATTATATATAATGCCCGGGCATTCTGATAAATGGCCAATATGAGAGGGCAATTTGATAATCATTATTAAAATAATCAAATTGACCGGGCATTATAAATATTGTTTATCATCCTTTGGGCAGAGTAATAAAAACATGTTTTATAACTATTTCGCAGTCTCCTGGTCCTCTGTAACTCTGTAAGGCTTGCGTGGGGGCACAAGCTCATCCATTCCTGAGATAATATAATACGTGTATGTGATACACAGGCCAGACATTACTTCTGACTGCTCCAAGATGATGCACTCAGTAGTAATACCTACTCGGCAAATGCAGCACTATTGCATAATGATGGGAACTAAAGTCCTTAAGAGTTTTACTTTGAAAAAAAGAAAACTTTTCGATGTAGAATCAAGCAAACTACTTATCAAATCAGCCGCTCTATTAGCCCTGCATAAGTACATACTACTACCTAGTTTCCATCGACCAATGGCAGTACTGTCCCCTATATCCTAACCGTTAAGGAGTTCTATGGCTTCATCATCAGCACCAGATGTTGACGCCCGGAAGCATATGCCTGAGTAGAATATGATTACGTAACAAAATCACCATATTAGCATACAACTTTGGTTGTTGCCTTCAATTTCTTCCGGATACCATCATCAGATCCTGACTTGGTGATAATGGGACCACCTCGGAAGTGTCTTCTGTCGAACAAATAAAATTTTTTTGACATCCATCTACATATAATTGAGGGAAATATCGGTGAACATACATAAAAAATTATACATACAGACGAATTAAGAACCTCCTCCTCCTCCTCCATCGATCTCCGAATAAGTATGTGATTAGTTACGCGTGCGTCCCTCCCCTTTGCTTTATTATCAAATTGCCCAATTGCCAAGAAGCAATACAATAATGACCGGCAATGTGATAAATAATGAAGTTTAGATAGTTAATTATCACTTTGCCCAATAGAACTTGACATTATTCATAATGCCCTAGCATTATAAATAATGCCCGCATTAATCACTTGGTCCATAACATTTGTTATGGACCAAGTGATAAATGTAGCATTATATATAATGCCCGGGCATTCTGATAAATGGCCAATATGAGAGGGCAATTTGATAATCATTATTAAAATAATCAAATTGACCGGGCATTATAAATATTGTTTATCATCCTTTGGGCAGAGTAATAAAAACATGTTTTATAACTATTTCGCAGTCTCCTGGTCCTCTGTAACTCTGTAAGGCTTGCGTGGGGGCACAAGCTCATCCATTCCTGAGATAATATAATACGTGTATGTGATACACAGGCCAGACATTACTTCTGACTGCTCCAAGATGATGCACTCAGTAGTAATACCTACTCGGCAAATGCAGCACTATTGCATAATGATGGGAACTAAAGTCCTTAAGAGTTTTACTTTGAAAAAAAGAAAACTTTTCGATGTAGAATCAAGCAAACTACTTATCAAATCAGCCGCTCTATTAGCCCTGCATAAGTACATACTACTACCTAGTTTCCATCGACCAATGGCAGTACTGTCCCCTATATCCTAACCGTTAACCCTAGAGTAGTCGCGCCTTCTCGTGAAACGCGAGTGATCGCGTAGGGAGCATTTTGCCGCCCGTACGTAATACGATTTTTTTTTGTTAATACGAGTTATTACGCATTTGTATTTATGTTTTATCGATGAAATAAAACCCCAACTATTAAAAAAGAAATCATTTATTCAAGTTTTATTATTAGAAATAACAAAGCAATGCTTTGGGAAATCTTAGGTAATTATTTTTGTTTTTTGGAACTCGTGTCATTATTATTTCTGTAAAATTTTTAAAAACTAAACTTAATAACAACATTATGCGTTTTCATCATCTACAGCGTGTATTTTACCAAAACAATCCTAGCACACGTACATGCAATGTTCATTGCACAGTAACTTTGCACATCTGTTGCACCCTTTTTTTGTCCTTCTATTTTTCTTCGATGGACATACTTTGCATATACCCTCTCGAACTGAAGATACATTTTGAGGCACAAATCGAGATATTTGGTACCGCAGACGTATCTGTAAAGTGTTCACGCCGGATCTTCTACGATAATGTTGTCTAGTCATAGCCATGGCCATTTCTTTCAGAAATATTCGACGTAATAATAATTGGCCAGTATTTTCTTTATTATTAATTAAAACAAACTAAAATTAATATCATACCATATTTACATTAAATTAATACTATACGCAATGAAAACAAATAATATTTCAACAATAGTAAAAACTAAGACCAATGAACTTCACCTACGTGAGTAGTCGCACGGTGAGCAATTTGCCGCCAAACGCGACACACCTCCAAAAACCTTTGTCTCTTGCGGTCATCCTCGCACTAATTTAATTTTTATTTCTAACACACGAAGGCGAGGGTTGGAGGGGCAGCTACATGGACGCTGGACCTTGACAAATGCATCGCTTGCAAAATAAAACGAAATCTATGCCGCGGGCGGCAAAATGCTCATAGCGCGAGCACTCTAGGGTTAAGGAGTTCTATGGCTTCATCATCAGCACCAGATGTTGACGCCCGGAAGCATATGCCTGAGTAGAATATGATTACGTAACAAAATCACCATATTAGCATACAACTTTGGTTGTTGCCTTCAATTTCTTCCGGATACCATCATCAGATCCTGACTTGGTGATAATGGGACCACCTCGGAAGTGTCTTCTGTCGAACAAATAAAATTTTTTTGACATCCATCTACATATAATTGAGGGAAATATCGGTGAACATACATAAAAAATTATACATACAGACGAATTAAGAACCTCCTCCTCCTCCTCCATCGATCTCCGAATAAGTATGTGATTAGTTACGCGTGCGTCCCTCCCCTTTGCTTTATTATCAAATTGCCCAATTGCCAAGAAGCAATACAATAATGACCGGCAATGTGATAAATAATGAAGTTTAGATAGTTAATTATCACTTTGCCCAATAGAACTTGACATTATTCATAATGCCCTAGCATTATAAATAATGCCCGCATTAATCACTTGGTCCATAACATTAATATAATGAGTCTAAGTCAATAGGAATGGTGACACTATTAACGATTCGTTTGTATGTATTAAAATCATTCTCTAATTGTAATGTTCAAAGGTGCGAGTAATATGTATTTCAAAACTTTATAAAGGGGTCGAACTTCCAACACTTTCTTTACACATTTTACTTATTAGTAGAACGTGTTGAAAGTAAAATTTTTAGATATAAAAATATGTATGTTTTTTTTTGTAAAAGTTTCTCCTCTAAATCAGAGCTGTTTTTAATTAATTGAATTTTTCGTCTTAATCGATTACATATCACTCCGAGCGACCTATCGCTACAAGCCACCCTCACCTACCCATGGTGCATCTTACCGAATAACAAACGAGGTCTCAGGGCCCAGGGTTGCCAGTAACCGACTGGTGGTAGAACCATCACAATGGGAGGAGTAGCTTAATACCACAGGCCGATGACGGGCAGCAACGTCACCGGAGCTACGCTCTGCTATCGTTAACCCACAAGGCGATTATGGGTTAAGTCTCCAGATGTTTGCCCAACGTGGTAACAACTGGAGAGGCATAATATCCAGCACTTTACTGCGATAGGCCGATGATGAATAGTGGAGTGAACGTAAATAACTATATTAGAAATATTGTTTTTTGTTGAAATTCAGTTTTAAATCCGCTGAGGCCAATTAATATCATGTCAACGGGTTAAAAAAGTCATGTCATTCGTTTGTTTAAACCATTCCAATTCTATGACATCATGTTTTGACATTTTGACAAAAGTTTTTCGGAAATTAATTGTCAGCATTGTTAGTTCACAAATTATGAATATTCTTCGGAGTTGAACATGACGCATACTCGATCTATTTTAATGCCTTACATTTTATCATAATACTCGTATAATGTAATGTAATAATTATGTTAATTTTGTTAGTTATCCTAATAAATAAATAAAAATAAAGTATGTAACTTATTATAGTATAATAAATAATAATATGTATACATACAGCACGTTTCGCTTCTACCTTCATAGCGGGAACGGCTAAACTATGGACCTCTTTGCCGGGCTCCTTGTTCCCCGAGAGATATAATCTTTCGATGCAAGGCGTGAGTGAACCAGTTTTTGCTGGGTGAGCGCGTTCCATCGTAGACTACGATATCGCTTAACCATCAGGCGAATCGCAGTCAAGCGCAAACTCATGTTGAATAAAAAAATAATTGGTGATCTTTTAGTTCTAAAGATCAGTGTTTTCTTTAATCAGCGTGCGATTACGTACATCATACTAATACTACCTTGTTACTTGTCTGCTTAACCCAATGGTTGACTGGTAGAGAATGCCTAAGCGCCAAGCGGTATTAAGCCCACCTTTGTACGATATTTTATTTGCAATAAATAATTATATTTAAACTTTTGTACATGCAAAACACGATTAGATAGTGAATGTTAAATACTTGAAACAGACTGATATTATTTCCGTTTATTCTCGCAACACAAACTCTAAAATAAAATTGGAATTTTCACAGTTACACATAGCAATTTCAACGGTTTTCTCATCAATCAACGCGTCTCAGGCACGTTAAACCTTCTTTAATGAAAACAGGCAGCTGTAGAAAGCTCTGGTCTAGAAATTCGCGGAGCTGAATACTAAAATCCTGTACATTTGTGGAGATATTCGTGATTCTATTTCTGTAATTGGCGTAAATAGAATGAGTTTGCGATAATTTATTAAAATTCAAGTCGGTTACTGATACTTATTCGGCCATATTTGAAAATGGATTCGATGTTTGCACACAAATTGTAAGTTAAAAAGAAAAATATGAATTTTTAACAAATATGTAATTAATATTAATGAATGTTTATTTACCTTATAAAAATACAGGACACCAATAAAATATAGGCTACACAAATATTATTTTTAGAAAAATATGTATTTTTTTTGGTCTTCAATAAACATCATGCTTATTTACAGGAAAATTATAATCTGTTTACAGGCAAACCATAAAATGTATTACTGCGAGAAAAACAGGTTAATCTTTGAATAAAGGTTTTTACGTTGCTTTGTAAGTGCATAAAAAGATTTAATTAATCATAGTAATACATAATTATTATATAATTTGGTTGTACCCTTAAAGTGGTTATTCTAGATAAAATATAGAATAGTCATTGTTTTCCGGCCGATTACTTTGCGATGTGGGGTAATTATATATAATGGGCTATAGCAAACATAATTGATACCAGTTTTTGAACTCATCTCTGTTTACAAAATAACAAACATGTTAGTTCGAAGACTGCTTTAATTGAATTCCCGTTCAGAAATGAAGTGGTTTTGGTAATAAACCGATACCTTAATAATACTTCCAAGCTTAGATTAATAAACAAATTTATTTGGAAATTTCATCGCATAATTAAAATTTATCTACCTTACCTTATTAAGCGGTTGATTACAATGTTTGTTTACTAAGCAACAGTTGGGATTTAGAATTCTGGGCAGCCAATCAGTTTTCATATGGTAAAGTTTGTCAAATCATTTGTCTATTGGAACATTCGGCAATAGAACTTTTCAAGTGCAAGTGTTTTTTTCTTCCTTTAGTCTTTTAGCGGGATGTGAAACGGCATTTAAGAACCCATCAAAGTGTCATCATCAATATCAGCCTATTGCAGTCCACTGCTGGACAAAGGCCTCTCCAGTTGTTCGCCACTTAGGGTAAACATTTGGAGGATATACCTATAATTCAAGAGAGGTAGGGCATAGCGAATCTTCGCTCGAATTTTGCCCTCCCCGGACCAGGAGTGCCGGCCGTATGCTTCGGCGCTACCCGTGTCTCTGCAACTTGCTGCCCACTGGCGAAACAGGGGGGTTTAGTGGGTATGCCCTCCCTTTTTGGGAGTTGTGAGTCCCACACACCATGCCGCCTCGGGAGACGGCATGAAGGTCGGAAATGACGGCATGAAGGCCTAATGCATTCCCCTATAAAAAAAAATGGGCCGGCCATGGCAGTGGCAACTGACAGGTAACCCAGATACTTGCCAGTTGTCACAGCGACTTGGGCTTCTCTTTCGCTTTCCATTAGGCGTAGGGAGGCCATAATGTCGAGCTATTATAAAAAATATATAAAAATAACCTAGATAAGTATGTATTTTCATAAAGACTAACCTTTTTGAATACAATCTGCAACCAGTTACGACAGTCTTTAACAATGCAATTAGTTTTTAAAATTAAAATCAATTCTCACTAGCTTACATTTTTATATCCAAGGTGATTCATGACTCACAATAAAGCAACCGCCAAAGTTCATTTTACCAACTAATAAAATACCTACAGAGTTGTTTAAAGTTCAGGATACCGTAATGAATTAAAATACTTCTGGGCACCGGTCGTTTACCAAAAGTTGATGTGCTTAAACAAATGCCGAAAGCAGGACCCCTGTAATCATACATTTAATGGATCCCATAATGACCTCGTAAAGTAGTAACTGCTTCGGGCCCCAACCATAAATATACAACTTCGTATCGCGGTTTCGTATTTTCATTTTTACCAAAACCGGGATTTATTGTACCGGGGCGAATAAAAATTAAAGTGCGGTACAGAAAGAGGTGAGTGATGTTTAAACAAAACGCTAAGCGGTAACGAATCGATAAAAAAACAAAGGGGAATAAATACGGAATATGAATTTGGACGTATCTTTTATTCATTTGATTGATAGCACTGCTTTTGTTTTGATGGGAAACGATTGATAAATCCGAGTATGCATCAGATCTACTTAGAACCTATGCAATTGATATTGGCTCAGTAATTAGTTACATATCTAAAAGTTGTTAAGTATTATACACAAGATTGTATCAAGGATAGAGCAAGAAGAGAAACAGCAATTCGGGCCTCTTTTTCGCTTTGTATCGGGCAACGTGTTGCTACTATGCTGTACCTACTCCTATAAAAAGTGTATACCGACTACATCTTATTCTGTCTGGCCCCATGGCTCATGGCTGAACCATGGGTCGTGGATTCGATCCCCGCACAGTACCTACAAACATTTGTGTGTATAAACAAAACATGTCTCTTTGTTCTGGTCTGGGTGTTTTCTATGTATAATATGTATTTATTTACAACTAGCTTTCCGCCCGCGACTTCGTCCGCGTAAAGTTTTTTTTTCCAAAATAAAATTATGCCTATGTTACTCGTGGATAATGGAGCTTTCGAATGGTGAAAGAATTTTTAAAAACGGTCCAGTAGTTTTTGAGCCTATTCATTACAACCAAACAAACAAAGTTTTCCTCTTTATAATATTAGTGTAGAAAAAAAAAATATCTAAGTAAGTTTATCAGTTGTCTAGTACTCATAGTACAATTTTCGTCTTAGTTTAACGCTAGATGGCAATGGGTGTCCCAGCGTAGCGTGTCTTCGTTATTTATTTATTATTATTGGAATCTTCAATAAGGAATTACACTCCTAATGGGACATGATCGAATAGTGTTTGTAGTTCTGTATTAATATATAAAATAGTAGATAATACTTGCCATAACTATAAAATAAAATCTATTATTCATTAAAAAACCTGCTATGTATCATGTAGATTTATAGGATTAACTACAGTACGCAAATAAAAATAATTTATCCTTGTAAATAAAATACAAAACAATCGAATGTGCTATTAAAACAATGGTTTCTATTTTCCAACAGTATTTTATTTTTCGAATTCCCAGGCTATCTGGCTTGCATTCATTTTTTGATCCAAATTCTATCCGCTTGCCATTCCCGAAGCAATCAAAGCCGCGCGTTTGGTAGGTGTTGCCACAGCAAATTAACTGTCAGTGGGAACGATACTGGTAATTCAAATGTCAAAATCAAAATAAACTTTTATTCGTATAGGTTTTTAAACAAAAAAATCGTCGAACTGCCACCGATTCGGAAAGCAGCATTCTACAGATAAGAAACCGACATGAAACTCGTGTAGTTGCTCTTTTCAATATAGTGTTTACAACCATTTTATATCACATCAATACTTTTAAATACGTCATACAGTCTAAGGCTCTCTGAAACCTTACGAATGTGAGATTATGGTCTTTATTAATGAAGTAAGCTCAGTGTTATTTTAACTTTAATAACAAACAATAAAAGTGAAATTAGAATAAAAACTGCATTTAGGGGGACTCTCATACAACAAAAGTGACTTATGGCACTTTTTGTCTGATATTAAAATCAGCACAAAGTAAACGCTTGAAATTTAGTCAATGGTACAAAACCCGTCGTACGCCAGTCCGATTCACCTTTCACGTATAAAGTATTCTTATTTAATATTGCTGTGTTATTCTAAGAGATTGCCAACCCGCCTGCCAAGTGTGGTGACTGGCAAATGGCAATTGTCATTGGAGGAGGCCAAAGTCCAGCTGTGGACGTTTGGCGGCTGATGATGATTCAGAAGGACTAGTTAATATGCCACATTGACAAATAGTGTGTTGTACCACACAACTCACTTTACTGTGCCATTGTTTTACGCTTTGAGGGCGCCGGATAGGTTTTCCGTTTATCCTGTAAAACCACCTCCTGTGGTCAATAAAAAATGTTGCCCCAACCACTTTTACACGCGGACAAAGTCGCGATCACAACTTCTAAATAATAAAATAGAAATAAAACTGTATTTAAAGTCGGAGCTCTTTAACAACAAAAATGATTTTCTGCCTCTTTGCCCTATATTAATCAGCACCAGGTAAATGGTATGAAATCCCTTTATACTACGAAGCTTGACAAAATGGCTGCCGGTTCGCCTGATGGTAAGCGATCACCGCAGCCCATGAACGCTTGTAACAAAAGGGGCCGATGCCCCTAGTGTTACAAGCGTCAGCGATACATGCGATCATGTACCTACTTTGCCGACGCTTTAGAAATCTATTTACTTCATTTCCATTTATTGAATTGTACAATAGTGTGTTGTACCACACAACTCACTTCACTGTGCCATTGTTTTACGCTTTGACGGCGCCGGACAGAGATGGCGTATCAACTAGTTAGATTTACCGGACAGTTAACAACGTTTGCGCATTTACCGCAGGCGGCGGTCGTGATTAAACAGACAATCGGGGCCGGCCGTACCGTCCCGGTTAATCCGTTTATCCTGTAAAACCACCTCCTGTGAATACGGCTCATTTTAAAACCCATTTTAATCCCGCTAATCAATCGGTTTTTGGCTTGGATTATGAAGGGTTTGCTTTTTTTTAGTAAAAAGGTGCGCTTCTTTTGGAGGGTTTGATGAAGCGGTTGTGATAGATTAAAAGTGAAACTAACCGATAAATTAAGGACTTTTTTGCATTTTTAATCATAGGTTTTAAATTCTAAGCATCGTCACGATAAAAGAAGTGACAGTTTTCTTATGAAGCTAAGCTCTGTTTAATCAATTACCTGATAAAGTTTAACTTACTGATAGCTTGTGTCAGGATCCGTTCAATTTTATCTACTTATCAATAAAAAATAGGGCTAAACTATTATTTTCTGTTCAATGTGCTCTCAACTCAGCTCTTTAACTCTTATTAAAATTCATAGATAATATCTAAATTATTCAATATTTACTACACGATAACATTATAATCTTCAATGAATAACTATTAAATAACTTAAAAACGTAATTTTTTTATAAAATGCCTCTTATCTGAAATGAACTTTATAAAACTACACATAGACAATAGACTAAGCAATACAATTAATTAATTATTTCCTTTTAATTACGTAAAGTGGTGTAGAGGAATCATAATTATTATGATACGAGTATAATTGTTGAAAGTTTCGTTCAATACAGGAGCAATTATAGGAAATTGTTTGTGTCATTTTGTGGAGGGCTAGGGAAATTACCAATTATTTGGTATTTGAGTCTTTTTATTGGGAAAATGGCAATGTTTTGTCGTAGATCTATATAACGTTTATATCAAATATTTTTTGCGGTACTGAGAATGTCGCAGAACTGATTGGGTAAAAATGAAAATGATGAACTAAATATAGGACAACATCACACTACTTTGGGATCAGAGCAATATTCCGATCCCAAAATACTTTAAGCATTGGGATCAGAACAACTAAGGGACCACAAATTCATCCTTAAATACAAATATAAACACCCAAACACGGAACAAACACAAATGTTCATCAGAAGAACGATCGAACCCTTTGGTTCAGAAGTCAGGGGTCACTACCAATTGAGCCACCGAGCCAGTAAGTCATTTCGACTTCGAAAAAGACTACTATTTTAATATTGTCAATCATCATCATAATCAGCCTAATTGCAGTCCACTGCTGGACATAGGCTTCTCCAGTTATTCCCTACCTAGGGCAAACGTCTGGAGAATATACCCATAATCGCCGGCGGGTTGGCGATCGATTGTCAATACACCTTTTTAAATATTGTAAAATGAACTTGATAATCTTAATTTTGCCCTCTTCTAAATTATTACTCCATTGAAGATCGCATTCTAAAGGTATTCAGTTCAAACCAAGTGTGGTTAATAAAATTAAAACAATTTGCATTGAATCCCAAACAAAAGCCTTAAAACGCTGGCATCAAAGCAATAGACATTACTTTTGTTCGATACTTACAGTTTTCCTCAATAAAAGGGTAACCGGCAAATCACGGCACTCGTTTCTGAGGCCATAGCAATAAGAGTAGGCAGTTAGCCGTACCACAATGTACACAAATAACAGTATAATAAAATATACCTAAACTATCTGGATAGGAAGTAGGTATATTGTATCGTTTATTTCTAGTATTAAGTCAGCTGTTTTGTATTAGTACAATAATGAATATCACTCTATGTACATGAACTCTACATTCAAAATGGTAATGAAATGACATTGCCTTCATTACAATTATAATATAAAATTTCTAGACAAGTTTCCTGAAATAATCGCAAATTTGTTTCGTAAAGGTAAATCTCTGTGTTTAAAAAATACATACAAGGAATTACGACTCCACACTGCACTTGTTGAACGCAAACATGCTTCACACATTTAGTGGGATACATTTTTGAGACGATGTACCTAGTATCACTTTAATCCGATTTGGTATGCGAAAACAAGGTATTATGGACTTAAGGGATTCGTCGTCGTTTAAAGTGAACTAGCGCCGCCCGGCTTCACACGGGTGGAATAGTATTTGCATTTATTATACACATAAACCTTGCTCTTGAATTCCTCTATCTATTAAAAAAAACCATCAAAATCAGTTGCGTAGTTTACATACGTAGGGAAGGGACGTACAGAAAACAAAAGCGACTTTGTTTTATATTATGTATCTAGTGATTATAATGAAATATAAAACCGAAAAAAGTTGGCCGGAGATAATTTACTGGTATTTAATACGCTATACCAATCGAGGGAAAATTCACCATTAACCGTAGAGGAACTTACCTCAAAGTTTGACCCGAATGGGTGTTCGTATTTGCTTATTGGGCTAATTTCATGCTCAAATACCTTAAAGTGTCACTACTATTGAGCACTTAAAACGAAACAGTTTCAAAATAGATGTTTTAATCTTGAATAAACATGGATTGAGACTCAATTTTTTATTGGCAAGAAGAGGAAAAACCGCTCAATAAAAGAAGCGATGAAAAAATAATTACTTAGGTACCTACTCCTAAAATTTATTAGCTCATTAAAAATTTACAAATACATTTTGGCTTCTCGAAAATGATTACATTAAACAGTTACTTAGGGATGACTCCCCTTTTTTTTAGTTTTAAAGGAATTGAGTTTACATTACTTTTATCTAAAATCAGTTTATTACTTTTAATAGTTATTTGCATGATTCGTACATATTATCCGCTGATAGCAACCGCCTACATTGTACTACAATAATATATCTGTAATACTGTAAATTGCCTACAAATTTTGTTTTTTTAGATTTTTTGTGCAATAAGATGTATCTTTTAAAAAATAGTTGGCTATGCTCTGTGTCTCTCTGCGGCATCGAATCCGAAATGAGGTGATCCAGCAGAGAACCAAAGTCACCGACATAGCTCACCGGATTAGTGAGCTGAAGTGGCAGTGTGCTGGCCTCATCAGCCGCAGAACCGATAACCGTTGGGGTAAACGAGTTCTGGAGTGGAGACCGCGTATCGGCAAACGTAATGTAGGTCGCCCTCAGCCCAGGTGGAGTGACGATTTGCGCAGGACGGCTGGCAAGTGCTGGATGCGAGAAGCCCAAAATCGACCTAAGTGGGGAACATTAGAAGAGGCCTATGTCCAGCAGTGGACTGTCACGGGCTGATGATGATGATGAAAAAATAGTACTGTGATCATATTTTGTTTATGTAATACATAAAACGTGTCAACATCTTTTGAAAAGTGTATAAGTGATTGCGTCTACACCAAAAAGGTTAGTGACAACGAAACCAGGCCAAATTTGAAGCGACATGAGACTTTTTTACTTCTTTCCGTTAAAGCCCAAAAGAGCTGCTGCAATTTACAAGCAAAACAAATAAATCCTTATCACTTTAAGCCAAGGTCGTTTCCAAGGCGGGCGCTTCACTTAATTATCCTGCCCAATAGAGCAACAAACTCGCATTACAGTCCCCAAATTCGGTTAGTATAAGACACGTCTAATACAATAACCCGGTTTACACTCCAGCGGGTGGACGATCTTTTCGCGATTTCACTAAGGAAAGTTTCGCTGAACGCTTTCGATTCATTGAATCAGAAATCTGTTTTCCTCAGCTGGACGCGTGTGCTGCGAGTGACTAGGTTTGTTGCAATTGTTTCTTTTATTTTCATTTAGACTTTTAAATAATAGCATTTTTGCAAAAAAAAAATTGACTTCAATATAGTGACACCAACTAAGAAATACACCATATCGAACCAAATAGAAATTTTCAAATCGGATCACAATAAAATTCTCGGAGATATGTGGTAACAAATACACCTACAACAAAAAAAATCAGTCGAATTGAGAACCATGCGGGCAGCTTTCAACCATTCTGGAAGTCTTTTTTTTTAGTTTAATTCTAAGAAAGCATTTGACCACAATCACACCTGATGCTAAGTGATGATGTGATCTAGGATGGAGCATGCTTCCTTAGATAAAGCCTATTCACTCTAGCCTTAAAAACCTCCAAGTTGGCACACTCAGGAAAGACGTCAATGGCAGACGTCAATGGCAGAGAATTTTTCAGGGGAAGCCTACGTCCTGTGGCTGAATATTATGATGATGAGTATAATGAAAAAATATTAAGGACATATTATGAGTTTTATTGTGTTAAAACAACAAGAATACTTTACGCTATGTATACGCTTTTATACCTAATAATAACTATTTTTGGTCTCAAAACTCCGTTTCTCCCTTACTCTATTACTAACTGGCAGTACCAGATGATGAATACGATTGTGGACGTCTGCCAAAACACTCTAACCTAGGGCAGTTTAGAAAAGTTTGTTTCCTAGATTGAGCCAACTTTCAACATTACGTCACAGATTTAGTGAAAAATAAAATACAGAACACGCAATAACTTGTAACTGGTTAGATATTATTGGTATAGTATAGTATATTGGCGCAGGACAAGCAAAATAAAAGGTTGTTGTTTTTAGATGAGACAGTCTGTATTGATGTAAACCAAGTTATTGACAAATCAATGACAGAAAGAACAAACGATTTATGAAGAAGGTAGATCTGGATTTTTCTGTCATTTATTTGTCAATAACTTGTCTTAAATCAGTACAGGCTGTCTCATCTAAAAACAACACGCTTTTTCTTTTGCTTAGCCTGCGCCCTATATCAATAGCCATAAACGATTTGATAACAAACTCGCATAAATGAATACTCGTAGACAACGTAAAACGCGTGATTCAGTTAAAATTCAACGTGAAACCGTATAGGGTTGCAACAATTTCGAGCACGCCACTTTGATTGACAAGCAAAATTAAATGCTGAGTACGTTGCGTTGAACGCTACTCTTCCAAAGGACGCATCCCATATTGCATGTGCATTAACGGGTGGCATGCAAAATTACCCATCAAATACCTTCCTGGACCAAAACGATGCGAACGTTCCCATAAGCTCGCTCAAGTACTTCGCCCGGAAGTAATGAACGGATATTCGGATGAAACCGGGCGTCCACTGCAGTGAGATTCAAATGGGATTTTTGCTATCCCAGTGTGAAAATTTTAGCATAACGTTTTGATATTCGCAGGATTCGCGTTTCGAAATCATTTGTGCGATGCAAATCTTTTTTTCGATGTCGGTATTAAGGTGGTAAAATCGATTTTAAATAGGTGATTTGACACTGGTCACTGTAAATTCAGACAGGAGAGGCTTGATGTTACCAAGTTTATAATAATTACGTCAGTGATAAGTTTATGTGCATTCTGTGTCTATTCATGTTAATGGTACTAATCTATTTAAGTTTATATTTGTGGTGTTTTATTGATCCCAATTCTAGAACACAGGTGCTTACCTTTAGATCTACCTTTAGCACTTTCAGATCAGCTGTTTGTAATGATGTTATAACTTTATTACGGGGTTTATATGTACATGATTTTTGAAACTACGATGTATCGGAAGATATTACTTCAAGCGCCATAATCACGACATGATAGTACCACGGTCACCATCATAAAATAGGCCAATGATGATACTCGTAGAAGATTTTAAGAAAGACTAAACGTAAACTTTATTTTCAACCAAAATATCAGGTATCTATTATTCAAAAAAATGAAACCAGTTCATTACTCTAAATTTAAACATATCAGAACTAGCGTGATTAAAATAGTAAACCAAACCAATATATTTCAGACCAAAACGCAGTAAAGTTTGAACTAAACGCAGCCTTGTTTACCTTCCAATAGGAACGAGTATTCCATAAACTTCCCCTTCAATTTTAAAACCCTGACAGATTTTAATGAAGCTGTATCTACGAAGTCGAAACTGCGAATAAAGTTGTATTAACGGAGTTTACATTATGCAGAATTAGGTCAGCCAACTAATTTTAGTTTTTAAATGTACTTATAAATTACAGCGGCCACGTTTCGAACAAAGACATGGGCAAGTTTTAAAGTAAGTTGGAAAATGTTTTGCTTCCCGGTTCCCTGATTACTTCCCAACTAGCGATAGTAGGGAACTCCGTAATGTACACCCCTAAGTTTCATCGTGTTACTGTCATGTAAGAACAGTTCACAAACTCCTTTCAACATATTGCCTAACCCAATGTTCCCGTATCTTTAGGGTCGGGAAAATTTTGTCGTTCCAAAGATATGAGAATTTCGCAGCTTAAAATTCACAATACAACTCAATTTGTGAAGGGTAAAGTTATTTACAGTTCATTTGTTGGACTGTGAATATTTTGTTGTAGTGAACTCTGCTTTGAGTTGACGTAAAATTATTTAAGTGGCCTTCCATGATGTGGATGGTGTTACGGAACTCTCAGGTACTCCAGACCCTGTGGCATCATGCCAAGTCACCTGTACCTGGGTTTTTAGCAGGTTTTCCCTGCCTCATTTCCGTCTCGAATCAAGGTCCTGCCCTCCCTTTCTCGAGGGCAACATGAGAGTCCTAATTTGACGCCATGGATTAATTAACTCAAAACTCTTAAACTAATTTAAAAACGTATAAATCAGTCTTGTGATTGATACTTATTTTACTTTATGCCCTTGTTTGCGGTCACGCTTCGCCCCAGGGAAATTAGGACCCCGAGTGGGGGACATAGACCGGTCATCCTGTTTTAAGTGCTCTTTCCTCCGGATGTTTTTATTTGACACACTCTGTATGATCCGGCTAGAATTTGGTTGCTGGAGACACAGCCTGCCCACATACTTATTTAGCAATTTTAATTACTCTACTTTGCAAATTAACATTTACGTAAGATATCACATATTCCTTTTTACATAACACGCAACGCGCCTTAGATACCTTCCGTTTAAAATTATTCTTTATTACAGACTTGACTTTTCATTGTCCAATTGTTGAGAAACCAAATAAATAAAGAATAAATTTTAGTTTCCTAATTCAATCTCAATCTTTAAACTCGTAAAAGAACGTTGATATGTACTCGCAAACTATGAAACTAACATCAACATGCCTTAAATTTTATACCTAAAACTATTTACAACCACATTTTACATCCTCTGTACTTTTTGTTCTTTATTTTGATATCCCTAGGGATGGAAAACATCCGTCCATCCTATGAAGGATATTGGGTGTTCTCCAAGGCACGAACAATTAAGTTACCGGCTGATCTAACTTACCCCCAATCTATTTGACAAACGTGATGGGTTAATGATCCGAATTCCCTTTGTGGTTGAGCACATTGTACATTATGATATGGTTACAGAGATACGTGGATGTACTAAGGCATTGTATTATGTGCTTATTGAGTCATGTACACGGCGTAGGTAGGAATGGGTCCTTTGCTAATAGAGATTGCGTCGAATGTTTGTGTACAACATTTTTTTAATATAGTATAGCTCAGAATCAATATTCCCCAGCCTATCCCCTGATCATCATCATCAGCCTATTGCAGTCCACTGCTGGACATAGACCTCTCCAGTTGTTCGCCACTTGGGGCAAACATCTGGAGCATATATCCATAATCGCCACCCTGGGCAGGCGGGTTGGCGATCGCAGGGCGTAGCTTCTCGCTCTGGTGACGCTGACCCCGTCATCGGTCTATGGTATTTAGCTACGCCTTCAATTGTGATAATTATACCGCCACCAGTCGGTTGCCAGAGCCTCGTTTGCTATTCAGCAGGATGCACCACGGGCAGGCGAGGTTGGCTTGGAGCCAACGGCTCTCTTACATCCCATTGAAACGTGACATCAGCCAAAATGATTCCTAATAACATGCATCACATGAAAGTCCCGCCCTACAGATCCGGCGTAACTAAATATTACTTGGACACGAAGTACGATGGTATCAAAGGCGTCGCATGAAAAAAAAACATGACGTTAGGTACTCGAGCCTAGAAAGGAACCTCCGAAAACTCCTTATTGCGTGCTTACGATTTCCCGGGGCCTAATGGGCAAGCGCGATTTCGCTGACAAATAAATATGTACCGCCCTTCTCGACCAGAGTAATTGTAGCATGGGGCCACTAAAATAGAGCTGATTGTAGTTAAATCTACTGATCGGTGATTTCATCATCATCGTCGTCATCAGATTGCAAACGTCCATTGCTAGGCCTACCCTAATGATAATAATTGAATTTGGGGGGATTTGCCTTAGTCGCCACGCTTGGCAGGCGGGTTAGTAACCTCAGTAGGTTTTATTTGCATGTTATCTGTGAAAGGCTTATGTAGTCATGGTTAAGAAGATTGTACAGAAAAATATAAGTTTCGACTGAAAAGCTTTTTGTACGACCTTGAAAGTCAGCGACTCTCCTGTTCGCTCAGCAAGACCGCTTGAAACAATCGGCTCGCCAAAACCTGTACACCGGATTCGTAAATAAGTGATCTCCTGCTGGAGCCTGTTCGGCCTACTCACCCAATAAATCTGTGAATTTTTTTTAGATAAATAAGTCCAAAAGATACTCAGACCATCCAATAACCGACCTAAAAGTGTAACGATCGACTCACTAGGCCTACGCCCTCAAAAACACGGCTCAAAGGAAATGGTAGAAGACAGAGCAACGGAATCATTATCCTAAGTTAATCCACGTTTCTAACACTCAATCTCCTAACCAACATCTTTTTTAACGAGTTGCTCAATACCAAATTGAAATACCCTACCAAAAGTATACCCAACCTTCAAACAACTCTTTAAAAAGTAGCAAGCAGCCATCTTTATGGCCCCACGGGAGGGTTCACTGGCATGCAACACGATAAAGCACCAGTTAACATAAAAGGAACAGGAATTTCTTGAGCAATAAAAAGAAACGCCCCAAAACCTGTGCGTGACCACCGCGCCCCATGAAAATTCATATTTATTTTAGTTCAACTAACTTGAATGTAGAGGTTCTTTGTAATACTTCAAATAGGATAGAAGAATTTTATCTAAGTAAATACTATATACGTAGTTATATTATTGTACGAGCTACGTCGTACATGGTGCAGCCGTCAGCAGCGACCTACATGCAGCGACCTGACCGATGGACCCAGCGAGTGCAGCGTCGGCGTTCTACACCGACGGCACACAACCCAAGACCCTCGACAGTGTGCATACAATCAGACATAGTATAAATATCATTGACATTATCACAATAAACAGATTTCAACCGTCTGTGTTGGGTCTCATTTCCCCCCGCTGCGGCCAAGACACCCTTAGCCGTCACTATGATCAGTCGCGTGAGTCTGCGCGGCTGGCAGCGGGTCCGCACCACCTACCTACCGTCCTGTCTCTTCCCGCTCGCTGCCCCGGGTATCCCGGGAGCGAGCTTTCTACACCTATTATTTATATAAGTATTTATTTACACGGTTAGGAGGGCTAGGGCTCTAGGGACTTAGTGTCTTAGGGGTAAAGGGACTCTAGGATCACTAGGGAGTTAGGTTCCCTTCCTAACCGCACATATTACTGACTGGCGGGACGCGGTGCCTTACAACCACCGCTCCTGCCCGGACATTTAGACCCTTGGCGGGTCGGGAGGAAACTCTCCTGCCCGTACATAATGGTCCTTCGACGAAACTTGAACTACGACCTAGGTTATCAACCCTTCCTGGGGGAAGCTAGATCCCATAAGGTTTCCGGGATTCTAGATATTATCGAGACATTATCATTTCAAAACAATTATCAGCGGTGTATCTAAACAATAGCTCTACACTCGCATATATCATTACGTTATTATGAGCAATTTATTGTAAACAAGCATCATGTTACGCAATCAGTAACTAACACTTAGCAACTACATTTTATTAAATTAAATCATTATACTGATTTAGCATTTTACATAGGTAGTGTAGGTATTAGGTGGGGAAATTAAGTAGCATTAGGTTTATCATTATCAATTATCATGTTTGTCACCGCAGACAGCGGGACAAACTGACAGCGACATTATGGAGCAAGCAAGGCTCCGGGTCTACCACGACCTTATCATTGACATTAATTTAAGTCTGTCACCGCAGGCAGCGGGACAGACTGACACGACATTAAGGAGCAAGAAGGGCTCCTGGTCTATCATGACCTTATCATTAGCATTAATTTTAATCTGTCACCGCAGGCAGCGGGACAGACTGACAGCGACATCATGGAGCAAACAAGGCTCCTGGTCTAACTTGACCACATTTTATCAAATCAGTTTGTATCAATAACAAACAATAAATCCCGAACAACGGGTCAGCAATTTAACATTATCATGAAATTATACATCAACAAATAAAACCAAGCACATCAACAAGAACATTTTAACACACATACTTCCACGTTTATTAACAATCATAAATATCATCGGCAGGTTCATCATAACTACCACTATCAAGCAAGAAGAACAGAGAACTGACAGCAGCGGATCGGTTGCTGGCCTTCCACAAGCGGAACTCACCAGTACACTGAGAAGTCGCATATGCTGTTCAGTAAACACCTGCCTACCACTATCAGAGCAAGACCATCAGACATCAACACCCAACAGCACACTTCGATGGGATCTACCTACGAGCAAGCAACATCAACTTCGCTACAGTCAAAGCATTCATCCTGTCCCAGCGATTGGACCGGTCACTGGCCTCCTACAAGCAGGTCTCACCAGTGTACTGAGGAGCCATTAGTTGAGAGTCAGCCCGGTTCTGACACCTGTAGCGAAGACACCAGCAACGAGCAATTACCACACAACTAGAGGACATCGAGTCAGCGCGACCAAGCTAAGGGTCGTCGCAACATCAGGCACGGGAACCGAGCGCCACCATGACAGCGCGCCGGCTATCCCCTCTCCTGCATCTTCTCCGATTGGGGAATATGTACGAGCTACGTCGTACATGGTGCAGCCGTCAGCAGCGACCTACATGCAGCGACCTGACCGATGGACCCAGCGAGTGCAGCGTCGGCGTTCTACACCGACGGCACACAACCCAAGACCCTCGACAGTGTGCATACAATCAGACATAGTATAAATATCATTGACATTATCACAATAAACAGATTTCAACCGTCTGTGTTGGGTCTCATTTCCCCCCGCTGCGGCCAAGACACCTTTAGCCGTCACTATGATCAGCCACGTGAGTCTGCGCGGCTGGCAGCGGGTCCGCACCACCTACCTACCGTCCCGTCTCTTCCCGCTCGCTACCCCGGGCATCCCGGGAGCGAGCTCTCTACACCTATTATCTATATAAGTATTTATTTACACGGTTAGGCGGGGCTAAGGCTCTAGGGACTTAGCGTCTTAGGGGTAAAGGGACTCTAGGATCACTAGGGAGTTAGGTTCCCTTCCTAACCTTACATATTTCTGGCTGGCGGGACGCGGTGCCTTACAACCACCGCTCCTGCCCGTACAATTATACTCTCCTGATAGAAATTCAGTTACAGTTACCAATCTCGATAGCCGCTGCTCGAATGATCTGAAGGTACAGGGTTGGATTTCCGATTAGGTCAATTTAGGACTTAAACTTTTCTCAATTATTGTTCCTTTCTTCTTTATGTCATAGGTCCACCCCATCTCATCCCGTGGTATACCCACGATACTAGAAGACGACTTAGTCAACAGAAGGAAACGTGCATCAGCGTTTACCTGGGTCCGAATTAAACCTACTGCGGTCACCAACCTGCCTGCCAAGCGTGGTGACTGAGGCAATTACTTTCAAATAACAATGTCATTAGGGGAAGTCAGAAGAATTCTAGGTTGATGAACGCGTTCATGGACTGCTACTTGAGTATTCAGATCTTTTTTTTTAGATTTTTTTAATAAGTGAATGGGTATTGGGTAGCGCTTGACCTCAACTAGCCTGATGTTAAGCGATGTTGGAGCCTAGGATGAAGCGCGCTTATCCATAAAGACCGATTCACTTTCGCCTTGAAAATCTGAAGGTTATATCCTTCGGGGAACACGGACTCCGGTAAAGAGTTCCACAGTTTTACCGTCCGCACTATAAAAGAAGATCTTTTTCTTATTCACACTTTCACAGCACCTACGAGTTGATAAAGTTACCAAAATTGATTTATCAAATAAGCTATCGCTTCTCACAATTCGGAATACTCTTGACACTTAATGCGGGATATATTATTATTGGCCGTATTACGCACACATCAATACAAGGAATAATCTTTGCTTCCACTCCAATACCGTCATAATAATGTAACGAAATACTTTATTCTGAGTACAATGCGGGTAACAATAATATAGTTTCTTTATTGTGGCGGCAGGTAAACCTCCGGGGAAATTAAGGATAGATTGCAACGTCAAAAACTTGATCACATATTGTGTTCGATCTTTCAAGAACGTCGGTGGTTTGTAGATTGTAATAATGTATTGTGCTGATGAGCATTGAAAGGGCGTATTTCGAAACTCTAATCAGTAGACACAAATACGTAATTGAAAGAAGATCAGACATAATAACGGGCTTTTTCTTTGTGCAATTAATTTTAAAAACTCATATTATATACAACTTTTTAAGTTTGTGTTTATCTTGTCATAATCTAATCCTTTAGGATCGGAAATGGTCCGGTCTTGGAGGTGTCAAGGCACAAATAATATACTTAAATACAATATTAACATTCAGACAGGGAACGAACACAAATGTTCGTTACATGAATGGTGTCATGGAAGAGAGTTGAACTAGAGACTTTTGATTCTAAAGGCAGGGGTCATTACTTATCAAATGAGCAACCATTTCTGTCATTTGGATTAAAAAAATAATGAATAAAAATCTTACACCTACCATCTAAGCACGACCCACGTATTTTTAATTACACTTATTTACTTAAAGAGCCTGGTACTACGAAATGTGCTTAGGTTAATATATTTTGTGTAACCAGGTATACAAAATAACTCCAGGGAATTCCAAACATAAACTTCACCTAGTGTCTTAGCAAACTTCGCGTTTAACTCACCGGTTCTCAAACTGTGTCAAACATATATATTTAAATTTATGGTCTGTAAATTTAAATAAAATGCAATTCGCTTATTATTTATACGGCGTACGGCTTCTTTGTCTAAATAATTTGATGACAAACACTTAGTGTAGTATGTAATCACTATGAGATAGAGTATGTTTTTTTTACTGGCTCACCATTACACCCAGCTCCGGACCTGATATGACTGTCATGGACATAGTCCCTTAGTGAGAACTGTCATTTGACAAGATTTGCCTTAGTCACCACGCTTACACCACAAAGACGCGGTTTCCACCAGCAAAAAGGCCTTCAACTCGCTACTCCTGTTCACACTATCCACGCGACGGGGCGCGGCGTTCACACTGCGGCTTGGCGGGTTAACCGTTACCCATGTTCACACTATCGGCAGCTGCGGCCGCGTTTTGCGATCGCCGCTGGACAGATTACCCGTCAGTCTGAACGCAAAAAACCGCATGTCTGAACGGACTCTTAGTGACCGCAGAAGGTTTTATTTGTACCCTGATAAACGCTGCTGCAGGTTTCCTGATATTATTCTTAAGAAGACTACGGTCCTCTTTTACTACACCCACGGGATGAGATGGGATAGTCCTATTCTAAATCCGGAAACAATATCTACGGAATTTCCCTATGTGAAATGAAATAAAATGTTTATTTCCAGTAATACATTACAATCGTTCCATGTACAAAAACTTAAAAGTAAATTAACTACTACAGGAACCTTTGAAAATTATCAGCGGCCGCGCACTGTACCTACTCTATTAAAAAACGTTGAGAACCAGTGACCTAACTAGTGCTTTAAAGCGACGGGGGAACACAATTACCTTCACACTAGGTAATTGTAATTACGGACTACTTTCCACTTCACTTTACCGTTGCTTCGTGCGCCTTGTTTATTTCATTATTTAATTTGCACACATAGTACGTTGCGTTTGCGTACCTACATTTCATGCGTGTGAACGGTTTCCGGAATGCTATACATAGCCTTGTACCCGTAATTAATTCTGTAACTGCTCTTGAGCAGATTTTCTCAATTGTCCATGCTGGACCTGTTGATTGAGAAAATGTTAAAAACTCTCTCGGTCTCGCTTAATGTCTTAATATTTGGACGGCTTATTTATAAAAGTCGTATAACTCCTGTTGTTTATTTGCCGTGCATTATTATCATGAAAAAATCTCGAAGTTTTTGTTGCATCCACCCGAAATGGATGTGGGTACAAAAACCAGTCTTACTCGGGATACCAGATTTACTCGGGATGTTTCCAAATCGCTACGACTTGTCTTTCTTCAAACGTGGTACATAATATAAAGAAGGTTGTTTACTTACGGTAGGCTAAGCTGTGCCCCTGGCATTGCAGAGCCTATGAGCAGCGGTAACCGTTTAACATCAGATGGGCCGCTGGCTCGTTTGCCATCCACAGTTATAATTAAAAACTAAAAGTATAAGTAACTTCTCTTAGAACACCAATACAAAAATTACAAACCCATGTAGAAGAACTTCCGCTATATTGAGGAATGTCTCACGCATTGCGCCATTGAGGTCTGACCGATAGAATCAATGTAGGTAACACTGGTTCAATTGGTTTGGTTCCTCTAGAGGATTGTGGAGGTCACATGGCAATCACTCCGTTATAATAACCAAATGTGCCGATTCTCGCATTAAGACCATAAGGCCAGCCATACCTGTGTGTAGTCTGGAAACAAATAACATTACATACTACGAGTATTAGACGTACAAATATTAGGTAGATATTATGATTCCAAAGTAGCTAACTTTTAAGCACCTGTGTTGTGGCAATCGAACAACGAAGGTGCCAACAAAAATAAAGACCGTTTTGAGGAATCTTGAATGAATGCGTTGCTACGGCGTTAAGATTAGCTAATATAATTGCTAGCTCTAGCTCTTAATCTATTAAGAGGTAGGGCATAGTGAATAAGAGAGATAGGGCATGGCGAACAAGAGAAGTAGGTAATAGGTCCGGGGAAGGACCTCCACCCTATAGAATATCGCAGCTAAATGACCTCTGCGTCGTGTTTCTGCCGGTGAGTTGGGTTTCCGGAGCGCGTGGGGTAAGCGCTGCATCGGCAGTCGGGGTTTTGGTTGGGCCGGCATGACACTGGCAACTGACACGTGACCCGTTGTCGCAGCGACTAGGGCTTCTATTTCGCTTTCCATCAGGCGTACGGAAGCCATTATTTCGTGCTACTCAAAAAAAAAGCACGTCCATAGACAATAAACGAAACAAAATTAGAAATTATCATCTCTTCCAATGTTTGTTACGGATAGGTCGGTTCATACATGATGGCGCGAGCGAGCAGAGCAATAAAGGCAGCTCCCACGGGCATCCCTTGACCGCGCGCGATCATAACCGAATTACAACTCGACCGCATTTTTATGAACTCGTTACAACTTTACCACTTCCACTACAGGCCCTAAGTGACTGTTCTGTTCGATAAATAGTGCGACGAGGACAATGTTGCGAACAACTGACTTTTCGATACAAAAATTGAGCGGAATTGAGATACTCCTTCTTTTTATGATTTTAAAAGCTGATCAAATTAAGTTTTTAGCACTTGTTTGATCATCAGCTTTTGTCATATAGTCTTGAAGAGGATTTTCCTTCAGCAGTGGGCTAAGAGGAGGCCGGGAGACTTTATCAAGTAGGATAGATGAACCACCTTTCAAAAATCAACTTAAATTTTGCTCTAACGATACGTCAAGACGGACCAATGACCATCTTTGAGCAAAATCTAAGTTGAATTTTGAAAGGTGGATCTTTCCCACCTGAGCAAGCCTCCTGGACCCCCCTAGCCTATTACCATCATCATTAGGAGCCTATGCTCCTGTTTGTAGTTTTATAAAGAAATCGGAAACCGGTACCTGGGTATATATTATAGCTACAGCGGCTACCGAATGGACGAAAAGGTAGCTAAAAGTATATCCTGTTGGGAGTATTAACTTTTTAGTGTTAACTTTTAGAATTAACTTTTATATTTTTTCTTATTTACTGTATTTTCTGGTCTTGTCAGTATATTTTTCTTTCTCAGTGTATACCTGTCTTAAATCTTCTTGTAATTAACGTCTGTCAATAAAATTTCCTTGAACATTTCCGATATATAAATTGTAGCGGAAAATTCCAGAGTTTCAAATATCCTATCCCTTCCCCCTTTCTTCTTGATTTAACATCTCGATAATACGAGTATAAGACACGCGGGAGCGCGTCTGCCAAGTTCCAGCAAAAATAATTGGCAAACACACCCATTTGTTTTTCAAACGAATTTCGAGCCACTTTTTACCACTTTACAAACTTAAAGTAGAACACAAAAAATTTGGTTTTTACATTAATCATCTTACCGCGAGACATTAATTCACTTAGGGTGAATGTAGCTTTAGAACGGTGAAAGAATTTTTGAGATCGGTACGGTAGTTTGTGTGTTATTCATTACAAACACACAAAAATACGTCTTTATAGTTTTAGTGTAGATGTAGACTTAAACAAACGAGTACCTAGCATAGATTTCATAAAAGAAACATCAAGCCAACATTGAAACTCTTGACACAGATGTTCAACATAAAAATACCGCCAACTCGCATGACAACGCTCAACGTATTTGCCTAAACAGACGATAACATTATAATACGTTCTACATCCAAGCATAACCGGATTACACGTAATGTAAGTTCATGGCATTTAGACACAAAAATAAAATTTCCGTGCAAAATCTTTTATTATCATGTAAACTCATCCGGTGGCCCTCGAGCACGCAAATTTTATGTGCTCAAGTCACGTGAGTCCTAAAAATGTTAACAACACTAGGTTATACGTGCACATAAATAAGGTCGAGTTAAGTCTTACCGGCTCTATCTAAACAGGCCGGTTTACTTAGTAGATAGTTGAAAGTTTTGTTTATGGTAGGTACCCGGCGCGAATGGCCCATTGTGTAAAGAAAAAGGTGACTCAGAAACTTAAAAAGTTTTTTTTAAGTAGTTTGACATAGGCTTCCCTATGCCTGATGGAAAGCGAAATAGAAGCCCAAGTCGCTGTGACAACGGGCAAGTTCAAGTTAAGATTAAGATTATTTTCCTCTACTGGACAACAGAATTTTTAATAAATGCTACCATTATATTTTATTTTGAGATCTGGCGCGTGTTGTTACTGAAAAAATAAGTATTCTGATTGTCTTGTTGTTCAGCAAGCATTGAAATAAAATCGTTGTTTTTGTTTCATTTAGACCATTTAGTAATTATAGTGTTCGTGATTTGAATACTCAAACACACTACATAATTAATTAATATTTATATGAAGAACAAACATTTATGTACCTGCTCAGTATATAATATGGATATTCATGTCCTTGTTTATTTATCATTTAATGTACATTTTGATTAGATGAGTTTTAAGGGAGCGGCCTATCATCTTTTCGCTCCAAACCTTTGTATATGTTTGCCCTAAGTGGAGAACAACTCGAGAGGCCTTTGTCCAGCAGTGGACTGTAATAGGCTGATGACTACGATGTACATTTTGATTTATCTTGTATAAGTGTAACCTTTCGTGGCAAATTACATTGTTTTAAGTGATAAATCCGCCTAAACTTCATAACAAATTAGCTTGTATTATACCATAACACAATATTTTTGAGCAATATTTTTTATCGTATCTACTTTATGTTTCTCTAGCACTACTTAAGCTACTTAAAATCTAGGCTACTTTTCAATAGCAGATAAGTATGCAAGTACGAAAGCCCGATTGAAGTTTTATCTTTCAAGCTAACTCAACAGACATTTTAAATTCACTGAAATTTCTTCTCTCGCAAATAATACCTCGGGTGATCCAAATAAGTAAAAGATATTTTCAGAGATCAGCTGAATATAAGAGATGAGTTAAATGCCAGAATTTGAGCGTTGGATTCGATTATTCACCACCATGCTGACTTCGCTCGTGCAAAAACCGATATAAATTTGAGTTTTATCGGATATTTTATATTCTGATTATCGATAATATACATCACTTTTATTAATGAATGTATTTACACATGTTAAAAAGTACCTACGAGTAGATAATATTTCTTTTTTTATTGAAAGGAACAAACAATCTGTAAAATAAAAAGGGAAGTGTAACAATTTTTAAACTTCCGCGTTTTAACCCTAGAGTGGGCGCGCTATGAGCATTTTGCCGCCCGCGCTAAACAAACGTTCATTATTCCAAAAACATTTGCCTGTTAGTCTTGCCCTTTTCAGTAGCTGCTCCTTCTTTTATTTTCAATGCGTGCCGGAAAGCAGGACGTCAACAGTGCGCGGGGGTCCGCTTGAGGAGAAGTTTTCTACCATCAGGTGTCGGCGGGCGGCAAATTGCTCACCGCGCGCCCACTCGCGTAAGTAAAAGTTATATCATGTATTTTTTGTAAAGTTGAAATAGGGACCATATTTTATGCTGCATTTATTGCGAATACTAAATATTAACGATTATTTTCAGGATTTAAAGGTATCTATTGATTATAACGAAAATTAATGACAAAATGGACCATTTTATAAGGAACGAGTACGACGACGACGAAAAGAAGGAATGACTAAATTTGAATGTGCAAGTGCAGAGTTTATACACGAGAGTGTGTCAGAAAGAGTGTGTGATTAATCTAGTTATTATAGTTAAAATAACACTGCCACAAAACAATCTGCAGATGATTTTGACAAGGATGTGGTCCTGACTGAACCGTCTCCACGTCCGCTCCATGGAGACGTCGAAGACCAAATGAAGGAAGAGTATTCTATTGGCACAATGACGCGCAGATGCCAATGCAATCTATAATGATGAATATAGATGAGAGAAATAATTAATTATATAGGATAAGTAAAAAAAGCCAATTTAAATGTTACGTTTCCTTAAACCTTTTGTAAATCAAAGTTCTTAAAGCAGAGTGTAATAAATATATTGATTTATCATTACTCATTTGTGTATTATTGAAATGATAAGAAAATAAAATTATTTAATTGTTGTATTCCTACTTAAAATGGTCAAAGAAATGCGGCGGCAAAATGCTCCCCACGCGCCCACTGACGTTACACAAAAAGGCGCGCCCACTCTAGGGTTAAACATTTGTGTAAGTATGTCACCGCAGCCAAATGACCTCCAGATCATGTTCCTGCCGGTGAGTAGGGTTTTCAGAGCTCGTGGAGCGTTAAGGTAGGGCTGACATGGCGGTGGCAACTGACAGGTAACTGACCAGATACTTGCCCGTTGTCACAGTGACTTGGGCTTCTCTTTCGCTTTCCATCAGGCGTAGGGAAGCCATTAATTATGTCGAGCTACTATAAAAAAAAACTTATAGAATGGTAAAGAACGATGCAACTGGCCACTCCCAAAAAACACAAAAAGACACAAAGAATCAACCATTACAACAATATAGTCACACCACCTGCCATCCACAATACCAGCAGCGTTATCTCTTGGCACACAACAAGCTTAACAGAAATCAGTGCAGCGAAATGCATGGCAACGCTCAATCAGTTCCGTCGCGTTGAAAATGTCTCTTCAGATAAGCTGATGCGCCTTCGGGGTGCAGGCGCGGTGCCAACTGCATCTAATCCTATCGACGCGCACGTAACTGTCACCGAGATAAGCGAAGCATCATAGTAGTACAACAATGGACAGAGATACAACATTTTATTTCGACTACGAAGATACTAATTGAGACGTAACTAAATAACACAATACATGCTACGATGGGCCACATAGTGCCATCTTGTAACAAAAATGGCCAAAGCTTATACTATGGGTAGGTACTAGACAATTTATACTATGCCACGCTTAAGCCACAAACCGCCATCTAGTCACAAACTAAGCCGAAGCTTGTACTATGGGTATTAGACAACTGTCAAACTTCCTTTTTTTTGTAATCATTATGAGCCTATCAGAGTCAGTGGACTGCAGCAGTAGTTGGACATAGGCATCTCCAGTTATTCGCCATTTTGGGCCACTTTCGCCACATCTGGAGGTTTTGCCCATAATCGCCACACTGAGCATGCGAGTTAAGGATTGCTGGGCGTAGCTTCCCCCTCCGGTGACGCTACTGAAGGCCTGTATGTGGGATTTAGTTACGCCTTTAATTGTGCTGGTTATACCTACCACCACCAGTCGATTCGCAAAGCCTGCCGGATATCAAACAAGGCCAAGGGAACGAAATGAAGGTGAGGGTGACTTGGAGCAAAAAGACGATAGCTTCCTTACATCCCGTAATATGATAACAAGTGTAAAAAAAAACAAAATTTATGTCAACGTAAATCCCCTCGTAGCATAAGTTGGTGACAACGAACCTGAAATGGCAAAGCGTTGAAAATTTTGTGTATGAAATATTCAAATGTTCTTTCTCGTAGACGACATCAGAATTTCACAAAGCTTTAGTTTGTTACTAGCCTAAAAGGGTCGATCGCGACCGTTTTCACAACGGTACAGTGATCTCCAGGTTTACCTAACTACTTTCGAAATTAAATATAGGTAGGAGCAAAATGTTCGTATAAAATATAATTTAACGCATGGTTTTAGCGGCGGTGAAGTTATTTTCAACTACCAGGACTTGTTATCTTTTTACATGTATAAATATTTTCAGCGAAATAATCTAATGCCACCCACTAAAAAGTAAATATCCTATAGAATTCCTGGCTCCGTTGAATAATACATGCAAATTTTATTAAAATATATTTTTTGGCATTAGCTTAGCCTTCGCTAAATCTCTCAGTTTGGGAAGCCGACCCTGAGACAATCGGGAAAAAGGCTAGGATGATGATGATGATATTTTTTGGCATTATTCGCTGTGGGGTTTCTGCTAGGCATAGACTAATTGATACGGCGCCCCTTGCGCGGAATCAAACCACAAACGGGAAGCCAAAAAAACTTTTACCTATATTTAACTATAAACAATAAATAACAATAACCACAGAAACGTAAATAGCTTAGAACACTTCTTAATACCAAAACATGTACAAACTATTTACATACATGGATTAGATCCCTGCACAGTACCAACATTTGTATGAATGAACATGTCTGTTTGTATTGGTCTGGGTGACCCAGACCAATCTTTTACAAACAAATCTACGTAAGTTTATCACGGTCTAGTACCTATAGCAAGCTTCGGATTAGTTTGGGACTAAACAGCGCGGCTGTGTGGCAAGTCTTGGCTTATTATTTAATTATTTATCTCCTTACCTATATAAGAGAGGTATGGCGTAGCGAATCTTCGCTCGAATTGAGCTGCCCGTCCGGGAAGGACCTCCACCCTATAGAATACCGCAGCCTCAAAATGACTCCGGGTCGTATTTCTGCTGGTGAGTAGGGTTTCCGGAGCTCGTGGTGGGTTAGGGTTGGGCCGGCATGGCAGTGGCAACTGACAGGTAACTGACCAGTTGTTACAGCGACTTGGGCTTCTCTTTCGCTTTCCATCAGGCGTAGGGAAGCCATTTTGTCGAGCTACTATAAAAAAAACCTTTTAATTTTTCTAAAACACTAACCTTAAAAGTGTAGCCAACTGTACGTGAGGTGCACATTGTTAACAGTATTCGTAAAGTGTGAATCCATCCGAGAGCAGACAAAGGTAATATTAAATGTCAAAGCGTTCGCAATACCATACACGTGTGCAAGTTTCACATGTGATATAAAGTTCGTTTTTGAATTTTAAAGCGTTTATGGGTGGGTGGTTAACTCGAGACTGCTGTAGCGTATCCGGCCGGAGATAAGAATAATCGCGATTTTCCTTGCAGTAAGGGATACCCTACTTTCTACTTGTATTTTACTAGGGAAACAGCAGTATGCGTCCTTGCCATTTGGGAGAGTGAGAGGGTTGAACTAACCTGCTTCAAGAGGGTGGTGGGGCAGGAAATACAGAAAGCCCCGGTCTCTGTCAAGCATCTTATAGGATGGTGCCATGGGACCTTAGAACTAGGACTGCCCAGACAATCCTACTTCTTCTTCCATTATCTTTTTCTTCTCTATATTGTATAATATTTTAATGCGAAAGTATTTAGATGAATGTTACTTATTCACGTAAAAAGTACTAAATGATTTCGATAAAACTTTACAGTAATATAGCTTATACATCAGTAAAAGACATAGGCTATAATTTTATCATCAGCTTTCAAACCTCCACTGCTGTCAGTCACCACCGTTTACTTGGTAAGCGGGTTGGTCACCGCACTTTATTTGCACCCAGGTCTACCCGTAATCCCTTAGCAGGAAACCAGACGGTCACGCTTTGCAACTATAAAGACAAAATGAAATTAAACCACAAATAACATTACATTGTCTTCATCCTCAAAAGCCTTAGTAAATCAAATGTTAATTTCCTCGCAATAAAGGTTGAGCGAGATGTATGTAGCCGGCAAAATTTGCATGGCTTCATTTGTTGGACTAATGAATTAACTCAGTATTAGCAACGCTGCTGATACAAACTTAGCAGTAAATTCGCTCATTCAGTGCATAGCTTTGAGCTTAAAACGCTATTTGAAAGTCGGGCTATTTAATAGGAAATACATATAAGCGAATTGAATTATTATCTAATGAATTACCTAACTATAATAAATAAATGCGTTAGATAAATTCACACCAAGCCTTGTCTAAAATTATAAATTTCCATTGTATTATGACATATGACTTGGGGCACTCACAGATGACCTCAAACCAGACACATTTTTATAAATTCGCCATTTATAACAAAGGTATTAAATTAATTTATAATTAGCGGCAGACTGCGGCGTGGAGGCATAAGGAGAAATATTGTGAACTCATGAGTATAATATTATAAGCTAATGTGTTCTGAGCCGTTTTGTAACTTTTGCGTAAAAGAATAACAAACCTATTTCATACTATTTGTAGAATAGAATATACTTAAACTACTACTAAGAATATTTTTTACTTATTAGTGTTAAAAGATACAGAGTGTTTTGTGCATCGTGTGCCAAATTGAAATCAGTGGTTGGAGGGGTCCTTGGCTATCCTTAAAAAGGGCCAAGACTTTTTTAAGCGGCGTGAAGAGGTAGCCAAGGAGTCCAATAACTGATTTCAATTTGGCACACGATGCACCAAACACCCTGTATATTATGCATAATAGGATTGCAACCGTGCGAAGTCGGGCGGTTCGCTACTATTTTATAAGTACAAATCCTGCATATGCTAGAGTCTATCTATAATAGAGTTTTTATATAAAATGGTAATCCTAATCAATCATTGAGACTCACATTCCACTTTCGCAGATCTCTACTAAGTGGTACTGCATTTCCAGCAAAAAAAGCGACCTGACAAGCACCAGAGAAGGATAATTCGAACTATATCTAAAAGATCGCATCCGGATTGAGGGGATCCGATAAAAAACCTTAGCCGACAGGATTAGCTAGCTCAAATGGCAGCGGGCCGGCCATGTAAACCGCAGAGCCGACGACCGCTAGGGTAAGCGCGTTCTTAAGTGGGGCCCGCAAGCTCCAACGTTGTATATTCGGGCTAAGTATAGTATTGGTTACGTAGATATACTAGATTTAGTTTAGATTGCAGCGCTATGAGCCTCATAGTATTTGAGTTCATTAGTAGAGCATAGCGAATCTTTGAAACCCTATGGAATACCGCAGCCAAATGACCTCCGGGTCGTATTTCTGCCGGTGAGTAGGGTTTCCAGAGCTCGTGGGGGGAGGGGGTAAGGGTTGGGCGGGCATTGCGAAGGCAACTGACCAGTTGACAATGGGCAAGTCCCATTGTCTCCAGTGACTTGGGCTTTTCTTTCGCTTTTCATCAGAGGTAGGGAAGCCATTATGTCGAGCTACTACATAAAAAAAGAATCATTTTATTTGTATCTCACGATTTATAAGTGCTTGTCATATGTCTATATGAATAAAGGTATTGTTCATTTTCATTTTCATAAAAAAAGAACTCATGCAGATAATATACAGAGAGAATAATCCGGTGGCAACTTGGGAACTGTTAATTAGTACTTTGGGACAGAAAATGGGAAAATAATTCGTACATATTTTTATATCTGCTTTGATTGAATATTACCAAAATAGATATCATTTCGTGCTTCCAATTATTTCAGAGTACAGATCTTTGTCACAAAAGAAAGGAAACCTTATTACCAGCGATTCCCAGTTTATCATCAACATCTTGCAGTCCACTGCTGGAGTGAGGCTTCTTGACCGCCACTTTGGTACATCTTGGCCTTCTTGCATCAAGCACTTACCAGCAATCTTGAGCGTCCTTCCACATGACTGCAAGGCACCCTAAACAACGTTTGCCATGACCACGGTTCTCTCAAGACATTAAAACGTGTACTGATTCCCTATTGCAACGCTTCCACGCTTCATTAATCAGAGCGCATTCTGCATCGTAAGTACAACACAAATTGACCGATTACAACCACTCCTAAATGCACAAATATTTACTCAATTGAAGTAGACGAATAGGTCACTTCCACGCAATGAAAGGCTCGCAGTAGCAGACTACAAACGCGTGTAACGAATCAAAGCAAGCCGACGGTGCACATTTAAGCTTTGTAATGTACGGAACAGTCAGGGATGTTTTGTTTACTACACAAAGCCGGAACGATCCACTGGGCTGGGTTTGCCATTATTTATTTTCGGCGGATCTAGCCAGTTTGAATGCAATTGCTTCATGAAACATGTAAATGACCTTATAATTTTAATAAAGCAAGAAATATGCACTTTTAGCTGCGTTGAGTGCCATATATCTCAATTATGCCTTTTACATAATGAAAAAAAAAAACGAGGCATTCGATTTTACTTATACAAAAACCCAACATTATGCTTTTGTAACATCAATAAATTTTATAAGCTTTATTCTGTTAGTTAGATAGAGATATTTTTTAAAGTGAGTGAGCCCTAAAATATTGACCTGTCATAATAAAATAGTCTCGCACTACTTAATATTTTCGATTACATTTTTGAAACTTGTAGTGTGAAGTAAGATACATCTCTTCTCTTCAAATCGCTATTTCAAACCTAGCACTTATGTTTTTATTGAAAATGCAAAGGATTTCACTATGTGCTGAACGATGTTCGATTATTTCAGAGGTCAGAGAGAGGAGGCCTGGTGTTCTGAGATACAGGCACATTTGTTCTCTACTTCAGACTCCAGTCCCCCCACAATATAATTATGTTTGTGGGAATACTATTTTACTGTGATATTGAATATTGTGGAGAAAATAAATAATTTTATTATTGACCTACTTTCTTTAAAATCGACAATTTTTTAAAACTTTTAAGTCCCTTAAACTCTCTTTTCAACTCCAATCAACCTCCTTTGCTCCACTATTTCAATCTCATCATCCCAAAGCCTCAGAAGGTCGAAAAACTTTTTTAAAAGGCGCTTTAATAATTTCTGTACAGCTCTCGGCTGGCATACGCGCGTATCACTTACGCACCATTACCCTCGACGTAAGATGATATTCAAACGCATAGCGAATGCGATATAGCCGTGAATAATTCCGCACCGCCGAGGAGACGTTGTATTTATTATATTACTGAATACCTGTCTGATGTGAGGAGATCTAAGTTACAATACGGGCTGACGTCAACACCGTGAGGAGCCTAATCTGTGAGCGGAGCATTATTAGGATAATGCGTAATCTGATACTTTGTGTGTACGAGTACTTTGCTCCGTAAATTTTGTGGTCCTATTTTGACGATGTCTTTGTGAATGTTATCATCATCATCGTTCTGCTCTGCTCCTTCTTCTTCTGGAAACCTAAACTTGGTGATTTGGACATCGTTATCGGCTACTTTGTGAAGATCTACTTCAACATCATCAGCATCTTATAGTCCCCTCCTGGACATAATTGACTGACTCGATGGCTCATTTGGTAGTGACCTCTGCCTTCGGAGCCAAGGGTCGTGGGTTCGATTCCCGTACAGTGCAAACATTTGTGTTCATGAACATGTCTGTTTGTATTGGTCTGGGTATTTTCTATGTATAATATGTATTTATTTACAAAAAAAAAGTATTTAAGTAAGTTTATCAGTTGTCTAGTACCCATAGTACAAGCTTCGGCTTAGTTTGGGGCTAGATGGCGCTCTGTGGCCCAGCGTGGCATGTATTGGGTTATTTATTATTTATAAGCCTCTCCAATTGTTCGCCACTTTGCTCTATAATCAATCGAGCCATGTTGTCCGTCTATTCCGTGGCATTCATTACAGTTTTGGTAGATAGCAGTTTTTACTTTATTACTATGGTAACTTAAGTTTGCTCGCTGACAAATAACCATATTTTTTCAGTGGTGCTTCGTTTTTCGTAAAATAAGTGTATTTCTTATCATGAAAATGATTGTTACCAACCCATGTATATGGATTTTAGTTGCTTGAATAAAACAGATTTGAATTTGAACGACTTTCTATTACTAACTTATAGTTATTCAATTGTATGGCGAGACTTCCTTCATATCTAAATCTAGAGTCCATTATAAAGTATCAGGAGTCAGTTAGTATTCACCGCACGTTGTAGTTTCGTATGTCTAGATTCAGTTAATCCATTAGAAGTTATATTCACAGAACTATTGACGAAACAGAACTTAATGGGTGGGTAACTGATATCAAATCACTAACAAACTGAGAGAACTCTGTATACCTAAACGTGGTTCATATAAAATCAATCAAAGATTTTAGTCCAACTAGTAAATTGACTATGCCAGTTACGCATTTATCAGGCTGTTTTGATGGAAACTGTAAATTGTTTGCATAAAGCCAGGACTTTTAAACTATTAAACCAACCAAACCATTAAGCCCAGCCAAACTATTTAACTTTATCCAAAAAAACAAATAAAATGTCAGACAAGATGGAGAAAGGTTAAACTGTATGGTAATTTACTTATTTATCACCGAAGATCGCCATCGAATAAAAAGCAAAAAATGCGCCTTTGTTTTTTCTGTCTCTGGTCACACAAAAAATATTCCTCGTGATTTGATATGCGATGGGAGCTAAAGGGGTGCAGATATATTGACATCATTCAAAACAAGTACGCACCTTTCCCCAAATGTATTGCAGCAATAGCTCCGTCGAAGGCTTTACAATGCAAAGAAGGAATTGATATGGTAATACGGGATTTGTCCAGAGTTAGAAAATGTATATTTACACGGACCTCTTAAGTTTTTAACTGTAGGATTATTTTTTAGTCATCATAGTCATAATCTTTTCTAATGAAGCCCGAATAAGTATATAACGCAGTTCTTTTTTATAGGGGAATATATTAGGCACCTTTGGTTAGTGTGTGGCACTCCCACCTCCCATAATTGTCATGTCACTAAAACATGATACTCTTGTTTGAAAATCAAATCCTATACAATATTCCTTCAAATGCTTTTAACCATGCATGTAATATATTACGTTCCAATTATTAGTGACATAATTAAAGGTGATACTATTAGCAAACTGAACATTGAATAGTTAGCTTGTGTTCAAACGCTTTGCCACTGAATTATTCAATCAGACAATTATATTATTATTGCGATACAATAGGGTACGGGAAAATCAATTTACAGAATACTACAATACTACACCAATAAAATAATATTACCGAGAAATGAATTTATGTTCGGTTAAATTCTGCAATGTTTACATTTAAATTGAAAAGTAAAATAATATTTAATCCAAGACATGCCACGCTGGGCCTTACATAGCCATCTAGTCTAGTCTAGTCCAAACAAAGCCGAAGTCTGTACTATGCGTACTAGACAACTGATAAACTCACTTAGATACTTTTCTTAAAATAAATGCATTCCCATACCTTTACGATTCACTTGGTCCTTTTAAGTGGTATTTACTACACTAGATTAGTGAAACAAGGCAGTCGATTTAAAATATTATTATACAGTACCTAAGTGGCTAGCTCTCATGCTTATTGTAACTAGTTCTACGAGTATGCCATTCGCTAGATGCTATGCTACAAGATTATAATTGCAGTTAGTATTACGATTTCTCAAAAATATTATGCGTGGTAGTATTACAGATAATGGCATATTGTGAGACAGTAATCAAACTTCTGATAATTTAACTATAAAATTACACTTATCTGGTTATATCGCAGAATCGGACGGGTTAGAAAGTAGTCTTGGATTATCTACCTAATGCTATAATGTTTTTATAATGTTATTATAAATTAACGGCCTTTTATGTGACAAAATTAGTGCATGAATGAATTATTATAATTTAAGTACCTAGTCAGATTTTTATATAATTTGTGTACCGTAAAGGTAAGACAATCCTGTATATTATTGACCTTACCTCCATGTAGGTAGGACATGTTTCGAACAAATAAATTATCTGTATCTTTATAGCCCTAATGGGCTTGGCAATGTGGCGACAGTTCAGTAAGCTATGTCAACCACAATTGACATAAATAACATAAGCAAACAAGGTCCAAATTCAAATAACGCACAAACTTTCACGTCGCTAACTGAATTCCGTCAAAATTGATCGGTCGCAAACTTTGTTTGCATGTTTGCCTCCGATTATTTTTTGCGAAAAAAGCCGTGTAAAATATTAGTTTTAGATACGTGTCAGTTGTTCAGAAAATGGCTCGTCGTTGCTCCCCCTTGATTGATATGCCTCCCACATGTCCGCAACGCCACTTGGACCATTTATCTTGTGGAATTTTTACAACAAAACCCGACCATAATGCACTGGTTCGTACGAATTTATACTATTTGCGTGGAGCCTGTGGGTTAGAGATGTTATAAAATATGGCGCTATTAGCGTTCGCGACTAAATATGTCGTGTATCAAAATAAAGCCTGTTTGTGTGTTGTTTTAAAAGGAAAATAACTGTATGTAGACCGCTGGGCGCCAATATATTATTATCACTTATGTAACTTCAAACAGAATTGTGTCTGTCGTCCTGCTACGGTTCCAGATTTATTTTTTCCATGTGATATATGTATTTAATGAAAAAAAAGTATCTAAGTAAGTTTATCTGTTATCTACTTAGTACCCATAGTACAAGATTCGGCTTAGTTTGAGGCTAGACGGCGCTGTGTGGCCCAGCGTGGCATTCTTGGGGTTATTTATTTCTTTAATCATTTGAAACAGCTGTTATCATGTAAAATAGAACTTATACAGACCTGAACTAAAACTAAACTGATACTGACTATATTAATTTATTGATTGAGTTTTTACGGTGTACCTGCTTTTGAAGCATTTTTGAGGTTCCGATATTTCGACACTGTCGCAAGTATTTTGATCTGGCTCGACTTTAGTTGGAGCCGAAAAATCGATCTTCAAAATTCAGATACACGGTAACTCGCCTTTCACAAGGTTCTATAACTAGCAACAGAAAAAGTACTTCCTTGCACAGTACAGAGCAAATATACGAATAAATTTAGAAGGTCTGAACGGAGAAGTTTAGATTTGTTCCACTTATACCCAGCGCTAACTACTAAGAGAGGTAGGGCATAGCGAATCTTCGCTCGAATTGAGCTGCCCGTCCGGGGAAGGACCTCCACCCTATAGAATACCGCAGCCAAATGACCTCCGGGTCGTGTTTCTGCTGGTGAGTAGGGTCTCCAGAGCTCGTGGGGGGGTAAGGGTTGGGCCGGCATGGCAGTGGCAACTGACAGGTAACTAACCAGTTACTTGCCAGTTGTCACAGCGACTAGGGCTTCTCTTTCGCTTTCCATCAGGCGTAGGGAAGCCATTATGTCGAGCTATTATAAAAAAAAAAGCGCTCTAGTTTGTTGTGCATGAAAATTTTATTTTCTAAATCTTATAATACATTCGATGTTATTAGTAACCACTAATATACCACGAAGTTTTTTAAACAGTTTATTAATAAAAAATTAAAGTTAACTAATTGAATTCATGAAAACAAAGAGCATCAGAATATGTCTTAAATTATCGGGTTAATTTCATTTTTTTTGCTTTTAAAAACTATTGTATATCATCTATTTTTATGTTTGTGGGTTAGCTAATAGGAGTATTTGAGTGCTTAGACTATTTAGACACTTTATTTTGAAACTTAAAATGGGTTCTTTAGGTAAAAACACGAGAGATAAATGATTCTAAATATGTAAATATTATTTCTCAGATTCAAGTGACTGCCGAGATTATGAAGTTTAAAATATTTATTTATTGCTCTAAACTCACATCCTAAAATATTTACCGTAGGGTATTTCCGCTAAAGCTTTTACATCGTAAATCCTTCACAAATTTCTAGTAAAAAATTCGGACGTTATTTTGTACAGGTTTGTAAAACTAAAATAATTTGTGGTTGAATCCTGGTTGGGCATCCAACTAAAATAACGCTATTTATTTTAGCAATATGTGGCACCATATACATACATCAAGCGTCACCTTTATATTTCTAGTGTTTTTGTTTGGAACCGCAATAAGTATAATTCCTGACGGTAGTATATAGCTTGTCCGTGTGATTTCCAGATTTAGAGTAGAACTACCCCATTTCATCACTTGAGTGTTAATTAATATGGTTTATTGTCGTTAGCCACAGCGATTTTGGTCTTTTGCTTCCAAGCAAGCAGCGATAGACTTTTATAAGAGAGGTAGGGCTGAGACAATCTCCGCTCGCCCGTGGAAGGACCTCCACCTTATAGAATACCGCAGCTATATGACCTCCGGGTCGCGTTTTTATCGGTGAGTAGGGTTTAAGAGCTCGTGGGTTAAGTTTGAAAGCCAGCAACTCATTTGTGACTCTCCTGGCTCTATGAAGTTATGACCTACCATCAGGTGACTTTCAGGCCCGATTTCCCCCTCTGTAATAAAATAGACCTTTATACAAATTACGCAATTTATAATATTTTTGTCACAATGCGTCCCACCTTATTTCTAACCACAAACTAGACCGCCCCAAGAGGAACAGACCGTCGGTAAAGTGTCCCCTTACAAACATTCCAAGAATCTCATTTAAAGTTCAACATACTCCGAAAGTCACAGGCAAGTGTATTATGTGCAAGCTCATATACTAGGCAACTTTAGCTCCACATAAGGCAAACAGCTAGAATGCCTGCATTAGGCCGCGCTCATAAATATTGTGCACCAAACGAGATTTCTAAGGATTATCCGCACAAAATGGTAAATGCTCACTTGGAGTTGTGAACTGAAGTTGGAACTCTGAATGTGAGTCAATAATGACATAAATAATAATATTTATTCTTTAATTATAACTCAAAACATACCACGCAGGGCCACGCAGCGACATCTAGTTCCAACGTATGCCGAAGCCTCTACTATGGGTACTAGACAACTGATAAACATACTACCTACACTTCAGTTAAACTTGTAAATAGGTAAAAAACCCTCGGCGGCTTCCAGCGTAAACACAATTTCTTAATGGGTCTAGAATACCCGCAAATGAAGGATTAAATATTAAAATACTTCTACGTATTTATTTGTAATAACTTTATAGATTGACCTTATAGATACGGCCAAATTACTTACAAAATTAACGTACATTGGACAAACTCTACAAATAAAATTACTACCTAATCAGAAAGAAAAACTTAGTAAAACTCGATCTAAAAAGATAAATCGTAGCCCGTACAATCTGAATGGAAATCTATTCAAAGCCAAATTAATATTTCTTTTACATTAAGTTCAAGGCAACAAGCAATCTAAGCTAATTCTTTGACGTTGCGTGACTCGCGAGAAAATGATATTAATAACATGTTCCCATAATAATGCTCGTATTTAGGAAACGGTGAATTAAGAGTCATTTGTTACATACAAATGCATGATTATAGTTTCTGCCACAAATTTATGTTAGAAGTATTAGAGATTTCGATAAGAATTTCATTGTGAATGTTATTTATTACTTTTTGTTTTGTTTTCATTCACAATGTAACCATTGTAAGTCTTGTTTGTACCTACGGGGCTGGCAAATTGACATGATATAAGGCTTATAAGATCCATAAATAATTTTATATTAAAAACTCAAGGGTTGTGCGTGATGTTAAGCCATGAATAGAATAGCCTTTGATTGAACATACTTGCTCAAATTACTCGCCTGGTATTTCATAGTGATCACTGCCTTCTGAACCAAGGGTCGTGGGTTCGATTCCCACCGGGACAATGATTGTTCATCACATTTGTGTTTGTTCCGTGTGTGGATGTTAATATTTGTATTTGAGTATGTATTCGTGGTACCTTCGTTGTTCTGATATTCATAACACAAGTGCTAAGGTTCTTACTGTGCCATCAGGACATTGAATGTGATGTTGTTTGATGTTTATTAAAAAAAAAGTAAATTTGGTCAATTGGATAGACATGTGGACATTATGCACAATGGACTACGATGGGTTTATAATAATGTTGATAACAAAACCAATACTAAAAGGTTGCAGAGTTTACCGTTCAGTATAAGTACAGTGATTAGAATAAGTAGGTATATCCAAAAGTAACTTGAGTAAGTAATACCTACAATTCCAGTTTTCCTACTATATAAAAAATAATTTAGCGATTTCTTAATTCCTTCTAGATTAATTAAAAAAGAGAAACCGTTTCTCAAATCCTTAATACCACTAAATCCTATTAATATTCAGTGTACAGATTAGGTAAAATCGTCGAAGGAATTGACTGACGTCATAGACATTATTTAAAGCCTTACAAATATTGGTAACGGCCACATTTAAAGTTATCGGTTGCATTTTAGGTAGTATGCTACTTCGTTATTTAATATAGTTTTCCCTGCCTAGTTTTATCATCGGACTAGGCAAGGAGAAACCGATTTATGGTCAGGTGCTGGTTCCAAAAACTCGCACAATGCGGGCACAGACAGTCTTTACGAAACTACGACTTGGGAGTCTTCAAAAAACGAGCGTACTCCTATTTAAAAGGCCGGCAGCGACCCCTGAACTCGAATGGAGGTGTCCATGGGCGGTGTGAACTGCTTACTATCAAGCATCATATTTGCTCGTCTGCAGCCTCTTGTATAAGAAAGCGCTTTGCCTCTACATTCATAGTGCGAACGATTAGGCTAACTCTTTGCCAAAGTCCGTGATCCCCGATATATGTCTCAGATTGCCAAAAACCTTAAAAAAAGATTTCAGATTTTCAAGCCCAAAAGCATTAGCGACGTTAGACTTTGTAGGTTCTAACGTTACTTAACATCAGACGAGTTGGGGCCAAGCGTTACTTAGTTACTAATTAAAAACGTGGCGGCTTTAGAACTAATGAAAATCCTTACCATCAGCTCATTATTCAATCAACCGTAAACACCACTATGACTTAATCCTCTTACTCCATTATTAATCAGATTGTTATGACCTTGCAGTCAGCTAATCCAAAAAGGCACGTAAACACGAATTATACACGTAATTATGTAACACTCGTAACTTATTTCTACTTATACACTTGGTGTAGGGATGTTTTATACATTTAATAATGCGCAAACACAGTCCAACTGTGGCGCTAAGGCAAAATTTTATGGTTCAACTTAGAGATGTTTCACAAATGACGGCTCCGTTGGGGATTTTCTTCTTGTTACTTTTCGAGACTTTGTCAAGCTAAAGACGTGGTCGTATGCTCTTTATGTTTAGAACTATTTGTGGTTTGGGTTTTGGTGTGATATTCTTGTGATATAGATGTTAACACCATTTCTTTTATTTCTCTTTGATTTCAATTAAGCCTTCGGGATATACAGCCCTGTACATCTTTACTTATTAAAATGCGAAAGTTTCTTTGGATAATGAATGTATGGATTAATGTAGTAACTCCTTCTCGCGAAAGTACTAAATGTAATTCGTAGATCAGATTATAACAAGCCAACAATTTATAGAATAATATGATTTCCTCACCGATATTCTCGCGAGCAAAACAGGAGGCTGCAGCGAGTTATGTAAAATCATTATTAGTATGTAGTATCATAGTTTATACAGGTATAAGATACCTTTTAGTTAACACCATTACCAGAATTGCTGTTTAGGACCACAACGTGATTCTTTCGTAGCAGGTGAATATAACAGTCATTGTTTGGTAACATAACTCTACAGCCTAATAGAAAGGCCTAATAGGCTTGGTTTTTTTAAGAATCATGTTTTCATCTCATATTTTTCTGTAAGAAATTCGTTATTTTGGTATGCACTCCAAATTTCATATGAATAAATTCAATAGGTATATTAGTTTGGAGGTGTACCTATTAGTTATTTATATCAATGCATGTTTTCCTATACTTATATAGGAACACATGCATTGATATAAATAACTAATAGGAACAAACAGAAAATTAACAAATTAACCATAGAAAATAAAATATTATTAATTTATAGTAGGATTTAGTACTCATTAACGACAAACAGTCATTAGTTAGCAAAATATATGAAATGCTTAGAATGTACTATTGTCTCAAGATCAAATTAAGAGATAATATTTGAACATTAAATAAGTTCTTTAGCTACGTTATTATCTTAAGACGAAGTGGGAATATCATAGACAAAAGACGGCATAATTCGAAGCAGCTTAAAATAATAAAGGCATCTGAATTTCGTGTTAAGATTTTCTCTCCACTCCAAATGTTTCCAAGTCGACTTATGAGTTAAAATTACTGGTATCTGTCTTAATTTCTTAGCTATTACAGAAGTGACTTAAACAAAGCAGGTGCTTCAAAGCTAATTTGTATCTACCTACCTAGAACTGTTTTACGTGGTGAACCATTTTCTGAATGTGTAGGTAGACTCTAAGTCTTTGAGACTTATCTGTTAAATCTAGGTATATTTTTCTTCGTCGTCTTATTTCGTCTAAGTAAAAGTCATTAGAATTCATCATCATCATCATCAGCCTATTACAGTCCACTGCTGGACATAGGCCTCTCCAGTTGTTCGCCACTTAGAGCAAACATCTGGAGGATATACCATAATCGCCACGCTGGGCAGGCGGGTTGGCGATCGCAGGGCGTAACTTCTTGCTCCGGTGACGCTGCTGCCCGTCACCGGTCTTTAGTATTTAGCTACGCCTTCAATTGTGATGGTTATACCGCCACCAGTCGGTTGCCAGCGCCTCGTTTGTTATTCGGGCAGGTGAGGTTGGCTTGGAGCGAAAAGATGATAGGCCGCTCCCTTACATCATTAGAATTGCTTGAATGTTAAACTTCAAACATCATTATCATCAGCCTATTACAGTCCACTGCTGACATAGGCCTATCCAGTTAATCGCCACTTAAGGCAAACATCTGGAGGATATACGCATAATCGCCACGCTGGCACAGATTAATAAATAGTTACTACGTACGCTGGGCAGGAGGGTTGGCGATCGGAGGGCGAAGATTCTCGTTCCGGTGACGCTACTACCTGTTATCGGTCTGTGGTATTTATCTACGATAGGATTTCTACTACTTACTACAAACTTCAAACACTAGTCAGAAAATGAACTCCCCATCGTCTCCTCACCCTGCGTCCTTAGAGACCCTCTCAGTAACGCTCAAGCCAAGGCCTAAGCCCCACTAGGGGGCCCCTTAGGTGTTGCTTAACTTTTCTTAGGGATGAGAGCCTTCCTCGTCCGCGCAGTTCGGTGATGATCACAAGCTGCCTTGGCTATAGTACATAATTTAGAAAAAAAGTGAGAACTTTAGTCAGGTATTGTAAGAAATTAATCCATGTGGTTTCAGGGTTTACAATAGGACCACCCTATACAATCCGTGGGTGTCGTAGAAAACTTATGTAGTTTCAGAAAACGGGCAGCAGCGTTCAAATAAAACTGACTGAGGTCAACAACCCACCTGCCAAGGCAAATTCTTTCAAATGACAATTGTCATTAACTAACACAGTTACTACTAAGCTTAGTTACAATTCCTTGGTCTACACTTGAAATATATTATAAGAAAAATACAAAATAATTATTTTTGTCTAAAAAACCAAATTTCAATTTACGTCTAAACTTTTAATACACTAACAGAAATACTCCCTATATGATCAGATAAACACATACTACAAACATTTTATACCAAAAATAAAAACAAGCAAGGGTCTTATAATTAGAAAATTCAAATGGTTACGCAAACGTAGCGTGATTCTGTTAGTCCATTTGCGTTTGAAAATTTAATTGTGTTATTAAAATACTTCGCTTTCATTTCCTGTAGCGAGCGTTTTGATTACTTAATTAAATACAACTAGGGCAGTTTGAGTTTGCTGGCTAGATTCACATGTTGCTGCTTACCAGTCTCTGCTGACGTGGTATACTTTTTAATTTACGGCGTAACTCTAAACTAAACAATTAAATAGCTTAATTGATAGATTGACCGGTTAATTTAGACATCTGAAAGTGTATAAAGTCCTAACAAGCTGAAAATCTATACTTATAATAAATCTGTAGAGAAGTCAATTCTGTACATTGTATATATTTTCAAATTAACTATCAGGGGATGATTAGTGATCGATACTGATGCCAAAAATGCAATCAGTAAAATTTTTGTCTGTCTGTCTGTCTGTCTGTCTGTCTGTCTGTCTGTCTGTCTGTCTGTATGTTCCTTATAGAAACAAAAACTACTCAACGGATTTTAACGAAACTTGGTACAATTATTCTTCATACTCCTGGGCAGGTTATAGGGTACTTTTCATCACGCTACTATCAATAGGAGCAGAGCAGTGAAGGGAAATGTTAGGAAAACGGGAGAATTTTTTGGAACGCGCATCACTCATAAACTACTGCATGAAATTGAATACTGTTTTCACCAATGTATTGCTAGAGGTTTAACTTAAAACTTAGGCACTATGTATAGATAGGTATTTTATGGAAGTCCGTTATTTTTCAAACCCGATATCCACGCGTGCGACGCCGCTGGCACAGCTAGTCAGTAATATTTTTAAAAACATAATTATAATTAGAAATAATATATTAAAGTTTCCCATCATTCTTGTGTTGAATAAAATATTCCAGGTCTAAGTAAAAGGCATTCGAATAATGCTTCCCCAATGACAATTTTTTTGTCATTGCACAAGGATTTGCCTTAGTTATCACGCTGGGTGACCGTGGCAGGTTTTATTTGTACCCAGGTAAACATCGTAACATCTCCTACGATATCTGTAGATATTCTGTAGAATAAGATGGCCGATTTTAAATCGGAAAATGGCACGGACAATTTGTGATGCCTATAAAGAAGTAATTTAGAATGTATTGCTACGAAACACGTTTGCAAAATTATTGCTGTACGAAATAAATAAATAGAGATCTATCTACTTCTACATTTATTTCGATTAAAGCCTAGAGAAAATGTTATGCGCCTATTACCCACACCGGGAATTCCCAATCAAGATATTACCAGCTATAAGATAGTACGTACTAATAACGTATTCTACTCCAATTTATTTCGTTCTAGTACGCCTTGTGATTACTTAATTGAACACAACTGGGGCATTGGAATGTACTTGGGTCTATTAAAGTGTTGGTTTTATCGCTTTATGGGGCCGACTGCAAAGGTAGATTAGGCTATTATATGTCTTACTAGATAATATTATGGAAAATTATTATGGAATATTATGGAATTTACTAGATAATATTTCTTTCGTTGCCTTTTGTAATAACTTTTTGATCAGCCAATAATTACACAACAATATCAACATGCTCTGAATCCTAAGGGGCCGCGCAGACGACAGACTATCCGTGAGTCCGTGACGCACTTTTTTGCAATTATATGCAGTAAAGCACACGACGCGCAAAGATCTGTCGCGGATGTTTCACAGACTCAATGCACACGACGCACATCTTCGATCATTCTGTCGGCAGACCTAGACGCTCTTTTTAAATGTCTCAGACGTAGACTCTATCGCACAAAAAGTGCGCAGGCGGCACGCGCTTAAACTCACGTTATTTGACAGCTCACGCTTAGCCCTATATTCATAGTTTTCACCAAAGTTTTGGCATCGCGTAGACTTTTGCAATATACCTAATAATATTAAAGTTTTGTTACGAAATATATTTAATAAAAACGGCAATTTTTCTCTTGAAGTCTTACTAAGTTTTTTTATTTGACAGCCAACGTTAGTGTAAAGGACATAGCACATTATATACAACCCTGATATGTTTCACATTGCCACCGAGCAGTCTGGTGGCGGTAAGATCGCTGTCAGCGAGCTGTGTGCTAATGTATGATGCCAATGTATAAAATATGTCTAAAGCTCAATATAAGCCCATATTTGAATTTTATTTAATATGCTGGGTAGGAGCAAGGCGGTAAAAGTGAGCCATGACCTTAACTCCTATATAACAAACTTATAAAGAAATGACAATTGTATGAAAATGAAAGTTATTTAATATTCATATAAAATTTAAGAGCTTTGCTCTTGTCGGTGGAACAATTTCTATTCTTCACTGGACTCTACTAACTCTCTGTATGTTGACATTCACTTTTTCCTTTATCTGCTACGTATATATCCGTCTTCTTCTCCTGCCTTCTATTTTGCCGTCCAGTATTATTTTATAAGTTTGTCATGACGTACAAGGTATTCCACCATTTCCCTCTTCTGTTCTTATAGTTTGCATCAAACATCTCTTTACCTTGGAGCGAAAATTTAATAGGTTGTTTTTTTTTTTTTTTTTTTTTTTTTTTATAATAGCACGTCAAAATGACTACGTCCTGCCTGATGTCAAAACGACGAAGTCCAAAAAGTGTAAGCGATCCTCATCACACAAGAATGTATTGCTACGAAACACGTTTGCAAAATTATTGCTGTACGAAATAAATAAATAGAGATCTATCTACTTCTACATTTATTTCGATTAAAGCCTAGAGAAAATGTTATGCGCCTATTACCCACACCGGGAATTCCCAATCAAGATATTACCAGCTATAAGATAGTACGTACTAATAACGTATTCTACTCCAATTTATTTCGTTCTAGTACGCCTTGTGATTACTTAATTGAACACAACTGGGGCATTGGAATGTACTTGGGTCTATTAAAGTGTTGGTTTTATCGCTTTATGGGGCCGACTGCAAAGGTAGATTAGGCTATTATATGTCTTACTAGATAATATTATGGAAAATTAAGCATTAAACGTATCATGTATTTTATAATGCTACCGTATATCAATGCACTTGAAAGACATTTCTTTGGGTTTTTGTAGTTATAGAAAGATTGAATATTTACTAGAAGACCGTTGTAGACTTTACATTGAATGAAAATTATAAGTTTATTTAAAATATGTACTTACAACTTTAATGAAAAAATGTTTTTCATCCTAAAATGATTTAAAAAGCGGAAAAACCGTTACTAAAAATAATGATGACGTTATGTATTTAAAATAATCGAGTAGAATATTTAATATTTATTTTTAAAGGATGAAGAGGCAGTGGGTCGGTCGTCTCTGCTGTAGAACCGAATAATCGGTTGAGCAGATGAATTTTCTGGATGAATAGGAAGCCTCGCAATGTCTCAAACCATTGAGCTAATTATATTACCTTAGAAGAACAAACGGAATTGACAGGATGGATTAGACGCCTACTACTTTCAGCAATGAATAGACCAAGGCTTTAGACTGATATTAAAACAAAAGGTTATAGGTATCTAAATAATTTTGTTTTAAAAGGTTGACCCTTTCTAAGGTCTTCAGGCTCGCTGGTTCATTTGGTAGTGACCTCTGCCTTCTGTCACAAGGGTCGTGGGTTCATTCCCCGCACAGTACAAACATTTATGTGAATTTACATCTCTGTTTGTATTGGTCTAGGTGTTTTATATGTATAATAGGTATGTATTTATTTCCAAAAAAAAGTATCTAAGTAAGCTTATCTGTTGTCTAATACCCATAGTACAAGCTTCGGCTTGGTTTGGGGCTAGACGGCTGTGTGGCCCAGCGTGGCATGTCTTGGGTATTTAAATTTTATAAAGTTGAAAAATAGTCGTTCGCAATATCACACTAATAATATTTTAAGCCATTCTACGTGATATTATATATATTATATCCATACATTCTAGAAAATAGCAGTGGCAAATTCGCGGTCGCAATTGCCAGTAAATTTTCAAATATTCGATTGGCATTAATTTTTTATGACAAGCTATATCAACTACGGCTGTATCGCTACGACTGCAAAGGGCATAAAGCTATTGAGCAATAAAAGTATTTTTTGCATCGTAAAAAAATACAAAACGTATAGCGTCATTAATACAAACTTTGTAAACTCGTGATTTGTACCTCTTGCTTTGTTGTATTGTAATTTTTACGGTCGGGGATGCCAACCCTCGCGTGGTAACGCTGCGTAATCGTATTTTATATCAACAATGCCTCTTATCTGTAAAAACGTATTTGAAATTCATGGGTCTGCGTCGTTGAAAAATTGTCTACAGTATTTTTATGTTAAAAGCTCTCGCAATGATGATAAAAAGTCAGGCTTACCTACGTTTTCAGAGACACGAAAAACTTAACTTTCCAATGCGAATAATTTATGTCTAGGCAAAAAGTTGCGGTTTCTTCTTCTCTCGGTTGTAATGAATCATTTTGTTTGTGATACTTAAAATTTCCTCTGAACTCAAGGGTCCGCAGAAAAATAATAAATCGCTTTCATTTTCATTATATATTACAAGATACGTATGTTAAGGATTAGATGATGAGATAATGAGCATCCTTTGAACGCAGACCGTTCAGGATGGGCCCATGTGGAGGTCATTAGGCAAAACAAGTATATAGTGCCTACCTGACACCTAGGTAAATCTCGCACCCTCGCCCGGTGGAAAAAAGCATAAGTCAAAAATGACGGGTTTTCAGTACTCCAAAAAATAAACTGAATCTATGGACATATTTACTTTATATCTAGGCGTAAAATATCTAATCCTATATAATAATATTTCCTACATTATAAAAGAGGAGAACAAATATATTAATGCATAATGGTTTTGAATTGGTGCTCATGTTTTTAGTTTATCAGGAATTATTAAAATAATCGAAAGTTCGTAGTAAGATTACTTATGCTTTTTTCTACTACTTATTATTAAATCTTGTTGACTTAGCCTTACTGTTTACTATTTAGAGTCCCAATGGGTAACTACAACACACTATTTCATGTTATTATACTGTAACGTCATAAAATACAAGTCCACATTTATCACAGAGGTTTGTTACTATTGCGAAGTAATAAGTAATCTACGCGAAACTTCCATACATTTGAATGTTAAGTGGGTCAGTATGTTCATTGAATGCCTCCATTCACGTAACATAAGACTGCAGTAACGTATAATATTATTACCTATATCCCTAAATCTTATACTCGTATTATAAATGAGAAACTTTGTTTGGATACTACTGAACGAAATGAAATTTTTACATGAAATAAACACAATATAATTTATATCTATTCTATTCTAGTCGGACATTTATTTATATCACCGAAATTCACGCAAGCAAAGCCGCGAGCCTGCCGAATATAATATAGCCATAATTACCTTTTTTAAAAAAAATGATGCAATGTATGACGCCGAACGCATTATATGAATAATCCCACTGGTTAAAGTTGAATTCGTGACATCTTTTCTTTCGTTGCCTTTTGTAATAACTTTTTGATCAGCCAATAATTACACAACAATATCAACATGCTCTGAATCCTAAGGGGCCGCGCAGACGACAGACTATCCGTGAGTCCGTGACGCACTTTTTTGCAATTATATGCAGTAAAGCACACGACGCGCAAAGATCTGTCGCGGATGTTTCACAGACTCAATGCACACGACGCACATCTTCGATCATTCTGTCGGCAGACCTAGACGCTCTTTTTAAATGTCTCAGACGTAGACTCTATCGCACAAAAAGTGCGCAGGCGGCACGCGCTTAAACTCACGTTATTTGACAGCTCACGCTTAGCCCTATATTCATAGTTTTCACCAAAGTTTTGGCATCGCGTAGACTTTTGCAATATACCTAATAATATTAAAGTTTTGTTACGAAATATATTTAATAAAAACGGCAATTTTTCTCTTGAAGTCTTACTAAGTTTTTTTATTTGACAGCCAACGTTAGTGTAAAGGACATAGCACATTATATACAACCCTGATATGTTTCACATTGCCACCGAGCAGTCTGGTGGCGGTAAGATCGCTGTCAGCGAGCTGTGTGCTAATGTATGATGCCAATGTATAAAATATGTCTAAAGCTCAATATAAGCCCATATTTGAATTTTATTTAATATGCTGGGTAGGAGCAAGGCGGTAAAAGTGAGCCATGACCTTAACTCCTATATAACAAACTTATAAAGAAATGACAATTGTATGAAAATGAAAGTTATTTAATATTCATATAAAATTTAAGAGCTTTGCTCTTGTCGGTGGAACAATTTCTATTCTTCACTGGACTCTACTAACTCTCTGTATGTTGACATTCACTTTTTCCTTTATCTGCTACGTATATATCCGTCTTCTTCTCCTGCCTTCTATTTTGCCGTCCAGTATTATTTTATAAGTTTGTCATGACGTACAAGGTATTCCACCATTTCCCTCTTCTGTTCTTATAGTTTGCATCAAACATCTCTTTACCTTGGAGCGAAAATTTAATAGGTTGTTTTTTTTTTTTTTTTTTTTATAATAGCACGTCAAAATGACTACGTCCTGCCTGATGTCAAAACGACGAAGTCCAAAAAGTGTAAGCGATCCTCATCACACATGAGTGCAATGTGGATCGATCACACTATGACGGCCTGCATAAGTGCCGCTTCACGCCCCGTTTAAAAGACCCAAGACTATAAGAGGAAGGGAACACGTGTGCTGGAAGAGAGTTCCACAGCCTAATTGTACGACAAAAGTAAGATTTACTGTGCTTTATAGTACGAGAGCCAATTGACTGCACAGTATTTTTGTGACATCTCAAGCCTGCACGCGTAGTTCTATTCAGAAAAGGAGAGGGAGGGACCAAATCAAAGAGTTCTTCGGAGCATTCGCCGTGATGTATACGGTAGAAAACACTAAGCGACGCTACGTCTCTACGTAGCTGCAGATCCTCAAGATGTCCAGTGACATCATCATTGCCAATAATTCGGATAGCTCGCCTTTGTAACCTGTCGAGTGCGTCCTTTAGGTACTTAGCGGAACCATCCCAAAGGTGAGAGCAGTATTCCACGCAGGAGCGAACCTGGGTCTTATACAAGAGACAGCGCTGCTCAGGCGTGAAGTACCCCTTCACCCTGTTTAGAACACCTAGTTTACGGGATGCCGTAGTGATGACCCCCTCGATGTAACCCTTAGGATTCAGGTCACGGCCAATATCCATCCCGAGAATGCTAAGGTCACTGGACACTGGTAACGAAACACCCCGGAGAGAAGGAAGAGAATGGAAAGGTGACACTTTGGTAGAAAATGCGCATACCTGAGTCTTACTAGCATTAAACTCAACCAGGTTATCAAACCCCCACTGGGAGACCTTATTCAGAACCAGGTTAAGCTCAGATACTAGTTCCTCCCGTTTACTAAGCATTTCCGCTCGCCCCATCGATGGATGCCCCAGGTAACGTCCGTGTACTGTACTATCATCTGCATAACAATGAATATTACCAAGAGATAACATGTCATTGATATGCAGAAGAAAGAGAGTAGGTGATAACACAGAACCCTGAGGCACACCTGCGTTGACCGAATAGTACCGTGACGAGCAGCCCTCGCAAAGGACACGAATTTTCCGCTCACACAGAAAGTTGGCTATCCAGTCACACAAACGAGGCGGTAAGCCGTATGCCGGTAGCTTGGAAAGAAGAGAACGATGCCAAACTCTATCGAATGCTTTGGCAATATCAAGGCTGATGGCCAAAGACTCACCATGCCTGTCAATTGCCTCGCCCCATATATGCGTAACGAACGCTAGAAGATCACCCGTTGACCGCTTCGGCCTAAATCCGTATTGGCGATCATGGAGGAGGGAATGATCTTCTAGGTAGTGGATGAGCTGTGAGTTAATGATTCTTTCGAATACTTTGCACAGCACAGATGTAACAGCAATGGGTCGATAGTTGTTTGGATCCGAACGATCTCCCTTTTTGGGAACTGGTTGAACGTTCGCTTCCCTCCAAGCCGCCGGCACAATGCCAGAGGAATAAGATTCGCGGTATAGACGCGTTAGAGTGGAAGTTAGTTCAGCCGCACAATTTGACAAAACTACCGCCGGAATACCATCAGGACCGCTGGCCTTTCGAACATCCAGTGAACGCAGCGCGGAACGGACATCACATAGTCTGATACGGATATCAGGCATGGAGGAGCTGCAGTAAGGAATTACTGGAGGCTCAGCACCGAGGTCATCAAGGCACGAGTTATTGGCAAAAATGCCAGCTAACAAATTGGCCTTATCCTGTGACTGGTGAGCCAGCGATCCATCAGGTAATTTAAGCGGGGGAAGCGAAGGCGAGCAGAAATTAGACTGGACGGCTTTTGCAAGCCTCCAATAATTGCGACTGCCTGTAGGATGAGCGATCAGTTCTCGCCCGACTTGTGCAACGCGTGCCCTATGCGCTCTGGCGAGAGCCCTCTTGCTGGACTTGGTGGCCTTGTTGAAAGCCGCCTTCAGAGCACCGACATTCGGATCGCTCTGGGCGCACGCCCTGGTCCAAGCGCGATATGCCCCCTGCTTAGCCTCAACAGCGCTAGCACATTCGCGGTTGAACCAGGAACGTCTTCTGCCCCCGCCGATGACATCAGTATAAGGTATGAAAAGCTCCATACCCAACATAATCTCATCGGCGATGGCAGCCGCACTTTCCGACACATCTTTACCCCGAAAGCAGCGCTGGCCCCATGGGAAGGATGCAAAGTACTCTCGCAAACCATCCCAGTCGGCTGACGAGTAGTGCCACAGACGCCGCCCAGCCTGCACCCGCGGCACAGCAATGTTACCATGTGGTGCAGAGGCGACGACCAGACAGTGGTCGGAGGACCCCAGCGGTGCAAGCACCGAGACTTGGTATCCGACGGGATGACTCGTCAGCAGCAAGTCCAGTAGAGAAGGCGCGTGACCTGCAATGTCTGGTATCCTGGTCGCCTGGACAACCAGCTGAGTCAGGTCGTGCGTCAGAGCAAAGGCATGAGCAACCCTACCTGCGTGATCGGTTTTAGAGGAACCCAGCCACGCTTCGTGGTGGGCGTTGAAGTCCCCTAAAACAATTATTTCAGCATTTGGAAATTGCTCTTGCGCTACATCTACAACTTCGCTTAGGTGGTCAAAAAGTCGGGTTGTTTCAGTGTCACCTGTGTGGGAACGGTAAAGGCAACCATACACACGACTACGAGAGCCGATATGAGTATGCACCCACAAGATAGAAAAAGACGGGTCTTCCAAGCAGTGCAAACGTCGACAACAAATATCAGCCCTCACGTACAGGCACACTCCAGCCTTTGCAAGGAAGCGGTCTTCCAGGTGATAGCCGGGGTACCTCAAGTAGGACGTGTCAGCCGGGCAACGAATTTGTGTCTCCGTTAGGAAAAGCAATGCAGGCCGCGCCGTCTCAAGATGTTGGTGGACGGCGTTGAGGTTAGAATGGAGCCCACGGATGTTAGTGAACTCCACCTCAAACAGCGAGTTGGTGGTGGGAGTTGAAGAAGCCGCTGTAAAACCTGCATTCTTTTGAGGCACTGTCATGGAGATAGATGGGAGTGGGGGACGTGAAAGGAATGAGGTCATTGCAGCAAGAATAAGGACAAAGAGAGGATGTCTGCTTCAACATTAGTTGACGGTTGTGAGATGAGCCGACGCGCCGGACGGAAGGGCCCCCATACCCTCCCGGATGTGATCGCCTGGCCCCACCAACCGGTCACCAACCGGCACGACGAACCACACCGAGATTATGCGCGACCTGGTGAGGCAGCCTTCCGGGGTGGTTAGCCCCAGTCGGGCCCCTGTACTATGCCGCGGGCGGCCAGCGGCACCACCGTTTCTATGGGTCTCCCTGGCCGGCGCGTCGAACCATCGCTCCCCATCAATGTATCTACAAAAAACATCCTCCGGTCCTCTAATTGCTGCAATCACCCATTCCCGTGGCACCGGTTGTGCGTTGCTGATCCCGGAACGCGACCCAAGCAAGGCATAGGTCACTTGGCGGGTGTAAGCGCAGCCGCACGGTGGTAGCTAACCGGGCGAGCAGAAGCTCTACCACCAGCTGAAGTATTGCTCATTTAGCACCACCCAGGGGTCACATGTAGGGTCTCGAGGGTAAACCTACGGATGCGAGCAATTTTAACCCCCAAAACTTGTTACTTTGTACCCTTACAGAGGCCTATGTCCAACAGTGGACTGCGATAGGCTGATGATGGCCTCTTTTCCTTTACCATCTTCAACACTTCTTCATTCGTCTTTCGTTCGATCCAGCATATTCCTCTTACTCTAATCCTTCTCCAACACCACATCTCTAAAAGTTATACATAGCTCTTTTTTATAAACCTAACTAATTGATTGTGAAAGAAAAAAAATAAAGATTTATTTTTTTTATTATTATTATAAGAAGAGGTTTCAGGATGACGTCACTCCACCTGATAGTCGTGACCTACCGTCTATTATCAAATAAATAAAATAAGCTGAAACATAACACTAACCAATCTCAAAAAGTAAGTATCCTACTGCCGCTTCGCGTACTATACTAAGCTAGGGAAAACTTTTAAACATTTCCTTCTATCTCTTTTTACGATATTGCTTCCGAGTGAAATATCGACGTCTTTAACTTATTTATCTCTGGCAGCTAGGCCTCCAACGTGCGGGCAATGTAAATTTTCAAGCCAGTACACGAATGGAAAGTGGGATAATTTCATGAATTGACTACAGTGTTCGAGGGTCCTAACATAATAAAAGACGTTGATAAATTACTTAATCAATTTGGAAAAGACGAATTCTATTAAGGATATTTTTATATATTTATATTTTTGTATAAAAAATGATTATTCATTCAACAATAAATAAATGTGTGGCCTAGCGTGGAATGTCTTGGGTTATCCCAAGACATTCCACGCTAGGCCACATATCACCATCTAGCCCATAGCCGAAGATTGTACTATGGGCACTAGAGAACTGATAAACTTACTTCTTTAGATAAATAAATACATATTATACATAGTACACGGTCTAGACCAATGCAAACAGACACGTTCATGAACACAAATATTTGTACTGGATCGAATCCACGACCCTTAGCTCTATCGGCAGAGGTCACTACCAATGAACCATCGAGCCAGTCATGTGATAAAATAAATGTATTTCGCAAAATGAATTGAATGTTAAGCAAATATAATTTTACAAAACGTTCATTTTAAGTCCCTTCATTAATATGTCCGGATTTATACAAAGAATTAAGTTTTAAAAGCAAGCACTAACCATTTCACCAATTTGGAGAAAATTATGTAAGTAACAAATTCAACTTTAAAATAAGAGGGAAGGCTACAAATTCAAAAGAGAAATTAATTAAGCCGATATGTTTAAAACTCGGCACACGAATGTTATAAATTTATCTGGTTGAGTCACGCGCGCACCCATTTTATATATTTATGTATTCACAGGAATTTACTGGTAGTATTCGAGCTCACACGTGAGGTAGGGAAATTAGGACTTTCTAGTTACTTAAACGTGAGCTTAGCAGTTTTCGTACGGTAGATAATTTTAAGTAACTGGTATCTTTTGAGGAAAGTATCAGGGTGAGAAAATATTATCATTGTCCACTGCTGAACATAAGCCTGCCCCAATGACAATTTATAAATATTTGGAAGAATTTGCCATAGATACCTCGATTGCAGATGGCTTGGTAGATATCCCATTAGCCGTCTTCTACGACTAGCTAGAGCTGCCGCTGCTTTCGGAAAGCTAAATGAGAGAGTATGGAATTCCCATGACCTCAGATTAAAGACCAAAATAAGCGTATATCGAGCAGTGATCTTGCCTGTACTTTTGTACGCCTCTGAGTCGTGGGTTACCTATAGGACTGACATTAAACGCTTGGATACTTTTCATATCAGATGCCTTCGTTCGATATTGCATGTGAAGTGGCAGGATCGCGTACCAAACACTGAAATTTTACGCAGGACTGGAATGAACGGTATTGAAGCTATTCTCTTGACTGGACAACTCCGATGGTGTGGGCACCTTGTGCGCATGGACGACTTCCGCTTGCCTAAGACCGTGTTCTATGCCGAGTTACAGACTGGCAAGCGTAGGGCAGGCGGCCAGTACCTTCGCTATAAAGATGTCCTTAAAAGAAACTTGACAGCTTGTAACATTTCTTCGAGAGACTGGGAACAACTCGCATCAAGACGGCCCGAGTGGCGTAAGACTGTTCATGAGGGCGTGAAATGCTTTGAGGAGTCTCGTCTGTGCGAAATGGATTTAAAACGACAGCTGAAGAAGTCCCGCCCGAAGCCAACTTATGTCTACACCTATAATTCCATGGGGCAGCTCTATTGCGCGGACTGTGATCGTGTATTCAAGACTAAGTTTGGCTTCGCCAGTCACATCCGGGCACATGCAAGACAGCATTGACATCGCCAGAGTGTCATCATCATCATCTACGACACACACAGGATGAGATGGGGTGGGCATATTACTAAATTGTTAATATATTAATGAATCTTCGCTCGAATTGAGCTGCCCGTCCGGGGAAGGACCTCCACCCAATAGAATAGGTACCGCAGCCAAATGACCTCCGCGTCGTGTTTCTTTTTTTTTTTTATAGTGGCTCGACATAATGGCTTCCCTACGCCTGATGGAAAGTGAAAGAGAGGCCCAAGTCGCTGTGACAACTGGCAAGTAACTGGTCAGTTACCTGTCAGTTGCCACTGCCATGCCGGCCCAACCCTAACCCCCCACGAGCTCCGGACACCCTACTCACCAGCAGAAACACGACCCGAAGGTCATTTGGTTGCGGTATTTTATAAGGTGGAGGTCCTTCCCCGGACGGGCAGCTCAATTCGAGCGAAGATTCGCTATGCCCTACCTCTCTTATACTCAGTGTACGCTACAATAATCCTTATTACTGGAGTAAAAATAATGCCTTCATTAGTTTGATCGCCACGCCCACTTATACTACCTAATCCGTGATTTCATCCGTCTCCTAAAATAGAAATCTTATGTAGCAAACCTGAAATTGAAACGGTTTGTTCTAAGCCGTTGCATTTAATTTATGAAGCTGTGGCTTGTACAAGATGAAATATAAGAGCAGTTTCGAAGCTTTTACACATATTATTTATTCAAAGTAAGAATAGAGGATACTTCCAAGCTGCTGGGGCAAGTAAAAGCAAAAAGACGAGATAAAACAACCAGTCCTTTTTACTGATTTCGAATCTTGAATATTTTTTTTAGAAGACATGCAAAGTTTTCTTTGTAACGCAGCCGTTTCTTTAGTTCGGCAATGCGTAGATTTGTGTATATTTCGAGTTTTACCAATTCTTTTTTTTTTTTCTCATAGAAGCTTAGGGTGCCGCTCAAATTCAGTCTTGTGTACCTAATGTATGGACAGACATACATACGTATAATTCTTTATTATGAATAAATAGACAACAATTAAAACACAATTTATAGAGAAATAAATTCCGAATAGAACATTTTGAATACTCTCACTATTTTGCGTGGTCTATATTGTAAGCAGGTACCTAAGTACACTCGGTGGATGAAGATAATAATTTCCTGAGGCGTTAGGCTAAGTACAGTCAGTACTGTATAATAGCACCCATTATATTTACATACCCGGGTGTAGAATATGTAAGCATTCCATAAGGAGCCTATAAGGAAGTTTCTGCATTTTAGCTTGCAGCTTCAAAGAAAAGGTTTCTACCTTACCTACCTTGTAATTTTTATCTTACATATTTATATTTTTTTGGTTCATTCTCTGTGTGTATGAAATTTAGCATTGTAAAGTAATTCTAACGTTGGATTGAAGGTAAGCTGATAAAACATTTTTAATATGTTACATTACCAATTTAATAACAATAATGGATTTGGAAACTAACATAATAATACTTAAATATCATTGCTAATGGGAGCTATAAACATTAAAACAATGATGAATTTTGAATAATAATGTTGGGAATTAATTAGATGATGTAATTATCATTTTCTAATTTAATATTTGAAATACACGTCACTAAATTTCATGAAATTTTATTCATTTCGATTTAAAATGTACATAATTTTTGCCAACGTATTATTTTTAATTTACGCTTTTTATTTTTTTAACTAACATCACTTTCAAAAATTTTTAATAACCTACCATTTCAATCGCATTATATCACAAAGCCCGCTGCAATTGAGGTGACGTAACAACCTCCTTTAACTTCTTATTCTTGGTTTAAATTCCAGGGCCGACAGTCACGTAGATCTTTACGTCTCTGCTGCTTTGGATTTATAGGACTTTAGTATTTATGAACGCATCCGCAACCCCGTATAGCTACGGTGGCTACGGTGATGCAATTTATGATTTTTGAAGACATTTTATTGGGTTAGACTGTAAGCTTCATTGGAACGTGAATTGAATTGGTTGGAGCATTGTGTTGAAATGTTAGTGTAGTGCCACACACCGGTGTGGCACTACACTAACATTAACTATTTTTTTTTTGAGGACTACCGAGTCCTCAAAAAAATTTTTGATAAATCCTATCAAATTTCACAAATAAAATTTCTACTAAGTAAGTGCATAGAGTTCATGGTCGTTCTAGTTCTTTTCCGAAGTGGCGAGCATTGGGAGAGGCCTATATCCAGCAGTGGACTGATGTGGGCCGATGATGATGATGATAGTTCTTTTGGGGTAATTTTATGAGTAGACCTAAATTATTACACAATATATGTAACTACCTCTATAGTTACAATGTTAAGCGGACCCTATTATGTAAATCCGACTTTGTTTGTCCAAAAAAAAAATGGAGAAGAACTTCAATTTGACTTTGAAACCTTTTGAGGTCGTAGATAAATAGACAATGACATGAATATTTAATAAATTAACATCTTAAAATATCATGTTCATCACGTAATCGCCACGGGTGATTTTTGGCAAAATTATTGGCACTGAAAGCTTGCAATGAGACATGAATTGAATCTATTATGGGCATCATCTTTCGAAATGTCATAATATAGTACATCTGTTAATGTAGTATGCTGAAACGCTAAACGTATTATGCACCTCTAGTACTATTTTTAGTGGCTACATTACGAGCTCATGAATCGCGATTTGTGCCTAAATTGAAATGGCTGAGTTGAAAGAAACCGAGTAGGTTTCTCTCAACTGTCGTCATACATATAATATATGCGATTAAATGAAGATAGAAAACCCATTGTTTGCAGACACTTCTGTCCTATAATACCTTTTGCTTACTTAGCAAGTCCTCGGAAATATTGTCTGTCATTATGCTTTGAACTCATAGCTTAGTGCGGTAGGGCCTATTTTTGAACACAGCCAACAATCTATTACTAACTGTTCTATGTTGTAGTATCCTGTTCAAATGGGCATCCATCATGCGTGCTTTAACAGGTTAGCTTTAAAAAACATCAATAGATCTACGTAAAAAAAAACAATCGAACCAACCTTCCATTCTCACCAAATTGTTTCGTTTTCAAATTTAACGTTTCATTGAACACGAATTATTGTGCAATCAGAAATTCCGATACATCATCTCCATCTGATTGTTTTAACACGCCAATAAACATTTTATTTCAGTCGACCTTAACCCATATCTTCCCACCGCCCCATTTAAGGTGCACTTGCATTTTACATGACAAAATAAAAATTATGAAAGTGTGGGTAGATTTTAAAATTTTATCTTACACCAGACGCCATTGCGGTTAATTTAATAAAATTTGATAGTGATTTCACTCATACGTAAATTATTTATAAATCTTCGAATTTTGTGAATTTCAACCAAAGTCAATGCCAACAAAAAGTAAGTTGTAACTCTTACAATAATCATTGATAATTTTAGTGAAGCTATGTTTCTAGTAACTTATTAGTTGTACTATTGGGTAACATGATGAATATGAAGAAAATTTGTTTTTATATATGTCTTTTTTTAGGTTATATATAACGCCCCATTTAAGGTGCGCTGGGAACAGGAGGCACCGTGGATGTTAACTACCTTAATTTTATTTGTATGTACCTTTTATATATTTTTTACAACAATTTATGTCATATTTGTTATTGATTGAAAGTTTACAAAATTATACCAGCCATAATGGACTCTGCCCTGATGAAAAAAGCTTCTTGTATGGGTGGAATCGATAGGCTTGTCCAAAATGTTGGCAATTATAATGAATAAATGGTACTAACAAATCATTTGTTTCCGATAAATGTGTATGCTAATAACGAGTACCACTTGTATCGACACTCAAAAGCACGATACGTAAAAGATTCTCACTATGTTTTATTATTTACCTACAATAGTATATATAACCTTACTAGAATCTTAGGAAAAGCAACATTGTGTCTTTTGAAACGAACGTGTCACTCCAGAAAAAAACTAAAAAAACTGACTGAATTGATGAGACCACATGCGTAATGCATAATGCATCTCTACATAATAAGAAACCATGCGGTGACAGATAAACAATACAAATCCGATGATTTGTATTGTTTATGTGTCACCGCATGGTTTCCATTCATTCACCTATCTCATTCGGTAGGAGCTGTATGAATCGACTAAGGTGTCTTTGGATTCCATCATCTCCACCAGTAACAGGGTTTACCCGTCAGGCTGGCGACTACCGAACACTCACTGAAACACTCTTGGAGTTTACTTTGGTCGCATATCAGGATCAGTGGCAAGAGTCTTTTTACAGGCCGGCGAGACGGTGGCGAACCACAAGTAATTGATTTGGTTAGTTGTCCATTACCGCAGTGACTTGGTCTTTGCTTTGGCATTCCATCTGACAAAAGAAAGCTACTATGCTGTATCACTATAAAAAGAAACAACCCGAATTCGATCTCATAAAGGCTACAAACATACGAAATTTCGTTGCAGCAAATTATGTGACGTGGGTTTCCATCACCATTGTCCTGAATTATTCCACTTACACTGTAAAGTATATTTTTCTACACTTTATTTATTACTTTGATTATATTATAATTTTTAATTAGTCTAATATCTTTTAATTTTGCAAATAATAGAGGTCCAACATAACATCACGTATATTATTTCTCCATACAAAATCCATGGGCATATTTTCCCAGCGCCCCATTTAAGGTGCGGTCTTGAAATTCAGGTTCCATAAAGGTCTGAAAAATTTAAGGTCATTTTTTGTCTTATTGAAGAGGTGTTTTTTAAATATACGTAATAAAAACCGCAAATATTTTATGATTTCGAGTCTTGGGAAGATATGGGTTAAAAATATTTTCTATAGCATAGTAGGAGAGCCCAAAAGGGGATTTCGGGATTTACAACAGTGCGGCAGATTAATATACAGGGGGATATCTAGTGCCAGGTAAAAAACTCCCACCAAAGATGAAATTCATACTATAGAAATTAAAAAAAAAACATTATCAGATTAAGCGAATCCCCCAGATAATAATCAGATTATGTAATATAACAGCACGTCTAAGTCTTAGAGAGGAGTCATTGTATATATCACAATCTGACGCGCTTGAGTATTTCAAAGTGATCAATTTCTTTTAAACTACACATTTTATTTAATGGCCACGAATTTGCTTCACATCCAAATCGTCAGATTATTACGAGTAGGTATATATGAATCTTTTATAAGTTCACTGAACATTCCCTTAGAAAATCTGACGCGCTCGAGAAAAATTGTGGCTTTTCACTAACAACAAAGTTTTTTTGAAAATGTATAGCCGATCCCATCATCATCATACATTCATCTATATCATCTAAGCTTCGCAAGCTAATAAGTCTTTATGACGCTGGAGTCGATCCTGATCTAGCATCGTGGGCTCCTCTACTATTAACACGATGGATTTTTATTTCGACGAGGCCCGCCGGTGTTTTGTTTGTTACTTTTTTTTTTATTTCAATTTTTTTACGGGAGTTACCGAATGAAATTGACGCATCGTTGTCGGTACCATGAACAATTTTATTGATTCCTTTTAACGTAGCACAGTTATTCCATTGTGCTGTTTCAGACTACAACATTCAGAGCTTGCGTTTTAGTTTTCAATTATACCAATTTCTAACAACAAAATACCGATAGAAGACTTTGTGAAAGTGCTATAAAGTGTAACTTTTTTGCTTTGTTTGATTTCAACGATAGGTACGTTTGTATCGCGAAATTAATTTCGAATATCGAAAACAAGTAATCTCAATGTTGGTCTTGTTTGATTTATTTGTTGAAATAGACAAAAATACGAGTATATTATTAAGCTGCATGAATATTTGTAATTTCGATGTGAATATAGAGTGTGTCTATATTTTTCAATTCTATTTTGTTTGTGTCTCGATTACTTATTTGAAATCTTTGATTGTTTGCAAAGTACGTATAGCTACCATACCCATTCGTTCGTTTAACATTCTCAAAAATTACCAACACGCCACAAAATTACGTACGTAACGTAGGCCATTGAGTTCGTCTAAGAATATTTTGTAACAAACAGCATCAGCATCAGGCCAGCATCAAAAATTGCTGAACACTCGTAGAGTAGGTACCATATCAAAATAACGGATAGATGAATTTCTAGCACGATGAACTAAACTTTACTTTAGCTTGGTACTTAAGTGTTCAGCGACTTTTGATGACCTAAATACAAGGTTAGGCAAAATAGTACTATATCAAACCAAAATGGTGATAAAAAAACATCTTGTAATTAATGAAGGTACGTGTATCAAAAAATAAATCTAACTTTAAAACAAATAAGGCGCTGGCAAGCGCCTGGTCGTAACCATCACAATTGAAGTGGTAGTTATAGCTAAATACCACAGGCCGATGACGGGCAGCAGCGTCACCGCAGCGAGAAGCTACGACCTGCGATCGCCAATCATCATCATATTTATATCCTCCAGACGTTAGCCCTAACTGGCGACAACTAAAAGGCATATGTCCAGCAGTGGACTGAAGAAATAGGCTGTTGGTGACGATGATAGGGAGCAGCGTCACCGGAGCGAGAAGCTTCGCCCAGAACGTGGCGATTATCGGTATTTAATTGACCCTCCAGATTCACATCCTGAGTGGCGAGCAACTGAAGAGGCCTATGTCTAGCAGTGGACTATAATAGGCTGGTGATGACGATGATGAAACACCCTTCATCTCAAATACACACCCCTAATTGACAAATACATAAAATTAGAGGCAACTGTGTTTCAATTGTGACATGTGACGTAACAGCCGCGCCTACGTGTACCGAAGACATAACCGAGATTGTGCGCGGGCGACAAGATGACGTCATTAATCTTTCAGTAATGGCCGCCCAAATGCGAAGGCTCTCGACACGGGACATTTGGTAAAGCGGCTGCGTTACCTTGATGGTGGCTGTCTGCGTTACTATTGTACAATCGGGTATTGGAAGCTATCTGCATAACTTAGGGGGGAAGCTTGATACAGCTCCGTATAACGTGTTAATGTTAGAGCGGAAGTCTTGAAATCGATTCCACTTAAAAGTAACCAAAAGCAATTTTAATTACATTGAACATTAAGTCGGAAAGTACTTACGTAAAGGTGTTGGGTCCTACGCCTGAACTCTCTCTAGTCGGGTTGAAATGACGTCTCTTCGTATCATAAGTGTAAAAAACAGAAAATAAAAGTAACGCAAATAATTCAAATCAGGTCTGTTCTGGAGTACTTGCAGCGAATCCAAGTAGATGGGTGATACATCCTAGGGATAAGATGTTTCTATGACGCCGCTAACATTGTCCTTTCATGTACAGAATCATCAAACAAGGCCTATACCATTTAATCAAGAGAGTGAGACAAGGGGATGTTATTTCTCCTAAGTTGAAATTGTTCGTGTTTGAAAACTAAAGCGTTTTACTAATTTGGACTTTTCTCTATAACACAAACTATACATAGGTAATTATATGAGTACAAGGGACCATAAAAGAACTCGCCCGTAAATTATTTGAGCACACTACAGCTAGTGCAAACTATCATCTCGGTGATTGATAGGCTACGCACACGCGACCCTCTGCTTTATATTCTATTTGTCTTGGGAAGTTTTCTAACAACACGAAGGGACGTGGATAAAATCATACTAGATAGAGCAGGTTCTATATAATAATAATATGGGCATTTTATTAACAGAACTACGCCTAGATCGTCAGTCAGATCAGATCGGACTTGTTAATTTCAGCGGTTTCAGCTCTCAGCCGGTGGTTGGATTTATCTGCCTCGGGCAAACACCTGGCTTAACCCTTAATTGCCACTCTGTGTAGGTGGATTGGCGACTGCAGAGCGTTGCTCCTGGCTTCAGTGGCGCTGCTCATCGACCTGCGGTATTTAGCTACGCCATCAGTTGTGATGGTTATACCGCCACCAGTCGGTTACCAGACCCTCGTTTGTTACTCAGCAGGATGCAGCACGAACAGGACGTGAGGGTGGCTTGAAGGGAAACGATGATGTCACTCCCTTATATCCCTGTTGCACACATTTGTACTGAATAGATACTTCGAGTTGGAGTTGGGAAAGTAAGTAGGTTGATTGGTATCAAGTGAGTGTAAATGTGCGAAGCCCTTTATTCGAATTTGATTGACTAATCGTTATCTAAGTAAACTAGACAATGGTTAGAAGTGACTTGATTGCAACTTGCCTGTAAATATTGCGCCATGAAAAAAATAAATGGTGAAAAATAGATAGGAGCAGCAATGGTATTATGATACATTCAATTTAAAAAATAAACCGTAATCATGAATCGTCAATCAAATGGACGTATCATATTAATCCTCTAAAAAAACAAATTGGCTTATCACCGTGACAAAGTCGTTTTTAGGATATAAACGTCAACTATAAATATACGAGTAGTGGTGACTGCTCGGTATATAATTGTTTCGTAACAATGATGCAATACAAATCTGTTCTTCTATCGGATTGCGGGGGTTAAGACAACAAGTTTGATTGTGTGCAATGACAATGACAATGTGCATTAGACTGCATGAACATATCTGTTTTTATTGTTCTGGGTGTTTACTAGGTATGTATAATATGTACCTATTTATTTCCAAAAATAAGTATCTAAGTAAGTTTATCAGTTGTCTAGTACCCATAGTACAAGTTTCGCCTTAGTTTGGGGCTAGGTGGCATTAGCTCAGCATAGCATGGCATGTCTTGACTTAATGGACAAGACTTATAATATACAAAACTTATAAGAGACAAAAATAATTATGACGAGGTTGACTAGCTGACTCATTATTTTAAATTTCCCTTACGACCTTTTCTTCTTTAGGTCTTTTATAGTGCAAACTTTTCACAATGTCTAGTTTATTTGGGTTAATCTAATGCCAATTCCATGTGACGTGTGTGCATTGCGCCAAATAAACTTTCTTTTCTTTTAATTTCTCATATTATATCGTGAGCCGCATCATTTCACTAGTACCTAGTGTGCGCGGAAGGGTTAATATGCAAATTTAGTTCCTTCAAATGCTGAAATAATGGACTATAGTTACTGCGAGTTATATGGCGCAATTAGTTTTTCCTTTAACCCTTAACTGTAGTGTGTGTGTTATCTTTGAAGGCGTGTAAAAAACACTGCGCGTGCCCCAGCTCCCCTTGCTCCTCAATATCTTCTCAAAATAAGCCACAATACACGTAGGAGATAGGATACGCCATGGTCGCTGCTACTAAGGTGAGTATTGCTGTGTATTTTTTTTGTTAATTTGGAAAAATAGTCGCACTTCTGTCGTTGTGGGTCCCCACAACTATAAATGGTTTTTTTTTTTTTATTAGTGAACAGGTGACGCTTGACCCTAGCCTGATATTAAGCGATGTTGAAGCGAGCTAAGATATCATAAACTATGGTTCATAGTTGCGCTCACTATTATAGCTAACGTAGTGGAGGAGCTCGGTGGCGCCGCGGTCTTGTTCGCTTAACAATAATCGCAACGTTGTGCAACCATTGGCGCGGTCAATCCGATGATGGGTGACCAAAATTTGACACCGATTTCCTCCGTGCTTCGGAAGGCACGTCAAGCTGTTGGTCCCGGGTGCTATCTTTACTAACTCAGATAGCAGTCGTTACATCATATCAGAGATGATGATAACTCTGACGCCTAAACTGGGAATGGGTATAGCTCACCCTAAGTGTTGCGGAGGTCTGGTGGCAGTCGCTCTGTGTAAAAGCTTAGCCCTCGCCAAATCTCTCAGTTTGGGAAGCCGACTCTGTGAAAATCGGGAAAAAGGCTAGGATGATGATGTTGAAGCGAGCTAAGATGAAACGCACTTACTCAACAAAACCGATTCACTCTCGTATTAGTTAATTAAAAGTCATTTCCAGTGATAGTAGATCTGTTATGCTAGAGCCCAGTCTTCACGGTATTTACTATTAGAACTTACACAACTTTCTGTTAGCCCACCCTATGTAAATAGCATCATTCATTTATAGGTAATCTCTTCATACGATACTTAAAATGAAGTAGAGATTAATTAACCCAAGATATAACAGATCACACCTCATATAGTCCTAAATTAAGCCAAAACTTATACTATGAGTACTAGACAGCTGATAAATTTACATAGATACTTTTTTTTGGTAAACATATAATTATGTACAAATAATAATAACCTATACTATGACCAATCCATAGAGCCAGCTCTATGGGTCATTTGGTAGTGACATCTGCTTTCTGAACCAAGAGTCGTGGGGCCATCCCCGCACAGTACAAACATTTGTACAGGAGGCCACAAAGAAACTGACATACTTCTTCTACTCTTCCTTTGGCAGTCGGATAAATAAAAGAGCAAGTTATTTTCATGCCCGTCAATACAAAAGGAAAAAATATCTTATCTTAAACGAAGATAGCTTCTAACCTTACTGTTAATTGTTTCATTATGTCCTTAAAAAATAATGACTGTCATTCTTAGCAATCGTAAACTATGGTTCATTGTTCCGCTCACTATTATAGCTAACGTAGTGAATGAATAACTGTAGAGACCATCGACTCACAAAAACAGTTTTTATAGTAACACAGTTAGTGGCTTCACCTTGATAGAAAGCAAAGTCCAAGTCGCCGGCTATGGCCAATTGTCCAAACCAATTGACCACTCAGCCAGTACGATAAGATTAAAGGAGATAGGGCATAGCGAATCTTCGCTCGAACTGAGCTGCCCGTCCGGGGAAGGATCTCCGCCCTATAGAATCATCATCATCATCATCAGCAGCCTGCGGCAGTCCACTGCTGGACGTGGGCCTCTCCCAAAATACGCCATTCTGCACGATTAGCAGGCGCACTCATCCAATTAATTCCGGCTGCCCTGCGCCTTCTTGCCTGTACGCGGTATCCACTGCAAAACGTTCGTACTCCACCGATCATCAGTTCTGCGGCAGACATGGCCAGCCCATTGCCACTTCAGCTTACTTATTCGTGCAGCTATATCGGTAACCTTGGTTCTCTGGCGTATTACTTTGTTAGGGATTTTGTCTCTCAGAGAAACTCCAAGCATAGCTCTCTCCATAGCTCGCTGAGTCACTTTAAGCTTATGGACCAGCCCCATTCTTAGTGTCCACGTCTCAGCACCATAGGTCAATACAGGCACACACCTACAGGCAAGACGCACTGGTTAAAGACTTTTGTCTTCAGACTCTGTGGAATGGGCGACGTAAAGACATGACGTAAGACCCGAAAACCTATAGAATACCGCAGCCAAATGACCTCCTGGTCATGTTTCTGTCGGTGAGTAACGGTATTTTTAATTTTAAGGTGACATTATATCTTAACTAATCTTAACTTAATATTATAAAGCTGAAAAGTTTGTTTGTTTGTTTGAACGCGCTAATCTCAGGAACTACTGGTCCGAATTGAAAAATTCTTTTTGTGTTTAATAGACCATTTATCGAGGAAGGCCTTAGGCTATATAACATTACGCTGCAACTATTAGGAGCGAAGAAATAATGGAAAAGGTAAAAAAAAAACGGGGAAAAAATAACTATTCCACGCGGACGAAGTCGCGAGCACAGCTAGTACGTTCATAATAGATAATTTAGGTACCTAATAATGATGTCAGTTATAATCTCTGGCCTATGATATACCGTACAAGTGTATATCAAACAAACAAGACATACATACAATGACTATGAACTTTTTTTACTGATACACTTGTATATAAACGACGCGACCTTGCTATCAGTCAGTTATCTCTGATCGTTTGGTCTGTGAACTTGTGTGTACGTGTATTTGTCTTCATTATAAAAGTGAGTACAAATAAAATATTTTCATTCACGTTAATAATACCACGATTTTTTTTTTATAAATCAACAAGTTCATATATCTATGAGTATGTGAATAATAAGTAAATATAATAAGCATACTTTTATTGCAAAAATCAACTAAGTATTTTTTATATCATAACAAAATTAATCAACCTTGACTACTACTTTTTTTTGCCGGGAAAAAGGCATTCGTTCGCCAGCGCCTCGTTTGTTATTCGGCAGGATGCACCACGGGCAGGTGAGGTTGGCTTGGAGCGAAAAGATGATAGGCCCCTCCCTAACATCCCAGTTACATGGGCCACGGCTATTATAAGCAGCAATTGCACTATTTCCACGGAATTTTATACTTTCAGATGCCAGCCAAATTATACAAAATGGACGCCAGTCCGCCAGCCAGAGCAGCAATGCTGGCTTGTGAGATTTTCAACGTACCAACGGAGTTCATTGACGTTAATTTAGGTACAGGAGAACATCTCACACCAGAATTCTTAAAGGTTTGATTTATTTGTACTACTATAATATGGCTGAATAGCCAAGTAGTCATAATCATTACTTGTGATGCGTATTTATATTACTATTACATTAAATAGTTGACTGGACAAGTAGCAACTTGACCAGTCAACTATTTAACTATAAGCCTACCTATCACCTGCGGACTAAGAAGTTGAAAGTTAAGTTACAAGTTTGCAAATCCGTGATGTCATTTTGTGATCAAAGTTAGAATCAGTAGGTTTAGAAGTAAATTTAGATTGATTAAAAAAAGAAGATGCACAAATCAGGGGTCTGGTATTTTTGAATGTTACTTATACCATGCATCCCGTTGAAGCCTGTAGACTAAGTGTTGCTGGTAACACTTTGCATGCCAAAGTCTAGAAATTTATGTGTTTTAAGAGCAGTTCTTATATCGTTAGGTCTTGCGGTGTTGGGTTCTGATCAAAGTCTATGTTGCAATGCAATTTATCAAAGACAATGTTGTATAAATTTCCTTTTAATTTCAGATAAATCCTTGTCACACTGTTCCTGTATTTGTTGATGGTGATCTGGTAATTCATGACAGGTTGGCATTCTTAAGTCTTTAGACATTATGATTTAAAACAAAACAAACTTTCTTTACTCCCTACAAGTACATAAATCGAAGTAGATTAAAAGAATGCCCTAGGGTATTACCTATCTTTTGTTTTTATGAAACTGCATGTTATCTGTTATACTCGTAATATCTTCAATCATATCAGTAAACAATATTTATCTCGTAACCCAAATTTCAAGTAGCTATAGTAATTTATTGTAATCAAATGAAGATACATTTTTAATCTCACATTAATTAATAACAATAATTAAATGTATAAACCTTAATTAATTATTTTCAGCCATGCAATTTTAATGTATGTGGCGGATACTTACGGAAATAATAGCGCATTGTACCCGAAAGACGTGAAACAGAGGGCTCTTGTCAACCAAAAGTTATTCTTCAACAATTCAATATTGTTCCAGAGATTGCGAAACGTCACTGTAAGTATCATTGAAAAAGTTTTTGAATACAAATAGATCCATGTTTTCTTGACATGCCCGTGTCCTCTCAAAATTAATTGTTGTAGTTTGAAGTATGAAATAATAGGTTTGAGAATTAAGATTTTGGATCTCAATAAGAACCCTTATCTACTCAGTTATTCACCTCTTTGTCGTTCATACCTAATTTTTCTCAGGAGCTTCCGACTTTCTAACGGTTGTATTAAAAAAAACAAAGAAAATTATCTAGTAATAGATTATATATCAAGATAGAACGATTAAAGGTACCTGTCGTTGTATTTCCTGATGCCGCTAACCCGAGTGCAAGCCCAAAAGGCATTTTTGCTGCACGCTACATACCTACATCTATTCCTGATTAGTCCAATGATTGACTGGCAGAAAATGCCTGTGGGGCATTAAGTTTGCTTTTTGTGCACAATTTCTATTGTACAATAAAGATGAAATAAATAACAGGCCAAAAGGGCCTCTTTTAGGCAGGAATACCTCGGTAGTATTCCAAGCCCCACATATTCACACCTACCGCATGGTATAACTAAGGGTATACCCCTAGAATATACACTGCACATTAATAATAATCATAAATTTGTTTTATGTTCTCAGTATCCAATGTTCATGGAAGGAGCAACAACAATGACAAAGAAGCAAGCTGATGATATAGAAGATGCTTACAAGAAGCTAGAAGTATTCCTTAATAGCACTAGATATTTGGCGGGCGATAACATTACAATTGCGGATGTCGCCGCTTATACCAACGTTGGATCACTGGTCTATCTACATTCATTAGATGCCAGCAGGTATTATGTTTTGTCTACACTAATATTATAAAGAGGAAAGATTTGTACCTATTTTTGTATGTTTGTAATGAATAGGCTCAAAAAGTGCTGGGCAGATTTAAAAAAATATTTCACCAATAGAATGCTACATTCTTCCAATTTGACATAAGCTACATTTCATTTTGAAAAAAATTAGGGATCCTTGGTAAAATTTGAACAATGTAACCGAAGGTGTAGAAAAATGAGTCCGTGCGAAGCCGGGAGGGGCTGCTAGTGTAAAATATAATTTGCTCTAAGCCAACTTCCTTTTCACGCGGTGCACCCTATTTGTGCAACTTCTTAGTAGAAGATGAACATAATTTCATTTCTGTCAAGTTGGTTTGAATGTCTCATGCCTGTGAACATGACATCTCGAAACTATTTTTTTAAGAGCTTGATTTTAGATACAATAGCAAAACAAAGAGATTTGGACTCTGGGCCTCCAAATTATACCAGGAAGCATAACTTAAAAAAAAATAAAAGAATTTAAAATCTTTAATTTCAGATTTGATTATGAATGATTTTAACTTAACTATTTATGTTTTAGATTCCCAAAACTAAACGCTTGGAAGACAGAAATGGAGAATAAGCCTTACTGCCAGAAAGTAAATAATCCAGGTCAAGAAGGGTTAGGAGCATTCATTCAACAAACATTGAAAAAGTAATTATACTTTGAAATAGATCTTACTTTGTTTTAATTTATTACAATGTTATTATTAAAGTAATTAATCGTGTTTATTTTGTTTTATAATTAATTATTCCAAACATATTTTACACCTCCGTTAGCTGAGCTTGTTTTAACGATTACTAGGAATAATCGGCTGTTGGTCAGAACAAGAGTGCAGCAGAGTGGGAAAGTGTTGTTCTTTGAACAAATTGGTACTCTAGATAACTTATTTAGTGTTGGTCTGCGGAAAAGTTTATTAAAACGTAAACCAAGTTTTGCAATCATACGCTCTTAGCCATGTCATGAATTTCAGCTTCAGAAGTTAATTTCTAACGAGACTAGACTAGAAGGCATTAAGGGGCACAATTATGTGCGCAAGCTTTTGTATTGCACCTGCATTCTCTATTCCTTTCCTCTCCTAATCCGATGGAATGTCAGATCGACACGCCCGGAGAGATAAGGCATAAAAGCGACCTAATTTTATTTTATTTTTATTTTAATGTATGCTTCTGACTGACGTTCTTTTTCGAAGTGGTTCTTGGTGTTTCACCACCAAGTTCCTCAAGCCTCGACTATTAGTGAGTAATTTATAAGCAGCAATTTTCCCGACCCGAGATTTGAACCCCATCGATGAGGTTCCGCTAGGTTCTCAGACGATAGGCGATACTTGCGCTCACTGGCCCAAACGAGGCAGTCTACTGCACACACGTGAAGTCAAAGTAATTCAACAGTTAGGTACAAGTTTTCCGTTGATATATAGCATTGTCTAAAGTGTTACAAACTTTGATAGCTTTGGCCGTTTCGCATGTAAGTGAGAATGCTGCAAGTTTAACGTGTCCGACGAAATCCACTGAACATAATGAAATGGATTATACATACGCTCTTGATCACAGACGCTTTCATGGTGTACCTTTCAAGGCCAAGTACCTACCAAGTAACTGAGTGTCTTACATGTTTGGATTTGGGCAACTTTGTTTCATCATTATCATAGAACCCGCCATTTTGATTTAATGATACATGGCTCATTTGTGTCCTGTTTATTTTAATATATTTTAGCGATTTTCCGAATTCAGTCGTTCAATCCAGAGAACATTTTACTCGAGACTTCTTGGGTAAGGATAAGTTCTATTCTATCATCTTCTTTCTGCATATCTTTATGTATATATTGTGCTAACCACGCAGATGCAGAATCTTACTACACGTCACGACGGCAAAGTAATTCAACCAGTACAAAGTTCTCCACCGTTTGCATATAGCATTGTATTAGACGCCGCTATAAACTTTGATAGCTTTGCTCGCTCCGTACGCAGGCACCACTTCGTAAGTTGGACATGGTCGACGCAATCTCGGGAACATGCTTATGTCTGCTTGGAATACCTCCTTGTTGAAAGCCTTATATTCACTCAGTTCCATTGTACAAGCTTCGAATAACTATTGTTGACGTTTCTTGTACAATAGATGGCGTTGGCTCATCATTTACTTCGCGGAGGTAGTTTGTTACAGTCAATATGGTCCAAGTCATATTTCATTCATTCTCTGTATATTATCTGTACTAGATCCTACAGAAGATTTCGATCCCAATCCCATTTGGTTCAAGAGTACCTACCCTGACCTATGTGCATCCTGCTGAATAACAAACGAGACTTTGGCAACCGTCTGGTCTGATGGCAGTATAACCATCACGATTGAAGGCATAGCCCAAATACTACAGGATGACGGGCAGCAGCGTCAACGAAGCGAAAAGCTACGCCCTGCGATCGCCACCCCGCCTGCCCAGCGTGGTGATTATGGGCAAAGTCTCCAGATTTTTGCATAAAGTGGTGAACAACTGAAGAGACCTATGTGCCTATATATTTTTTTTTTATAAAAGCACAAGTACTTCCCCTCGCATTTGCCTGATGGGAAAGCGAAAGAGAAGCCCAATTCGATGGTATAATATTATGTATTTGTGACACTTTCTTAGTTCTGATGTCCATAACAAAAGCACCTAAGATACTTACTTTGAATCGGAGCAATGTATGATGTGTGTTATTTTAAAAAAAGCTTTATACGACATCACATCGTTATTATACTGGAGATTGGATTGAAGTGGCCGAGTACACACCGATACGCGAGAGCATGATATTGTGAATAAATCGTGCCGCTCTGACCATGATATATGCCGGTACAAATTGGATTTATTTCTCGCTTTCCCTTCCCATTGGTACAGAACAGAAACTGTTATTGCACGTATGAACGATGAGGTGTCATGAATAAAATATTTTGAGCGGAACGCGTCACGCACCCAGAGGCCGTCATCCCGATTTCAATATGATGCACAGGTCTCGCGGTAGGGGGCTTTTGTGGGAGTGATTTAAGTTTTTTTTTACGTTTAGCAAATAATGGACCCATGTACAAATCATTATTGTAACATAATTTATATATTTTGTTATGTTTTACATAGTCATGCTAAATTTTCTTTACATTAGATAGACAGAATATATAATTTATTGCGCACCATAACAGTTAACTTGAAAAGTAGGTAGGTAGGCATTAGGTACATACCTAGATATTCTTTATTGCACACCAAACAGTTGACATAAAATTAGAAACAAGAAGTTATCGAGCAAAATCGGGATTTGAAGTGTTGGTGCAATTATTAGGAAGAAGTTCTATAAAGTGGTACTAAATCAAAATGATAAACAAAATTAGGTGCAGGAATTTTTAACTATCACAACAGAACAGGCGTTACTCACGTTAGGCGTTACTTTCTTCATCATCGTCATCTTCAGCCTTTATCAGTCCACCGCTGGACATACTTACTTATTACCTACTAAAAAAAGGCAAGCCATGCCAGAGTACTACCATTGACTTGGCCTGCCATACCAGAGAATTTTGTGCCCGCCTACCAGTTTACAAGGTAGCGTAGTATGATACGAAACCACTGTTAACAAAGCAACAATCTCAGTAACAAAATTTCGTACCAAAAACCCTGGAATACGTTGCTAATAGCAATTTCTTACAGTAAACCAATACCAGAATGAATGGTCGCCATTTTTGCATGCAAATGCCATTTGGTGGATTTATGCTTCATTGCGAAACGACTCATTCCTATTTTGCTTTGTGTTTTATTTGAATATTACCGTAATATCTATTTTTGTTGTTTTTCCATGCGACGAAAAAAGCAAGCGAATTTGTGCTTTCACTCAGTCGACTAAAGCTTAATCCGTAATGACAATACACACGCTCGTATTCGAGCTTTGTCTTTAGGGACGTATATTTCAATAACTCCACTGCGGTATTGGGTATAAATCGTCCTTTTAGACGTTTGACAATAATTTACTTTGGTAATTTGCGTCCGTTAAATGTGGTCTTAAATATTACATATGGATCTTAATTATGGGCTGGGCTGGTATGCAGTTCGATATAACTGGCGAGAGATTAAACGCAGGACTAACATAACTAGACCCAGTGACGTAACATCTAGGCTAGCCAATTCTTTCAACACAATGATACGCTCTTATCTCTCCTGCTTGCTCTGGTCAGCCGCAGATGTAGCAGCAAGGAAATCAAGTCTTAAGTCTTGGTTTAAGCCTCGTCGTTAAGATGTCCCCTATTGGACCTAGGCCTCCCTCAATATTCGTTTGCCATTTGGGGGGATTTGCCTTATTCATTACTCTAGGCGGGTCGGTGACCGCAGTAGGTATTATTTATACCCAGGTAAAAGCTGCTCATTTCGTAATATTCCCTTAGTAGTGGTTTAAGTCACCTACACAAACAAATAGTATTTTAATTCCGGAAACCACACAGGCCAGTATTGTAATACGTTCTAATAGCTGGTACATTAAAATTTTCATTAATAAAAAACTTACCTAAAAAGCCAATCCATTCTCCATTACATAAGCCCAACTTGCATGTACAGACATTAGCTGGACGGGCTTAATCACTTTTAAGGTCGAAGTATTTCTGACCTGGCTTGATATCGGTACCGCTAACGACAAAGCCGTGCTCGGACCTTTGTTAATAATTGATGGTGGTGGCTCACGTAAAATGCCACTTTTTTATCCCATTAAAAAATTAACCTATTTTTATTTAGATCGAGTTGATGTTAGGTTGGTGAGCAATGACGCACGGTCCATTAGGAAGGTGTATTTTTTTTTGTTTTATAAATACTCGCGAAATTGGGATCCGGGGTAATCAAATCAATTTGGGCTTGCTTTTATGGTACGAGTAGCGTACTTCAAAATAATAAATGAGAAACCTTTACGGAAACAGACGCTCGCGGCGGATTGAGGTTATTTAAAAAGTAAGCATTACGGAAAGCCTTAGGTAAATGAGTTTTCCGTTTCTAATGGGCGACTATGGCCGCATCATCATCATCATCATCAGCCCATGTCACTGCTGGACATAGGCCCCTCCTAATGTTTGCCACTTACGTCGATTTTGGGGTTCTCGCATCCAGCACTTGCCAGCCGTCTTGCGCAAATTGTCACTCCACCTGGCCTGAAGGCGTCCTACATTACGTTTGCCGTTACGCGGTCTCCACTCCAGAACTCGTTTACCTCAACGGTTATCGGTTCTGCGGCTGATGTGGCCAGCCCACTGCTACTTCAGCTTACTAATCCGATGGATATAATTGGCCGCGTAACTTTTAAACCTGCAATTCTCATTCGATGCGCTACAAACAATTCAAGGCTGGCTCAATGACTCATTTGGTTGTGTCCTCTGCCTACTGAGCCAAGGGTCGTGGGTTCGATTATCGCACAGTACACACATTATAAATTCTTTATTTTTTTACTTTTTTATTATAAATTCTTTATTTGATTGATTACCTACAAAAAATAAGCCCGAGGAATATTGGTGTAGAAGACTTTTGCTCTGACATTTATTTTCCTAGAATATAAATGACCTAAACGACTCGAAACAGTCAAGTTGACACAATAAACGGCTGTCACTTAATCTCGGCTGTCATAAATATAATAATGAATTTCGCATGAAATACTTTCACCTAACTTCTTTCGACTTGTCGTGAACTTTGCCTCGGAAAAAGTTGATTTTATTGAATGTTGACTGAAATGTTGTCAGTAGGTATCCTTGTGGGGACGACAACAAACTTTGTAAGTATCCCAGTACTTTTATTATTGCAAAACTTTCTCTTGACGGGCCCACGACAAACTGTAACAATTACAACATGAAGATATTTCTTTATTAAGTATTCAATTTGAAAGGCGTATTCGAACTTTTCTTGGTGCTTCAATATTTTTTATAGAGCATCCGTATAGTTGCCTCCTGTCGACAGATGAAAAAAGAAAGAAAATCCAAGTCGATGTGACTACACACTAAATATTATAAAGAGGAATGGTTTGATTGCTTTTTGTTTGTTTGCATTGAATAGGCTTCAAAACTACTGGACCGATCTGAATATTGTTTTCACTGTTTGCTACATTTTTCCGGCAAACATATGCTATAATAAACTTTCAAAAAAGTTAAGGATTCATACAAAAACTCCAATGACATAACCCAAGTCTGAATACCTTTTTACCGTTGACACCTATTTAGAACAAACACCTTTGCCAGTATAGAGAATTAAAAACGGCCAGATTAAATTATGACATAATCTTTTCTTAAAGTGACATTTAGTTTATAACAAGTGAAAAACGAAGGAATACTTTTTAGTTTTACGTAAACTTTTAAAGCGTTAGAACTTTATCTGTTAAACCTACTTTAGTGATACTGTAATATTTGTACCTACTGTAGGTAGGTGTAAAGCCTTATCTTGCAGGTCCATCACTAATCTACAATATTCCATTTTCGTAAGTTCAGTATTACCGAAGATTGGAGAACGCTATTATAAGGAACCATCTGTGACGAGTCGGAGAGGTAATAATATTACTTTCGTAATATTATCTCGAGTTATTGTTCCGACGCGTTTCAATATCGGATAGAAATTGAGTAATCAGCTCTTAATTCACGTCATGCAAAGAATCAATTATGTTGACGTTCGCGAAACGAAGTGAATGAATATTGTTTTACTTGAGAATAAAAAACACGTTATGCGAATGGAATATCGCCATCGAATAATAAGGAGGCGTGTGTCGTATGCTTTTAAAACGAGTTTTTGTGCGCAGCTGTTACTGAGGAAATGATTAATCTAGCTGTATGTGTGTTCTTTTATCAGAACGTATACACAATAAATAATTATGGAATCTTTCGGCACGTACTAGAATAGAAATTTATATTATTCTTTATCAGATGATCTTTTCAATACAAGAATCGGAACAAGCATCATCTTTATCGGCCTATTGTAGTCCACTGCTGGACATAGGCCTCTCGAGATATCGGAACGATAATCACTGTAAAACTAAGATGAACTACATATTTTTCATAGCACTCCCATCGCCTGATGGGCAGCGAAAGAGGCCTATGTTGATGCCCAAGGTAACGAATTACTTGTCAGTTGTTGAAAGACTAACACTGAAACCGATCATATTCACGTTGCAAGTGTTTGTGCGAGTTTACAGAGGTCGCTAGCCAATCGGGTAAACCATACTACGACTAAATAGCTCAAGAAGCCCCATAATCTTTATTTACGGCAGCCACGAGAAGATATGGGGCAGAAAATTTTATACTTTTCTGTCACCGCATTGAGAAAAATACTCACATTTATTATAAGGCTTAATGATATTTCGTAGATAATAGGCTTATTTCCTTAAAAAATTTAATTAGTCCGTCTTCTAGATTATTCAAAAATAAAAGATACGTATTTTATCATTTATAAATTAGACCAAAGATTACAAAGATATACCCCGTTAAAGTTTCGCGTGACGTCACGCCGTGCAGCATTTTGTCGCACGGCGTGACATCAAACACTCCCACTCCTAGATTTTGATGCTTTGTATCTTTGTTATTTTTCGTGTAAATGAAAAAAGGAAAAATACGTGTCCAATATATTTTTATAATCGAAAATATGGACTAAATATAATGTAAGTATTTTGACCCAGGAAACATCCCTATTATAATCAATAAAATATTAATCATCCCATGATATTTCAGAATATTTTTTCACGACCAAACGTAGCAACCTAACTTTATGTCCTTCAAATCTCTTGAGGAACTCGACAAATACTCTGGAACAGACAGGCGAATTCCTCGAGGGGACCCTGTATCAAGTTCATCGGCTTCCTTTTAATCTCAATCAAGCTTAACAGACGCTTTCCGGAACCATAAACAAAAACAAAGAAGAATTCTGTAGCAATAAAAAGAACGTTATCCGATCCCAATGTTTTTAATTGAGATATTCAGATACGTTGGTTGTAAACGTTATCTTCCGAATACATAAAATCACTATTACGTAAGCCGCCCTGAAAAAAATTACCTGCCACCGCTAGTGATGTGTAGGACATAGGTACAAAAACAGTACATTTATCCCACGCATTAGGTAGGTACGTCAGAATGTACAGTTTGACATTTCAAATTATACTAGGTCATCATCATCGACCTATTGCAATTCACTGCTGGACATAGGCCTCTCCAGGGGCAAACATCTGGAGGATATACCCATAACCCATACGCCACACTGGGCAGGCGGGTTGGCGATCGCAGAGCGTAGCTTTGCGCTCCGGCGACGCTGCTGCCCGTCATCGGCGTGTGGTATTTAGCTACGTCTCCCATTGTGATGATTATACCGCCACCCGTCGGTTGCCAGCGCCTCGTTTGTTATTCAGCAGGATGCATCACGGGCAGATGAGGTTGGCTTGGAGTGGAAAGATGATAGGACGCTCTTACATCCAAATTATACTATGTACTTCAAACGTTATGCCACGGCAATCGTTCTTATCATCATGATGATGATAGTCTCCGATTTCAGCCTAGGTGGCCACAACAACTCTTGACTGTCGATTTGACGCTCAAACGCTCGAAGATGGCTTATGTAGTCCACAGTTAGGACACGTAAGCACAACGTACTGATATTGGTAAGTTAGTCTCTGAAGAGAAGCCATATTTTTTACCGGCTCAGTACAAAATGAGGCATCTCTAAAAAGCTTAGCTATTCTAAGAAGGGTAATCACGTTTACGTACAAGCTCTGTACAAAAAGGACGCTACTCTTGCAAATCGTGTAAAAAACCCAACACTAGCTGCCGTACAGGGAATGCCTTAACGTTGCACCTTCCATTTATTTCTTTAAAAATGTATAGGCCACGATAAGGCGGAGCCGAGCGATGGCGTAATACATTCCAGAGATCTAGCCGATGGAATCGGGGCTCACCGAATAATGTTAACTTTACATTCTGAAATGTCGCGCCATATTGAAGCGTAACTCGGTGTTACATTCCTTCATTCTGTGTATACGCTAAGCGGATACATTCGGATAGTCAAAGTCTATCTATCAGTATTTTTTAAATAAATAAATGCAATTTATGCAATGTATATTATACATTGCTCCGATCCTAAAGTAGCTCAGTTAGCTTGTGTTATGGGTATCACACCTACGAAGGTACCGCAAATATTATAATTAAATATAAAAATACAGACGCTGAATAAATATAACTATAATATGTTCATAAATATTAGTAGTATATTATAAGTAGTACATAATTGATCGATTGACATCTTACTTCTTGTTTTAATTATCCTCTTCCCAAACTAATTCCAACTTGTTAAGAAGAGACCGCTTACAGTGATAAGATCACCTTTGTACGATAATACGAGGTCGGTTTGATAAGTTAGTAAACTCTTTAATTTCCAGCTTCTTGTGTCCATAAATCTGTGTTGTTGTTTATTTCTAGTTTTATTTTTTAGTGTGTACAAAACTTAAAATAATTTAGGAAATTTTAGTGCGAATTTCAGCAATTTATATAAATACTAAAATACCCAATATTTCGGCTTAATAATAAAATTGAGAACATACGTAACTGCTAGAGAAAAGACCGTAATTAAACCAGCCAAAATTAGGCAGGAAAAGTACCACAGGAAAATACTAAGTCTCGATTTATTACGCTGACGAGAAACGGACCGGTCGCGGTGTGATGTTTATCAGAGAACATCGATTTGGGTAGGCTAAAGGTGAACTGTTGGAAAGCTTTCTCATGTTAGGTAATTCATAAGTAATTTCTACAAAGAAATGATTCTAGAATTGTAGTACCTACCTACCTTTAACAATAGCACATTAAAGAAAAGGAAATGCGCTAGACAATTCAGAAACTGATGTTTAATAAAGAATATTTATTAGGTATCTTAAACCAAATGCACATAGCATTTGGTTTTCAAAATCTCCTACAAAAAGTTATCAAAAGATTCTGTGTTATCAAAATGTCGTATATATTACTTAGGGACACTTCTTTTATATTTATGTCATAACTGTGATGACCAGCTATCAAATTTCAATTTTAAAATAAGAAGACTGCATATAAAAAAAACTACTGCCGGTAAACTAAGCTACAGTTTAGAATAGAATAGAATAGAAACTCTTTATTGCACAAAAACACAGACATTACAGAAAAACACATTACAAACAAAAACAAAGTACAATATAGGCGGTCTTATCGCTTGTAGCGATCTCTTCCAGACAACCTTCAGGTAGAGGAAACCAGTTTCAACAGAGATGGGTAATCTAGTGCAAAACTATCTATTTCAATGAACACGTAAAATAAGTCTACATAAATATACCAAGTAATTAAATACATATTCCATAGACATACATAAATAAATAAATAAGTTTATCCGAAAATAATCTTTATTTTTATGGCAGAGAAGGTAAACGGGCCCTCAACGGTCAGTGACCAGTTCAGCTCATATACACCGCAACACCAGAGGAGTCACTGGAGCTTTACTGGCCCTTGAGAAATTTGTAGGCTCGCTTTTTGAAGGTACCTAAGTCATATCTATTCGAAAAAGTCGCAAATGTAATGCGTTTCCAAAAAATCGCTACACGTGGCCTTCTTACACAAATAAAAAAAACATTGTTATAAGAAATGTACATCAAGTAATACGTTATAATAACAGCAAACTAATACCGTCTCATTGGTCAAAAGTCCCCTAGTCAACTCAAGTTCGTTGCCATACAACGTCTCAACATCGCACACGTAACTACTCAACTCGAGCCACTCTATTACTTGTAAAAGTACGAACTCATTACCCTTACATAAGCGCAATGTATGGGAACGATGCGCCTACCTATCAAACAGTAGAACAAAGACGACTAAGTCTTGTATTATGCAAACAAGCATCATGTAAGGCGTGGATTTATGAGCCAAGTTCGTCGAGAAAATCGCGCCCTCCCCGTGGGAGCTACCGGGCTCACTACTACTCCATATATTCATATTTGGGTTTAGACAAAGAGGTTCTTGACGCACCCTCGGGCGCGGAGTGACAACACTTATAAATTAGCAGGGGAATGATTGTTAAAAAAGAAAGAAATATTAACATGTCGCGTTTTAGGGTTGGTGTACAATTTATCTGTTGAAATTTTTTTTTTAGTAGCTCGACATAATGCCTTTCCTACGCCTGATAGAAAGCGAAAGAGAAGGCCTAGTTTGATTGTTGTTTTTTAACACAACAAGCAAACGAACTTGTATATCAGATAAAAAGTGGCCAGTTCAAACATCTGGAACGCTAATCAAACACAGGTGCATTATCGGTCTTGAACATAATATTTGTCATGGACACAACTAATAAAGAGACAAATAATTTTCCATCCTAACAAAATCAATAATAAATATAGGTAGAAGTGCCTATTTGAACTATGTACCTATGTAAATAAATACACGCTTGGCCACACAGCGTCATTTAGTCCCAAACTAAGCCGAAGCTTGTAATACGGGTACTAGACAACTGATTTATTTAGATACTTCTTTTGGTAAAGAAATACATAAACATAGCAAACACCCACATGAATTTAAACAGACATTTTTATACAACAACCAAATCGCCACCACTTTTGAAGAGGTAGCGTTCACTGATCTTGCAGTATACCCAGAGAGCTGAATTTCTTTTTTATGATTTTAATAGGAAGGACGCAGTCGATTTGATCTGCTCAAATTAAATAAAATAAATAATAAATAAAATACAATTTACTTCAGAACATAGTCCCATATTTGTTACAATTTTCCAATTACATAAAAAAAAGTCATGAATTACAATATTACACATAATAATTAAATTCCTATATTACATTACATTACATCAATCAAAATAATAATAATAAATAAAATAACCTTAGCTTTTATCCACAAAAACCAAAATAATATAATAAAATAATAAATAAAATAAAAATACATTACATTAAATTCATTACTATAATATTACGCATATTCGCCAGCATTTCATTTTGTTTTATTAAATGAAATATGTCGCACACACCAGTTTTCGCTACCACTAACCAAACTGGTCATAAAATAATATTGTATCCTAGCAAAACCATTAAAAAATGAACTTACAGAGAAAGTATGTCTATTCGAACCATTTCCACTCAAACAATTTCTCTCCCACTTACAAACCATGTTGAGCCTTCGAATACACTTATAATAATGATAATACGCAAGAACAGATGGAGGAAATTCAGAAACGCTTTAGTGACACAACCTAAGAGGATTGTGACATGACGAGGGTAGTGACAGTAGTCACGACTGTGACGTCATTGCCCACAATGTCATAAGCAAAATATTTCGCACTATTTTGGATCCGCAGTAACAAGACAAAGCTGCTTCGTAAACTCCATTAGGACTTAGTTTGCAGCGAAATATGGATTAGAGCTGTTAGGGTTAACTAGAGTTTTAGTTTGAGGTTTAGACTTGAATAATATTTCTTTGTTTGCGTCTTTTGTAACTTAAGCTAAGTTTGTTAGCTAAGTTTAGCTTGACAATAGCTGGACATAGGTCCCTCCACTTGTTCGCCACTTTGGGCAAACATCAGGAGACTTTACCCATAATCGCTACGCTGGGCAGGCTATATTGTTCCACCGCCTATATTGTACAACAAAATGTCTAGTGTACCTAGTTTTAAGTCAATTGTAATGTGTGCAATAAACAATATATCTATCTATCTTTTTTCACTATGTCACTTTAATTTATTTACACGTGTGTTTTATTACTGTTATGATAAACGTGTAATTCAAGTTCAAGGTATTTTTTTACTGCCTTTTTATTGTCCTATTATTATAAGTTCGTGCACAATAGCAATGATAAACTTTTAAATATTATATTTTTCCACGATTCGTTTATTCGTTGAACGCCGGTGCGTCGATAGGTAATAAATGTTTCTATAATAGTGTCTCATTTCTCATCAGTCAATGGACTAATTTTACATACTAATATTTAGTACAGATGCATACAGCTACCTACTTCTGTTTTTTATCAGATATTGTCAACTTAATTCAAATTAAGGGCTAGCTCGCATAGATAGGCGTTAATTGTCTAAAAAAAATCAAAATTACCGACAACCAAAAAAACTTTTATCGAAGCCCACTTTACTTACCCCGTGAGTAATGTGGCGTACATTACTCAATTATACAGTTAAATATCTTATCAATAGGTGTTATGGGCAAAGTTCAGGCTACCACAGGCTCCTACGCGTCCATTATCATTGGATTGTTTCCTTGAAGCCGGATGAACTAACAAGTTATCTGTTTAATGAACCGCGAGCGTTCAGGTAATGAACTAATTAATCCCCGCCTACTAAGTAGCTGACAAAGGGACCGTGACTGATGCATCGCTCAATCGAACCTAATGCGTGTAATCAGTTAGTTGGTAATAATGGCCAAAAGTATATGTAAGATATTGGGGAGATTATCTTCCACTTAACACTTTAGGAATGAGTCCGTTGGATCTTTCTTTTTTTTCTTATTAACCCTTTGAATGATGCCTAATATCTGCCGATAACAATAGATTTTTCGACGGCCGAAGAATTGAATGTTTTTTTAATAAAAATCTAGAAAGACAATACAATTTAGATACTTAGGGCCAGTGCGCATGAGTGACTTTTGTCAGTGAAACTGTTTTATCACTCTCATTATGTTCGCTGCAATATTATGGAAAGAGGAATTAGGAGTCAAATTACTGAGTCCGTTGGATTTTTTTTTTATATTGAGGAAAGGTAGGGCATAGCAAATCTTCTATTCTAATTGAGCCGCCCGGCCGGGGAAGAACCTCCACCATATAGAATACCGCAGCCAAATGACCGATGATGAAGTAATTTGGAAGAAACAGGTCATTTGTTCAGAAAGATCATTTGGTCAGGAACGGGTTTCTGCCGAAAAAAAAAACTCAGAACGAAGAACGAACGAACGAAAGAAGAGTCCTTTCTGTTTAGTTTAAACGTACTATGTGTTGTATAAAGCGTATGGTACGCTATATACGAAGCACGGAACACTATAAACAAAATACTATAAACTGCCAAACAGCCGCACATAATTGTGTGTCTGTATATTATGCAGACTGCATCTGAGATAAAATCTTCCGCTCACCAAAAGGTGTTCCCAGCATAATCTGAGTTAAACATTTTTGACAGCCAATAGACGGTACAGCACAGAATTAGACGAGGAAAACATAACAAATGCAAACTGAGAGAAATGAACGCTGAATGTCTCATTTGACTTCGCAGAAAGATAAACTTGTATCTAGAAGTTGTTCGCGCAAACTCGTTGCGGAGCAATAAAACATTATTGAACGTATTTGATTTCGCAAAACAACGAGGCTTAATATGTTTCAAAGGGGAGTTTCACTTTGTAACAGATTCGTTAAATGTGAGGACATGTGTGTCCCTAGCAAATAGCTAACTGCTAAACGAGCAGTGTTATTTAAGGGTTTGTCGTTCGTTAATTTTTTTCATTGTTTAGTATTTTTTTCAGTTTTACTAGTTAAGTAGAATATTTGATTCGGACCTTAAGGTAAGAATACTATACAGTATGACGCATAATGATTACGGAGTTTTCTAAATTTTCCTTCAACCTTATTTGTTACAAAAAGCATTTCTGCAAGAGCAGGAAATCATTTTTCTTTCAGCTGTTAAAACATTATAAGTAGATAAATTACCCAAGACATGCCACGCTGGGCCACACAGAGCCATCTAGCCCCAAACTAAGCCGAAGCTACATTTTTTTTTGGAAATAAATACATATTATACATAGAAAACACCTAGACCAATACAAACAGACATGTTCATGCACACAAATGTTTGTAATGTATGGGGATCGAACCCACGACCCTTGGTTCAGAAGGCAGAGGTCACTACCAGTTGGGCCACCGAGCCAATCGAAGATAAAAAAACAATTGTACCAATGAAAAGCAGAGGCTCTTAAGCGATGTATTTGCCGACTTCATTGGGACAGATTTACGAGCACGGTTCGCCACAAACGTTTGTCTAGTGATTTGTCTAAAAAGTTTCCTAATAATGAGCAAGCTCCGAAGCAACTTTCCCGTTTTGTTTAGCGAATGCGTCGTGTGAAGGCAGTGCTGGCACCAGTCCCGGTTAGGGTGCATGCACATCACAGTTTTAGGATGTATTTTACTTATACTCTGTTGATTTAACTCTATTTAAAACTAGCTATGCCTGCTACTTCGTCTGTGTGGAATAGTGGGTAGCATTTTTTATGAATAAATAACCCAAGAAATGCCACGCTGGGCCACTTTTGTCATCTATCCGCAAACTAAGCCAAAGCTTGTAAAGCAAGGGTACTATACAACTGATAAATTTACTCTCATACTTTTTTCGAGAAATAAATACCTTAATAAATAACACCCAACCCAATATACCCTAACACCTCTCAAAATGGAAGGACATACCCACTAAAACCCTCTGTGTTGCCAGTGGGCAGCAAATTGCAGGGACACGGGTAGCGCCGAAGCATCCGGCCTCATCCCAGCCTGCCCTGGCCAGCCGCAGATGAAAAGCGGCCAGCACTCCTGGTCCGGGGAGGGTAAATACACCGATGTAAATAATTACTTCAGCCCATAGACACTCCAACACATAGTCACAGGTGCGATGCTGGCATTGAGAAATTTGTGAGTTCGCTTTTTAAAGGCCTCTAAGTCGAATTCAGTGAATGTAAACTTAAGTAAGGATTGTTTTTCCTATAAGCGTCCATGTTTCAACAGCGTAGATCATAACTGGTAGGCCACATTGATCAAAATAATAACCCGTTTGATAAGCGCTAATCAGATACTAACGATTTCTTTGTCCAAGGCTCCAAGATATAATTTGATTTATACTTTCATTTCCGTCGTTTCATTTATTTAATGGAAACAAAAATTATGTTGTAGAGCATTTGTGGTAGGTTAATAGGGGGCGGGCCTACACCGCAGTCGCTGCCTAGATTCATTCGTTCGACCATATCTGATTCAAGCACGCGCTTTTTGAATCAACCACTCCACTATGGGTGCACTAGCCTATTATAAAATCAGAAATAGTTTTGTTTTCCACTTAATGTGTTTTTGTGGTGTTTCGGTAACAATTACGGATGAATAATGTTTGCGAAAAACGTCTGCGTTGAACTCGCAGTTAGGAAATGTTGCACTTTCGTTCTCGGGGGAAAGGGGTGAATGAAAAGTGTATTTTTAAATTGCATTTAAACTAGGTAAAGCCATTGTTGAAACATTTTTTGAATATTTGGCTTACGCGGTCAAAATATTCTCCCTTTATCTTCTACTAATATATATGTAGGTAGGTATTGAATTGAAAAAATAAACATGACAACTTCTGTTATTATTATGGTTAAAGATAGATAGCTAGATCAGAAAATAAGTCAAGCAAGCAAGTACATAACAATTTTTCTTTAGTTCTAAATTTTATTGATTGTAGCCAGTATCTGTATAATTAATACAATATTTTTTAAGTACATACCTACGTGCGTTTTTTACGCAAATCTTCTAAATGTATGTAGCAAGCTATCAGTTGTAAAAAAAATCAATATTAATGAAGAAAGTTTGAGTGAAAGTCCCACTTCAATAAAAATTTTGGTACAACCCTCACTTATCTATGCGTACAAATGTAAATTTTTCCCTAAAATTACAAGTACATTATTATCCTATTTAATTACTCGTGAAAATCCAAAAAGCGATTAACCCTGAATTGGGGTTATAAATTAATTCCATTATTATAAATGTTCCACTACATAACCAAGTTTGCGGCACAATATTTCAAATGTTTAAATTATACAGGGTTAATGTTGAAAATAATTTAGCAATTCACAATATGATCGCGTGACTGAGCACGTGATAATTCGCTTCGATAGAGGAATTTCATTTAGGTAATAATAGATGGCGTTGTTTTGAAGGAATCATTAATTTGTCGGTGCATTAACAGCGCGGCTTGATCGATTGTCGCTTGCAAGTTTGATGAATGACTGTTGGGCCAAATCGACATTAGCTCCGTTTCATTATGCTTACCCGGTGTATAATCCTTATGGAGTCGATTTAAAACTAACTTTCAGTTGATCGACGTTCTAAGCCACTCCCATAGATGGGAGATTAAATAATGTCCTATGCACACTTAATACTCCACACGTCATATACACGTAGATACCTACTCATATTCTTTAAGCGTGTTCACTGCAAACACTTTTTTTAAAAAGAGAATTTCGGACCGGATTCTGTTTAAGTAATTCGTAATCTGGTCTGCCTTCATCATGTCGTATGGCTTTTCTATGCTCTAGTCCTCATAACTTAATATCCAATTTGTTAAGTCAATCTGTTGCGGCCGAATTGAGTTCATGGAGCTCACACATTCCGTCGTCCGCAGGAAAACGTCGGAAGGGTCAATTCCCTACGATATGAGTGGTGGTCGGGTTAGGAGTTCACAATCATAATCTTGCGCATTTTTGAGATCCCACTTGTGAAGATGGTGGTTGCATTTTCCGCGTCCAGTTCTAAATTGGCCTTGATGCTTTTTTTCATTAGGAAATTCCGCTAGGAAAATGTCGTATCCCAATATTCCCAAAACCAAAATCTAAAAGAAAGTATTCTTTACAAATATACTTAAATCTGATTTAGGCAGGTTGTAATTCGGGCGTTAAGCGTTGAGCGCGTTGAACGCGTTGCTTTGAGTAGAGAATTATTTTATTAATTTTAATTTTAAATCCTGTAGAACACATAGAATATTATTGTAGGCTAAGCTTTTGCTGCGGGAAAACAACCAATCAAAATTTAAGTTTCATATTAATAAAGACGTAAAATCCTATAATACTTTTGTTAGCTTCTGACTTTAACTCGGTTTTGACTGTAAGAACACTACCAAATTTATTTCATACAAGATAAAAGTTGACTAACAAAAGGATAGCTGAAATTTTCGCAAAAAAAAAGAGTCAAAGTGAAAAACCTAGCCAAGAAAATCTCTCGCAACGAGCCGAGCATAACTCGGCTCCAGGAAATTCCCATCATAATTCTACAGACCCCTCCTCATGTGTTACGAAATTGAATAAAGATACGGGCAAGACATTTAAATAGTTGAGCCATTAAGGCACCGCAGAACGGGCTAGAAATGCACTCTGTTCATGCAAATGGACAGTGAATTTACTGGCATAAATTATTTGTGCAAGTCCATTCGCCTTATCTCAGTTTCGCACAATTAAAACTTATTATGTCAAACGTAACTGCCTCATATAACACTTTTTATGAGACGAGATTTTTAAAAAGTCTTTATTAAAGCCGTAAATTTTTTGTCTTGACATTTTACGTCTCATCCTGCTATTCATTTTGTATTAGCAATTTATGGTGAGAATGATTTAACTGATGGTTTAACGGTATGTTGCATTGCGAATTAACTTTTGGGGGGTGTTAATTTATGGTTTTATGTATTATTTTATAATGAAATTGTTAATGACTGTTCGTTTCGTCATTGTAGCCTTTTGGTAATTAAGACAAATGCTGTTATACACTTTTCTCTTTCAGTAAGGTAAGGTAAGGTACTAACATTTAATTTTGTGGAAAATTTAACTATTCTGTTGTTCTTATTCTAGCCGATTTTGTATTATTTAGACATATCAATGCATCATTTTGAATTACTTTTTAACCCTTTGTACGCCAGTAACGCTTTTCATCGACGATAACAATCGATTTTCTATTGTGTACCTGTTCTCGGTGGTCAAAGGATTAAAGTATTTTCAGGTTTTTATTTCTGCATAAAATCATATCTCCTTTATGAAATAATGAACTTTCAATATTTATATTTACTGTACCTATATCTAGTTTTAATTCATCTAAATACATTTATCGGTGACTAAATATTTGGAATAACCTCCAATTATTTTTACTCTTCATTTATAAAACGACCAACAACTGAGTGAGATGCAAATATTGACCAAACCAAAGTAGGTAAAAATTATATTTCATTGCCCATTGTAATATTGAAGAAAGGTTTTGCAACGTTGGGAATAAATTCTGACAACTGATCAAACAATAAACATTACCTACCTGTGGTTATAAAATGTTGTTCAATAATATTAAATAGTACCTACAGTGTGCAGTACACAATTTTCTAGGAATTATGATTTTCAGTATCTTTTTATTTATTTACTGAAATACAAAATACGTATGATTTATTGGAATTATTCGCAGAAATGCATATTTCTGCAAATATTTAATAGCATTCACAACTTTTATCAAACCACACTTCCGAGTACGATATTTTTGGAGTAAAATCGATTTCAGGACCTATTTTTCAATGTGGCCTTATGGCCAAGATACAAAGAGTTACATAGCAAAGCGTTTTAGTACCTCTATAGAAATGTCATTGAAAGATCAACATGTGAGCGCTCGTGTTTGCTTATAGATGCAAACATATCGCAATAACCTCAATTAGATTCCGCGTCCTTCTTGTAACAAGGGTTAGACAATTCACACGAACCAACGTTGAAGTTCTCAATCACCGCCGTCTGTCGGTTTTTTTAGAATACAACTTCGGTGAATGTGCAAGGGAGTTACACGAATTGATTTCGTCGGTTCCTTTCCATCAGTGGGATACCAGACTTAGATTGACTTATCACCGTTACGTTGTTAACATACCATCTATACAGACAAAAAGATTCTCGAAGTCTTTTTGCCGCGGGCAGAAAAGCTTTAGAATTCTTTGCCAACCGAAATCTTTCCTGAACGATACAACTTAGAAATATTTAATTCAAGAGTGAATAAGGTAAGTAAGCTTGCTCTATCCTAGGCCTCATCATCACTTAACTTCAGGTGTTATACTTCCTTTTTTAACCGACTTCGAAAAAGGAGGAGGTTGTCAATTCGTCTGTAGGTATCTATAATTTATATTAGTACTTCAAAATGACTGCGTCCTGTCTAATGTTAAGCAAACGACGAACCTAAAATATGTAAGCGACCCACATCACATGTACCTGGTTAGTGCAACGCGGATCGATCGCACTATGACGGCCTGAATAAGTGCCGCTTAACGCCTTGTTAAAAAGACCCAAGACTTAAGGTTCCTGATTCTAGACCTGTTATCGTATTATTGTCAAAAAACGGCTCGACCCGTTATTCTCTTAAGACCTCTTGGTCACGCGGTACTTATTAAGACAATTTATTAATTTATTTATTTTAAACTTTATTGCACAAAATGGTACAAAAGGCGAACTTAATGCTAGGAGCATTCTCTACCAGTTAACCTTTGCATCATGCAGAGAGCAAATGTGTGTGCGGTGAGTGTAAAAAGAAACACTGTAAAAGATAATACCTAATTTATAATCAATAAACTAATATGCTAAATATACTACTTATTAAAATAAGACAATGAAGGAGTCAACATAATTTTAATGTAAGTTTCCCATTTGATTGAAAAGCATAATCTAGTTCCGTATCAAACTATGACTGCTTAGTCTCACTTTAAAATACGCCCACGATTTGGATTCCACCCTACGTGGCATTCGTCCCATCTTTTGTCGAACCGTTCAATCAGTACCAGCCACTTAAGTGATTGATTTTTAAAAGTCGTGCCTTCACCGCACTGGCACCATTTGCGTCCTGTACGGGTTGTGGCCACAACCTATATTAAAAGTACGTGGAAACTTAGCTTTCTGCTAGAAGTGTCATTCAAAAAGCACGACGCATAGCTTCTTAGTTCGTATGGAGAAATATTGATAGACAGTTATTCCTTATTGAATAAATAATTAAACATTTACAGGAAAGAGTCATCGTCATCATCATCAGCCTTTTGCAGTCCACTGCTGGACATAGACCTCTAAAGTTGTTCGCCACATAGGGCAAACATCATCATCATCATCATCAACAGCCTATTACAGTCCACTGCTGGACATAGGCCTCTCCAGTTGTTCGCCACTTAGAGCAAACATCTGGAGGATATACCCATAATCGCCACGCTGGACAGGCGGGTTGGCGATCGCAGGGCGTAGCTTCTTGCTCCGGTGACGCTGCTGCCCGTCACCGGTCTTTTGTATTTAGATACGCCTTCAATTGTGATGGTTATACCGCCACCAGTCGGTTGCCAGCGCCTCGTTTGTTATTCGGCAGGATGCACCACGGGCAGGTGAGGTTGGCTTGGAGCGAAAAGATGATAGGCCGCTCCCTTACATCCCAAAGGGCATAGGGCAAACATTTGGAAGAAATACCCATACTCGCCACCCTGGGCAAGCGGATTGGCAATCGCAGGGCGTAGCTCCTCGCTCCGGTGACGCTGTACGTCATCGGTCTATGGTATTTAGCTATGCCTTTAATCGTGATGGTTATACCGCCACCAGTCGGTTGCCAGAGCCTCGTATTGTTCAGCAGGACGCACCAAGGGCAGGTGATGGTGGCTTGGAGCGAAAATATGATGCGTTGCTCTCTTGCATGATATGATCTTCATGATAAGATGAGACGGTATATCAATCAATACAACAATTCAATACAATACAATAACATTATTTATTTTTCTCTCCACGCAGTGGCTAAGGTTTTAGTATTTCTAAGAACAGTGACCTAAAATTGTTGTCAAAGTCTGGTGCCTGAAGGAGGTTTGACAAGACCTTTCTTGTCAAACCTCCAAGTTCACACAAGAACTTTCTTGAGAAGGCAGAGGGCACTACCAAATTAACAATGCCGTAATAATATGTTCAACGTGTGTCGTTTCTAGACACACAATAAACCTATAGCTAAGACCTCGATGTCGTGAACATTGTTCTCTTTCTAATATACGATCCCATTGTGCGCGTGTTACACTAATCTTCATAAATTACATTTTGATTAAACTGTTGTGGGTCTTTTGAATTATTTCCACCCAAATCAGGTCAGCCGGCCTTTTATGCGTTAGTTAAGCAATCGTAGATTTAGTGGGGGTGATAGTGTAATTGCATATTACGTTGCAATGATTTGACGAACAATTTTTTGGGACGTAAGTAAATAGAATGCATGGTCGAAAATTCCCTTTAATCGTGATGACTCATCCTGAAAGGCGACCGAAGTCACTTCGCGACCTTAAAATTTTAAGAGAGGTAGGGCCATAGCGAATCTTCGCTCGAATTGAGACGCTTATCCGGGGAAGGACCTCCACCCTATAGAATACCGCAGCCAAATGACCTCCGGGTCGTATTTCTGCCAGCGAGTAGGGTTTCCGGAGCTCGTGGGGGGTTAAGGTTGGGCCGGCATGGCGGTGGCAACTGACAGGTAACTGACCAGTTACTTGCCCGTTGTCATAGCGACTTGGGCTTCTCTTTCGCTTTCTATCAGGCGTAGGGAAGCCATTTTGTCGAGCTACTATAAAAATCCCTTAGTCGACTTTAACGACACTTACGGGGTGAAGTGGGCAGTGATTTATACTATTTTTTGTAACCGCACAAGGTAAAATCAGTACTAAATGTTCAGTCATGGGTCAATCCTGTTAAGTATTATGACTTATGGTTCAACTTCACACATAATGACTGTCTATAAGTCATTGAAAGACGGAACATAAGATGGATAGGTATCCGTCTTAGGTTCAAAGGTTTGTAAGTACAAATTTCTACTATAACTAACTTTGGTACTTTACAACCTTACAATACACTTGGTGAAGTTTTCAAGGTTGTTAATCTTAAAGTAATTAGAGTGCCTAAAGAGAACTTTGTATAGGTACCTCCTAAGGCTTTGAATTTCCTTTTGTAAAGCTTTAGTCTAAGAAACTTTGAAGCTGTCAATATAGGTTAATATATTGGACATGAATCAGCTATGGAAGTAAGTATATGTTTGTATCTAGCTATTATTATGTGAACTTAAAAAAAATGGCCGAGACAACTATGATGATGCCTAATAAGGATATGCAGAAAGGACCATTTTTATATTTAACCGGGAATCAAGGGTCTCTTCCCATGGGTGTCGTTAGAGTCGATTATGGGACACCTTGAGATTTCTGATTCTCAACCGGTAGCTGGCAAAACCGTACACCGGACGTGATATCCATGAAGTCCTTCAGAGACGCTTCTATTTATTTATTTAATCTTTATTGCACAATAGAAATAGTTTACAAACCTAATGCCGTTTAGGCATTCTCTACCAGTCAATAGGGCTAAGCAGAAACAGATGTAGGTAGCGTGCTACAAAGTTGGATAAAATTAAACAGCGAATAAAATACTTAAATATGTACATAGATCATCAGGGGATCAGCCCATGTATAATACTAGCTATCTTATGTAATTATCAGCATGGTAGGGGCAACTGAAAAGTAATTTTCAGTACTGTCAACTGGCAACTAAGTGTCAAGTTGGTTACTTGCCAGTTCCCACAGTGCCTTGGGATTTACTTTTGCAGGCGAGATGTGTTGTTACTATAAAAAAGTAACTGTAATCATTATTTTTTCACTCGTTGACCAAAGCCCCAAAACTTGCCATTTCATAGATCGTTACATCCAATCCTTATCTCGCAAACTCAGTATCAGAGATGTAACATCGTAGTTTTATACATCAATCATAATAAAATTACTGTCGTCCCCGTATTTCTTGGACCGAAGGAGTTCACGGCGCCATTGCTGCCATAAAATACCCTTTTACAAAACGTGACATGAGTATTCAATGCCATTTTATGTGTGCCTCTCTTTGGCTATACCTAAAGGAAACAATAAAAGCAGTAAGCCTCTTTTGTCTGATTTACTCCTTTCAATTTTCGTCGTATCCGGTGACGATTAGGCGTAATCAATCTGTTCATTTGTTGTTGTCGTAAAACGCCTAATCGATCAATCGTTTATGTATAGTCATTTACGACAATCTCGCGTCGCGACGGTGGCGTGTTTTGAAGTGAACAAAACATTCTGAACATTCCGTGATACATTTAAAGGTCTAATTAGGCAACGTACGGAGATAACTGTCTTGTTTGTCAATTCAACATTAATCCATGTTATGTTTACACTAAAACTTTACTATTACTACCTATGTATAATAAAATATGTATTTATTTAAAAAAAAACATGTATTTAAGTAGGTTTATCAATTGTCTAGTACCCATAGTACAAGATGTGTGGCCTGGATTTACTGCAGTTCGAGCTTTTAGAGTAACACGTATAATAAGATCTACGCTAAACGCTGAGACCTAAGTCTCAGCTAAATATTGTAAATGAAGAGGAAAATGGCCAACTAAGATAATTTAAAATATCCAAATAAAGATCATAGAGATCTCATAATAATTATTATACAATATCACAATATAAGTTTCGTATAAAAGGGACGTTGAACGTTGCATAAAATATCCATTACAGGCAGACAATGGCACTTTGCGATATCGAATTCATTCTCACGGGATAAACGAGTCCAATTCAATTTGTTGTTTGCCAATATGTTTTATGTCGAGTTAGAAATAATCTAATTCCTTGAACGATCCGACTAAGTTTTTTTATAAACCTATTTGTGGGAGATATGATAAGCAGATATTAATATAAAATATTACAAGATTTGTGACTTCTTTAATAAAATTTCAAAACGGGAGTTCTTTTTTAAATGAACTGAAAATAATAACAAATGTAAAAAAAACCTAAATCATTAATCGCCTATAGGTATACCTACTCGTATTATAAACAGCTGAAATTGGCTGTTCTTCAAATCAGATATCTGTTAAATAAATTGTAAGATCTAGAATTAAAACTTGTAGTTCTAGAAAAATCTAAGCCTTTGAAGTTTACATATATACCTAATGGTTCGCGTAATTTTTTTCAGATTTTTCGGGCCAGCCCTTTAGATTTTAAATCGTCCACACTTCACGTACACACACGGCAGGTACCCAATAATTTTATTTTTCATGATAATATTTAAACACTTTGTTAACGTAGTACATACAGATATTCTACGGAAGCTTTTATTTTTCTAGAACTATAGGACAGTAAGCTGAGGACAAAATGACATAGATAAACTATATAAGGATTTTGGACGTTGACTACGGAATTCCAATAATATTGCTCGGACAGTTCATACTTTTATATAGATAGAGGTATACATTAACCTAGTAACAAAACGTCTCCTTTCCCACACAGCTGTAGAGTTGAAAATTGTTCAAACCTTCAAACAGCGCATAACCAAACGAAGCTTGAATTCTAAATCTCTGTATTCATTCCTTTTCCCCGGACACAGCATTGTTCGGATCGGGAGCATGATATGGTTTTCCCGATTTGACTTCGCATCCTTTTAGTGTGACGTATATCCACTACTCAAGAGATTTGTCTGATAAGCAACGGCTGTTACTTTCCCATCGGTGCGGCCTCGCATAAAGCTAAATCTAGTAAATCTGCTACGAGACGATACGCCTTGAAAGGGTAAACTGTAGGGTCATAACTTCTGAGTTCTCCTGTGATATCTCCTGGAATGGCTTCAGAGGAATAAATTACGTTGCTGTCTTTCGATTTAAGAACGATAAAAGTTTCGAAGTTCTTAAGGGAGTTCGCGTGATAACGCAATTTCGGTTTCCAAGTGAATATGCTACATAGGTAGCTAGACTAAGTTAATAGAGTAATATTATCTTGTATCTGTTACAAATAAATTGAACAGATTCTTTTAAGGCAAGGCGAGTAGTTATTCGGATATACTTTATTACTTTGCATTTCCAATAAAAAAAACTGCACCTTAATTTACCAGTAAGGAAATAAAATTCGTAAATTTCATTTTTTACTATAAGAAAATAAGAAGAAAATAAGCTGTGAGAAACCAAAGGTCGACGATCGCAACAAATCCCACTTCCCCTAGACCTTTTTTGGAATCTGTGGAGCGGGAGTGTCTACCGAGATTAGTAACGCAAACCCGCATAACAGTGCGGCTCTAGCCACGGTGTAGTATTTATAAAATTATAAAATAAATCATGTCCTGAAAAAATGCAAAAGGAATATACGAGTAATATAAAATTTGAATAAGGGAAAATTTTTAGCTAGTCCTGTTTTAAAAGCCATTGTAAGTTTTATTGCTTCTATTCACACTCGTGTCGAATAAAATTTATAAGTAGGTACTTTGTTCCAGAACATGATCCAAGATTTATAGTATTCAAAATATTTCTTAACATCTTGATAACATTTTTCTTATTTATAAGCATAATCTTTACGGCTCCTATGTGCCACCAACAATACCCTATAGAAAAATATTTCATCTTCACGTCGTTCGTGATGTTGATAAACTGCGGAAATATCCACAAGTTTTCGGGGGAGACGCCTCTATAAACCAATATGAAAATATTGTTATAACAAGTTTTATACAAAGGTGTATAACGTATTATACGCATGAAATAGGTAGGTACCTATTGAAATTCAAAGAGATTTTTTGGGTGCTTTCTCACCAAGAGCATTGGCGTAATGTATTGTAATGTTCAAAGTCGAATTTATAATGTTACATTACTCGTGAATTTTCCTATTGAAGAAGCGTCTTAACCCTAAATAAGCATAATAATAAATATAAGACAGTATAATACATGAGACAACATCACATACATTACTCCGACCCCAAATTAAGTAGCTGAAGAACTTGTGTTTTAAGTTATCGGAACAACGAAAGTATATACCACAAATATATACTTAAATACAAATATAAACGCACAGACACGGAACAAACACAAATTAACGTCATACCAATTTTGTCCCGGGTGGGGATCGAACCCAAGACCCTTGGTTCAGAAAGCAGGAGTCACAACCAATTGAGCCACCGAGCCAGTCACGAATAAATATACAATTTACTTGCATACAGAAATACACCGTGCTTTTTACGAGGTAAAAAAAACTATACAAAGGAACACAGTAAAATTTAATATCTATATGTAACACACTTTTCTAATTAAACCTAGGTGTGTAAATAGCTACTCCAAGTTAATGGTCGAACATAATCGTTAACTCAGCTATTACTTTGAGTAATCTTTCAAAAATGGTTGGGTTTTACTTTTGCAAGGGTTTTGGTAATAAAAGGACTCTGTTAAATCAATGTTTATTATTCGTGAACAAAATACAAAGAATACATACGACTATACTTGTACATAGTACCATTTCTTCCAGTGGGAATCGTAAGAGTAGACTAAGAGACTTCTCAGCCGGTGGTAGGGTTTAACCGCCTGGTTAGCATCCCCCACCGCAAAACCGTAAAGTGGCTTCAGTCACCTTTCGGGATCAGACGCTCAGAATAATCTCACAGGCTAGCAATGCAGACAGATATGGTAACTTGTCAGTTACCGCAGTGACTTGGGCTTCTCTTTCACATCAGGTGACGGGAGCCCGCCATGCTATAAAAAATACTTTATTTTGTAAACTAGTCTTTCTGAAAAAAAAACCCGAGTTCTAAATATATACAATTTGACAGGCTCGTTGGCTCATTTGGTAGTGACCTCTGCCCTCTGAGCCAAGGGCCGTGGGTTCGATTCCCGCACAGTACAAATATTTGTGTTCATAAACATGTCTATTTGTATTGGTCTGGGTGTTTTCTATATATAATAATTATGTATTTATTTACAAAAAAAAATGTATTTAAGTAAGTTTATCAGTTGTCTAGTACCCATAGTACAAGCTTCGGCTTAGTTTGGGGCTAGGTGGCGCTGTGTGGCCCAGCGTGGCATGACTTGGGTTATTTATTTATTTATTATTTATTTATTTTATAAATTCTAAAAACATTTAAATCATACCACATAATCCATTGTCTACAATACAAGCATTCCCAACGTGTTGCTCAAAACTTTTTCTAGACACCCGAAAACAGGCTACATCCATTAACCGAAACCCTCTCAGGGCGATAAATCTCGAACTTTCCGCACGCCGGCGTGAGGAGGGACTTGTTAAAATCTTGTAGATGGCGATACAGCCAGCAGTTAGGACAACATCAAATTGTTTCTACATAGAAGACGGACCCAGCTGCCCGCTGACAACGGTCGCGAGTGACATTGTGATCTATTACTTAGTCGAGCCGAGTGCGAACACGCTTGTACAGACCGTTTACAATGCTCAATTTACTAAGGGTGTGTTTGGATAGAAGCGGAGTTGCGCAGAGTTAAGATGAGGCTAATGAAAATCTATACTTATAATAAATCTCTAGAAATATCAATTCTGTACATAAAATATTTTTTCAAAACAACTATCAGGTAAGTGATCAATACTGATGGCAAAATTGCAATCAGTAAAATTTTTGTCTATAGGTATGTTCGTTATAGAAACAAAAACTACTTGACGGATCTTAACGAAACTTGGTACAATATTTTTTATACTCTTGGGCAGGTTACAATTAATAGGAACAGAACAGTAAAGAGAAGTGTTGGGAAAACGGAAAAAGAAAATATCTGTATATTTGAACGTGCATCACGCAAAAACTAGTGCATGGAATCCAATGCAGTTTTCACCAATGTGTTAATTGCTAGAGGTCTAACTTAAAATTTAAGGAACATTGCATGGAAGTTCGTTATTCTTGAACTTAAAATAATATTGTTCTTATCACGCGTCATCTCTTCCACTGTCTTCGTATGTTTTGCATGTCAGAGACGACATATCGGAAAATGGGCAGCTGCGTTTCCCTGGATTCAAATAAAACCTACTGCGGTCACCAAACCGACTGCCAAGCGTGGCGACTAAGGCAGGTCCCCCCAAAAGACAGTTGTAATTGGGGAGGCCTATGACCAGCAGTGAAGTTTGCAAACTCCATTAACTCAGCCTGCAAACTGATGATGAAGACGCTATATAATTTTAATGAAATGATGTAATATCAGACATTGAAAGAAAAATTGGCATTGAAAAGAGTAATCGAGTTTCTTGTCCGTTCTTCTCCATAGAAATTCTAAATTCGGTGGTAGTGTATCTTATCTTAAGTTTTAATGTACTATTTTGATGATTCTTTTGATTGACTGCGATTCTTTTGAGACAAGCTCTTAACTAAATATTAAGAGAAAGAATCGCAGTTCACTTCTTCTCGAGTCAAGTCGAGTTCCAACTTTTTAACAAATCCGGCCAAAACTTGGCGAGTAAGATTCTGTTATCCGTCGATTTGTGAAGAATTTTGGGAGTCAGTTGTCAGGAGACCATAATATACCATACTTAGTCTCCAAAAATATCACCATAGTTACAACAGCATGTAATTCCCCGCTAAGTCAATTTTCCAAAATAGGCTCTACCCCGACCAACTCCGGAGCAAAAACACGACTGCAATTGATGCATTATAGATTAGCACTGCAATATACCCGTTATAGCAGTCGTAATGCTACCACGTGGTGAACGATTTATTTGTATTATATGATTTAGATAAAATACCACCCTAGTCTTTGTAGAGCTTAATTTACCGAGGGTTCCGTTGATATTTTAATAAACACACTGGGTACTATTTGTTTAAAAGATCTTTATCGAATCACAGAACAAGCCCCGCCTAGGTACTTCAATTTTGTTGTAACTTTAACACGTTCCGTACCGTGTGTATCATTTTTCACACGAACTATAAAAATATGAATCTTTTGGATGCTGTTAAAATTAACAAAAACCATTTTTAATAAGTACCCAAATCCTCGTTAGTAATATGGCATGATGAAGCATGGGAAGATGAGGGAGGCTTGGAGCGAAAAGTTTATTTATTTATTTAATTGAAGGCGTAGGCCTAAGGCCAATGACGAGCTGCGATAATACAAATCTTAGATTTCTTTTTTATATAAAGTTACTTGAGAACTTTATTCCTAAAAAGTTGTTGTGATAGACAAAGTCATCTAGAGATGCCTTCGTTTTAAAATTTTACAAGGAACTCTAAAAACTGTTAACAGGTTGTAAGTCGAAATCACCATTGTCTACTTATCAATAATTAAATTTGTTGATAATGGTTAATGATACTGTCATGATTATTTTTATTGCAACACGAAGTTACATAGTACCATATTTTTCTATATAAAGAGTGGTTTCCTCACCTCTTCATGTCACTTAATTGAACCATTGTAAACATGGCGAAGTGGTGTCTATTTCTGGCCCTTATGGCCAGTTATTTTCAATTAATAAGGACTCAAGGTAATTTATTAATGTAACAAATGTGATCATTTAAAGATAATAACTGTTTTGTCTGTTTTAATAATGTGAAATAGTGAGAAAAAGCAAGGTGCAAAGGCGTTAATTCATCACCATTATCATCATCAGCCCTTCGCAGTACACTGTTGGACATAGGCCTCTCCAGTTGTTCGTCGCCGGCAGAAACACGACCCGGAGGTCATTTCGCCGTAGTATTCTATAAGGTGGAGGTCCTTCCCCGGACGGGCGACTCAATTCAAGTGAAGATTCGTTACTTACTTACTAACATGGCGCAGGGACCCAAAATGAGTCTTGGCCTCCAATAATAACGATTTCCACTTCGACCTGTCCTGCGCTACCTCGCGCCAATCGTCGACGCGGAGTTCTCGCAGGTCCTTCGCCACTTCATCTCCCCAGCGGTACCTGGGCCGGCCGACAGGTCGTTATAGATTTGTTATAGTTATTTGTTGAAGATTCGTTATAGATAATTAATTAATATACTGATATTGTTACTTGCAGAGGTGGTAGCTTCAGCAGTGGCAGTAGTCCATAGTGGAGGAGGTGGTCATGGAATGAAAGGTTATTTATTACTTATATAATCTACTAGCTGTACCCGCGACTTCGTCCGCGTGGAATAGAGTTTCATCCTCTATTTTTATCCCCTTGGTGGTAGAATTTGGGACGTAAGGGAGCGACCTATCATCATTCCACATTTAACTTTGGTTTAGCTTCATTATTTACGAACCCATATTGTTGATTCATTTTTGTTTGAAATGAAACACCTATCTCAGAATGTGCTTTAGAATGTTAGTTCTAGCTGGCTCTCTGTGAATGAATGAAATGTCTATGAATGAATAGGAATGTCTATTTTTTTCTTAAAAAGTTAAATGTGACCTAAGATAAAAAAAAACTGCTAAAACTAGACAAGTAAATAAAAAAGATAATACTACCCTACTGATATGCCATACAACGCTGGATATATTATGTACTGTCCATCACACATACTAATATGAAAAGCGTTCACCACTAGTGGTACGTTACTACCGCTGAAACAATCTGGTCATCAAATTATAGCATCATCATCAGCCTATCGCAGTCCACTGCTAAACATAGGCCTCTCCAGTTGTCCACCACTTTGGCCAAACATTCGAAAGGTTTTCCCATAACCGCCACGCTGGGCAGGCGGGTTGGTGATCGTAGAGCGTAGCCTCTCGCTCCGATGACGCTGCTTCCCGTCATCGGCCTGTGGTGTTTAATTACACCTTCAATTGTGATGGTTATACCTTCACCAGTCGGCTGCCAAAGTTCGTTATTCAACAGGATACCCAGCGGGCAGATGAGGTGGGATGTAAGAGAACAACCAATCATCTCTTCTCTTCAAGCCGCACTAAAATTGTATTGAAATATATATTTTTTTACATTTGCACAGATGGATGCCACCATGGCCATGGAGGCCATGAGCCTACAACTTCTTCAAGTACAGCGGCGCCAACAACAGGTACATAACCATTATTATTTGCTTATTTTTTCTCACATTCAGAACACTGTGGAACCATGCGAACCCGAAGACCATGTTTCACGACATCGTGAAACAGGCACTGCCAGATGGGGAGAGGTAGAGGACGCTCACTAGCCACGTGGTGGTCCACAAAGGCTAAAGACTTAGAACATGCCCAAACAAATGTTAGGACAACCCAGGACTGAACATCTCGGCGCTGCAAAACAAGGAGAGCCGCCCCCAAATAATGGGAAATGGCAAAAAAGAAGATCTAAGACACTGCTACGTGGGCCGACTCGGCTGAGCAAGCTCAACTGCTCAAGCGCTGCAAATACTCATGTCTCTTTAGAGACGATGGGTATGGGGTTTGTAGTTGAGTCATTAAGACCGGAGGCCAAATCTCTCATGAAAGAGATTACGTTTAGACTGGTCGAGGCTCCGGGCGACTCCAAAGCTGGCTCATTCCTTGCGCAGCGCATCTCGCTTGCCTTGGCTAGGGATTCATTTTAGATTTATATTATTGTTTAAAAAAAATTATGTTACCTAATTCAACGTTAACTTACACTAACTGTTTCCCTTCTTGAAAAAACTGTAAATCTATGAAATTGGTTATATGTTAAAGATCTTTTTTTCTACGCAGCAACTACAGTACCGGTTGTTGAGTCAACTACGCCGTTATCTACCACTGAGACGTCTACAACTTCCAATTCAGAGGGTAAAAATTAATATAATAAAAAAAAGGAACGTGGATATTATTTTTAGACAACAAACAGTAACCGCACCGTCTCATCACTCTCATCATCCTAATGCAGTCCACTGCTAGACATAGAGCTCTCTAGTACGCCATTTTGGGCAAACATCTGTCCAGATGTTTGCCGCTTTACCCCTATCGCTACGCTAGACAGGCGGGTTGGGGATCGCAGGGCGTAGCTCCTGGCTACGGTTCCAATTCTAGCAAAAGCTCTACCACTGAATCAACATCAACTTACAATTTATACATTTTCTGTGTTCATTGCAAAAATCTACTCGTACATATTTTAAAACTCTTTAAAATATGTACGAGCAATCTTTGTTATGATTACTCTAATCATAACAAAGATTGCAGTTTTATTTATTGAACTAGCTGTGCTCGCGACTTCGTCCGCGTGGAAAAGTTATTTTTTCCCCGTTTTTTTTCCATTTTCCATTATTTCTTCGCACCTAATAGTTGCAGCGTGATGTTATATAGCCTAAAGCCTTCCTCGATAAATGGTCTATTCAACACAAAAAGAATTTTTCAATTCGGAACAGTAGTTCCTGAGATTAGCGCGTTCAAACAAACAAACTCTTCAGCTTTATAATATTAGTTAAGATAACTAATTTAGCTGTACATAAATTATGTATAGAGTTTTAACTACAGAAAACTTTAATTTCTACGCAGAAACTACAGCGTCCAGTTCTGAGTCGACTACACCCTCCAGTTCTAGCGAAAGCTCTACCACTGAATCGTCCTCGACTTCCAATTCAGAGGGTAAATATTCCTACATTTACTGTGTTCATTGCAAAAATCTATGTTGCAGTTTTATTTTTTTTACTAACGCAGCTGTACATATTTAGAATTTTACTCATAGATTATTTTAATTTCTACGCAGAAACTACAGCGTCCAGTTCTAAGTCGACAACACCCTCCAGTTTTAGAATAGTACTGGTTTTGAAAAGATTTCATTTTGTTTATTAATTTTTTTTACGTAGAAACTACAGCGTCCAGTTCTGAGTCGACTACACCCTCCAGTTCTAGCGAAGGCTCTACCACTGAGTCGTCCTCAACTGACTAACGCAGCTGTACATAATATTTCAAAAATTTTACTGATTGCATTTTTGGCTTCAGTATCGATCACTAATCATCCCCTGATACATATTTTGAAAAAATATTTCACTTACAGAATTGACCTCTCTACAGATTTATTATAAGACTTATAATTATAATTATTATTAGTATAGATTTTACTTATGGATAATATTAATTTCTACGCAGAAACTACAGCGTCCAGTTCCGAGTCGACAACACCCTCCAGTTCTAGCGAAAGCTCTACCACTGAGTCGTCCTCAACTTCCAATTCAGAAGGTAGATGTTATTAACACTGTCTTCGTTTATTGCAATACCATAAAAATTTGTTTTTTTCAGGGTAGTCATTATATGTTATACCAATTATATCAATTAACCATTCTCCTAACTCAAAATGAAAAATATAGAATGTTAGAATGTTACTGGTGTTGTAAAGATTTTTAATTTTTTACGTAGAAACTACAGCGTCCAGTTCTGAGTCGACTACACCCTCCAGTTCTAGCGAAAGCTCTACCACTGAGTCGTCGTCGACTTCAAATTCAGAGGGTAAATATTCCTAGATTTTCTGTGTTTATTGCAAAAATCTATGTTGCAGTTTTATTTTTTTGACTAACGCAGCTGTACATATTTAGAATTTTACTTATGGATAATTTTAATTTCTACGCAGAAACTACAGCGTCCAGTTCTGAGTCGACAACACCTTCCAGCTCTAGCGAAAGCTCTACCACTGAGTCATCCTCAACTTCCAATTCAGAAGGTAGATGTTATTAACACCGTCTTCGTTTATTGCAATACGATAAAAAATTGTTTTTTTTTTTCAGGGTAGTCATTATTATGTTATACCATTTTTATAAATTAACCATTCTCCTAACTCAAAATGATAAATATAGAATGTTAGAATGTTACTGGTTTTGCAAAGGTTTCAATTTGTTTATTAATTTTTCTATACGTAGAAACTACAGCGTCCAGTTCTGAGTCGACTACACCCTCCAGTTCTAGCGAAAGCTCTACCACTGAGTCGTCCTCAACTTCCAATTCAGAAGGTAGATGTTATTAACACCGTCTTCGTTTATTGCAATACGATAAAAATTTGTTTTTTTTTTTTCAGGGTAGTCATTATTATGTTATACCATTTTTATCAATTAACCATTCTCCTAACTCAAAATGATAAATATAGAATGTTAGAATGTTACTGGTTTTGCAAAGGTTTCAATTTGTTTATTAATTTTTCTATACGTAGAAACTACAGCGTCCAGTTCTGAGTCGACTACACCCTCCAGTTCTAGCGAAAGTTCTACTACTGAGTCGTCTTCGGCTTCAAATTCAGAGGGTAAATATTCCTACACTTTCGATGTTTATTGCAAAAATCTATGTTGCAGTTTTATTTTTTTGACTAACGCAGCTGAACATATTTAGAATTTTACTTATGGATAACTTTAATTTCTTCGCAGAAACTACAGTGTCCAGTTCTGAGTCGACTACACCCTCCAGTTCTAGCGAAAGCTCTACCACTGAGTCGTCATCGACTTCAAATTCAGAGGGTAAATATTCCTACATTTTCTGTGTTCATTGCAAAAATCTATGTTGCAGTTTTATTTTTTTTACTAACGCAGCTGAACATATTTAGAATTTTACTTATGGATAACTTTAATTTCTACGCAGAAACTACAGCGTCCAGTTCTGAGTCGACAACACCCTCCAGTTCTAGCGAAAGCTCTACCACTGAGTCGTCATCGACTTCAAATTCAGAGGGTAAATATTCCTACATTTTCTGTGTTCATTGCAAAAATCTATGTTGCAGTTTTATTTTTTTTACTAACGCAGCTGAACATATTTAGAATTTTACTTATGGATAACTTTAATTTCTACGCAGAAACTACAGCGTCCAGTTCTGAGTCGACAACACCCTCCAGTTCTAGCGAAAGCTCTACCACTGAGTCGTCATCGACTTCAAATTCAGAGGGTAAATATTCCTACATTTTCTGTGTTCATTGCAAAAATCTATGTTGCAGTTTTATTTTTTTGACTAACGCAGCTGTACGTAATATTTAAAATTTTACTTATGGATAATTTTAATTTCTACGCAGAAACTACAGCGTCCAGTTCTGAGTCGACAACACCCTCCAGTTCTAGCGAAAGCTCTACCACTGAGTCGTCCTCAACTTCAAATTCAGAGGGTAAATATTCCTACATTTTCTGTGTTCATTGCAAAAATCTATGTTGCAGTTTTATTTTTTTTACTAACGCAGCTGAACATATTTAGAATTTTACTTATGGATAACTTTAATTTCTACGCAGAAACTACAGCGTCCAGTTCTGAGTCGACTACACCCTCCAGTTCTAGCGAAAGCTCTACCACTGAGTCATCTTCGACTTCAAATTCAGAGGGTAAATATTCCTAGATTTTCTGTGTTTATTGCAAAAATCTATGTTGCAGTTTTATTTTTTTGACTAACGCAGCTGTACATATTTAGAATTTTACTTATGGATAACTTTTATTTCTACGCAGAAACTACAGCGTCCAGTTCTGAGTCGACAACACCCTCCAGTTCTAGCGAAAGCTCTACCACTGAGTCGTCCTCAACTTCCAATTCAGAAGGTAAATGTTATAAACACTGTCTTCGTTTATAGAAATACAATAAAATAGATTTTGCAGGGTAGTCATTATATGTTATACCATTCATATCAATTAACCATTCATTTAACTCAAAATGATAAATATAGAATGTTACTGGTTTTGTAAAAGTTTCAATTTTTTTATTAATTTTTCCATACGTAGAAACTACAGCGTCAAGTTCTGAGTCGACAACACCCTCCAGTTCTAGTGAAAGTTCTACCACTGAGTCGTCCTCAACTTCCAATTCAGAGGGTACATATTCCTACATTTTCTGTGTTCATTGCATAAACCTATGTCGCAGTTTTATTTTTTTGACTAACGCAGCTGTATATAATTATTAGAATTTTACTTGTGGATAATTTCAATTTCTACGCAGAAACTACAGCGTCAAGTTCTGAGTCGACAACACCCTCCAGTTCTAGCGAAAGCTCTACCATTGAGTCGTCCTCAACTTCCAATTCAGAAGGTAGATGTTATAAACACTGTCTTCCTTTATAGAAATACAATAAAATAGATTTTGCAGGGTAGTCACCATATGTTATACCATTCATATCAATTAACCATTCATTTAACTCAAAATGATAAATATAGAATGTTACTGTTTTTGTAAAGGTTTCAATTTTTTTATTAATTTTTTCATACGTAGAAACTACAGCGTCAAGTTCTGAGTCGACAACACCCTCCAGTTCTAGTGAAAGTTCTACCACTGAGTCGTCCTCAACTTCCAATTCAGAGGGTACATATTCCTACATTTTCTGTGTTCATTGCATAAACCTATGTCGCAGTTTTATTTTTTTGACTAACGCAGCTGTATATAATTATTAGAATTTTACTTGTGGATAATTTCAATTTCTACGCAGAAACTACAGCGTCAAGTTCTGAGTCGACAACACCCTCCAGTTCTAGCGAAAGCTCTACCACTGAGTCGTCCTCAACTTCCAATTCAGAAGGTAGATGTTATAAACACTGTCTTCGTTAATAGAAATACAATAAAATAGATTTTGCAGGGTAGTCATCATATGTTATACCATTAATATCAATTAACCATTCATTTAACTCAAAATGATAAATATAGAATGTTACTGGTTTTGTAAAGGTTTAAATTTTTTTATTAATTTTTCCATACGTAGAAACTACAGCGTCAAGTTCTGAGTCCACAACACCCTCCAGTTCTAGTGAAAGTTCTACCACTGAGTCGTCCTCAACTTCCAATTCAGAGGGTACATATTCCTACATTTTCTGTGTTCATTGCATAAACCTATGTCGCAGTTTTATTTTTTTGACTAACGCAGCTGTATATAATTATTAGAATTTTACTTGTGGATAATTTCAATTTCTACGCAGGAACTACAGCGTCCAGTTCTGAGTCGACTACACCCTCCAGTTCTAGCGAAAGCTCTACCACTGAGTCGTCTTCGACTTCAAATTCAGAGGGTAAATATTTCTTCATTTTCTGTGTTCATTGCAAAAATCTATGTTGCAGTTTTATTTTTTGACCTACGCAGCTGTACATATTTAGAATTTTACTTATGCATAATTTTAATTTCTACGCAGAAACTACAGCGTCCAGTTCTGAGTCGACTACACCCTCCAGTTCTAGCGAAAGCTCTACCACTGAGTCGTCTTCGACTTCAAATTCAGAGGGTAAATATTTCTTCATTTTCTGTGTTCATTGCAAAAATCTATGTTGCAGTTTTATTTTTTTGACTAACGCAGCTGTACATATTTAGAATTTTACTTATGGATAATTTTAATTTCTACGCAGAAACAACACCCTCCAGTTCTAGCGAAAGCTCTACCACTGAGTCGTCCTCAACTTCCAATTCAGAAGGTAGATATTATAAAGACTGTCTTCGTTTATTACAATACAGTAAACTGTTTATTACTAATTAACCATTTACCTAATTCAAAATGCTAATTATGTTACTGATTTTGTAAACGTTTAAATTTGTTTATTGATTTTTCTTTACGCAGAAACTACAGAGTCCAGTTCTGCGTCGACTACACCTTCCAGTTATAGCGAAAGTTCTACCACTGAGACGTCCTCTACTTCCAATTCAGAGGGTAAATATTCATACATTTTCTGTGTTCAATAACATTAAAACTTTCGCGTTGCATCATAAGATGTTTTCGCTTCCCCTCAGGCGTAGAGAAGCCATTGTATCGAGCTGTTATCTTCTATCTATCTACAATACATCTATACTTATAACAAACCTATAGAGTGGTCAATTTTGTACATCTATCTGTACTTATCCTCTCCAATGTCGGTGCGAATTTTTACAATATACTTACATGTCAGCCCGATCGGCGGGTAAGCGCGCGTTATGGGACCTTTTTTTTTTTTTTTTTTTTTTTTTATAGTGGCTTGACATAAACTGCTTCCCTACGCCTGATGGAAAGCGAAAGAGAAGCCCAAGTCGCTGTGACAACGGGCAAGTAACTGGTCAGTTACTTGTCAGTTGCCACCGCCATGCCGGCCCAACCCTAACCCCCCACGAGCTCCGGAAACCCTACTCACCGGCAGAAACACGACCCAGAGGTCATTTGACTGCGGTATTCTATAGGGTGGAGGTCCTTCCCCGGACGGGCGTCTCAATTCGAGCGAAGATTCGCTATGCCCTACCTCTCTTGCGCTAAGAACAATAATTGCAGCCCAATTACACCACGTATCCAGAAACTAAAATATGTGTTGGATAGCTAAAACTATACAGAACAATACTGTTCATAAACATTTACAGTTAGTTTTAGTTGCAAATAAGAAAAAGAAAGTTAAAGTCATTATATTAACTTTTTTTCGCTATATTCAAAAATAAAATTAGAATTTGAAAGACGAAACTTTAAGAATATACAATTTAAGATATATATAAATAATCTAGATTATATGCCCCTTCTATTGATATACAACACTCATTATTTTATTGACTCTAAATTGTGAAATAAATCGATTTAAAACAAAAGCCTATTACTGGTTTTTGAAAAGTACCAATTTGTTTTTAAATATTTTTTTACGCAGAGACTAAAGCGCCTTGTTCTGAGTCGACTAGATCCTCAAGTTTTAGCGAAAGCTCTTCTACTGAGTCCTCCTCAATTTCCAATTTAGAGGGCAGATGTAACATCTGATTCAACATTTTCTCTGTTCTCCCTCTCTTGGGCGTTCGTAGCGCACCGTTCAAGAGGGGGAGTTTGAGAAATGTACCCATTTGGGTAGACTGTGCTGGCGGTGTCTAAGCACTATGGGTCTTCTAGAACCTCTAATGCCTCTAACGGGTCGGGGTTTAAAGAGGATATACCCTGCCTTCCTACCATCTTGAGAGAAGAAACAGTCTTTCCATATCTCTAGGATGACGTGACCCATAAGTCTTACATACTTAGTCATTTTCTTTATAGAAATTAACTTATAGGAATAGTTGTTTTTCTAAATTTTATTAATAATTATTTTCTACGCAGAAACTACAATGCCCTGTGACGAATCGACAGCAGCCACCAGTTCTAGCGAAAGCTCTACCACTGAGTCGTCCTCAACTTCCAATTCAGAGGGTAGATAATTTCTACATTTCTGTATTAATTGAATAAATCTGTATTATTTTTGCAGAATAATTATGACATAGATACAAAAATTTGCATTTTTATTATTATAACTAACTTAGTTGTACATTCTTTTCGTTTTACTTATAGAAAATTACTTGTTTTTTAAGTATTATTCGTTTTTTATTTCGACGCAGAAACTTCAGAGTCCAGTTCTGAGTCGACAACACCTTCCAGTTCTAGTGAAAGCTCTACCACTGAGTCATCCTCAACTTCAACTTCAGAAGGTAGATATTTCTCTGTTTCTGTATTCATTGCAAAACTAATAATTTTGTAGGATAGTCGTGACATATTATAAAATATTTTTTTTACTCTTTTAACTAACTCAGCTTTCCTAATTTATTGTTTTATACTTGTTTTTTTAGAGTACTAATAAATTTACTTTTTATTCAGAAACTACAGAGTCCAGTTCTGCGTCGACTACACCCTCCAGTTCTAGCGAAAGTTCTACCACTGAGTCGTCCTCAACTTCCAATTCAGAAGGTGGCTATTCCATATTTTCTGTATTCATTGCAAAACTACGATTTTGCAGGATAGTCGTGACACAAATAATAAATATTGCATATTTTATTCTATTTAATAACTCAGATAAACATATTTATAGTTTTATACATATTTTTAAGAGTAGTAATAATTCTAATTTTATGCAGAAACTACAGCACCCAGTTCTGAGTCAACTACACCCTCCAGTTCTAGCGAAAGTTCTACCACTGAGTCGTCCTCAACTTCCAATTCCGAGGGTAGATATTTCTACATTTCTGTATTCAATGCAAAAATCTATATTATTTTTGCAGGATAATCTTGACATGGATAATAAAAATTGCATTTTTATTGCTATATTTACTTCTTTTCGTTTTACTCATTGAAAATTCCTTTTTTTTTAAGTATTATTCATTTTTATTTTGACACAGAAACTACAGAGTCCAGTTCTGAGTCGACAACACCGTCTAGTTCTAGTGAAAGTTCTACCACTGAGTCATCCTCAACTTCCACTTCAGAAGGTAGATATTTCTCTGTTTCTGTATTCATTACAAACCTCTATGATTTTGCAGTATAGTCGTGACATTATAAATTATTATTTTTTACTTTATGAACTAACTCAGTTTTACTAATTTATTGTTTTTTACTTGTTTTTTAGTGTACTAATAATTTTACTTTCTATTCAGAAACTACAGAGTCCAGTTCTGAGTCGACTACACCCTCCAGTTCTAGCGAAAGTTCTACTACTGAGTCGTCCTCAACTTCCAATTCAGAAGGTGGCTATTCCATATTTTCTGTATTCATTGCAAAACTACGATTTTGTACGATAGTCGTGACACAAATAATAAATATTGCATTTTTTATTCTTTTTAATAACTCAGTTATACATATTCATAATTTTATACTTATTTTTTAGAGTACTAATAATTCTACTTTTATGCAGAAACTACAGCACCCAGTTCTGAATCGACTACACTCTCCGGTTCTAGCGAAAGCTCTACCACTGAGTCATCCTCAACTTCAAATTCAGAGGGTAGATATTTCTACATTTTCTGTGTTCATTGCAAAAATGATGATGAGTTATTAGGATTACTGTATTTTATAGAGTAATCCTAATACAGATTGCAGTTCATAGCAATAATCTTTGATATTTTAAAGGTAATCATGATATCGTCGCTGCGCGTGCAATACCGCGAAAGAGCAGTTTGTAAAAACCGCGTATCTGCGGTTTTCGCGAATTTACAGGAGAAAGAAAAAACATGATATTATCTGTTGGCGCGATATTTCAATTTTGTCCCTTTTGCTGTTACGCGGTATTAACAAAGTGCTCTTCCGCGGTATTGCACGCGCAGCGACGATATTATTTATAATTCAGATTCAGATTGCATTTTTTATTTATTGAACTAACTCAGTGAAACATATGAATAGTTTTATGTATAAACAATTTTAATTTCTACACAGAAACCACAGCGCCCAGTTCGGAGTCGACAACACCTTCTAGTTATAGCGAAAGCTCTACCACTGAGACGTCCTCAACTTCTAATTCAGAGGGTAGATATTCCTACATTTTCTTTGTTCATTGCAAAAATCTATGTGGTATCGTAAATCGTAATACAGATTGCAGCTTTATTTGATTATCGCAACTGTACATGTTTAGAGTTTTACTTATGGATAATTTTAATTTCTACGCAGAAACTACAGCGTCCAGCTCTGAGTCAACAACTCCCTCCAGTTCTAGCGAAAGTTCTACCACTGAGTCGTCCTCAACGTCCAATTCAGAGGGTAGATACTCCTACGTTTTTCTTTGTTTAATAACTTTTTTAAGTTTCACGTAGCATCATGAGATGATTTCACGTTTTATCAGGTCAGACAAGTCACCGTATCGAGCAACAATAAAAAAAATATATAAATATTTGGGGTTGACGCGCCCATAACTTTTTAATCACGGCTGTTGCAACACGGCCGAAACGTAGGGTACGTTTCGGCCGTGTTGCAACAGCCGTGATTATGGGAAGAAATGGTTTTAAAAAGGGCATGTTCGCGTTAAAACTTTAAACTTTCTCTGTGTTCATTGTAATAAGTCTATGTTTTGTAGGGCAATCGTAAACGGTCGTCATTTAACTTTGTACCACTCAGCTTGTTACTTATAAAATGTTACTGGTTTTAAAAAAGTATCAAGTTGTTTATATTTTTTTTCTTTACGCAGAGACCACAGCACCCAGTTCAGAGTCGACTACACCCTCGAGTTCTAGCGAAAGCTCTACTACTGAGTCGTCCTCAACTTCTAATTCAGAGGGTAGATGTTTACAAATTTTCTGTACCTATCCAATAATATTTACGTAGTGCAGTACGGACATCGGTGCTCTAGAAAGTATCTGCACCAGATTGGGTGACATGGGTGTGGTGGCGAGTGTAATTTCGCGGGACACACACTGACCGTATGTCCGGCTTTTATAGTCATCGCGTCATTTAGTATGCACCATATGCCCCATCGTCGCCACGGCTATGGTGCGGAGTCATGACGGTTGAACGGCTGAGGGAGACTGACCTGAATGCTGTTCCGCTTTGCTAAGGCAAGGGCTGTCGAGAACAGTGACACGGGTACCTCCACCCGTTTCACTGTTCCCGTCATCGTCTAACGGTTGACCCGTCGGAGCTCTCCTGTCGCACCACTCAAGAGGGGGAGTTTGATAAACATACCCATCTGGGTAGACTGCGCTGGCAGTGTCAGGGTACTATAGGTCTCCAGGAACCTCTGATGGCGTCTAATGGCGCTTGATGTAAGGGCCGGGGTTTAAAGAGGGTATATCCTTCCTCCCCATCATGTTGAGAGAGGAAACCATTCTTACGTAATCTCTAGGGTGCTGTGAATCTTACATACCCCGCCGTTTTTCCTCCGAACAACGGAGTTGCCTAAAAGGAAAAGGTCGTCGTGACATTTATAATACACATTCCATTATTTAGTCATTTAACTAACCCAGTTTGTACAAGTTTGTGGTTTTTCTTTAACCCTAGATAGATAACCATATTTCACTATACATTAAAGATAACCATACGTCGAATCGACGTGCGTATGTTTGAGTGAGCATATTTTGGATTGTATATGTTTATACTACATTTATAAATGAGATAACACATCTTAATGTATGTAATAGTAGTCTCAGTTAATAAAAAATAATAGAGTTTATTTATATGTTTATTTAAAAAAACAAAAACAAAAGAGGGTACTTCTAACTTTATGAAACTTAAACATTTAAGAATCTCCCCATTAGTTTTATAATTTACTAGGTAAACTTTCCAAAATATTTTTTTTTATTATCTTAATTATACAAAAAACCAAAATAATAATAATTTCTTAATCACTTTTGCTTCAAAGCAACTTAGGGCAGGCGCTGAACTTGTGCTGTTCACAAATTGGAATTTTGCAGCTGTCGTACGATGATTTTACATAATATTTTCATTTCTTTGGCTCAGGTACACCTTTAGGTTGTGTGGGGGGTTCGGCTTGCCTCTTTGGCAAAATACTACCTATTTTTTATTTATTATTTGTCGGCAAAGTCAGCATTTGCTGCTTTCTCTCAATCCAAGGGGTCATCAAGCTATTGCTGAGGTTTTTCATGAAATCTCGACGTCCCAGTAATTTTTCTTTCTTGGATATGACATTATCGCAATAAATGATGTGTGAATTTATAAATGCCATGTTCAAAATCCCATAACCATAGCCATTGGCCACCTGTACATTTGTCTTAGACAGTCACACTAAAGATAACCATACGTCACTTCGACGTACGGTACCTTAATACTGACGAAAGTAATGCACTTACCAGAGCGATACGGGCATGTCCTGCAAGCTCTGGCAGCCGATTGAGTTGGCAAGAACAGCTGGCTTACTGACGCAAAAAACCAAAGAGTTACATCGATTTTTCAAAATCGATTACGTCGATTCGACGTAGGTTATCTTTCTAGGGTTAAAAAAATGATTGTTTTTCTGAATTATTAATAATTATTTTCTACACAGATACTACAATGCCCTGTGGCGAATCGACAACAGCCTCCAGTTCTAGCGAGAGCACCGAGTCGTCCTCAACTTCCAATTCCGAGGGTAGATATTTGGAAAAATCTATAATCGTGGCATGGATAATATAGATTGCTTTATTTTTCGTATAACTAACTTAGTTCTACATATTTTCGTATTACCTGAGGAAAAATATTTGTGTTTTTTAAGTATTATTCATTTATATTTCTACGCAGAAACTACAGAGTCCAGTTCTGAGTCGACAACACCGTCTAGTTCAAGTGAAAGCTCTACCACTGAGTCGTCCTCGACTTCCAATTCAGAAGGTACATTTTCTGTGTTTCTTGCAATATCTAGGTTGATCGTAATATTTTATACTAATTGTATCACTTAAATATTTACCTAACACAGCATGTTATTTATTTCTTGTCGCAGAAACTACAGTATCTAGTTCTGAGTCGACTACACCCTCCAGTTCTAGCGAAAGCTCTACCACTGAGTCGTCCTCAACTTCCAGTTCAGAAGGTAGATATTTCTCATTTTTTGTATTCATTGCAAAACTCTATGATTTTGCAGGAAAGTCGTGAAATGTATTCATATAAACATTTTTTTTTTATTTTGAGTTTTACACATTTATAGTTTTATATATATATTTGTTTTTAGAGTACTAATAATTTTACTTTCTATGCAGAAACTACAGTGTCCAGTTCTGAATCGACAACACCCTCTAGTTCTAGCGAAAGCTCTACCACTGAGTCGTCCTCAACATCCAATTCAGAGGGTAGATACTCCTACATCTTCTGTGTTCATTGCAAAAACCTATGTATTTTGTAAAAAAAACTAAATACATAATGTAGTATTACTTATTTAACTAATCACTAAATACTACTAAATTATACAATATACATACATATTTATTGTTTTACTAATAGAAAGTTACTTGTCTTTCTAAAGTATCAATAATTTTAATGTATACGCAGAAACTACAGCGTCCAGTTCTGAGTCGACTACACCCTCCAGTTCTAGCGAAAGCTCTACCACTGAGTCGTCCTCAACTTCAAATTCAGAAGGTAGATAATGTGTACATTTTCTGTTTTTATTGCAATAAACTTGGGTATTTCCAGGGTAATCATAACAATTCATACTAAATAGCCATTTACTTAACTCAGCATAATATTACTTATTTCTTTTCGCAGAAACTACAGTTTCTAGTTCTGAATCAACTACACCCTCCAGTTCAAGCGAAAGCTCTACCACTGAATCGTCTTCAACTTCCAATTCAGAAGGTAGATATTCCTGCATATTTTATGTTCATCGTAGAAGACATAAGCATTTAACTACGAGTTTATTGTATTTGATGTTATTAAAAGGTCAAAAAATATTTTTTACGCAGAAACTACAGCATCTAGTTCTGAGTCGACTACACCCTCCAGTTCTAGCGAAAGTTCCACTACTGAGTCGTCTTCAACGTCCAATTCAGAGGGTAGATATTATTTAATTTTTGTATAATTTGCAAAAAGGTTTTTCGATGGATCTGTTTTGCATGAAAATGTAGTACATTTTAAAAACAAATTGCTTAATTTATCATATTTTATCTACGAATGCATAGTTTGTTGTTATTAAAATATCAAAAAAAATTTTTTTTTTAACCAGAAACTACAGCATCGAGTTCTGAGTCGACTACACCCTCCAGTTCTAGCGAAAGCTCTACCACTGAATCGTCCTCAACTTCCAATTCAGAGGGTAGATATTTTACATTTTCCATGATCAATAACTTTTGACCTTCGCATTGCATCATAAGATATAAAATGTTTGGAGTTTGGCTAGTGCATAGCTTTTATAAAACTCAACAATTCAGCCGTGATGCAACAGTCGTGACATTTTGAGAATTGTTTTTTTTTCATACAACTAAATTATACAATATACATACATATTTATTGTTTTACTAATAGAAAGTTACTTGTCCTTCTAAAGTATCAATAATTTTAATGTATACGCAGAAACTACAGCGTCCAATTCTGAGTCGACTACACCCTCCAGTTCTAGCGAAAGCTCTACCACTGAGTCGTCCTCAACTTCAAATTCAGAAGGTAGATAATGTGTACATTTTCTGTTTTTATTGCAATAAACTTGGGTATTTCCAGGGTAATCATAACAATTCATACTAAATAACCATTTACATAACTCAGCATATTACTTATTTCTTTTCGCAGAAACTACAGTTTCTAGTTCTGAATCAACTACACCCTCCAGTTCTAGCGAAAGCTCTACCACTGAATCGTCTTCAACTTCCAATTCAGAAGGTAGATATTCCTGCATATTTTATGTTCATCGCAGAAGACATAAGTTTGGCATTTAACTACAAGTTCATTGTATTTGACGTTATTAAAAGGTCAAAAAATATTTTTTTACCCAGAAACTACAGCATCCAGTTCTGAGTCGACTACACCCTCCAGTTCTAGCGAAAGTTCCACTACTGAGTCGTCTTCAACGTCCAATTCAGAGGGTAGATATTATTTAATTTTTGTGTAATTTGCAAAAAGGTTTTTCGATGGATCTGTTTTGCAAGAAAATGTAGTACATTTTTAAAACAAATTGCTTAATTTATCATATTTTATCTACGAATGCATAGTTTGTTGGTATTAAAATATCAAAAAATTATTATTTTTTTACCCAGAAACTACAGCACCGAGTTCTGAGTCGACTACACCCTCCAGTTCTAGCGAAAGCTCTACCACTGAGTCGTCCTCAACTTCAGAGGGTGGGTTTTTATACATTTTCTGTGCTAATTTCAAAATAACTATCGTCACATTTTTGTTACTTAGGCAGTAGAAATATAGAAAGTTACATTACATTGTCTCCAAAATATTAATAATTTTACTTATTTTTCTTTTTGCAGAAACTTCCGAGTCAACTACACCTTCGGCTTCCAGTGAAAGCTCTACTACTGAGTCCACTACAATGTTTTGTTCAGATGGTAAATAGCTTTATCATATAATTATTGGAATTTCAACCTCGACTGTGTGCCATGTAATAAGAAGGATGTCCTCTTATTATCATCATGTTTGTGTCTGTCTTATTTTTATCACAAGCACTTAAAACTTGGTGTAGATACATGAATGAAATAACCTAAGACATGCCACGCCGTGCTACATATCGCCATTTAGGCCCAAACTAAGCCAAATCTTGTACTATGGGTACAAGACAAACTGATAAACTAACTACTTATTTGTAAGGAAAGGCATAGTAAACAGACCAATATAAACAGACATCTTCATGAACACAAATGTTTGTCCTGTACAGGAATCGAATCCAAGACAAAAAGCAGACCAAATGAGCCATTGAGCCAGTCAGATAATAAATATTATGTATTCGATTAGAGAAATCTAAACAAATAAGTTTAACTTAACGCAAATAACGCGGGTACAACAACCATGGTATCGGAAACTATGACTCATTGTTCAGAAACCACTTAGTTTACAAGCTAAAGTTTAAAATTAGCACTGTAAGTCCGGATGATGAGTAAGTATACGTCTTTTACATTTGAGTTATCATTTTTTTTAAATAAATAAATAAATAGTAGACAACATCACATACATTGCTCCGATCCCAAAGTAAGTAGTTTAAGCACTTGTGTTATGGGTATCAGAACAACGAAGGTACCACAAATTAATACTTAAATACAAATATAAACACCCAGGCACGGGACAAACACAAGTGTTCATCACACGAATGTTTGTCCCGGGTGAGAATCGAACCCACGACCCTTGGTTCAGAAGGCAGGGGTCACTACCAATTGAGCCACCGAGCCAGTCGTGTATCTAAAGAAAGGGAACTGAAAATTACATACCTCCATTGGTATTGTCAGTCATCAGATTGTTATGTTTCACGTCCGCAGTTTCGCTTGTATCAATGACTAATTTTACGATATTAAGAATGGTCTCTTAGAATAAGTTATGTAGAAATATGAATACCATTTTCACAATTTCAGGAAAATATGTGCAATGACAAAGTTTCTCTTCTCCGCATACTTTTATACAATTATAATCCTTTTTTAACATAATACTTACAAAAAATTGCTAGTTATACTTTAAAAGTTACTATTTTTTTATTTTCTTTACGCAGAAACTACAGTACCTAGTTCTGAGTCAACAACACCCTCCAGTTCTAGCGAAAGCTCTACCACTGAGTCGTCCTCGACTTCCAATTCAGAGGGTAGGTGTTTCTAAATGTTGTGTTTTCATTACAAAATGCTATTTTATTTGTGAAATGACTATTTTTTTTATACATATTACATTAATTAATATACCGTCAAACCATGTTAGTGATGAGAACAATGAGTTAGTTCCTGCTTGTTTTTGAATAATCAAAATCTTTCTTTACCCAGAAACTACAGCATCCAGTTCTGAGTCGACTACACCCTCCAGTTCTAGCGAAAGCTCTACCACTGAGTCGTCCTCAACTTCCAATTCAGAGGGTAGGTATTTGGTTATTTTCAGTGTTCATTGCAAATAAAATATGTCATTTGCGTGGTAATGGTAATATTTTTAATGTATTTGCAATACTTAGGTAGTTGGTTGCTTGTTGACTTTAAATTGTTTATATTTTTTCTTCACCAAGAAACTACAGCATCCAGTTCTGAGTCGACTACACCCTCCAGTTCTAGCGAAAGCTCTACCACTGAGTCGTCCTCAACTTCCAATTCAGAGGGTAGATATTTCTAAATTTGTTGTGGTCATTTCATGTACATATTTGTGTAAAATGCTATGTCATTTGTATAATAATTTTGACATTTTTCGTACAAATTACATTAATTTACCATTTAACGGTTAGTTGGTTGCTTGTTGACTTTAATTATGTTTATATTTTTTCTTCACCAAGAAACTACAGCATCCAGTTCTGAGTCGACTACACCCTCCAGTTCTAGCGAAAGCTCTACCACTGAGTCGTCATCAACTTCCAATTCAGAGGGTATATATGTATAATTTTGTTGTGGTCATTTCATGTACATATTTGTGTAAAATGCTATGTCATTTGTATAATAATTTTGACATTTTTCGTACAAATTACACTAATTTACCATTTACCCGTTAGTTAGTTGCTTGTTGATTTTAATTATGTTTATATTTTTTCTTCACCAAGAAACTACAGCATCCAGTTCTGAGTCCACTACACCCTCCAGTTCGAGCGAAAGCTCTACCACTGAGTCGTCCTCAACTTCCAATTCAGAAGGTAGATATTCCTGCATATTTTATGTTCATCGCAGAATACATAAGTTTGGCATTTAACTACGAGTTCATTGTATTTGGTGTTATTAAAAGGTCAAAAAATATTTTTTTTTACCCAGAAACTACAGCATCCAGTTCTGAGTCGACTACACCCTCCAGTTCTAGCGAAAGTTCCACTACTGAGTCGTCTTCAACGTCCAATTCAGAGGGTAGATTTTATTTAATTCTTGTGTAATTTGCAAAAAGGTTTTTCGATGGATCTGTTTTGCATGAAAATGAAGAACATTTTTAAAACAAATTGCTTAATTTATCATAATAATATTTTATCCACGAATGCATAGTTTGTTGTTATTAAAATATCAATAAATTATTATTTTTTTACCCAGAAACTACAGCACCGAGTTCTGAGTCGACTACACCCTCCAGTTCTAGCGAAAGCTCTACCACTGAGTCGTCCTCGACTTCAGAGGGTGGGTTTTTATACATTTTCTGTGCTAATTTCAAAATAACTATCGTCACATTTTTGTTACTTAGGCAGTAGAAATATAGAAAGTTACATTACATTGTCTCCAAAATATTAATAATTTTACTTATTTTTCTCTATGCAGAAACTTCCGAGTCAACTACACCTTCGGCTTCCAGTGAAAGCTCTACTACTGAGTCCACTACAATGTTTTGTTCAGATGGTAAATAGCTTTATCATATTGTAGCATACACGAACATACAAACAGACACACACAACTACACACACTGTCAAACATCTGTCAGTGACATCTGACACTGACATCTGACACTGACATCTGACATTGACATCTGACACTGACAACTGTCGTCTCGTTCCTACACTTCACGCAAGGTGCGGGGTGGGAGGACAGTCAGTCTGCGTCCCACCGCCGCCGACTAAAGACGTGTTCGTGTGAGGATAGCGAGCCGATATCATCGGTACCATCACATCGTTCATTACTTTATTGTTCATGGTTATTTCATATGTGGATTAGTGTCTACTACACATATAATTATTGGAATTTCAACCTCAGCTGTGTGCCATGTAATAAGAAGGATGTCCTCTTATTATCATCATGTTTGTGTCTGTCTTATTTTTATCACAAGCACTTAAAACTTGGTGTAGATACATAAATGAAATAACCTAAGACATGCCACGCCGTGCCACACATCGCCATTTAGGCCCAAACTAAGCCAAATCTTGTACTATGGGTACAAGACAAACTGATAAACTAACTTCTTATTTGTAAGTAAATGCATAGTAAACAGACCAATATAAACAGACATCTTCATGAACACAAATGTTTGTCCTGTACAGGAATCAAATCCAAGACAAAAAGTAGACCAAATGAGCCATTGAGCCAGTCAGATAATAAATATTATGTATTCGATTAGAGAAATCTAAACAAATAAGTTTAACTTAACGCAAATAACGCGGGTACAACTACCATGGTATCGGAAACTATGACTCATTGTTCAGAAACCACTTAGTTTACAAGCTAAAGTTTAAAATTAGCACTGTAAGTCCGGATGATGAGTAAGTATACGTCTTTTACATTTGAGTTATCATTTTTTTTAAATAAATAAATAAATAGTAGACAACATCACATACATTGCTCCGATCCCAAAGTAAGTAGTTTAAGCACTTGTGTTATGGGTATCAGAACAACGAAGGTACCACAAATTAATACTTAAATACAAATATAAACACCCAGGCACGGGACAAACACAAGTGTTCATCACACGAATGTTTGTCCCGGGTGAGAATCGAACCCACGACCCTTGGTTCAGAAGGCAGGGGTCACTACCAATTGAGCCACCGAGCCAGTCTTGTATCTAAAGAAAGGGAACTGAAAATTACATACCTCCATTGGTATTGTCAGTCATCAGATTGTTATGTTTCACGTCCGCAGTTTCGCTTGTATCAATGACTAATTTTACGATATTAAGAATGGTCTCTTAGAATAAGTTATGTAGAAAAATGAATACCATTTTCGCAATTTCAGGAAAATATGTGCAATGACAAAGTTTCTCTTCTCCACATACTTTTATACAATTATAATCCTTTTTTATACATAATACTTACAAAAAATTGCTAGTTATACTTTAAAAGTTACTATTTTTTTATTTTCTTTACGCAGAAACTACAGTACCTAGTTCTGAGTCAACAACACCCTCCAGTTCTAGCGAAAGCTCTACCACTGAGTCGTCCTCGACTTCCAATTCAGAGGGTAGGTGTTTCTAAATGTTGTGTTTTCATTACAAAATGCTATTTTATTTGTGAAATGACTATTTTTTTTATACATATTACATTAATTAATATACCGTCAAACCATGTTAGTGATGAGAACAATGAGTTAGTTCCTGCTTGTTTTTGAATAATCAAAATCTTTCTTTACCCAGAAACTACAGCATCCAGTTCTGAGTCGACTACACCCTCCAGTTCTAGCGAAAGCTCTACCACTGAGTCGTCCTCAACTTCCAATTCAGAGGGTAGGTATTTGGTTATTTTCAGTGTTCATTGCAAATAAAATATGTCATTTGCGTGGTAATGGTAATATTTTTAATGTATTTGCAATACTTAGGTAGTTGGTTGCTTGTTGACTTTAAATTGTTTATATTTTTTCTTCACCAAGAAACTACAGCATCCAGTTCTGAGTCGACTACACCCTCCAGTTCTAGCGAAAGCTCTACCACTGAGTCGTCCTCAACTTCCAATTCAGAGGGTAGATATTCCTGCATATTTTATGTTCATCGCAGAATACATAAGTTTGGCATTTAACTACGAGTTCATTGTATTTGGTGTTATTAAAAGGTCAAAAAATATTTTTTTTTACCCAGAAACTACAGCATCCAGTTCTGAGTCGACTACACCCTCCAGTTCTAGCGAAAGCTCTACCACTGAGTCGTCCTCAACTTCCAATTCCGAAGGTACCTAAATATTTATAATTTTTTTGTGGTCTTTTCATGTACATATTTGTGTAAAATGCTATTTCGTTTGTATAATAATTTTGACATCTATAATATAAAAATGAATCGCTAAATGTGTTGGTAAGCGCATAACTCAGTAACGCATGGACCAATTTGGCCAATTATTTTTTTTAAATGTTCGTTAAAGTTCAAAGATGGTTTTTACGGTGAGGAAAATTCAAATAATTGCATTGAAAAACCGCGAGTAAAACCGCGGGGCGCAGCTAGTTTTTCGTACAAATTGCATTAATTTACCATTTAACGGTTAGTTGGTTGCTTGTTGATTTTAATTATGTTTATATTTTTTCTTCACCAAGAAACTACAGCATCCAGTTCTGAGTCGACTACACCCTCCAGTTCTAGCGAAAGCTCTACCACTGAGTCGTCCTCAACTTCCAATTCAGAGGGTAGATATTTCTAATTTTGTTGTGGTCATTTCATGTACATATTTGTGTAAAATGCTATGTCATTTGTACAATAATTTTGACATTTTTCGTACAAATTACATTAATTTACCATTTAACCGTAAGTTGGTTGCTTGTTGATTTTAATTGTGTTTATATTTTTTCTTCACAAAAAAACTACAGCATCCAGTTCTGAGTCGACTACACCCTCCAGTTCTAGCGAAAGCTCTACCACTGAGTCGTCCTCAACTTCCAATTCAGAGGGTAGATATTTATAATTTTGTTGTGGTCATTTCATGTACATATTTGTGTAAAATGCTATGTCATTTGTATAATAATTTTGACATTTTTCGTACAAATTACATTAATGTACCATTTAACCGTTAGTTGGTTGCTTGTTGATTTTAATTATGTTTATATTTTTTCTTCACCAAGAAACTACAGCATCCAGTTCTGAGTCGACTACACCCTCCAGTTCTAGCGAAAGCTCTACCACTGAGTCGTCCTCAACTTCCAATTCAGAGGGTAGATATTCCTGCATATTTTATGTTCATCGCAGAATACATAAGTTTGGCATTTAACTACGAGTTCATTGTATTTGGTGTTATTAAAAGGTCAAAAAATATTTTTTTTACCCAGAAACTACAGCATCCAGTTCTGAGTCGACTACACCCTCCAGTTCTAGTGAAAGTTCCACTACTGAGTCGTCTTCAACGTCCAATTCAGAGGGTAGATTTTATTTAATTCTTGTGTAATTTGCAAAAAGGTTTTTCGATGGATCTGTTTTGCATGAAAATGAAGAAAATTTTTAAAACAAATTGCTTAATTTATCATAATAATATTTTATCCACGAATGCATAGTTTGTTGTTATTAAAATATCAATAAATTATTATTTTTTTACCCAGAAACTACAGCACCGAGTTCTGAGTCGACTACACCCTCCAGTTCTAGCGAAAGCTCTACCACTGAGTCGTCCTCGACTTCAGAGGGTGGGTTTTTATACATTTTCTGTGCTAATTTCAAAATAACTATCGTCACATTTTTGTTACTTAGGCAGTAGAAATATAGAAAGTTACATTACATTGTCTCCAAAATATTAATAATTTTACTTATTTTTCTCTATGCAGAAACTTCCGAGTCAACTACACCTTCGGCTTCCAGTGAAAGCTCTACTACTGAGTCCACTACAATGTTTTGTTCAGATGGTAAATAGCTTTATCATATAATTATTGGAATTTTAACCTCGGCTCTGTGTAATGTAAGTAAGTAAATGCATAGTAAACAGACCAATATAAACAGACATCTTCATTAACACAAATGTTTGTCCTGTACAGGAATCGAATCCAAGACAAAAAGCAGACCAAATGAGCCATTGAGCCAGTCAGATAATAAATATTATGTATTCGATTAGAAAATCTAAACAAATAAGTTTAACTTAACGCAAATAACGCGGGTACAACTACCATGGTATCGGAAACTATGACTCATTGTTCAGAAACCACTTAGTTTACAAGCTAAAGTTTAAAATTAGCACTGTAAGTCCGGATGATGAGTAAGTATACGTCTTTTACATTTGAGTTATCATTTTTTTAAATAAATAATAAATAAATAATTCGATATTTTTCAATACATATTGCATAAGTTTACCATTGAACCATGAGGTGATTACTGGTTTTACTTAAATATCAATATTTTTTACGCAGAAACTACAGACTCCAGTTCTGAGTCGACTGCACCCTCCAGTTCTAGCGAAAGCTCTACCACTGAGTCGTCCTCAACTTCCAATTCGGAAGGTAAATAACTCTGCCTTGTATGTGCTAATTACAAAATACTATTTTTTTGGTAGGGTATAATATTAATTTTATTGTAATTTTATTGTATTGGTAGGGTATAAAATTTAATAGTATAACTTTTGATACAGATTGCATTATTTAGTCATTTAACTCATCATGTACATTTGTGGTACTTTTATGTTTATATAGAAAGTTACTTTTTTATCTTCTATCTATATCTTCTTCTATACTTATAATAAATCTGTAGAGGTCAATTCTGTACATGAAATTTATTTTCAAAATAACTATCAGGGGGTGATTAGTGATCGATACTGATGCCAAAAATTTTTGTCTGTCTGTCTGTCTGTATGTTCGTTATACTCGTATAAACAAAAACTATTTAACGGATTTAAACGAAACTTGGTACAATTATTCCTTATACTCCTGGGCAGGTTATAGTATACTTTTCATTACGCTACAATCAATAGGAGCAGAGCAGTAAAGGGAAATGTTGAGAAAACGGGAGAATTTTTATCTGTATATTTGAACGCGCATCACGCAAAAACTACTGCATGAAATTGAATGCGGTTTTTATCAAGGTATTCCTAGAGGTCTACTTCAAATTTAGGCACTATTTTATGGAAGTCCGTTATTTTTGAAATCCGATATCCACGCGTGCGTCGCCGCTGGCACAGCTAGTACATCAATATTTTTTTACGCAGGAACTACAGAATCCACTTCCGAGTCGACAACACCCTCCAGTTCTAGCGAAAGCTCTACCACTGAGTCGTCCTCAACTTCCAATTCCGAGGGTAGATATAAAATATTTGTTCATTTTATATGTGCCTTGCGAAATACTATGTTATTTGTAGGGTATTTTTGATATTTTTCAATACATATAGCATTATTTTAATTTTACTATTGAACCATGAGAAAATTGCTGATATAACTTAAATATCAATATTTTTTTTACGCAGAAACTACAGAGTCCAGTTCCGAGTCGACAACTCCCTCCAGTTCTAGCGAAAGCTCTACCACTGAGTCGTCCTCAACTTCCAATTCAGAGGGTAAAAAACTATGCATTTTCTGTACTAATTACAATACCATTTTAATTATAAAGTAATAGTATAACTTTTGATACAGATTGCATTAGTTAGCCATTTAACTCATCATGTACATTTGTAGTATTCTTATGTTTACACAGAAAGTTCCTTATTTTTTCTATTATATCAATATTTTTTTACGCAGGAACTACTGAATCCACTTCTGAGTCGACAACACCCTCCAGTTCTAGTGAAAGCTCTACCACTGAGTCGTCCTCAACTTCCAATTCAGAGGGTAGATATTTCTTCATTTTCTGTGTTCATTGCAAATACGAGTACTATGTTATTTGTAGGATAATTTTAGGGGAACATCTTTTCGCTCCAAGCCAAACTCACCTACCCGCGGTGCATCCTGCCGAATAACAAACGAGGCACTGGCAACCGACTGGTGGCGGTATAACCATCACAATTAAAGGAGTAGCTAAATACCTGGGTGCGAGAAGCTACACTCTGCGATCGCCTACCCGCCAGCCCAAAGCGGCGATTATGGTTATATCCTAAAGACGTTTGCCCAAAGTGGCGAACAGCTGAAGAGGCCTATGTCCAGCAGCAGCATCATCAGCTGATGATGATGATGATGATGAGGTGATTACTGGTTTTACTTAAATATCAATATATTTTACGCAGAAACTACAGAGTCCAGTTCCGAGTCGACAACTCCCTCCAGTTCTAGCGAAAGCTCTACCACTGAGTCGTCTTCAACTTCCAATTCGGAAGGTAAGTAACTCTGCATTGTATGTGCTAATTACAAAATACTACTTTAAAGGTTGGGTAATAGTATAACTTTTGATACAGATTGCATTAGTTAGCCATTTAACTCATCATGTACATATGTAGTATTTTTATGTTTACACAGAAAGTTCCTTATTTTTTCTATTATATCAATATTTTTTCACGCAGGAACTACGGAATCCACTTCTGAGTCGACTACACCCTCCAGTTCTAGTGAAAGCTCTACCACTGAGTCGTCCTCAACTTCCAATTCCGAGGGTAGATATTTTTTCATTTTCTATATTCATTGCAAAATACGAGTACTATGTAATTTGTAGGGTAATTTTAGGGGAACATCTTTTCGCTTCAAGTCAACCTCATCTACCCATGGTGCATCCTGCCGAATAACAAACGAGGCAACGGCAACCGACTGGTGGACCGCCACCAGTCGGTTGCGAGTAACTATCACAATTAAAGGCGTACCACAGACCGATGACGGGTTGCATTTTTAAGCATTGAAAGCATTACCGGTGCGAGAAGCTACACTACCCGCCTGCCCACTGCAAAAGGCTGATAATTTTGATATTTTTCAATACATATTGCATAAGTTTACCATTGGACCATAAGGTGATTACTGGTTTTTCTTAAATATCAATATTTTTTTATGCAGAAACTACAGCGTCTAGTTCTGAGTCGACAACACCCTCCAGTTCTAGCGAAAGCTCTACCACTGAGTCGTCCTCAACTTCCAATTCGGAAGGTAAGTAACTCTGCATTGTATGTGATAATTACAAAATACTATTTTAATGGTTGGGTAATAGTATAACTTTTGATACAGATTGCATTAGTTAGCCATTGAACTCATCATGTACATATGTAGTATTTTTTTGTTTACACAGAAAATTGCTATTTTTTTTAAATATTGATATTTTTTTACGCAGAAACTACAGCGTCCAGTTCTGAGTCGACTACACCCTCCAGTTCTAGCGAAAGCTCTACCACTGAGTCGTCCTCAACTTCCAATTCAGAGGGTAAAAAACTATGCATTTTCTGCACTTATTACACTACCATTTTAATTATAAAGTAATAGTATAATTTTTGGTACCTACAGATTGCACTAGGTAGCCATTTAACACATCATGTACATTTGTGACCTTTTTATGTTTATCCAGAACTTTCCTTATTTTTTCTATTATATCAATATTTTTTCACGCAGGAACTACGGAATCCACTTCTGAGTCGACTACACCCTCCAGTTCTAGCGAAAGCTCTAGCACTGAGTCGTCTTCAACTTCCAATTCGGAAGGTAAGTAACTCTGCATTGTATGTGCTAATTACAAAATACTACTTTAATGGTTGGATAATGGTATAACTTTTGATACAGATTGCATTAGTTAGCCATTTAACTCATCATGTACATAAGTAGTATTTTTATGTTTACACAGAAAGTTCCTTATTTTTTCTATTATTTTAATATTTTTTCACGCAGGAACTACGGAATCCACTTCTGAGTCGACTACACCCTCCAGTTCTAGTGAAAGCTCTACCACTGAGTCGTCCTCAACTTCCAATTCCGAGGGTAGATATTTCTTCATTTTCTGTGTTCATTGCAAATACGAGTACTATGTTATTTGTAGGATAATTTTACGGGAACATCTTTTCGCTCCAAGCCAAACTCACCTAAAACAAACGAGGCAACGGCAACCGAATAACAAACGAGGCAACGGCAACCGAATAACAAACGAGGCAACGGCAACCGAATAACAAACGAGGCAACGGCAACCGACTGGTGGCGGTATAACCATCACAATTAAAGGCGTAGCTAAATACCTGGGCGCGAGAAGCTACACTCTGCAATCGCCTACCCGCCTGCCCAAAGTGGCGATTATGGTTATATCCTAAAGACGTTTGCCCAAAGTGGCGAACAACTGAAGAGGCCTATGTCCAGCAGCAGCATCATCAGCCGATGATGATGATGATGAGGTGGTTACTGGTTTTACTTAAATATCAATATTTTTTACGCAGAAACTACAGAGTCCAGTTCTGAGTCGACAACACCCTCCAGTTCTAGCGAAAGCTCTACCACTGAGTCGTCCTCAACTTCCAATTCAGAGGGTAAAAAACTATGCATTTCTTAAGCTAATTACAATACTATTTTAACGATAAAGTAATACCTAGTATGTTTTTTAAACAGATTGCATTAGGTAGCAATTTAACTAATAATGTACATTTGTGGTATTTTTATGTTTATCCAGAAAGTTCGTTATTTTTTCTATTATATCAATATTTTTTACGCAGGAACTACGGAATCCACTACTGAGTCGACAACACCCTCCAGTTCTAGCGAAAGCTCTAGCACTGAGTCGTCCTCAACTTCCAATTCAGAGGGTAAAAAACTATGCATTTTCTGCACTTATTACAATACCATTTTAATTATAAAGTAATAGTATAATTTTTGGTACAGATTGCATTAGGTAGCCATATTTAACTCATCATGTACATTTGTAGTATTTTTATGTTTACACAGAAAGTTCCTTATTTTTTCTATTATATCAATATTTTTTTACGCAGGAACTACGGAGTCCACTTCTGAGTCGACTACACCCTCCAGTTCTAGTGAAAGCTCTACCACTGAGTCGTCCTCAACTTCCAATTCCGAGGGTAGATATTTCTTCATTTTCTGTGTTCATTGCAAATACGACTACAGCTATGTTATTTGTAGGATAATTTTAGGGGAACATCTTTTCGCTCCAAGCCAAACTTACCTACCCGCGGTGCATCCTGCCGAATAACAAACGAGGCACTGGCAACCAACTGGTGGACTGCCACCAGTCGGTGGCGAGTAACCATCACAATTAAAGGCGTAGGTAAATACCACAGACCGATGACGGGTTGCAGCGTTACCGGTGCGAGAAGCTACACTACCCGCCTGCCCACTGCAAAAGGCTGATAATTTTGATATTTTTCAATACATATTGCATAAGTTTACCATTGGACCATGAGGTGATTACTGGTTTTTCTTAAATATCAATATTTTTTTACGCAGGAACTACAGAATCCACTTCCGAGTCGACAACACCCTCCAGTTCTAGCGAAAGCTCTACCACTGAGTCGTCCTCAACTTCCAATTCAGAGGGTAGATATAAAATATTTGTTCATTTTCTATGTTCCTTGCGAAATACTATGTTATTTGTAGGGTATTTTTGATACATATAGCATTATTTTTATTTTACTATTGAACCATGAGAAAAAAGCTGATATAACTTAAATATCAATATTTTTTTTACGCAGAAACTACAGAGTCTAGTTCCGAGTCGACAACTCCCTCCAGTTCTAGCGAAAGCTCTACCACTGAGTCGTCCTCAACTTCCAATTCAGAGGGTAAAAAACTATGCATTTTCTGTACTTATTACAATACCATTTTAATTATAAAGTAATAGTATAACTTTTGATACAGATTGCATTAGTTAGCCATTTAACTCATCATGTACATTTGTAGTATTTTTATGTTTACACAGAAAGTTCCTATTTTTTTAAAATATCAATATTTTTTACGCAGAAACTACAGCGTCCAGTTCTGAGTCGACTACACCCTCCAGTTCTAGCGAAAGCTCTACCACTGAGTCGTCCTCAACTTCCAATTCGGAAGGTAAATAACTCTGCATTTTCTGTACTAATTACAAAATACTATTTTCATGGTAGGGTAATAGTTTAATTTCTGATACGCATTGCATTAATTAGCCATTTAACTTAGCACGTGTAGGTACAGTTGTGGTCTTTTTATGTTCATACTGAAAGTTCTTTTTTGTTCTAAAGGAACTACAGAATCCACTTCTGAGTCGACAACCAGCTCAAGTGGTAAGTTATTTAAAAAAAATCTAGTTTAATAATGATTCATTCATTTATTTCTCACCACGCTAAATAATACAGTTAACATACTATGTCTGACATTAAAAATTGTTATTGCGGGAGATTGATGCCTAATCTAAGCCCTCGGCTTGCATTTTTTTTGACCGTCAGACACTGACAAACAAACAGTTAGGGCAACTGTTTGTTTTTTGATCTAGAACTACATTGTTCGCTTGCTTACGATGAGGCTTACAGCTTAAACAAACCCTACGCACATTATAAATAGCAAAATGAAAGCTGTACATTAGGTCTGCTACAAAACAAGAGATGGCGCTGCCTGTACTAATACATGGGCGATGACGGACAGCAGCGTCACCGGAACAAGAAGCTACGCCCTACGATCGCCAACCCGCCTGCCTAGCGTGGCGATTATGGATATATCCTGGAAGATAATCATCTGGAGATACGCCACGTAGATGATCCATCCACGCCATCTCCAGATGATTGCCCTACGTGGCGAACAACTGGAGAGGCCTATGTCGAGCAGTGTACTACAATAGGCTGATGATTGTGGTGTACTAATACAACGCTGGGTCATTGTGTTCTTGGACTATAATTATGGTCTCGCCATAGATTTAGTTCATTACCTAATTTGACAACGCTTCGCGGTAGCTTTAAAGAGAGAAGCCTATGCCCGGCAACTGATTGCGATAGTGTCATGATGATTTATGAAACAAAATATTGGATTTCATAGGAAATTTATGTTACAGGTGAACCTGATTCTTGTACTAATGGCGATGTCCAAGTGCGAGCTATGAATGCTAACGACTTCGTAGCAGCTGAGCTCTTATATGTATGTAGCTTATTTTCAACTTGTTATAAACGGTGGTGGTAGGTTGCATGTCTCGGTGAGATCGAGGACTGCGGTAGTGTTCGGGAGTCGACGGGTTGGATAACAAAAAGTGAGTATTTTTACACTTCAGTTAAAAGGTTCCCGCAGAGATGAAGCCATACAGTAGCAATAACTTTATGCTTGTCACGGTGATTTTAATTAAACTTAAAAGCTGCCTGCGTTGATAACCTAATATGAAATTGAATAGAATGTGATAATTTTTCATATAGATTCCTAAATCCTCTCCTTTCTTATCCTGAACAACACGTGCTCGATAGCGTTCTCATCTGCATACCATTCAAACAATGGTGGCGCGCACCAAGAGGTTTGTTTCCTAGTTCCTGCCCCGTTCCATTAAGTCATGGAATGCCCTTCAAGCTCATGTGTTTCCTTCCTCTTTCTGGGTTCATTAGGCGGGGCGTGAAACTGCATCTCAGTGGGCCTTCATGGTGAAGGCCCACTTATCCAACTTAAAATTTAGGCACCGTTTTATGGAAGTCCATCATTTGTGAAACTCGATATCGACATGTGCGACGCCGCCGGCACAGCTAGTGTATTTAAATAAGTATAATATTGATTTCAGGAGCTGACCGTTAATCTCACTGTTGATGTCTGTGTATCATCTTTCTCGATATTACTTTCGCTTGGATTGGTGGGGATCTATACAACTGGAGAATCCAATAGTCAAATCCTGACATTACTTAATCTTACTGGTGCTGCTGAGGTAAGTGTGAAACAAAATGGCGTTAGCACTTTGTTCATGAATGGAGGTTGTATTTAACACGTTAAAAGTCCTGTGACCCCATATAAGTTCATTTCATAGTAGATTATAGCCATGCATCCACAACCCTATATGGGTTCATAGCACTTATAAATTTGTCTGTTTGGGCGTGGTTCCGACAAGAGTCCCCAACCGGGTCAAACATTGGTGTGTTGGACATTTTTTGTTTGTATTGGTCTGGGCGTTTGCTATGTATAATATTATGCATTTATTTACAAATAGACGTATCTAAGTAAGCTTATTAGTTATCTAGACTAAACCATAGAATTTAACATTTTTTACTAAATAATTTAGCAGTAATTATAGTGCTTTTATTAAATTTTCAGATAAGATGTACGAATAAATACTACTTGGGTCTTTACGCAGAGCAGAAATTTATCCAATCGTCTCTATTTGATAAATATTATGTTAATGAAGAATATACTTTAGAAGAAGATTTCATAGAAGATTCTATAGCGGTCACGGGGTCAGAGGCTCAGAATATTGACTTCTGTAATAATCATGAAGCAGCTGACGTGATAAATGATGCTGTAAGTGAATTTTGCATTATAACGAAAACGAATGTGTGGATTGTAGGCATTGGCATTCTGAGAAGTTGGCATTTTGAGAAGTTGGCATTTTGAGAAGTTGGCATTCTGAGAAGTTGCCATTCTAAGAAGTAGTCATTTTGTGAGCGGTTGGCATTTTGCGAAATTGGCATTGTGAGATGAGGGGGTTTAAGACAGAGCTGGTTATTTAAGTAATACAAAATGATAGGTTACTCACTCACTTACCTAACACGAAATATCAAAACCTACAAGTGCTAGAAGTTTCCAAATTAGGCATAAAGCAATTACTTCTTTGTTTATTTTATTTCGAAATGTGTTTGCTCGTCGCTTGATTGCAATTCATCTGATGGAAAGAATATCACATAATTTTATTCATCAACACTTTTATCATTTCCTTTTTTATTTATGTTTCAGATAAACAATGCGACTGCTTCTGCTCTCTTAGAAATCGTGACTCCATCTATGCTGAGTAGAGAACCAGATATCCTGCTTCTTAGTGCATTAACGTTTTATGTAAATTATCCTTTATTATTTGACGTACCTAATATAGATTTGAGGTAGTAATCAAATAAGATTTATTTAATAAAATCTGATGTAAGCGTATGTGGTTTAGTGGTTAAGACTTTTGACTTTTATGCGGAACGCTTGATATCTGCGCCTGGGCAGGCAGGGACGCGAAAGGATACTTGTGCTCTGCCCGTATCCCTCTAAGTTGCTGCTCACTGGAGTTTATTAGGTATTCCGTCCAATTCTGTGAGGTGTGAGTCTCACAGACCACACCGACTCCCCCCAGAGGAGGCGAAGACCGTGCTAATCATGCTTTTCCCTCCAAAAAAAACCCATACTAATAAAAATGTTGTTGTTATTGTCCAAGTAACTAATACTTTGTTGTACTTTTCTAAATACTAATTTTACTTTTAATCCTTCAGGCTAACTGGCAGTCACCATTCGATCACTCGTGTACCGAACAAGAAGACTTCACAACTTGTTCTGGTAGCACAGTTGATCGTGATATTATGTTCCAAAATACATCTATTTTGTATGCAGTCATCCCTGAACTTGGTGGTGCTCAGGTAATTAACTGACTTAAAAAAAAAGGAGGAGGTTGTCAAGTCGATTGATTTTGTTTGTTTGATAACACACTCCTATGAATTGAGGTGACCTCTCTGACATAAAAAAAACTTACCTACTATTTATTTGTCATTATAATTATTTTACAAATTCATTTTAAATCAAAGATTTTCTTACTTCTTGTGTGAAATATTAAGAACTTTAAATCCACAATTGTCGCAGCATTATATAAAATAGTATAAATTTACAGTACTATGTATTAACATACTCGAAACGGAGTTTTTTTTTTTAAAATTATTAAAAGAACCACAAATAAGGTTACAATAGACTAACATTTAATTTTAGAAGATTGCTTACGATTCTGGTCGTTTATTAATTATCTGGTTCAAACTGCAGTTTAGTCTATTAATATATTACTTTCTTTCAGGTTATTGAGAAGGTTTATGAAGGAGGCAACTATTCGTTCTTAGCCATTCTGCCCGCGGATCCAGATGATCTTGATGACGTAATCATCACACTTAGAGATCCCAACGTAATACCACTTGTACGATCCCTTTTGCACCATGAAAACGTGTCGTTGTATTTGCCAACTTTGAATACAACTTGCAACTACGATTTGAAGCCCTTATTGATAGAGGTATATTAGTGTTTGAATTTGAAGTAATATTTAGATATAGCGCTTAATTGAGCAGGAGATGTAAGGGAGCGGCCTATCATAAAGCCAAGCCAACCTCACCTGCCCGTGGTGCATCCTGCCAAGTAAGAAACGAGACGCTGGCAACCAACTGGTGATGGTATATCCATCACAATTGAAGGCGTAGCGTATACCATAGACTGAAAATAAATGGAGGGCGGCCAATAAAGAACAATCTGTCTAGGTGGGCTTATATTATTATAGACTCCTCTGACTTTTGGTCTCATACTATAATATAGAAGTCATGGACTCTAGAAGAAGAAGAAGACACTATACATTACTTTACGCCATACCTACCTGGCGGTCCGAGTAAAAAGAGACAACCAGTTTGTCAAACTATAGTATCGACTTTATGATCACTATTGATGGTGCATTTACATTGATCTTCGATACTTCATTGGTGTATAGACAGAATAATCCTTCAGGCCAGGATGGTGGTGATAAATGACAAGTGACTAATTTGGTTATTTTTCTTTTACGCAAAGAATTGAGCCTTGCGGAGTTCGCTTTGTAAAGGCGTATAGGCTACTATGCTGTTTTTCTGTAAGAATCTTTATAGTATCAACTGTCTCGATGGCTTATTTGGTAGTGGTCACTACCTTCTGTCTGCCTTCTGAGCCAAGGGTTGTGGGTTCGATTTCCGCACATTACAAACATTTGTGTTCATGAACATCTCTGTTTTTATTGTTCTAGGAGTTTACCATGCAAATATAATGTATTTATTTATTTATAAAAAAAAGTATCTGAGTAAGTTTCCCAGTTGTCCAGTACCCATTGTACAAGCTTCGGCTTAGTTTGAGGCTATATGGCGATGTGTGGCCCAGCGTGGCATGTCTTAGATTAGGTATTTATTTATTCTTGACTGTTAAATTTTCAGTTGAACGTCAGTGCCATATTTGACGCAAGCGATGCTGATATCATAGATGTTTCTGCGGACGATGAGGAAATCGCGGTCTCCGTTGCACGTCACTCTGTTAATCTCGTGGTCGATGAGGGCAGTAATACCTTATTCACATGCGGTAAGATGCGTGTGTCCTTTATGTTTTTTAAATGTTCTACGTTATTCTACGGTGGCGGAAAAAATACAAATCAACGCCCGACTCCTTACCGTGTGGTCATGAGAATCTACTAAGGGACTTTTAGAGTTGGTTGGCTTGGTTACGACCACCGTTCACTTGGCAAAATGCTCGTGAAGTGACTTCAGTTTCGAGATCTTTTTATAGTAGCTCGACATAATGGCTTCCCTACGCCTGATGGAAAGCGAAAGAGAAGCCCAAGTCGCTGTGGCAACTAGCAAGTAACTGGTCAGTTACCTGTCAGTTGCCACTGCCATGCCGGCCCAACCCTAACCCCCCACGAGCTCCGGAAACCCTACTCACCAGTAGAAACACGACCCGGAGGTCATTTGGCTGCGGGCTGTGGCTTTAGAATACTGTATGGTGGAGGTACTTCCCCGGACGGGCAGCTCAATTCGAGCGAAGATACGCTATGCCCTACCTCTCTGAAAGATTAGTTGATGTATCTTGCCGGCCTGTAAGTCGGTGCCAACTGAAATGATTAATTTTGGTATCTATGCACCCCAAATGATAAAAATGTCATTACGGGAGCTGGCTGGCGTACTAGCTGTGGACGCCTTCAGGCCGATGATGATATTTTAGACAAGTTTCTAGGTTATAAAAAATATTACCTTATAAGAATAAGAATTTATTTATTGTCTTTACAGTTATATATAGTAGGTACACAGGTATATATTAGGTACACAATCGTACAGGGAGACAATAGGACAAAACTCACCTGATGCTGTCGCGGGAGCGCGTCTCAGGCAGCGCTGGTTTTCAGCTTTCCCATGCCCTCTGAGGTGTTAGTGGAGGGCTGATACCTGATGGATCTTTTGTTTAAAATGAAAATTCCTCCCCTATAGAACAGTCTTATTTTCCTTTCCTATAGCGCTATTTAATTTTCTAATAATTTATTTCGGGCATTCTTTTGCAGAAACTGAGCACGTGATAGGAAGTGAAGTTTTCTACGCAAACAGACCGTACATATACTATGTACTGTACAATAGTAACCCTGTATTCGTTGGGGTCGACTGCGGAGTGGAGCAACCGTCTTTGTCTTCACAGACTGCACAGCCTTCATAAGCTCTCCTACCCGCAGACGTATTTTAAACATACAAATCGGATATGGAAACGATGGTGCTAAAAGAGGGATAAAAATATTTAATTATAATTACTGTTTAGATTACAAAAATTGTTAATTGTACTTTGGCTCATACAATAAATTCAAATTATTTATTTGTTTGTTTTATTTCATCATTACATCACTTGAATACGAATTTTTTATATTGTTCAATCGGCGCCCAATCTTAACTTATTTTTTTATTTATTTTATTAAAATATACAACAAGTATGCTACCTCTCACAAATCAGACAATCTATAGGAAATAGTTGCTTAGAACTAGATCATTACTCATAAATGTACAGGTACAAAGCAATAATAGTAATAGATATACGCTTTAGAACCTTCTCACAATAATAAATAACATGTCTTTAATAGGTTCTGTCTACTAACAAAAGCAATACCTACACGCTTTTTTTCTAAAATGACTACGATGATAGCCAAGGCGGCCCTGTCATCACCTGCAGCCAACATGACTAAATTATTATTTACGTAAACAATAGATAATGGTACAGTACAGCAAAAATAGTAGCAACATTCCTATTAATTAACCCTAGATGGAAAAACGCACCTATTAAAAGCATGTATGTTATTATTACAATACTCCAAGTATGTTTTAACAATTTTACTGTTTGGATGTTTTGTCAAAAAATTACATAGTAGCAGATTCATAGTGTAGACAAATCTTCTGCGAAGCTCCTCCTAAGAGAGCTTTTGATTAATCTACGGAACGCAGAACACTTCCAATGACGTATCAGCTGCCTTAATACAATAGTGCAGCGACTACATGTAATAAATAAGACTTTTTCATTAAATGGATATGTACTGTAGGTTCTACGTAAGTAACAAAGTACTCTCCTGACATAAGTAGTGGCAGCTGCTTGGAGCGATACAAACTTCCGCTCCATATCAAGACAGAATACAGGGATCATGCTTACTCGTATAAGTTGCCTAGAATGAACAATACGTGCTGGACGGCGTTGTCATCCGTATAGACCATTGGTATGCACCAATCAGATGATGGTTGGTACCAAGAGGTGTAGTTCCTTGTACCTGGCCCGTGCCATTAAATTCTGGAATGCCCTTCCAGCTGTTGTGTTTCCATCCTCTTACAATCCTGGGTTCTTTAAGCGAAGCGTGAAACGGCATCTCAGTTGGCGTTCAGGGTGAGGGCTACAGGCACAGGCTGGTTTGTCCTATTATGCCTGTCGACCTAAGATTTGGACTTCACGTCCGCTGACCATCAGGTGGAGTCAGGACATTCTAAACACTCCTTGTAAAAAAAGACACTCAGACTTTACTGAAAGAAAGAGAAATATGTATTGGCGACACAATATAATAATAATAATAATAATAATAAATCTTTATTTGAAACATAACATTTTCACACATTACAATTAAAGCGTTAATAGCTGCATTAGTCAACGACTGTGTCGCAGATATTAGCGCCCACCTCCGAACAGATGGGCATTACATATGTTTACAAATAACAAAAACAAAACTTATAAGCTACAATTGGTTTAAAATGACAATTTATGTATGTGTGTGTGTGTGTGTGTGTGAGGGTGTGTGTGTGTGTGTCTGTGTGTGTGTGTTAATTGATATTTCATCATTTCATTAATGCCTCAACCATGTCATAACCCAGACCCAGAAGCCAATCCCTCACTGCAATCTTACACCTGTAAGTTGGGAGAGAGTAGATACCCAAAACCCCCTGCAGTTTATTATAAATGAGTGGTGCTAAGAAATCGTAGTGCTGTTTGACGAGGACAATCCTACACCTTGAAGTTTCGCAAACTCTATCCTTTCTCCTTTTATTTGCTAATGTAGAAGGGTCATAAGACACTGTGACATGCTTACGAAGGACAGTATTCAACACAAACAGTTTCCTGACTGAAAGGACCTCCCAATATTCATAAATCAGTTTTGTAGGGTATCGGATGGGCTTATAAGCCATAACCTTAAGGACGGAATATGTCACCGGATCGTAGCATAATAGACAATGCAATAATGTATAAGTAGGTACTGACTGACAAAGTCCTTCTAGCACGGGGGGTGACATTGACATGAGGGCGTTAGTCAGAAACAAAAACTGTAAAAGTGAACAATGCTCAACTATGACGAAATCCTAAGGTTTTACGAAGTCGACTAAAACACTTAGCTTGAGTAGGGTAATAGTTTGCCCGTGTCCCTGCAACTTGCTGCCCACTGGCGACACAGGGGGGTTTAGTGGGTATACCCTCCCATTTCGGGAGGTGTGAGTCCCACACACCATGTCACCTCCCCCCGGAGGTGGCATGACGGTCCCTCCTCCTCTTTGATCTCCCCGGGTGGGGCACTAAGTAAAAAAAATATGGGAGAGAGCATGATAGCTCTTGAAGAAACACCTATGCAGCGTCCCTAAACCGCTATAGTTTTTTAGGATTTTGTTCTACCTAATTTTGTCCTAAGACCTATTCATCAAAAAAGACTGTAAATCACTTAAAATTGGCAAGTGTAATAATATTTTCCTGACCGAATTTCGGCCACAGTGGCCAACTTCATAAGAGCCTAGCTAAGTCATCATCATCATCAGCCTATGACAGTCCACTGCTGGACATAAGCCTGTACAGTTGTTCGCCACTTAAGGCAAACGTCTCGAGGATATGGAGGAGGCCCAAAGGCTACTGCTGCTCTTTGCTCCGGTGACGTTGCTGCCTGTCATCGGCCTGTGGTATTTAGTTACGCCTACAATTCTAATGGTTAAACCGTCACCCGTCGGTTGCCAACACCTCGTTTGTTATTTTGATTATTTTGATGAATATGGGACTATGTTCTGAAATAAATTTTATTTTATTTATTAATATTTATTTTATTTATTCAGCAGGATGCACCACGGGCAGGGTGAGGGTGCTTGGAGCGAAAAGATGACAGTTCGCTCCCTTAAATTCCCCTTGTTAAGTGCACAGGAGATATTAAAGTGTGTAAGACTTGCTTGGTAGCTTGGCCTTTTATATAATAAAATAGTTTATTTTCTCTCCACAATACATTTTAAACCAAGGGTTTGTTTATGGGTTTCACTCTCACTCAGAACATGTATTCATGTGATATTTTGATAAAATATAATCGATTAGCTAGCCTTCCTTCAGGTACCAATATCACTTCAGACAGAATTCAATAAACGTCTTGAAAACAACAAGTCCATTATTCCCCCTCCACGACAAATGAAGATAAAAGATTCGTTCTTCATATTTCATTATTAACAAAAACATAATGTATTTATCCAATAAAAAATAAGTAAAACAAAATGTCTACGTTATTGATATTTAAACAACATTAGCATCATACTCTTTATTTCATGATATCTATTGATACAGTTGCACGACTTGTGTACAATAATTGGCTATAAAAGTGTTAAACACTTATACGTTTTAACCATTGGCGTGGCAAGTGATAATGTATAAGTTGTTTTTGTTCGTAGCCGTTGTGGCAAATGTGATTTTATTGGTTTCGGCAGGTAAAGTAGACAAACTTTCAGTAATGAGTTGTTAAGCACAAAATGTTCTACTCTATACTTATAATTTCAATAAAATAAGGATTGATGGCAATTCGAGTCGCGTCTTTAAACTTTTACCATTTAGGTACCTATTGTAGTAACTATACGCATCCTTTGAAGATTATCCTATTACGTATTCGACTAGACCTATACTACTGTATAAAGCTAAGCATATGCTGAGAAGCAGGCGGCGCACAGGTTCACGCAGGGCAGGTAAGGGAAGGGCAGTTAAGTCAGATATAAGTCCCTTCTGTGCCCTGCGGTATGGACTAAAAGGGCCTTCGGGGCTGTGACGCTTTAATCAGCGACACCGAGGAAGACGACGACACGTGTCTCCGGACACACGTGGTCAGTGACGTCATACCGGGAGGGCACCACTACGTCCTCCCGAGGAGGCCATTCTTTCAGGTGGCGCAGCGCCAATGAGCTAAGGAAGGGTTAAAACGAATCTCGACCCTCCTTAGATGAGCACTCGTAGCCGACCACCGCAGGGTATTCTCTGTTTTACGAGAGAATCCCACATAACCCAGGTGTTCCATACATAGGACTCTGGTCTCTAATACAAGCGATGATTGTCGGAAAATGGGATGTTGTCGTATATTTCTTTAAGCAACATTGCGTTATACAGCGTGCAGTGGTGCATTTGCGCCAGCTAAGCACACTAACGCCGGATCTGTTTACACATTTCTTAAAGGAACAAATTGCCACATAAATGAGTCATTAATTTTACACATACTTACATTTTTTAGACTGCAGAAAATGCAAGAAGAATGAAGTATATTCGGATTGCACCAACGGTGGCTGTGACGCCAGGAACTGTACACAGTTGGGCTACGCGGTGCCTTGTGTGAAAATTGACCCGAAATGCTGCAAAAAGGGATGCGTTTGTGCTGAGGGGTACTTAAGGGATGACAGAGGAAATTGTATACCGAAGAATCAATGTCGTAAGTTCATAATAATTTTACTTCAATCTTATTATTTTGTAACAGCTAGGTCTCATGTCATCATTTCGTAATTTTATCTCAAAAGTTAGGAGACTAAACTTCTTTTTAAATTCTTAGCTGTAGCCTGCAATAATAAGTGAAATAATAATATCCTTATAAATGATAGCTCAAATATTCTCATACATTATATGTAATTCATTCAAATCCGTTCAGTAATTTTGTTTGTAAGAGTAAAAAAAGTACCAGCCAAAGGAATAAAGACAAAGGCAAAAATGTGGTGTGTGCAAAAATGTGTAAAGTTAGAGCAAAAAAGCAATTAAATACATAAAATAACATAAGATGAAGCAGTTTATTACATTGAAATGAAGACTTTAAGAGTAGGTAACTAACTTTGTAACTTTTAGCTTCTTGTGGCGGTGATCCGAACGCAACATCGGGGTGTGGTGTATTCTGCAATCGCTGTCAAGGCCCTGTGCCCTGCCCGAAGATATGCAAAATCAACGCGTGTGACTGCAAAGTCGGTTACGTTTACGATGAAATCACTAAGAAATGCGTCTTACCTGGAAATTGCAGTAAGTACCTATATTCTAAAACGTGTTTGCAGTTTGACAGTTACTTATTGCGTGTGCAAACGTCACTGAACGGACGGCAGTCTGCGTCCGACCGTCGACCCGTGTGGTTGTGTGGTGTTGCGTTGTCGAGTCAAGCTCTCTCATCTACGTTTCGTACTACCCGCACGAGAAGAAACGAGAATTGAGTTTAGGTTATTTTTGTTACTAAAAGATAATAACAAAAGGAATCTTGGTACTATTATTATGACTACAACATGTGTAAAAATACTCGGTTTTATAATTGGAAAGTAATAACTTAATTACCATGCTAATTTTGGACTCAAAATACTATTCTAACACAATAATCCTACAAAAAATGCCACAAAATACATTAATTATTTTGAAAATAGATTTTATCAGTGATAATTATTGACCCGACCCGGGATACAAACTGAGGATTTCTCGGTTGTCAGGTAGCTCCAGCGACGACTAAACTATTATATAGGCAGCAACTTATGTACCTGATGTTGTTATAATATTTATGTCGCAGTCATCTGGTTGAATCTGCTATTCAATCGAATGACTAGCGCGTTCATTGAATGACGACATTTAATTGAATGCCTAAAGGACAACTCGTCAAGTTATTGAATGAAACGTTCAATGTCTTGACTGAACGTCATTTTAGCATAGTCGTTGAATGGGTAAAAGCCGACTGTTTAATGTTTAGTTTTTAATTTTTCTTTAAAAGTATCCGGAGGCGGCGTATTAATAGGTAAATCCATGCTGTCACACTATTTTATTACGTATAAGTCAGTTTAAAGTAAATCTAAAAAAAAAATCAACATTCAGGTGATCATGTTCGACGCCATATTTGTTTTAGTGACTACTAACGCCGCGCGGGAAAAAAATGAACTAAATTACAATTACTTGACTGCTTTTACGTCTGCTCTTTTCAAAGGGCTATGTTTCAATCCGCTACCTAGTTGGACGTTAAGTGACGCGTGTTTAGTCAACGTTCGGTCTAGTCATTCAATTGAATGTCGTCATTCAATGAACGCGCTAGCGATTCAATTGAATAGGAGATTCAACCAGATGACTGCGACATTTACATGACGAGTGTTATTTTAGCACCTATTTGCAAGAAAAATGAAGTACTATCAAATTGCACCAACGGAGGCTGTGACGCCAGAAATTGCTCTCAGCTGGGCTACGCGGTGCCGTGTGTGAAAATTGACCCAAAAGACTGCAAAAAAGGATGCGTTTGTGCTGAAGGGTACTTAAGAGCGGACAACGGAACTTGTATACCGAAAAAAGATTGTCGTAAGTACCAAAATTGATATAACTTGTTCCTCTTTGCCGCTGTAGAACAGAAATTATATTCAGAACTTCAGGTAAGACTATCTACTGAAAAGGCTATTGTAATTGTAGCTCTTAATAAATGTTATACAGTAATATAACTTTCTCGGTAAACATAATGTGGGACGCCCCGGGCCAGGTGGAGCGACAATTTGCGCAGAACGACGGCAACGGATCGTGCAAAGTAGCGAACAATTTGAGAGGTCTATACTCAGTAGTGGACTGCAAGATGCTTCTGATGATGATGATTATGATGTAACATCACTTTGATATTGTGTCTTTTTATATAGATCAAAGTACTATGGATAAATCACTTTCCTGTGTCCTTGCTTGTGGGGATCTGAGGTTCGGAGATATGACGAGAACAGGGAACTTGTGAAGGACGGGCGGCAGGTGCTTATATCAGGACACCCGCCCGCACCGTTCCCCGCCTTTACGCCCTTATACCCTGTTAACGAACACTCAGTTAAGTATTTATCTTATTGAAATGAGGACTTTATAGTAACGAACTATCTAACTTTTAGCTTCCTGTGGCGGCGACTGCAACGCAAAGTCGGGCTGTGGTGTATTCTGCAATCGCTGTCAAGGTCCCGTGCCCTGCCCAAAGATATGCAAAGTCAACGGGTGTGACTGCAAAGATGGCTACGTCTATGACGAAATCACTAAAAAATGCGTCTTACCTAAAAATTGCAGTGAGTTTCTTTGATCACCATTGACATTTTTTTGAAGCTACCGTATTCATATAATATTATTATATTACAACACATGCCTTTTATTTTAGCACCAATTTGTAAAAAGAATGAAGTACTATCAAATTGTACCAACGGAGGCTGTGACGCCAGAAACTGCTCTCAGCTGGGCTACGCGGTGCCGTGTGTGAAAATTGACCCAAAAGACTGCATAAAGGGATGCGTTTGTGCTGAAGGGTACTTAAGAGCTGACAACGGAACTTGTATACCAAAACAGGATTGTCGTAAGTATCATAACGATTCGGATATTAAGTGATTTAAACTAACAAAAATGTTGACGTATGAAATGTTATCTAAGGTTTTTAAGTAAGACTGTCAATTTTGAAAACACTATTCTACGAGTATTGTAACTCTAATTTATCGTAACTCCAAATTAATGTTGACTCAGACCTTAAGTACTTGATTAAATCACTATGGATAAACCGCTAGGTTGTGTCCATCCCTGCAGGGTTCTTAAGTTCGAAGGACCACCCATTACTAGTTCCATATTCGCACCTTTATAGCCTGTAGCTCGCCTGCAGATTAAGCAGCTTATCACATTGAAATGAAGACTTCACAGTAACTAACTATCTAACTTTTAGCTTCTTGTGGCGGCGACTGCAACGCAAAATCGGGATGTGGTGTATTCTGCAACCGCTGTCAAGGTCCCGTGCCCTGTATTAAAATATGCTATAACAACGCGTGTGACTGCAAGGATGGCTACGTATACGACGAAATCACAAAAAAATGCGTCTTACCCAAAAATTGCCGTAAGTACATAAAAAAAATAAGAACCGAGTTTAGGGCTTTTGTTAATAAACGCCTCAGTAACAAAGAGTGGTTAAGTTGTGTTCGGGACATTGTGTGAACTCATTTTGACTAACGGCCGTATTCACAAACGTAACTATGCGACGCGCGGACGCACAGTGCCCAAAATCCTATACGTTTTGGGGTACCTGTGCGTTCCCGCGACACATAGTAACGTTTGTGAATACGGCCATTAGAGTTGTTGACATGAAAAGAAAGAAAGAAAGTAGGTAACAAAGAAATTAATTTCGATGTTACGGTGTTATACTTAGTATTTATATGGTAAGTGTTATTTTAGCACCAATTTGTAAGAAAAATGAAGTTCTATCAAATTGCACCAACGGAGGCTGTGACGCCAGAAATTGCTCTCAGCTGGGCTACGCGGTGCCGTGTGTAAAAATTGACCCAAAAGATTGCAAAAAGGGATGCGTTTGTGCTGAAGGGTATTTAAGAGCAGACAACGGAACTTGTATACCGAAAAAGGATTGTCGTAAGTACGAAAACCATTGTTTATTCAGATAGTGTAACTAAAACCCAGTTTTGATATATAATAATAAATAAATAATATATAAATAACCCCAGACACTGGGCCACACATCGCCATCTAGCCCCAAACTAAGCCGAAGCTTGTACTGTGGGTACTAGACAACTGATAAACTTACTTAGAGTCCCGTACCAACAGACATGTTTGAACAAAAACGTTTGTACTATGCGGCCCTTGGCTCAGAAGGCAGAGGTCACAACCAAATGAGCCATCGAGCCAGTCAGCTAAAAAATGTTATCTCAGGTTTTTAAGTAACAATGTCTATTGAAAACGCCATTTTATTGTAGTCTTAATTATTGTTATGTTGTTATATCACACTTGTATTGACTCAGTAGACCTTATGTACGTGATGAAAAGAGTATAATACCCATAGGTATACATATATAAACCGCTAGACTGTGTCCTCGCATGCGGGCTTCTTAAGTTCGGAGATATGGATAAAACGAGGAACGCGTGAACCACACCACGCCAATTCTCTGTGCTCGTCCCACCTACAGATAAGCTATTTACCTTATTGAAAAGGAGACTTTGATGTAACTTACTATCAAACTTTTAAGCTTCTTGTGGTGGCGACTGCAACGCAAAGTCAGGGTGTGGACTATTCTGCAATCGCTGTCAAGGTCCTGTGCCCTGCCCAAGGATTTGTGAAATCAACGCATGTGACTGCAAAGATGGCTACGTATACGATGAGAGCATAAAGAAATGCGTCCTACCTGGAAATTGCCGTACGTACTTAGTCACTTTAAAAGGCTTTGTTCATAAATTAAGAACAAGATAGAGTATTCTTGCAGGTTTCTCATTAACAGTATGAAAAAGAAGATAATTTCATCTTAATTGATGCGATAGAATGTTTAATCTTCCATAAAATAAAGGAAAACCACATATTAGATTCGTCCTTCCATCTTATTTGCGGTCTTCGATATAAAGAATCCAAAACAGAGTAAAAATGATGGTATGATGAAAGAGACCTACACTAAGTCATCAGTAGATAGTAGCTAAAATAGAAGTTTTCGTATGAACATTCGTATGATATCGTAAAACACACTACAAAATAACACCAATCACATAATTTTTATAAAATTTTTAGCTCCAAAATGCAAAATCAACGAGGTGTACTCAACTTGCATGAATAGCCAGACTTTACCAACAAATTGTTCCCAATTGGGCACCCCTATACCGGCTCAAGGGCCCACTGCGTGCATCAAGGGTTGCAAGTGCATAGACAACTACGTTAGAGCTGATAATAGAACCTGTATCCCGATACTGGAATGTCGTAAGTGTTTTTTTGAAAATCATCTATAGACTACTAGGCTTGCTAGTATGCTAAAGGATTTCAGATGGCAAGAATAATAAATCATAACTTGCTAAAAACGGCACGCTTAAACTAATGGTTATACAAAATCTAGATGAGCCTAGTGAACAGTTTACTATTTCCTTCTAATTCATCGTCTTATTTTTTCTAAATCTTCAGTATTTCAGCGTATTATCGAAACAAACCACAATAGTCTGTGTGAAATCACTTAAGGAACTGAAGAAAAATAATGTTACAGAAGTGCAACAGCACATAACGCCATCTATTGATATTTTTACGAACTAAGCTGTAACTGAATATTTTAAACTACATACGTACATATTCGATACACGCAGTTAACGGCGTTTCGTTTGTAGACTTGTGTAGGTAGTACCTAAGCGGCTGAGTCACAGCAAATAATGCATGCGGTGCATTATTTAAACAACCGTATCAAAGTCAGTTTGCGGGCAGACAGCTTCTCATTGTTTGAATAAAGAAGACAACGCATTTTGTGAACAAGGCTCATCTCGTATTTTAAAATGGCGACTGCTCAATCAATTATTCAGCGGATCGCCGTCAACTTCTAATCGTAGGCCGCTGCGACAACTATATCATCATCACATCAGCCTATCGCAGTCCTCTGCCATGGACCTCTCCCGTTTTTCGGCACTTTGGTCAAACATCTGGAGGCTTTGCCCATAATCGCCACGTTGAGCAAGCGGGGAGGAGTGCCAATAAAGATTATTATATTTTCTTTATTATTTAGACATAATTCCTTTAAAATTTTACTTCTAGCTTCATGTGGCGGTGACCCCAACGCTGAGAGTGGATGCAGCGTATTTTGTACACGCTGTTCAAACTACAAGTCGGGAAATATCGCCTGTCCCGCCTCTTGTCAGCTCAATGGCTGCGAGTGCAGGAAGGGGTACATTTACGATGACGTCACCAAGAAATGCGTCTTACCGGAGAAGTGCAGTAAGTAATTTGCGTGAATTTAATGATATTTTTTTATTAAACTTTCCTTTTTTTTGGACTTTTATAACAATAAGCCAAGACACCCCACATGCAACTAGCTGGGTACCTACTACAAAACTGATAACTTACTTAGATACTTTATTTGTAAATAAACATTTTAAATAGGAAACACCCAAAACAATACAAGCAAGCTCTTTACGGATGATTCAGTACAGATCTATTACGAATGCTGGCAGAAAGTTCCGCAAGACAGACCTAAATGGAGGCCAAGACTCATTTGCGCCAATCTAGCTATTACTGTTTCTTTGGGGGGACTAAATTTGGTTTTTGTAAAGATATATAATGTATAGACACCCCTTATTTCAAATGTTTTTATATGTATTGATGATGTTATTATTATTTCAGCTCCAATATGCAAACCTAATGAAAGCATCGGATGTACTAACGAAGGATGTAGTGTTATGAAGTGCTCTGATATTGGTAAAGAATTCTTATGTGTTGATATAGCTCCAGGGACTTGCAAAAAAGGATGTGTTTGTGCTATCGGCTACTTAAGAGCTGATAATGGAACATGCATACCGAAAGATCAATGCCGTAAGTTTTAAATGATAATTTAACTTATTATGTTTCAAATATCGGAAATAATTTAGCAAAGATAGATTGAATACAAATTATGTAGGAAAATCACATTGTTGAATGATGCATTTTCCCATTATGTATTCCAATATGATGCCTACGGCCATTTTCTATCATCGCACTGTTCGACGTAGACACGAAATTTATCCCCACCTTTAAACATACGTACCAACCTAAATGGGTGGAGAATAATTTCCTTTCATGTACGCTTAGGTTTAACTGCGACGTGAGCGCATACAACGCGTTACCTCTGGTATTGCAAGCTTCAGTTGGTGATCACTTACCAGCACTTAGGGGAAATAGTTGTCTAATGGAATTTCCATCACAAACTTACATAAAAACGTTCCTTAAAGGAACCAAACAACCAACCAAACAATCACATCGAAATCTTTTTCAAAACCTTATTTTCATTAAAAACTCATCAAGGGGACTTGCCTGCATCGTCAAGTATATTTGTGTTATGATTTTATAGTTTTTGCACCTAATTTACCAGATTGATACCAGAATGTTTTTGTTTTAGCCCCAAATTGTCCACCCCATGAAGTGCATTCTGATTGCGTGAACGGTATATGTGATGCCAAAACTTGCGATGAGTTAGGCAAACCCATAGCGTGTCCAATGATCACTGAAGGTGGCTGTATCAAAGGATGTGTATGTAAAGGCGGTTACGTCAGAGCTGAAAATGGCACTTGTATCCCAAAAACATCTTGTCGTAAGTATCTACTGAATTTGTAAGATCAACATCACCGTATTCAGCAGATGAAAGTCCACTACAAGACATTGGCCTCCTCCTAATATTAATATTGATCAAACTTCCCGTAGTTAAAAATGACCGAAATGTTTACACGTGACTATTAGGTACTCCTCACTCAGTGATGATGATCATCTTGTTACACAACTTATCATCATCATCAGCCTGCAGAAGCCATCTGCTGAATCCTTATTCATTACCTCCCCTTGGAGGTAATGACAATGGTTATTGGGGGGGATTTTCCGTGGTCACCACGCCTGGCAGGAGGGTTGGTGATCACAGCAGGTTTTATTTGTACCCAGGTAAACGCTGCTATCTATTTCCTGATATTCCTTTAGTGGGTTATGGGATGGTCTTATTCTAAATCCGGAATAGCTCATATCAGTCCACTACTGGCCATCGGCCTCTCCCAAAGTTCGCCACTGTGATCAATCGATCGTCTATTTATACAACGACTTCATTCATTTCTACTTCCATCAGCATCATGCAATGGTGATCCCAATGCTGGCCCAGGATGTGGAGGGTTCTGTACACGTTGCGACAACTACGACCTGGGTCCAATACCTTGCCCTCCCATGTGTATTCTAAATGGATGTGAATGCAAAAAAGGCTTCATATATGATCAAAACATCAAGAAATGTGTCCAGCCCGAGGACTGCAGTAAGTATTTTAATGGCAGTTTTACTTTGAACATATTTCTGAATTGCTTTTTTGATTGCTTATAGCCAAAGATCAGGCAAGGAAGATTTTGCATATGTCGCAGTATTATTTACAGATAGGTAGATAGATGCTATTTTTGTTATACACCATAAGATTTATTTAGGAGTTAGGAAAGTATGTTACTAAATTAATTAATCTTTAATTACATTTGCAGCAGAAACATGCGAAGACAATGAAGTTTACTCAGAATGCACAAACAGTGGATGTTCAGCAAGGAACTGTTCTCAAGTGGGAAGCCAAGTGCGATGCGAGTGGCCAGAACCGGATGATTGCGAGCCGGGATGCGTCTGCAAGGATGGTTTTCTGAGAGCTGATAATGGAACCTGTGTACCAAGCGACCAATGTCGTGAGTATTAGTATTTAATCAATTAAAGGAAAATCATAGTTCCAATAATATTCAACTTACTAAGTTATCGTTGTAGCTCATTTAAGTATGTACATAGGTCATGACCTTGGTTTATGCCCATTAACAGATCCAATAGACTTTAATATGTTGCTTCAATAATAAATAGTTCGTCGACATATTATTTTGCACTTGTTCTGCAAAGATCGTGAGAAACACTATTTCAATATTCTTTAGTGTTTAGAATTACTTAAATCTGTTACCATTTTTTACTTTGTTGTTCACTATTGAATCTTTATGAAACTAAAGTCATGAGTTCGAATCCGATACAGTACAAACATTCATATGATAATCATTGGGGATTGTTCTTTTCTTAATAATGCCCTAATATGTAGCTCCCCCATTCTTATTTAATTTCAGATTTCCATAACACTGACGCTATTTTATTTATTAAAAACAGTTCATAAGTAACATTTTTCAAATACTGGTTCTAGCTTCGTGTGGCGGTGACACAAACGCCGTAAATGGATGTGGAGTCTTCTGTACACGTTGTTCAAACTACAAGAAAGGACCCGTTGCATGTCCTGCTATCTGCAAAATTGGAGGATGTGAATGTAAAAAGGGTTACATTTACGATGATGTAACTAAGAAATGCGTATTGCCTAGCGATTGCTGTAAGTTTCAAATCTATTTTGTTTATTTATTCTTCCTCATAAAAGCACTACAATCTTTGAATCAGGAATCGATATTTACTACTTGAACAAATTAATGTGGAATTTTTCCACAAATTATAATTTGTAGTGATATCGTTAGTAATCACGTTGTTGACATCTAGTGCAGTCAATGAAGCGAAAAATACGGGCTAACCTCCGAATTTTTTTACTGTGATCTGATTTGCATGAAATTTTGGGATTAGGTTCATCTTACCATTAACTTCAAAAGTGAAAATGATTTGAACTCCGCCACCACCATGGGGGTGGTTGCCACCCCTTCTCGGGGGTCAATGGTTGTTTTTTCAAAATAACCTCGGATATCGATTGAAGATCTAATTTTAAGCAAAAAAGTTTCTATAAAGTTTCTCGAAAAATCTAATACTTTTCAAGTTATTGGCAATTGAAAATTCGCAAATTTTTCACGATTTTCATCAGTTTTTTTCAAATATCTCCAAAAATATACGTTTTATCGAAAATTTTATTAGGAACGAAACTGTAGCAGGTAAAAAAATGAACAATTTGGTTTTTTACAAAGTATTCTATGTGCAATATTAAGCTAGATATTAAAGATCAAAGCCGTTTTTTATTTTATCTGAAATTTCATCGATGTAGTCAATGCCATCTAGCAGCGAGCAAATGCATTTTATGCTTTCTAATCGAAAAGGGTTTTGTAGTGCTTGAAATAAGCTTTAAAATGAGCTTTATCAAAAGTCTTTTGCACGTAAAATAAGTGAGCTATATTGCAAATAAGCGGAGCATCGATATTTTTTCTTTTCAATCAATGGGTTTAAATAAGTGCCATTTCCACCAAAACTAAAATTAACCATATTCCGCCTATAATTAACTTTATTATGAAGAGTTTTATAGATTGTATTAGTTTGGCTGCCTTAGGACACATAGTTTTCAAAAAAGTCACGATTAAGGGAGGCTGTGATTGCGCTGCCACGCGCTCTTTAAACAATCATATCTCCGTCAATTTTTATTTGATAGAAAAAACAAAAAAACCAAATTGTTTGTCAGAAAAATACCTAAATTTTTTATCCCTACACTTTTATACGTATCTGTCGTCATTTTTGAGATATTATGAAAAAGGGGTGGGATTTTTAAAAATTTGAAATTCTCGATTTTTTTTCAATCGTGACTTTTTTGAAAACTATGTGTCCTAAAGCAGCCAAACTAATACAATCTATAAAACTCTTCATAATAAAGTTAATTCTAGGCGGAATATGATTAATTTTAGTTTTGGTGGAAATGGCACTTATTTAAACCCATTGATTGAAAAGAAAAAACATTCGATGCTCCGCTTATTTGCAATATAGCTCACTTATTTTACGTGTAAAAGACTTTTGATAAAGCTCATTTTAAAGCTTATTTCAAGCACTACAAAACCCTTTTCGATTAGAAAGCATAAAATGCATTTGCTCGCTGCTAGATGGCATTGACTACATTGATGAAATTTCAGATAAAATAAAAAACGGCTTTGATCTTTAATATCTAGCTTAATATTGCACTTAGAATACTTTGTAAAAAACCAAATTGTTCATTTTTTTACCTGCTACAGTTTCGTTCCTTATAAAATTTTCGATAAAACGTATATTTTTGGAGATATTTGAAAAAAACTGATGAAAATCGTGAAAAATTTGCGAATTTTCAATTGCCAATAACTTGAAAAGTATTAGATTTTTCGAGAAACTTTATAGAAACTTTTTTGCTTAAAATTAGATCTTCAATCGATATCCGAGGTTATTTTGAAAAAACAACCATTGACCCCCGAGAAGGGGTGGCAACCACCCCCATGGTGGTGGCGGAGTTCAAATCATTTTCACTTTTGAAGTTAATGGTAAGATGAACCTAATCCCAAAATTTCATGCAAATCGGATCACAGTGAAAAAATTCGGACCTATAATGCTTCATTGACTGCACTAATCATTGATTTACGCTTGTAACTGAACCTACAACTTGACGTAAGCAATCTTAGTGTGCAGTAAGAGCTCTAGCATAACATGCTTCTTAAACGCTAGAATATAATGGTGTCGCATAAGGAAGAACTGGAGTTGTAACCATGGTCTTGCTCCTTCTTGTAAAGAATGTGCTCCTTATATGTCACTTACGAGTATTAGCAGGACAGGGTCACTTGCCAAAAATTAACGCCAATCTTGTTATAAGCAAGAAACGGCTTAATCTATACTTATAATAAATCTGTAGAGAGGTCAATTCTGTACATTAAATATATTTTCAAAATAACTATCAGGGGATGATTAGTGATCGATACTGATGCCAAAAATGCAATCAGTAAAATTTTTGTCTGTCTGTCTGTCTGTCTGTCTGTCTGTCTGTCTGTATGTTCGTTATAGAAACAAAAACTACTCAACGGATTTTAACGAAACTTGGTACAATTATTTTTCATACTCCTGGGCAGGTTATAGGGTACTTTTCATCACGCTACTATTAATAGGAGCAGAGCAGTGAAGGGAAATGTTAGGAAAACGGGAGAAATTTTTTGAACGCGCATCTCTTAAAAAACTACTGCATGAAATTGAATACGATTTTCACTAATGTATTACTAGAGGTCTAACTTAAAACTTAGGTATAGGTATAAGTATTTTATGGAAGTCCGTTATTTTTGAAACCCGATATCCAAACGTGCGACGCCGCTGGCACAGCTAGTCCTAAATAAGACCCTTTATCCGCGAATTGTTTTCTGTAATTTTTGATTCTTGTTACCTATGTATTTATGTTAATAAGTAAATTATTTGTAAATATCTTAATAAGTTAATATGAATTCATACTTTTATTTACATTTATTATTATAGCACCAATTTGCAATGAAAACGAAGTAAACACGGGCTGCATCAATGGCCGTTGCGGACACACCAAATGTTCTGACTTGGGAGGACCTATACTGTGCGTTGACCCGCCACCTGGTGGTTGCATTAAAGGCTGTCTGTGTGCTAAGGGTTACTTGCGAGATGATAATGGCACATGTGTACGGGAAGAAGATTGCCGTAAGTCTTATTTATGTGAAGCATTTTATTAGATTTTAATAGAGGACACAAGTATAGAAAGATGAATAGAAATACTATATTTGTTACACATAAGAAAAATACATTTTACAAAGCTTAAAACTATTATTAAAAACAATCTTAAAACTATAAACATATAAAAAATGTGAGCTTAAATTAAACAAGTTACAAAAATGGTCTCCGCTCAGTATAGGTAGACATCATCATGCTAAGAAATGATCTTCAAGTAAGCAAGATCCTTGAAGAAAAGGAAGGATGTCTCTGGATGTGAACAAAAGGTTTAAAATATTTGTTAAGCTTATAATTCTATCCAATAAAGGCTTATATTTTTAGAACAAATCTAAATCTAGAACTTGCAATATACGAGTATAATACGCAGGCTTATTTGACACAGTGGCCAGTCAACTTTTTAGTTCACAAGTTCACAATAAACTTACGTATTTATAATTTATAAGCTTAAAGATTTCAAGTAGGTATTTGCTATTATGTAGTCTGATACATAGCAGTATGTAGTTCTAGTGAATATTTAATACTGATGATTTCTTTGATGGCACCACTTTTTTATGCTTTTTCTCATTTATTTTCATATTTTAGCATGCGGAGGGGATCCTAATGCCAAACCTGGATGTAGTAGATTCTGCACTCGCTGTTCCAACTATGACCAAGGTCCTGTTGCTTGTACACTTCCTTGTAAACTTGGAGGTTGCGAATGCAGAGATGGATACATATACGACGACGTCAGCAAGAAATGTGTGCTGCCCAAAGATTGCAGTAAGATAAAGATTTCTTCTTGTTTGAGTTACTCATTGATAACAAAAGCCATTTCTGAGACGATTCTCCCACTGCACCTTGCTCAGTCGCGGTTCATGTTTAATCTAGTCTGACCTGTTGGATGGATTTTGTATGCGAAATCAGATTTTTGCCCGAGTGTGCGTTGAGTTAGACAAATTAGAAGCGTTTATCCCCTAAATTGGCCCGGCAGGGAATCGAACCCTGAACCTTTGAATATCCGCGCTTTAGGTCAAATAGACTAACTGATACCACACAAAGAGTTCTTAGGTCGTACATAATGTTTATTTTTATCAAGAAAGATTTAAGAGAGACTGCCCAGTACCTAGGTATTGCTGAGTCTTTGAAACAGCGGTTACGTTTACCATCATACGAGCGCACAGGTTCATTGTATATTCCTTCACTAGACGAACGGCTTAACGTGCTTCCAAGTGCACGGGAAAATGTCACTATTAATACTCTGGTGCTGTTAATATTTTATAACAAAAATCTAGCAGCAACTATACCGACCGGTCTTGGAATCACAGAGATACCAGGTTCTAATTGCTAAATCCTGAGACCCCTCCGATTTTAGGCGCTATTTGCGACCACCAAATCAACGACACAGTTAATGAGGGTTTTCTTAAAAAGAAATCCACCAGATGGCACCACATAAGCGGCAGGTTAATTTTGACATGGCACTGATGTTTACAGCAACTGACCAATCACATGACAGCTGGACCGCAAGCTACATAACGCCATCTATCGGATATTTCATTTTGAAACACCCTCATTTCAGTACCTTTAATTAACTGTCTTTTTTACAGCGCCAACTTGCAAAGATAATGAAGTGTACTCCAACTGCACCAATGGTGGATGTATCCCACAAAAATGTTCACAGCTGGGCAAACCTGTTCTTCCCTGCATCAGTATGACCTCTGTAAATTGCACTAAGGGTTGTGTATGTGCTTCGGGGTATCTGAGAGCTGATAATGGCACTTGTATACCAACTTTAGAATGCCGTAAGTACATGATAAAAAATTTTACGATGTGGTACAATTAAAATTTTTAACATGTGGTATTAAATACCAAAAAGCTTCGCCATCTCCCAAATAGAATTGGGTTTAGAACGTATACCTATACAGAAGGCGTTGTTTTGTAGTAACATGATGTGATGTAAATAAAAGTCATCTATTTGGTATGGTGATGTCCAAAATCACAATGAAGTCGGATATCAAAAAATATGACATTACTTGGGACTTATGTAACAACATAATTTGCCTTAAAGCCGCAGCCACACGTTGGAGATAATTGCACCAACGTAACGTTTTGCTCCCAATGAACCAATGTGTGTATTGGTACTTTGACACAATGAAGACATTGAGCGCGTTAGTATTGGGCATTGGACAGTGATTGGACGCAAAGTTGAATCCAATGTGTAGCCGCGGCATAAGAAATAAACGAAGGTCTTGTACGATGTAAAGGAGGACACCGCCATCTAGTGTGATTATGAAATATCAATTCTGAACACCATTTTTATTCATAATTTTTACCACTACCACTTTCGTTAGCGTCCTGCAACGATGACCCGAATGCTGAGCAAGGGTGTGGCTCCTTCTGTGACCGCTGCTCCAACTACAATCAGAAGCACAGCTGTCCTATTGGCTGCATCCTCAATGGTTGTCAGTGCAGGAAAGGATTCATCTACGACCAGAATATTAAAAAATGCGTTCTCCCCGAACAGTGCAGTAAGTACACTTTTGACTGGCCCGATGGCTCATTTGGTACCTTTGCCTTCTGAATTAAGGGTCGTGGGTTCGATCCCCGCATAGTACATGTGCATGACTCATGACAAACATTTATGAGTCTGTTTGTATTAGCCGGGGTGATTTCTGTGCATAATTTGTATATTTATTTATGTACGAAAAAAGCACCTATCTAAATCAGTTGCCTAAGTTGCACACAGGGTGTCTATCTGAGTAAGTTTATCAGTTGTCTAGTACCCAAAGCACAAGGTGTATGTTATGTGTTGCCAATAAACTTGTTTTTCCTTTTTCTTCGGCTTAGTTTGGGTCTAGATGGCGATGTGTGGCCCAGCGAGGCATGTCTTGGGTTAGTTATTTACCTTAGAACACCTCGACTGAACATTAACAATCTATGTTAATGGAAATTCTTTTCCAGCACCGACATGCAAAATAAATGAAGTTTATTCCAACTGCACCAACGGGGGATGTACTGCCAAGTACTGTTCGCAGCTGGGTATACCTATAGCCTGCGCCCCATACGATAAGACGACCTGCTTGAAGGGATGCATCTGTGCCCCGGGCTACCTCAGAGCTGATAACGGCACTTGTGTACCAACTTCAGAATGCCGTAAGTAACCTATTTGTTGTCATGTACATGTGATTTACGGATTCAGAGTAGGACCATTCTATCTCATCCCGTGGGGGCGTAGAAGACGACTAAGGGAATATCAGGAAATAGTTCCCCGTTTCCTGATATTCCCTTAGTTGTCTTCTGTACAATAGATGATATTCCTATCAGCAGCGTTACTTGAGTGTATTTGGAATGTAAGGGAGCGGGCCTATCAACTTTTCGTACCAAGCCAACTTCACCTGCCCGTGGTGATGTCGAATATCAAACGAGACGCTGACAACATACATAACCATCACAATTGAACTAGGCCTAAATACCACGGCTGGGGACGGCCAGCAGAGTGACCGGAGCGGGAAGCTAAGCTCTGCGATCGCCAACCCGCCTGCCTTAAGTGGCAACAACAGGAGAGGCCTATGTCCAGCAGTGGACTGTAATGGGCTGATGATTACAATGGGCAAACATCTGGAGAATATACCCATAATCGCCACGCTGAGCAGGCGGGTTGGCGATCGCAGGGCGTAGCTTCTCGCTCCGGTAATGCTGCTGCCCGTCATCGGTCTGTGGCTACACTACACAATTGAAGAATTGTGATGGTTCTGTCGGTTGCCAGCGTCTCGTTTGTTATTCGGCAAGATGCACCACGGGCAGGTGAGGTTGGCTTAGAGCGAAAAGATGATGACACCCCGATGATTACTTGGGTGCAAATAAAACCTACTGCGGCCACGTCTAACTCGCCTGCCAATTGTGGTGACTAAGGCAAGTCTTCCGAAATATGTCGATTGTCATTGAAGTAGGCCTATGTTCAGCAGTGGACATTTGAAGGCTGATGATGAGCCTAACTGAAATCCTACTGACCACTATCTGCTAGGTATTTTAAGTGTCTAACAATAACCTATGGAAATCTAAGCAAATATAAATGCAAGTAGATAATAAAGTGGTACCCAAAATTTTCGGAATACACTTCGAAACTCTGGTTTTTGGTAACATTTTCGTTTGCCAGATTGGATCTAGTAAATACCGAGTAGGTACAGGAACTCTACGTACCTACATACTACTGTACAACGACAAACAATAAAAAGCGTGTTTCATGCTGCGCATCATGTTATCCCGTTGGTAAATGGGGTAGTGCAGAAAGGGGTACAAGAAAAATGAGACCTGCCTACAGTGTAGTGCACTGAGTTTTGCATTGTTGCATACGTTCGTGTGGTATACTTTGTTCCGACTATGGTGGAAATTGTTGCCTTGTCTCTTTTCTTCTTATATTCTAGCCAAATGGACTTCTCTACGTGTTTAAGTATCGTGTCTTTTCGAAAAATTATTAATTACATTTGGACCTCACGATCGCTTTTTATAATAAAAGAAAATAATTGATTGTTTACCGTGACAAGAAACTAGACAAAGTAGAAAAAGTATTGTTTGACAGTTACTCCATGACAGTTAACGTTGACACGTTAGCCTAAACTGGCCCGATGGCTCATTTGGTAGTGACCTCGCCTTCTGAGCCAAGGGTTGTGGGTTTGATCCCCGCACAAACATTTATGTGCATGAACAATATGAACATACTGTCTATTTGTATTGGTATGGTTATTTTTTAAGTATAATACGTAAATATTTATTTACAAAAATATATTATGTAAGTTTTTCAGTTGTCTATTACAAACTTCGGCTTAGTTTGGGACTAGATGGCGATTTGTGGCCCAGCGTGGCTTGTCTTGGGTTATTTATTTAACAGCCATAGAGGAATCCGCTATTTTTGCTTACTTGTGCTATATTAATTAGCCTTTTTTCCACTACATTAACTTTACCTGGCCATATCTGTTTACGAGAAATAGCTCTCGTTTGCAATAAAGTGCCGAGAACTTTAAATTTTATACGTAATACATCTAAGTGTACATCGCATGAAACGTACAAGATGAAATTGTGTTTGAAATTGGTACGTTTTATAAAAGATTTTGTTTTAGATTTATTTATCTTGCTGAAATATGAACTGTGGGACAAACAACCAAGTCTTTTTATTTGAATAGGACTCGATATTCTCAGACACATTTAGAGGTCATTGTTTGGTTATCTCATTTTCGATTGGCGGTAGCTGTCTTCTTCAATGTCCTTGTATATCATCGTATGGAATGAGAGTTGCCTTTTTATATGTTAATTTTAACCATATTGAAACGATACTTGTATTCTCTCCCTTCGCAAGAACAAGTAAAATTAAGCAATTGTCTCATTTTGCAGCCCCATCTTGTCATAATGGTGCAGTCTACAATTCCTGTGCCAACCAGATCTGCAGATTCCAAAATTGCTCCCAGTACGGATACCCACCGTTGTTTTGCAGAGCAATTAACGAAACCAACTGCAAAGGAGGATGTATTTGTCCTGTTAATTATTTAAGAAACGCTAATGGAATTTGCATTCCTCAGGAAGAATGTCCAGGTAAGCTTAATGTTAAGTACACATTCAATTAATATCATCATCATCAGCCTATCGCAATCCACTGCTGGACATAGGCCTCTGCAGTTGTTCGCCACTTTGGGCAAACACTTGGGCGCTTTACTCATAATTACCACGCTGGGTAGAGATTGGCGATCGCAGGACGTTACTACTTGCTCCGGTGACACTCCTGTCTCTAATCGACCTGTGGTATGCAGTCGCCATCAGTTGGTTGCCAGATCCACGTCTGTTGAATATTTTTTTATTACGCATTCAATTATTGGAACATCTACTTTTAAATCAGCTGAATACTTTCACTTTTGTCTTCGTTGAACTAGAAGGAACCAAACCTGTCGAATGTTTGTAATAGATCCACCACTAGTAATAAAACAGTCTATATAAGGATTTTTGTTACTGTTCTAATAATAAGGCACGTATAAATCGTCGAATCAAAGGAAATAATTACCTACCTCCGCTACCTAATCAAATCAAAGCAAGTTTCCGTCTTAAAATCATCATCAGTCTCAAGACGTCCACCGCTTGAAGTAGACCTTCCCAATTGATCTCCTTGGAGCCTGTTTTGAGTGGTCGGCATCCAAAGGATCTCCGCTATCCCAATGCCCACGTGGCAGAACTATATATCTGTTCATACCTGATATTAATATATAAATCAAACAACATCATATACTTTGATCCGATCCCAAAGTAAGTAGCTTAAAAGCACTAGTGTTATGGGTATCAGAACAACGAAGGTACCACAAATAAATTTTTAAATACAAATATAAACACCTAGACACGGAACAAACACAAGTAAATGCTAAATAACCTATCTGTTTATTTAAAGGATATCAGAAAATGTTTGGAGAAACGATATCAAAAACAAATGAACCATGTCTTATTTAGTTACTATGCGGCGTTGCATTTTATCGTGCTTGTTATTTAATGCAAGCTTAAACATTTTCTTGCAATTAGCATTATGAAGATTTGTTTTTTTTTAAAGTTATCTCTCCACAATGATAAAGGAAAATGTTTAACTATCTTCTTATTAGCACATAATAACACCCCCCACGCAGTCTCTATGCGCATTTGTTTTTTTATTTCCTCTTTAAGTACCTACCTACGAATTTTACGTATGCAAATTTACTTACAGAAAATTTAACAATACTTTTTGATAAATTTTAATTGCCGGAACATCGTATTGATGAACTTGTTATGCTTATTAACATTTACCCACCCACCTACTATTAAAATATACCTTCACTTTATAAGCGTCATTGCTCGTTTACTCAACTTTATTTACATCAGCTGTTCATACATTACATTTATTACCAAAACACATTTCCGCTGCAAAAGACTGCTTGAAAAAACACTAGTTAATTTTTAAAACAATAGGAATCGAATTGTTAATTGAATAGCTTTATTATTTTGCCACGCCTGGCTATATAAACGAGGAAATTGTTTTTGATAGCGCAGACGTTTTGGTAGCCATGATGAAGGTGTTAATAGTGGTCATTGCAGCTGCTGTGTTTCAAGTATCCGCAGAGGGTATGTTATTAAAAACCTTTAAAGCCATCGTTTATTTTTTTATTGTAGGTTTGTTACGACTGGCAGCATGACCTCCATATAGCGTTTTTATTTTTTAGGTTTTTGTCTTTTATTTCCCTAGTAACTTCTTCTCCTATCTCTTGTTAGTGCGTTTTGTCTTGTTTTATATTGTATTATATTTGAATTTAATTTTCTTTGAGCCCCACTCATACTCGAAGAAGAACTTTCATTATTTCCAAAGATTTACCTCTATGCCTATATAATACCAGTCAGTCAAACTGTAACGGAAATTCATGTTTTCAAACTTATAAAATCCTTCTTAGGGTTTCTATTTAAAAAGACACGTGCCACCGTAAAATAAGACATATATCAAAAGTTTTGTATTGTTGCCCCCTTTTATAACTAATCGATTCATAATACGAGTATATAGGTCAGAATTTGTTTTGATATCTGGTTAACTAAGTGCAGTTAACGCATTTGCTTGCATTCTCTGTAGTTGATTAAATCAATAATCATGCATACCTTGTACAATATTATGCAATTTAGCATGAAAAGGAGGCTTAATAAGGGTTTATTATGTTAGATCAACCTTTACTTACAAAGGAATACTGGATTCAATTACGTTATTATTGTTTTTAATTACCTTTTCTTTTTATTATTACTAATTTTTAAGTGTTGAAAATTATAAGGGGTAATAAATTGGAAATAGAGATATATAGCATAAACTAGCGCATAGTATGTTATCGATGTTAACAATATCATAATATTTGTACCGTACCCAGGCGTACACGCGGCTTTCTTTCCGGTTACTGATATTCCCATAGTTATATTCTACGACACCCATTGTGATGACATAGAGTGGTTTATTCTTAATCTAGAAATCACACCGACACGGGTAATAACCCAATACTATAGATTTCAGAAAATCTTAGACTGTAGGATGTAGACGTAGGCAAAAGTATAAAATGTAATGATGATATTGTACACACTATGTTAAAAAGAGCAACTAAGTACACGAGTTTCTTCCCGGTGTCTTCTCGTTAGAATGTTGCTTTCCGAACCGGTGTTAGTTTGTAGCTTTCATGATTAGTAAGTGTTTTTTTTTTAAAAACCTGTACGAATAAAAATTATTTTGACTTTGACCTATTGTGGTTAGTGGTTTATTTGACATACCTGTTACAGAAGTGTCATGCAATGGTGACAAAAACGCGAAGTCTGGTTGCGGCGTGCACTGCGGCAACACTTGCTCAGACTACAACAGCACCAAACCCATAGCCTGCCCTGCCATTTGCATGCTCAACGCCTGTGATTGCAAGACAGGTTTCGTTTACGACGAAAATACGAAACTGTGCGTCAAGCCTGAAGAATGCAGTGAGTACATCATTTAATTAACTTTAGGGTGTGTTTCCACCTGTGCGGTGCTAACAAAAATTTAACCCAAGCCATGCCATGCCATGCACCAAGTCATCTAATTCCAAACTAAGCCGATGCTTGTACTATAGGTTACTAGACTATTGATAAACATACTAAGGTTTTTTTATAAATTAAAACTTTTTGTACATACAAACACCCATACCAATACAACTTATATAAGTGATTAACATATTTATAAAGGTGTTCGAATGGGATGTAAGGGAGCAACCCATCGTCGTTTTGCTCCAATACCTAGCTGTGGTGCATCCTGCCGAATAACAAATGAGGCGCTGTAAACCGACTGGTGGCGATGTAACCATTACAATTGAAGGCGTAGGTCCGGTCCTACCTATCGGTCTGAGGTATTCAGTTGAATACCTCAGACCGATGGGGACTGGGCAGTAGGGTGGGTCACTTATGTATGAAGAAAAAAAAAAGTTTAGTTTTTCTAGGGGCACAGTGACTAAATGGTGCTAAATGGTCACTGTTAATAGAGTACGCAGTTTGATAGCATTCGGAGTTCATCTTATGCCTCCGGAGTCATATGAAAATCAAAAAAATCTAGTAAAAAAGGGCCATAGCCTATTGGTAAATAAAGATCATTTGTTTTGAAGACAAAGATCGAAAATCATAAAAATCTTTTGTTTAATAATAGAAGAACACAATAATAAAGTAATAACAATTCTATTTAGCTAAATTATTATTTAAATGAATTATTTATATGACGTTAAAATCTTTCTTGCTGCCGAATTTTGGATTTTCGATTTTCTCGAATCTATCTAGGCGTTTATGAATCCCTCTCTCGATATTTTATCACTTAAAGAGGCTGAAGCTTCGATGATAGCTATAACTGCTCTTTCAACTGCTTGAGTGTGTAAATTTTTTATATCTTGAAAATACCTAGACTTATATATGAAAAATTACTAGGCGCTCTGCAAAACACCATCAAAAAGTTAAAAAATCCAATTTTTCTAAATGTTTTTAATCTTTTTTTTACTTACAAATCCTAAGTCAAGAGATATTCATCAGGTTTCGATAGCCAGCCTTCGATATTTACTTTAACATTCGTCAAAACAAAGTTGGTGCTCGCGATTTAATACAAATAGTTTCAAGACAAATTTACGTTGCAATACGAAGGCAAAACGATGTATTTTAAATACTTTCGTGCTCGTAATTGTAGTACCTTTTATGGCTTATAGGGATGCTGTATCATATAAATACAAATATCAGACAATTTGCTTACTATGACGATACCCATACTTTTTCGCAAGGTAGTACTTGCGCTACAGATCTGTAATAATATCTTTAGCAAAAATCTCCGGTAAGTTCCTAGGAATAGGAGTAAAATTAGTTATGGATCTCTTCTCACAGTTTTCAAGCTATTTACCAACCAATAAAGTGAAAAAAAAAGTTGTAACATCGACTTAAATAATAACAATTTTTAATAAATTCTATCTCAATCCGGAGGCAGTAAAAGTTAAAATAAAGTCTTGCAATTTTACGTATCAATTATCTACGCCATTTAGCACCTTTTTGTTGCTGAGCCTGTAAAAAAAACTAAAAAAATAATTTTTGACCCACCCTACTGGGCAGTAACGTCACCGGAGCGAGAAGCTACGCCCTGCGATCGCCAACCCACCTGCCCAGCAAGGCGATTATGAGTAAAATTAAATGTTTGCCCTAAGTAGCAAACAACTGCTCCAGATGTTTGCCCAAAGTGGCAAACAACTAGCCTATTTTACCATTTGGTAAACCACCCACGTCTAGCAATGGTGATAATGACAAACCATTTTTCAGCTATACCTCAATGCAGAAAAGCAAACGAAGAGTATACGATCTGCCCACCCAAGTGTCCATTCAGAACATGTGGTATCGACGATGATCTGATCGACTGCATCCCACAGCCGTCTCCTGGTGACCCCAAATGCCCTAAGCCCACCTGTCGGTGCAAAGCACAGTTCTTTAGAGATGATAAAGGAAACTGTGTTCCCCGGGATAAGTGCCGTGAGTAAAATCAATAATATATTTTTATGACACATTTGCTTGTCTGCCGCCTTTTGCATAAAAAAAATTATACTTAGTGATATAATATTATGTCTGAAATGCTGTCCTTGAGAGGTGAAATTCGCAAAAACTCAAGAAAAACTGCCAATAAATTTTGCTAATCATCTGAGCTTAACAAAGGCAACGCTAATTTTTTCTCATACAAGAATAACTTTTACTAGAATGGAATCTTCCAGCCTAGCTATTTCGAAAGAATTCATTGTAGAATTATTTCAACCCTTTAATATTTTTAAACCTGCTTATTTGCTAATTAGCATTCAAGCAGATATTTTATACTATATTTCAAAACGAATTGTACACGTTGATAGTTCTTGGTAGCGTAATAACATACACGTAAGTCTATGACCTCACTTCACCTACAATTCATACGGTACAGTCGACCACGAAGTGTGTTATAAACCTATTTTGACATCTATGATATAATGACAGTTTATAAGCACACCATAGCTTAATATTATCTTATCATCTCAATAAAAAATACTTTTTGTTTCTCTTTACTTAATCGACATTAGATATTGGTTAACAATTATCTAATGTGGATTAAGTAATGATGTACCTAACTGTTATTCATGCTTGCGTTAAACATTGCCAATTTATTCACTACTTTTGTAAACAACTGTACCTACTGTGTAAATCAAGGTCAGGCACTTCATTATTATTATTGACGTATTAGAATGATGTCTGCTCAGAAGAATTTGTTCTGATGATGTATATATAAAATCTTGAAGAGACACGTAAACCGAAAAACGAGGATTTCCTTGATTCTCAAACAATCAAAAAGTAGTTTAAAAAAAACATAGGATGTCGAAGGATGTTTTGATGGACCGTCCGGTTAGCAATTAGCAAGTGCTGCGTTAGAACTAAAAGGTCCTGAATTTAAAACACGACCGAAAATTGTCACAGGGTTTGTCAGTGAAGAAATAACTCGTTAGCAACCCGAGTCAAGAAGTTGGGGGTGATACACTATCGTGCATCGGAATGCACGTTTAGCCATTTTTTCTGCACTTGGTTACTTCTCGATATGTTATTATAGTAGACTTGTAACCACCATCACCACCCTTTTGGAGTCCTCTCAAGATACTCGTAATAATTAAGAAAGAAAATACTCATAATTAATTAGGAATTCTAACATAGAAAGTAAAATTAATAATTTCCTTTTTTTCAGCCACTTGTACTGGACAAAACGAAGAGTACGATCCTTGCTTCTCACCTTGCTCTGCCGGTCGATGCAATTTTGATCCAACTACCGTAAGATGCATTCCACCACCAAGTCTTGGAGACCCAGGCTGCGTGGCCGGATGCCGTTGTAAGGATGGATACGTCAGAAACGATCAAAGTGTTTGTATCCTCGAAAAGGATTGTCGTAAGTTTTGAAACTTCTTGTCCTTCTTCTACAACTCTAAAATCTATGTAAATAACAATGGCCAAGTTAGCTTAGCAACAAGAGTAAATCCTTAACTTATTGACTGATTCGGCTAATTATTTATTTTTATGGAAAATGTTGCCGGTGAACTATTATCAATGTTCAAGTAACTTCCTAAGAAACCACAATAATAGGTATGTAAGCACCTACCAGTTGTTGGCTAGAATATCTTTTAACAAAATGTAAGTTATACATAGATACTCTATTGAGACGTATGTTTAGGAATATAGAGAATGTTATATGTACATACAAGTTCTTAAGAACTGAGAGTCACGAGTTACATAATTTTCAGCCCAGCTTCAATGGCTTCCCATCCGTCGTCGCCGTGACCTCCATATTCTTTCTTTGTTGTTTTCTGTACTTTTCAATCCTCTGTCACCTCCCTATTTGAAAGAACGTTTCAAATTTTTGCAGCCCACCGGGGAACGTGATATACGCTCGTGCCGGGAACTCCTTCTGTCATTTCCTCCTCATCTGTCCAAAGCCTACTCTCAGTCTTTTACTGTCCAATCTATCCGTCTGTGGAATTCCCTCCCCTTGTCCATCAGAAATTCCCAATCTCTTCCTGCTTTCAAGTCCCGTCTTAAATCCTATCTCCTGTCCCTTTAATAACCTTCATCATTTCATCCACTATCCTTTCTGTTCTTGTGGTATTTATTGCTTCTATTTATTCATGTACTTTATTATTTTGTGTATTTATTTATTATTTATATATGTTATACATATGTATTTATTTATTTATATATATTTATTTTTATACATGTTGGTATAAATTTACTTATATAATATAATTAAACAGTTTGCATGACTTTGCCCCTCTTCAGAATAGCACACTTCCTCTACCTGAAGGTTGTCTGGAAGAGATCGCTTACTAGCGATAAGACCGCCTAAATTGTACCACTTGTTGTCTGTAATACCTTGTCTTTAAATGTTTGTATTTTCTGCAATAAAGAATATCTATCTATCTATCTATCTAATTTTATCTACTTTCATAAAATGAGCTTTTTTCAATAACGAATGCATTTCTTCGTCTATTAACTATATCTTTTATTACAGCACCAAAATGCAAGACCAATGAAGTAATCTCAAACTGCACTAACGGCGGATGTAGTGCACAGAATTGCTCTCAGCTGGGCAAACCTGTGCCCTGTGTGAATTTGATAGAGGGCGCTTGTAAGAAAGGTTGCATCTGTGCCTCAGGATACCTTCGAGATGAGAACGGCGTTTGCGTACCTGTTTCACAATGCCGTAAGTAGTCACAAATCTTAAAAGTAAAATTATTTTTTCATTAAAATTTGTAAGAAGTCTAGCGATTCGACATTAACAGTCGTGATCGTCTGGTATCCAAACTTTGATTTGACATAGGTACATACATTCTTTTAAGTACAATAGCTATCAAAACATATATTTTTGCATGGATTTAACGGAAAAGACTAAATATTAATCGGTATTAATGTAAATGAAAGTGAAAAAGGTGTACCTACTGATATTCATCTTTTACTATCTTATTGGATTTTTTTACAATTTTGTCCAATTTCCTTTTACAAACTTTCTGTGGCGTTTTAAAAAAATATATTTTTATTCGACTGTTGGTTTAAAATTGTTTTTAATAGGCTTTGATCATAATGTCATGTCTCGACTGAGTTGTGCGGAATGTGCTTATTTATTCTGCATCATAATTATTTTATGGTATCTTTAAACGGGGCGTGATGAAGCATCTTATGGTTTGGCATGGCGGCGGCATCTGACAGGTGACTGACCGGTTACTTGTCCGTTGTCGCAGCAACTTAGGCTTCTTTTCATCAGGCGTAGGGAGGCCATTATGCCGTGCTAATAAAAAAAACTGTTTACAGCATCATGCAACGATGATCCCAATGCTGAACTTGGATGCGGTACTTTCTGCGATCGGTGTTCCAACTACAACCAAAAGCATAGCTGTCCCATTGGATGCATTCGCAATGGTTGTCAGTGCAAGAAAGGATTCATCTATGACCAGAATACGAAGAAATGCGTCCTTCCTGAACAGTGCAGTAAGTGTCTCAGTAACTAACAGTGTCTTAATGTTTCAATGCAACTTGATGTCCATCAATGAGGTGAAGACATAAGAATCGTTGAATCGTTCTATAATCGCATGGTTTCTGACAACCGGTTTATCATGGAAATCTTTGAGGGAAGTGGAGGAACAGGATATGGTCATTATCATCATCATCCAGACTCCCCCAAAAGACAACAGTTGAACATTTCCCATAGTGACCACGCTTGATGGGTTGGTGACCACAGTAGGTTTTATTTGTACCTACGGGTGAACGCAGCTGCTCGATTTCCTTAGTTGTCTTCTACAACAACCACGGGATGAGATGGGGTGTCCTATTCCAAATTTGAAAACCCTACGGTAGTCCGTAGTTAGTACTATGGGATAAATCGTTGAATCATCATTACATTCGTTACTGTGCATCATTATGCAGCTGCTTAATGTTGCCGTAAAAAATGTACCTAATTAGTCCCGTCTTTTAGATTCAAAAATAAAAGACACGTATTTTTTCATTTGTAAATATTAGACCAAAAATAACAAAGTTGTAGCCCGTTAAAAATTACGCGTGACGTCAAAGAGTGCAAGTTTTTTGCCACTGAGTGGCGTCAAAGAACGTCTAAATTTTGATGCATTGTATCTTTGTTATTTTTTGTTTAAATGAAAAAAGGAAAAATACGTGTCCAATATATTTTTATAATCTAAAATAAGGACTAAATATAATGTAATTATTTTGACCCTGGAAACATCCCTAATGTTCACTTTGCTTAATCCTGGGAACCTCCAAAAATATTGATTTTGTTTATAGCACCAACATGCAAGACGAATGAAGTATACTCAGATTGCACCAACGGTGGATGCAGTGCTAAAAACTGCTCTCAATTGGGCAAACCTGTGCCGTGCATCAAAATGGACCCAAGCGCTTGCATAAAGGGATGCGTCTGTGCTACTGGCTATCTAAGAGCTGACAATGGAACCTGCATACCAACTTCACAATGCCGTATGTTACTTTCAATTTCTTTCGCAAAATTATTTATTTAACATATTAACCCATAAGCTCTTCGCAAAACAGAGACAAATGATAATCAATAACCGTGTGTGGAACAGTCTGACTAAAGTGTTAACACTGTTAACACCAATTTACACCAACAAGCTCCTAAAATCTTAAAACTTCCGAAAAACAGGCAAAGTGCATGCGATGTACCTGGTGGTCAAGACCTTAATAGGTTTCGGTAACCAGCAATCAGAGCCGAAAGTCATTTTACTACCATCGTGATATACAAAAAACATCTAATTCACTAGGCCTGTTTCCTTTTTTTCTTGAGAATTATAATTGATTTTTATACCACTTTTGCAAAGAAATAATTTTAAGCCATATCCATAATAAATTTTTAGTTTTTTGAAACTATTAAACTGATTATAATTCGTTCATCATCTCTTTCAGCATCATGTAACGATGACCCCAACGCTGAACCTGGATGCGGCACTTTCTGCGAACGGTGTTCGAATATCAACAAAACCCATGGCTGTCCCCTCGGCTGCATTCTCAATGGCTGCCAATGCAAGAAAGGGTACATCTACGATCAGAATACATTGAAATGTGTCCTCCCTAGTCAGTGCAGTAAGTACCTTAACTTCAAAGAATTCGATTCCACCTTTAAGACTTATTAAGAGGAACCCTGCATTCCTTTAAATTCCTTCGATTCCTTTAAAGCCATATTTTCAATAGAAATATATCATCATCATCATCATCATCATCAGCCCGTGTGTATAGAAATATATATCAGGATCTTAATAAATTAAATAAAAAATTGTCGAGGTAATACAAAAATATTTTATTTTTGTAGCGCCTACATGCCAAGATACTGAGGATTTCTCAACCTGTGCAAACGGAATCTGTCGACTCCAAAATTGTACTCAATACGGTGCCCCAATACCATTTTGTCCCAAATTCGACACGTCTAAGTGCAAGCCGGGCTGTATTTGCAAAACTTCATATTTGAGGGATTGTCAAGGATACTGCATTCCCCAGGATGATTGTCCAGGTATGTAAAATTTGTCATTATTTGTTCTTTTTTTTTATTCGAGGCATTTGATTTACAATTATTTTTTCAATCGTAGGTCTGTCAATATTAAAATGATATTCTGTTTATGTTTTATTTATTTTAATTTTTTAATACATATTCAAAATGCAAAAGTTTGTTCGGCTTGACTATTTCGAGCGAAAACTACTGCACGGATTTTAATGAAACTTTACAGTACCTACATAGTTCTCATCAGATTAATATAGGCTATAATTTATAATCTTATTATTACTGATATTTACACCGCTAAAGTCGCGGGATGCATCTAGTAAAATAATTCCTAAAAAATGTAACCAAGTTCCTTGTCATAAATTCATTTGCATTGAAGCTCTGATCTTTTCTAGATCTACTTTACTTGTACCTACATGTTATTAATTGTATTTTTTTATGTTTTCATGTAGAAGCAAAGACTACTACTCCTGCGCCAACGACGACCACCGAAGAGCCAACTTGTTATGAAGAAGACGATTCAGGAGATGAATAGATTGACCTGCATTGCCAAGAAGGAATCTCTACTGGCACCTGTTGTTTTTGCAAAAATAAATATTGTTAATGAAACTATTTTATAAAAGGCTCTGGCATGTGTACAAGATATAACTTATACCTACTAATTTTCTTATCCTTAATGCAAAAGCTACCAAAATCAACCTCAGTTCTGTAACACAAAAATTTTATTTTGCCTGAACAAAATTGACAGTCACGGTCATTTTCTAAGAGAATGTTTATTTAATATTTAATTATTTATTTAAAATTAAACTTTACATGTTATTTAATTTTTTCTTTTATTTACCTACTTTACCAGAGTTTTTATTATTTTAAACATACATAAGTACGTCATTTGCTATAATTACCTACTAGGTACCTATAAGCATAGGTGGACATAAGGAAAAAGCTTGACCTATTTTATACTTCGTTTCTATATCATTAGAAAGAACACAATTGGATTTTTACAACTCTAATATGTATAGAACGACGAAAGAAAATAATCATCACGTAAAACTTTTAGTATAAAAGACATTAAGCAGTAGTTACAAACTAGAAATGGAATCTTATTAGTTTCAAACTTGATTTATGTGATAAAAAAACGCATATTTATTGTAATATCACCTACTACAGGCCTAAAACTAAACATTTTGTACATTTCATAAGCCCCCAATATCTAATTCATCCGCTTCTAAATATTATCTAAAATCTTACTTATTATTTCACGATTCTGTATCTAATAGCAGAATCTAGAAGTAATCAAAAAGGAAGTAAAACAAGACCTACAGTAAAGGATTTTAACAGCAATTGACTTACACCCAATCCAATTGAGGTCTTTTCTTTTCTTTCTTTCATAAAAAGAGCGTTCAGGATGACGTCAGGTCTTTTACTACTGCACATACACATACAACTTATACTACTTATCTACTCGTATAATAGGTGCTACCTATGTAGCTACTACGAACGGTACGAACCTAGCTTCAGTCCCTAAGGGCGTTTTCAATTTAGGCGTTTTGCGTGCGATGTTATTTCCACAAAAAAAAAATCGCAACGGGTATTTGAAAGCGCATTTTGAGACGCTGCTTACAGTGAAGACTGTAACTGTCTGTTTGCAGCCCCTACATGCCACGAGAGCGAAGTATACTCCCCCTGCGCGAACGGGCTCTGCCGATACCAAAACTGCGCTCAGTACGGATACCCAACAATGTTATGCAAGCCCTTCCTACCAGAGTTCTGCAAAGGCGGATGCGTTTGTCCACCAAAGTACTTGAGAAACGCTAAAGGCATTTGCGTACCTCAAAAGGAATGTCCAGGTAATTTATGATGTTAGAAAACAATCTTCCGATCTTCAATGCGAGAGTGAACCGGTTTTGATGGGTGAGCGCGCTCAATCGTTGACTGTCATATTGCTTACCATCAGGTGTATTGCAATCAAGCGCAAACCCATTTTGAATAAAAATTTTTTGGAAAAATGAGTTTAAGATCCATTAGCGAACCTTTTTTTCTTATAAACAAATTTTTCCAAGACTTTTAGCTACCCAAGTCTTCCTTTTATTAACAGTGCGAAATTTAAATGCAAGAAATACTTGCAACCACTAATCTTTCCAGCTAATTTACACATTACTTATCTTGTTTTTCTATTTCACCCAACAACAATTATCTTGACACACACAGGTGAAATTAAAAGTGCTTACAATAAAAAGTGAACTGACATTGTGGTTTTAGCTGTTTATTTCCTTGTTTTGACAAGCGCCGGATGGTTTATAAAAGAGGTAAACGCTCTTTGCAACTCAAATAAGTAATGTGAGGACTAGCGAGAATGACGCAGTTTTTATTAGTACCGATCTTTGCAAGTGCAGTATTTCAAGTGTCTTTAGCGGGTGTGTTACTTTACAGTAATATAAGCTTATAAATAAAATTAACATTACCCCACATCCTAATAATTCTATGAAAACTACTGAACGGTTTGTTGGAAATTTTAGTTGAAACTTAGTATTTAATCATCATCATCATCGGCCTATTGCAGTCCACTGTTGGACATAGGCCTCTCCACTTGTTCATCACTTAGGGCAAACATCTGGAGGATACTCGCAGGGCAGGCGGGTTGGCAAACACAGAGCGTAGTTTCTCGCTCCTGAAACGCTGCTGCCCGTCATCGATCTGTGGTACTTAACTATACCTTCAATTGTGACGATTATAGCGCCACCGGTCAGTTGATAGCGCCTCGTTTGTTATTCGGTAGGATGCACCACGGGCAGGTGAGGTTGGCTCGGAGCGATAAGATTATAGGCCGCTCCCTTAAATCCCAAACATAATTCTATTCACTCTATAAGATATGTAAATAATAATTTAAGTGCCGGCAAGCCGGCACCAACTGGCCAGTTACCTGCTCGGCGTCGCGGCGACTTGGGCTACTCTTTCATTTTCTATCAAGCATAGGGATGCCACTAAGTAGTGCTGTGATATATTAATTATTTTTTAATTATTTCCGTTTTAGAAGCATCATGTAAGGCCAACGAAGTCTACGAAGCATGTCCGCCAAAGTGCCCCTACAGAACTTGCGGCATAGATGATACTCTGATTGACTGCCCTCGGGAACCTTTGGATAAGCCACCGTGTGAACCTAAATGCCGTTGCAAGCCTCAGTTCTTCAGGGACGACAAAGGGAACTGTGTTCCTTGGGAACAGTGCCGTAAGTTTATGTTAATTATTTTATTTATTTTCATAGTTCGTCTATAGCAGTCCACTGCTGGACTGCTCTCAAGTTGTTCTTCACTTTGGGGAAACATCTGGAGGCTTTACTACGCATAGCACACAAGACCATTACCTACATCCTTCATTCATACCTTTTGTAAAACGAATATACCGACTTTTTATTTCGAAATGGAATTGTGCTTGACTGCGATCACCTGGTAAGCGATATCGTAGTCTAAAATGGAATGCGCTCATCATCAGCTTATCACAGTCCACTGCTGGACACGGGCCTCTCCAATCGTTTACCACTTTGATAAAACATCTGATGGATTTGCCCATAATGGAATGAATGCGCTCACCCAGCAAAAACCAGTTCACATTCACCTTGAACATTCAAAGATTATCACCCGTATTCACAAACGATACTGTGAGGTCTCACAGTGCGCGCGGACGCACAGGTACCCTAAAACCTATTCATAAACGACACTTGAGGGGCGGTCGGCCCTGTGCGTCTCTTAAAATGAACGCATTGGTAAAATAGCTAGCGACCTATTTTACGCAACGCATAGGGTCAGTTTCTGCACAGATTAGGTACGTAAAAGTTTTGGTTTTGCTAAATTGAGGTTGTTTTTGTTCTAACGATGGATAATATTATGAAGAAGAGTTTGATAATTATATCAATGAGCAAGCAGAATAAACATAAGAAAAGTGATACGGGATTTTAAAGATCCTTTTGATTAGGTATTATTGCAAGTAGGTTTGAGTTTATGTAAACTTACAATAAATCTGTAGAGAATTAATTAATTAAATGTAATTCTGTACATGAAATATATTTTCAGTTAGTTTCAAATATCCATACTAATATTATAAATGGGAAAGTGTGTCTGTCTGTCGGTATGTTTGTCTTTCTTTCACGGCAAAACGGAGCGGAGCGACGAATTGACGTGATTGTGAATTGAAGTGGAGATAGTTGAAGGAATGGAGAGTAACATAGGCTACTTTTTGCCCCTTTCTAACCCCCTACTTCCCTAAATGAGGGGCAACGCGGGCGAAGCCGCGGGCACAGCTAGTATTCAATAAAACAAAAAATATTATTAGGTAAATGTTTTTATTTTCCAGTTTGTACCTATCTTTAACAATTCAATTTCAAGAACACTTTTTCAAATTGTAAATTATGTATCATATCTTCATATTCTAATAAATTATATTGTCTTGCAATCAAAACCTTCTCTCTTTGCATTCTCAACTGGTGCACCTCCTGGTCATGTTTCATATTTGTTGTGTTGCATTTTATTCTCACTCAAAACTACCTGAAAGCAAATATTTATAATCTTAAAAATCTCTCAATAATGTATTTTGTAGAAGGTACACACAGCCACAGTATGAACAAGATAGATAGATAGATAGAAACTCTTTATTGCACTAAAACACAGACATTACATGAAAATACATTACGGACAAACCAAAGTACACTTTAGGTGGTCTTATCCGTATAGCGATCTCATCTAGACAAATACATAAATATACCAAGTACCTAATATCATAATTCTATAAACATATATAAAACAATAAATATTCACTTTAATAAATTATACATAACACCATTATACATACATGTACAATAATATTTCAATACATATTAAAGACAAGTTAAATTAAATGTAAGATTTTAAATATTACTTACTAGTGTATGATTTGAAATCATCATCTTCAGCCTATAGCAGTCCACTGCTGGACATAGGCCTGTCCAGTTGGTCGCGACTTAGGGGAAACATCTGGAGAATATACCCATAATGGTTTGAAATGTTTCTTAAATATTAGTTGTAAATGGACCTCATTCTCATTGATTTCTTTCATATCATCTACAAAATAAAACATAAGTATATATTTTATATATTAATTAGAAACATTATCTCCTATTTGTTTTTATTTTAGTAAATTTAAAGTGTAAAATGTAAAAAATAAAACTTTGGGCATACTCTTTCTCTATACCAATTGGAGTCAATTACAATTACATTTATGAATGGACAAATTGTATGTATACAACATTATCCACCGTGAAGCCTTCTAGGGGTCCTCAACCAGTACGTTTCATGCTGAGGGATTCTTGGGAAAGCTCTTTTTTCCTCAGGGTTTTAATATTCTCCCAGCATCTTTTTAACTGATAAGCGGGCCATTGTGACACATGATTGCGAGTTGTAGGCCACTGCGAGATCCTTTCAAGCCTTCTTCTTTAACTCATGGCAGCTTCATGGAACTGTAATATAAGTATACGCATTTAAATTTTAAAACTATTTACTACACAATGTTTTCATAATGAATGTTAATTAGTGAATTAATCTAACCTGATAGTTGAGTTTGGCGTAATTATATCCTTATTCATTATGACCACAAATCGACGCAACAATTACTGCAAAATCACCACAAAACACAAACTAAAACCAATTCTCACTTTTCCGACACTATTTTGTTGAGCCCGATTGAGGTTATAAAAAATGAAATGTCAAATGTCAGTCAAGGAAGTGAAGTGTGCAACAACAAATGAACCAATCACGGGGCTCTATTTTACGCTGTGCGTTTGCTTATTCAAGTGCCGCTTAAGTATTGTTTATGAATTGAAAGGCTCGCCATGTTCAACGCACTGATAAATGCCTCCCTTAACTTAGCGTTGCTGGTCTCCTTAGATAAGTATCGTTTGTGAATACGGGCCTATATCTCTAGGGGAATAACTTAACTAAAACCCAATTTAAATTGTGTAATCATTATGCAAATACCACTTGACCGAGTTGAACATGATTTTGTGATGCTTGTTTGCTTATAAGGGGGCTTCCCCACAAATGAGACTAGGAAATCCCCGATAGTGGGTTATCGGGGATTTTTTCGTCTCTATAAAGGAAGTTTACACTGCCTACATAGCTCTCATAAATTAAAAACTAGTTTTTATTCTTCCATATAATATATTCATATCATTCACGGGTATTTTTGATCGTAAAACTGCGGTTGCTTAGCGAAAAGTTATAATGTCATCGTTTGTGGTGCATTTTTTGCAAAAAACGTTGAACATTTTTTTAAATGTGTGACTTTTGTATTTAAGGAGCCATTTTTTCGTACTACTTAATCGAGGAATGTAAAGAAGCGATCTATCATTTTTCACTCCAAGCCAACTCGACTGCCTGTGTTGCATCCTGCCGAATAACAAACGAGGCGTTGGCGGCTGGTGGCGGTATAATCATCCCAATTGAAGGCGTAGCTAAATACCACAGACCGATCATGGGCAGCAGCATCACCGGAGCGAGAAGCTACACCCTGAGATCACCAACCCGCATTTGATGGTGTAGCTTTATACTGCTGTACACAGCGTGTATGGGTATATCCTCCAGATGTTTGCCCTAAGTGGCGAACAACTGGAGAGGCCTATTTCCAGTAGTGGACTGCTGATGATGATGATGACTTAATCGAGCACTTTTTTCTATGATATTACGATAGATGACTTTACCTATAGTTCATTCGCGTTAAGAAAATAGTAATTAATTGGCTAGTGGCCGGCAGTCGGTGATGAGTCACTATTTTCTTAACGCGAATGAACTATAGTCATCTATGTAAGGTAGATGGCTAACTGGAACTGTCCATATTTATTGTATTTTTTATTATTTTTAGCAACTTGTACAAACCCTAACGAAGTGTACGATCCATGCTTTACACCATGTGGAACTGACCGTTGCGATTTCGACCCAACGGTTGTGAAGTGCGACTTCCGCCCACCAAGCATTGGGGATGCAAGATGCGTGGCGGGCTGCCGGTGCACGGATGGCTTCAAGAGGAACAACGAAAACGTTTGTGTCCCTCAGGAAGATTGTCGTAAGTGCATTATCCTTACATATCTTTACTATAATCACTATATAGTATAAAACAAAGTAAATCCCTATGTGCGCTAAAATGTTTAAAACTACGCATCGGATTTTGATGCGGTTTTTTTTAATAGATAGAGTGATTCAAGAGGTTTATGTATATAACTAGCTGTACTCGCGACTTCGTCCGCGTGGAATAGTTATTTTTTTTCCGTTTTTTTATTACATTTTCCATTATTTCTTCGCTCCTAATAGTTGCAGCGTGATGTTATATAGCCTAAAGCCTTCCTCGATAAATGGTCTATTTAACACAAAAAGAATTTTTCAATTCGGACCAGTAGTTCCTGAGATTAACGCGTTCAAACAAACAAACAAACTCTTTAGCTCTATAATATTAGTTAAGATGTAATACCCGAAGAGTAGCGAGGGCAGGTCGCTAGTATTATTATAAATGTGAAGGTAACTCTAACTATGTCTGTCTGTCGTGCATTCAAAAACTACTGAACCTGCCCGAGAAAATTGCAATGCAAAGAAAGGTTCTCTCAAAAGTTGAAAAGGGGGATGAAAACTTGTATGGAAGTATCGAAACTGAAATAAATAGGCTGTTTATTCGATATAAACGGGTACAGATGTGTCTTGAAAAGTCCCGAGGACCGTCATGGTACAAAAAAAACATGTCACACTACGCATCGCATATTCATATTTTTCGAAATTAATATTAATAAGATAAATTGCAATTTTAAAAATTTCCATGGTTTTATTGCTAGAGCTAGGACTGGCTAGAATTAAATTATTGATAACTAACAATGACCGACTAAATTCTCAGCATGCAAAGGAGACCCTAACGCCAAAAGTGGTTGCGGCGGGTTCTGCACTCGCTGTTCTAACTACAAGAACGGCCCGATTGCTTGCAAAATGTCCTGTGTCTTTGGCGCCTGCGACTGCAGAGAAGGATACATATACGATGACATCACCAAGAAATGCGTACTGCCTGAAGATTGCAGTAAGATCGTCTTATTATATCTTTTAGGACCTCCAAGATTCAGCGTACTCCTATTTAAAAAACCGGTAGCGACCCAGAACTCTATTTGAGTTACGAGTAACCAAGGGCTGTGTTGACTGCTTACCATCAGGGATCACATTTGCTCGCCTGCCACCTCTTGTATCAATGTCAAATTCCCCCAAATGTCAATTTGTCATTGGGGGACTCGTATTTTCAGCAGTAGACGTCTGCAGGATTCATAATGATGTTGATGAAACACGCGTGAAAAGCTACAAGTGCAGTCAATGTAAAAACTAGAAAATGTAATTATAAATCTAAAAAAGTGTAATTTATTCCTACTAACAATATTTTTTTACTCTAGGTGAAGAAACTACCGAGGAGCCAAGTTGTGATGAAGATCAAAGGAAATGAAGACCATCTATCTAACATTTGAAGATACAAGAAACTGATCAATGTAATGAATAAATAAAATAAAGCATTCCGAAATACGTATCAGACAATGCAGCAGAACTTTAATTGCAATACATTAACTTACCCCCAAAACTTCCTACCATCATCATCACTTGTGAGAACAGACAGGTAACTGACCAGTTACTTGCCCGTTGTCACAGCGACTTGGGCTCCTCTTTCGCTTTCTATCACGCGTAGGGAAGCCATTATGTAGAGCTACTATAAAAAAACTTTAGCCCACATGCACCCAGTTTTTCATCTTCTCATGCCAATGGAAATCTAAATGAATTCCTCCCAGTATTCAGCAACACGAACTGCTTCTCCTGATGACTTCATCAACTCATCCCGCGTAGAACAGACAGAACAGGGCACGCTGCTGCTGGGCAGGGCGCGAGGTGAGCCATGGTTCGAGGGGAGAACCTACAAGCACAGGTCAGGTCAGAACCATCCGCGTAACCCCATTTCCTTACTTCTACCGATCTGCGTTCAGAGCCGATTCAGAGACGTGAGCCACGGTAGTTTACATCTAGGTGGAAGGCTCTCCGTCGGTGGCGAAGCGATCACCCACCCGCTGCTGAGTATCATCATCAGCCTATTGCAATCCACTGCTGGACGTAGGCCTCTCCAGTTTAGTCGGAAGGATATATCCTTAATCGCCACGCTGGGCAAGTGGGTTGGCGATTACGGGGCGTAGCTTCTCGCTCCGGTGACGCTGCGCCCGTCATCGGTCTGTGAAATTAAGCAACGCCTTCAATTGGGATGGTTATACCGCCACCAGTCGGTTTCCAGCGCCTTGTTTGTTATTCGGCAGGACGCACCACGGGCAGGTGAGGTTAGCTTGGAGCGAAAAGATTATATTATAGGCTCCCTTACATCTCCTGCAGCGTATAATATGCATCTTCTTTCAACCACTATTTTTCACGATCGCGAACCTCGTTCTATGCTTTCCAGCCACTGCTTCTGAGTTAATTAACTGTCTATAGAGTGACAGGTCTGCTAACAGAACTCCGCTACCACAAAACGACTCCTTGAAGGATCTGTTATATAAATATTTTAAAGGCTCATATCTCAACCATGTTATTAATTTAACAGCCATTTCTAGTATCAAAATAATTGCAAACAAATTAATTAAGGATATATTTTATTCATTAATTAAGTATGTAAAATAAATAGAGATTTGGAACAACAAATTTACGTATGCAAATTCACCGTATAATAAATAAAATTATTTCTACTATTGTGTTGTTTATTACTCACATTCATAATTCATTCGCTGAACTGCAATATCTGTACTTATAATAAATCTGTAGAGATGTCAATTCTGTAAATTAAATATATTTTCAAAATAACAATCAGGGGGTGATTAGTGATCGATACTGATGCCAAAAATGCAATTAGTCAGTTTTTGTCTGTATGTCTGCCTATTTGTCTGTATGTTCGTTATAGAAACAAAAACTAATTGACGGATTTTAACGAAACTTTCACAATTTATTCTTCATACTCCTGGGCAGGTTATAGTATACTTTTTATTAGGCTATTAGTCAATAAGTAGTGAAGGGAAGTGTTAGAAAAATAGGATACATTTTTATCTGTAGGCATGTTTGATCGCGCACGCGAAAACTACTTCATGGGATTGAATGCGGTTTTCATCAATGAATTGCTATAGCACTTAAAATTTATACACCATTATAAGGAAGTCCGTTATTTTTGAAACCCGATATCCACACGTGCGACGCCGCTGGCACAGCTAGTAGATAATTTGGAGCATACCAATCACCAGCTCTCAAACTAAGGGTTCCAATGAACATGAACATATAGACTTCCAGCAATAGGGAATATGCATGACCTTCTAACAGATTTATGGAACTTTTTTATCACACTCACATCACATTTAAAAAAATATTTTACCATTATTATACTTACGAGTTAAAAAGCTTTAAAGTTATCAATAACTTTCTTCAATAATCAATATAATCAAAGTCAATAAATTTCTACTATACTCTAGACAGAGATGTCTACGGAAAAATATTTTTGACGCATATTCCTTATTGAATGCAACACCTCTTCCAATTATAGGGTACCTACTTTCGATGAGTCGAATACGCCTTTTCTATATTTTTTATTCTATAAAGCATTCTATATAAACATTTCATGACCATATTATGATACAATAAAAATAAATATGGTCCGTGTAGTTTGCCGATTGAGGATAGGACCATCCTATCCTCAATCGGCAAACTACACCCATCTCATCCCATGGGAGTTGTACAAGACTACTAAGGGAACATTAGGAAACGGGCAGCAACGTTTACCTGAGTACAAATCAAACTTGAAGCGTCCCCTACCAGCTTACCAATGGTATAAAGCAATTCCTCTTTAGTTATAATTGACATTAAAGGAGGCCTATGTCCAGCAGTGGACGTTTGCATGACGTTCAAGCGAGACATCGCAGATCTACCTCAGCGAAGATCTACGCCCTACGATCGCCAACCCGCTTGCACAGTGTGGTGATTATGGATAAAGCCTCCATGTGGCGAGTAACTGGAGGGACCTGGCATCTAAAATAGAAGTAGACTGCGATAGGCTAATGAAGACGATGATATGTAACAATCTATGACAAAGGCATTCGATATTTTTATTCTTACAAAGGGATCGTTGGTTCATTAAAGGTTTAGAGCCTATGATCTTGAAATTCGATTGCTATGTACTATATTGATATTAATTGTTCTTATTTAGGGGAGAGTGGGTAACAATGGATCACTTTTTTTTTCAAGCTCCACAAATCCCAAGTTTTTGCGTAAATAATTAATCTATGATAATTAACCACAAGATATGACCCTAATCTACAAAACCAGGTGCAATTAATGGTAAAAACGGTATAAATTTACAAGTTATAACAAGTTTTTTAAAAAATGGGAAATGATCCACTGTGACCCGTAGATGGGTCACTTTGGATCTTTTAATGGGTCACAGGGAATCGCCTGGGGTACACTGGATCTTTTAAAAAAAAGTTCAATAAAATACCAATTTTCTTCATAATTATTTATTTATTTATATTCTAAGACAGCCTTCTATCACAGTCTTATCAAAAATTAACAAGTCTTTCAAATTATGCTGGTATAAAGAGACCTAAACTAATCAACATTTTGTTTAAATAAACAACAGTTCTTCTCCTTTCATTTCCACAAAGTTCTCTTCTCTATTCAAATAAACATAAGTATTTACTTCTTCAGTAATCATAACAAACATTTTAATAAGAATTTTGTTAAATCAACTATTGAACATAAACACATAGCACTAGCACTTTAGCATTTTTTTGCACTGTCATGGTATTCGTTTCATCTAGGTTAAAAACTCTGGTGCCATTACCAAAAACAGATTGCCGAGACATAACATTCTCTAAGTTATCAAAAAATAAACCAACACTGTGGCGGTTGAAAGATGTCGCTCGACTTAAGCTGCAGCCCTCGGGAGTTCGTAATGATAATCTGTTATCTCTCTTTCTAAGATTATATAGATATTCGACACCTGCCAATTTAGTCTCATGCCACTTTTCTGGCACTTTTTTGTTGTTCAACAGTGCAACTTCGTAAACCAGGCTGCGCACGTCTGTGACAGTGAGTCCATAGAACATTTGACTACATTTAATAATGTAATCAACTATCTCCTTTTCTTCCGCGTCATCTTATAAATAAATAAATAAATAAAATCATCAGATATAAGTTTTAAGGCGTTACTCATCTGTTCTTCAGTATGAAGACCGATATTGGTTTTTCGTATCCTATTGCGAGGCATTGTTACCTACGAAAAAGAACAAATCCATTTTAATTTTACGCTATTTATGTAATTTCCACTTGGGTCACACTGGATCACAGTCCACTGTGACCCAAATGAAAATTATTCACTGTGACCCATAGGCCGGTACGACACAAAAAAAATATTCAAAAAATAACTACTTATACCCAAGCCAAAATTACATTACCCACAACGGATTTATCAAATAACAAGTTCAAAACATACGACTATCATTTATATTTATTAAAGGGTTTGGTATACGACAAATTTCTAAATTATATAAAAAAATACTTTCGTACTTACCTACTGGTCTGCATGTGACAGCACGTGATTCCGCTCGGCGAGCGCGGCGGCGACTGGCGCGTGAGAGGGGGGTATCGACGAGCAGTAGCCACGCGTTTGCTTGTGTGCGTAAAGCATCACACGTAAGAATTATAGCGAATAATCCACTGTGACCCGTGATCCACTGCTACCCACTCTCCCCTACTTTATCAGAAGTGAAACTAGTCACTGTTGACTGTCGCATACCTATTGTTGCTGATTTACTACAGATTATATTGTAAGAATAGTTTAAGAGAGGTAGGACATAGCAAATCTTCACTCGCATTGAGCCGCCCGTCCTCCACCCTATAGAATACCGTAGCCAAGTGACCTCTGGGTCATGTTTCTGCCGGTGAGTAGGGTTTCCGGAGATCGTAAGGGGTTAGGGTTGGGTTACTGACAGGTAACCGACCAGTTACTTGCCCGTTGTCACAGCGAATTGGGCTTCTCTTTCGCTTTCCGTCATGCCTAGAGAAGCCATTATGTCGAGCTACTGTAAAAAAAACAGTGTGGTGCCCCTCTCCAGTGCATTTGCCTGATCTGCACTCTGATGTGTCGAGAAAGTTGCTTACTAGCGCAGCTAATATTCGCGGTCGGAGTTTGCGATTGGAGTGGCGGAGCACTTGAATGAATACAGCAGGTGTCAGGTTTCATTTGCCATCGATACGCAAAGTAGAATAAAAAAGAGATTCGTCAACTGTAGCCAAATGAGACTACTGGGAATTTTCATCTCTACTTTTTTCTGATGTTATTTCCTACGGGAACAGCTGGGAATAAAGTATAAAATGCTCGAGACTCAGACGATGCCCTGGGTGATAAACTAGTAAAAAATATGTAAATAACTTTACACGTGATGTTTATGTATAAAGAATCGTGAAATATACATCTATACACAACATAATTATTATGAATAATTAAAACATTTTTATCACTGCCTATTGTTGATTAGGTTTTAGAACTACACGATGCGACTATTATATAAAAGCGGTAAATGCATTTTATTTTTCATTAGATCCTTTCTCCGATCCCGATCTATGATGTTGAAGCTGATTTTGGTATTGGTACTTGTGCATTCAAGCTGGTTTCAAATACTAGTAACAGGTAAGTACTCGTATTTCCATCAATATTATTTTCTGCATTGTCTTGCAGGTTGAAACATTTTCAGCTGTCATAGATCTAGAAGTAATCAAGTTTAGCGCTCAGTCACTGGTTTGTACGGATACCTTGAAGTGGGTAGGTAATACTCTACACAATGTCATCTCTTGGGGGGAGTTACCGTGGTGTGTGGAACTCCTCTTCCTCAGGACATACTCACCAAGTCCTTCTGTACTGTGATGCGATGGCACTAGCCACTAACAAGGAGAAGGGGTATCATAACTTATTTTCATTTCATTCTGTGGATATCAAACGCGAGTCTATCGTGCTTCAATTTTTGCTTAACTGAATACCAACCTACTTTTTATATTCTTATTTTTGCGGTTAAACTCTTGACGTGCTCTTCATTTTAACAAGTGACCTCCTGACGGACGCCTCATTCTCTAGCGGATACTCTCCTTAAACACACATTAATGGGTTAGGTTTTTGTCAGGTTTGTTCTTGTTTGTCCATCTTTGAACGTTTAAGACACATTTATAACCCTACTATATAATCTTCTTATTCCATTACTTCATAATGTGCCTCCTTTTCTGTCCGTAGCCGACTATTGCCCAGAAAATGAATACTACGATTCATGCCCGAGTAATAGTTCACAAGATTGCGATGTGATCAACCAGGATACAACTGCATATACAACATTTGACGACGGAAATGAGACGTGTGTTCCGGCTTGCAGATGCATCGGTGGTTACGCTAGGGACAACAATGGCAATTGTGTTCCCCAGGATTATTGCTGTAAGTTCCTTTTTACTAAGGGTATTTTCTTTATCATTTTCACGTATCTCTAAATGAGAAGCTTTGTGGTAAGCCACATTAATTTCTATTTTTAATTGGGGCAACAGTTTTATTTTTCCTTTTCCATGTTCAACATTAGAATTGTGTGCGGATCCAATGCCTCCTTAATCATAATCTTAAACAAGTTTCCATTCATCGTCATTCTTATTAGATGCAGATCGTTTTGAGACTCTCAATAAACAGAGACAATAATAAATTAATATGATTTTCTGATATCATAACCGATTTTCTTCAAAGCTCTCTATGAAACTTTAGTTGGTGTCTTAACATGAAATTATTCTTGTAGTAATGTTTTATTAGAGGTAATAATAAAACATTACTACAAGAACGCTATTAGGAATAAGCATTTACATTTAGGTAAATGCTAGTTAAGGCCTTAATTCTAATTAAGACCTAATTCTAATTAAAATTTACAGCAAAATGCACTGGAGCGAACGAAGTTTACGTATGCCCCGACTGCTCTCCTCAAACGTGTGAGACAAGAAATAACACCTATTTTTGCCCAGAAACACCTGAGGACTGCAATTATTCCTGTCGATGTCAAAACGGTTACTTTAGAAATAAGATCGGAGAATGTATTTCAGCGGATGATTGTGGTAAGTAGCACGTCAAATCATTCTCTAATTTATCATGCCTTGTTTCCAAAGCATAAGGATCCAGTACAATGTATGTATTCCTTACTTTCATTTATTCCTATGAGCCATCATGCTTTCATCTAATTCCTTTTCAGCCATATCATCTTTCACTCTATCCTTATTTTGTCTACCACCTTAACTTTGACGTTATTTATTCAATGCTAGTATAGCTCTCACGAAATTAGAAACGTAACGAATTTTTTAATAAACCATTTAGTTATAAATTCTGAAAAAGTTGTTGAAAAGCTGATAGGAATGTTAATTAAAAACTATTAAACTACCACCATAAAAACTACTTACCTATATTAATTTACATTTTCTTCGTTTAGTCAACGGCTTTACATAGTCCAAGTTATTTACCTATTTTTTTCTTTCTACTTAAAGGAAAGTGCCCAGGAGACTATGAGTACTATTCTTGCGGCAGTGCCTGCGACAATGTTTGTGGAAGCGAATATGATCAAGATAATTGCAACATTATAAATATTGTATGCAACAATATGTGTTATTGTGAAAGAGGCTTCGCGAGAGATGCCAATGGAAATTGCATCCCGGTGGATGATTGTCCTCGTAAGTTGTGATGTTAATAATATTGTGATAATGATGTAAATCAAGAGTACACTAGGAATTCCTTGTTGATTTCTTCGTCGAAAGTTTCAAAAACTTTACGTTTCTTTAAGTTTTTTAACTACGACTACGACTTGTCCTTCTTCAAACAGACCATAGGAGTTCTTCCTCAAATTTGTGTCCGGCATTAAGGTAGGCATTTAACATCAGACTGGCCGCTTGCTTGACTGCCATCCTCCGTAATAGAAAAAAGTTGTCTATTCAGAATCAGTGAAAAGGTTGTGAGTTTATCAAAAGTGTAAGTACCTACCTACTCGACAAAGAAACGTCAAATAAATTGTACTTGCAGTATTCCATAAAAAAAATCTTCAAAACGTAAAACTGCATCGGAAAAAACGTTCATTTTATTGAATTTATTTTTTTCCTTTTTTAAAAATCAAAAATGCACACGAGGAACATCAGCAGCTGTACTGTAGTGGTATATTTTAAAAAATTACCCTAACTTTTTAACCGACTTCGAAAAAAGGAGGAGGTTCTCAATTCGTCTGTATGTATAATATTTTTTTTTTTTTTTATGTATGTTCACCGATTATTCCGTCAATTATGGATGGATTTCAAAAATTTTTTTTTTGTTCGACAGAGGACACTTCCGAGGTGGTCCCATTATCACCAAGTCAGGATTTGATGATGGGATCCTGGAGAAATTGAGGGCAACAACCGAAAATTGTATGCTCATATGGTGTTTTTGTTACGTTATCATATTCTACTCAGGTATATGCTTCCGGGCGTCAACATCTGCTGCTGATGATGAAGCCACAGAACTCCTTAAGGGTTAGGAGTTAGGGAACAGTACTGACATTGGTCGATAGGAACTAGGTAGTAGTATGTACTTATGCAGGGCTAATAGGGAAGGTGATTTGGCAAATGATTTGCTTGATTCTAGATCACAAAGTCTTGACTTGACTTAAAGCAAAATTTTTCATTCCTAAGTAAAACTCTTAAGGACATTAATTAGCCCTTATTCAAGGTCACTGCACATTAACGCAACTAAAAATAGAGAAATAAAATTATTTTTAAAAAAAAATTAAACCGACTTCAAAAAAAAACACAAACGACCAAAACTAAAAAGCGATAAATAACGTAAGTAATTCTATCCTTAATACATAATTATTTAAATATTTATCACTTATTTTTGAAGTCGGTGCCAGCCAAACAAATAAATGTATCTATATTGTTGTGGGGATTTGCCGGCCGCGCGCGTCATACAACAACAGTCTACGTTAGGTAGGTACCTAGGTAGAGACTGGCACCGACTTCAAAAATAAGTGATAAATATTTAAATAATTATGTATTAAGGATAGAATTACTTACGTTATTTATCGCTTTTTAGTTTTGGTCGTTTGTGTTTTTTTTGAAGTCGGTTTAATTTTTTTTTAAAAATAATTTCGTTTAACATTTTCTTTCAGCTTCGACATCATGTCCCAACCATGAACGGTATGAAGAATGTCCTGATGCTATATGCCAGGCCAAGAATTGCGACGATGCTGGCTTTACATTGAACTGCACAGTTTGTGCCGCTGACGATTGCCCCGGAGACCCTGGATGCCTCTGCGAAAATGGCTACTTGAGAGACTCAACAGGAGCCTGTGTTCCCACTAGCGAATGCCGTAAGTATTAAATAAACATTATGTATACTTATACGTGCACTTTAGACTATTTTGCGACCCCCTAGATTAGTGATGGCTGAAAATTTCTTATTGACATTAACATTATCAGCATTAGCATTTATCGATATTTAGTGTTACTTGAAAAAGAAAATGTTATTGTAAAAATACATACCTAACAATAAACATTCAAAACCTAAGCACAACATTTATGTTGTGCTTATTGTAAGAGAGGCAAACTAAAGAGGCTTGAGATTTTAGCTTTTCACCCTGTCCCTACAGGGACTTTCTCACTGTACACCTAGCAAAACAGTCGATGACTCGGCGAGACTTCGGTCGCGTTTCGTAAAAGTCGGTGTATGTGTAGTCAGAATATTCCTTATGATAAATGATCTATTTGGTTAGTCCATTGCTGCATCTATGTGGGCTTTTGTTTCGCTCTTCTGGTGGCGACTGCAGGTCAGAAAACTATAAATAGGATTTGGAAGTTTAGGACTTGATTGCACTGTGTCCCAGTGTTATTATTTAGGTTTTTATTAATTTATTAATAGAATAACAATTGTATTCAACAGCTTCATGTGGAGGAGATGCCAACGCCACCTCGGGTTGCGGAGTAAACTGTGGCAGACTCTGTTCGAACTACAACAGCAGTGAACCAGTTAGCTGCGTCGATATTTGTTATCCGAACAGCTGCGACTGCCGTCCTGGTTACGTGTACGATAGCAACATTAACGTATGTGTACTGCCTGAAGATTGCTGTAAGTGTTTTCTTTGAATTAATAGCCACATTGGGATGTTTTGGAGATCAAAATAATAACATTATGTTTAGTCCGTATTTTAGATCATAAAAATGTTATTTAAAATTCTAGCGCCGGTTTGTCAAGAAAATGAAGTTTACACAAGTTGTATCAATGGTGGATGTGGTGATAGATACTGTTCTGACATCAATTACCCGGATGTTTGCATCGACGTCATTAGCTGCATAGGAGGTTGCGAATGCGCTGACGGTTACCTGAGAAATTCGAACGGACTTTGCGTTCCAATCGAAGAATGTGGTAAGTTACATTTACATATTATTTTACTTACTCTTCTACTCACTTTTAATGTCTCTAAATCTTGAAGTGGACACCGTTTTTAGATAGACGTAGTGAAGGGCGCTCTTAGGAGAACTTGTGACATTCGTTGGATGGGGCTTCCCGCCCTGAATAAAGAAATGTGACGCGAATTAAAGGAGAGCTACGTTCAGCAGTGGATAAAGGGCTGGTGAAAGATTGATGTACCTACTTACTCTATTTACTCGTTCACAACCACTGCTTTATTACAAGAAGAGAGAAGAAGGCAACTAAAAAATTATGTGTGTGTCTTAAAAGCAAATAGGTACTAACAGCCTTTGGCCAACACAAGTGAACTTTTTCAAATGCAACATTTCATCATATTTTATTGTTATGTCATGACATCCTGTTGTTATAAGTAATATGTAATAACAATGACTCATTAAATAGCAATATATTTCAAGATAAATCTTTTTTATGAGTTCTGCAGATCTTGACTAGGCTTATTTTATAATGTATTTACAATGTTTTAGACAATTGTCCTGAGAATGAAAGAGTCGCCATCTGCCCAGCGGCTTTATGCAGCCCAGTGAACTGTTCAGACGCAGACTCTCCAGTAGTCTGCCCGGACATTGATGCAAATAACTGCCCTGAAGGTCCAGGTTGTGTATGCAATGATGGCTACTTAAGAAGCAACGATGGCGTGTGTATTTCCAGCGATCAGTGTCGTAAGTATATCAAAAAACTTTGAAATATAACACTACTGTGTAGTGATGGAAATTACCAATGAACATCTCATTATTTTTAACATCATTAAGGGCACAAAAACCTATGGCCTGCCTGACGTAAGAAACGGCTAAGGGACTTATAGAGATAATTAGCTTTTCAGCCGGTGTATTGGCCTAACTGTTGACCACTCTGCGCTCGGCTTAACACCTGTAAAGGGCCTTCGGTCACGTTTAGTAATACATAAGTTTTTCAGTACGCATACTTAGTACAAGCTGCGACTTAGATTGAGACTAGATGGTGCCGCGTATGCCGTGGGTTATCTTGGGTCTATTAACATAATAACAATTGTATTCAATAGCTTCGTGTGGAGGAGATCCCAACGCCACCTCGGGTTGTGGAGTAAACTGTGGCAGACTCTGTTCGAACTACAACAGCAGTGAACCAGTTAGCTGCGTCGATATTTGTTATACAAACGGCTGCGACTGCCGCCCTGGTTACGTGTACGATAGCAACATTAACGTGTGTGTACTGCCTGAAGATTGCTGTAAGTGTTTTCTTTGAATCAATAGCCACATTATTTGTTTTCTAAAGGAAGCCTTTTACTTCGAAGACAGTGATCTGCAGAAGCATACTTAATGACCACGAAACATATGGTGATGGAAAAAGATACAAATCATCGTAACGTAAGAGTCGACTAAGGGATATCTTATCTTATCTTATTATTATCTTGAGATTTCAGCTTCTATAACTACATTTACGAGTATACCGATAAATACAGCAATCCGTATCTGTACTTTATACTAAAGCTGCCAATACTTTCTGAAATTTAAAATGTCCAAGTAGGATTCTAATAATTAACAACTCAAATTAACATCATTAGTTTTACATGACCAATGTCAGCAAAAGTAGAAAATATACTTTCAGTAACAAAGTATATTTAAAATTCTAGCGCCGGTATGTCAAGAAAATGAGGTTTATACAAGTTGTATCAACGGTGGATGTGGTGATAGATACTGTGCTGATATCAATTACCCGGACATTTGCATCGACGTCATTAGCTGCATAGCAGGTTGCGAATGCGCTGACGGTTACTTGAGAAATTCGAGCGGACTTTGCGTTCCAATCGAAGAATGTGGTAAGTTACATTTACATTAATTTTACTTACTCTTCTATGCACTTCTACTTACTCTTTATCAATCTCTCTTAGTCATGATGAGGACACCGCTGTTGAATAGACGGGTGTAGGTCGCTCTTAGAAGAACTTGTGGCATTGGCTGGATGGGGCTTCCCGCCCAGGATAAAGAAATGTGACGCGAATTAAAGAACGTCTAGAGGTACGAGTTAGTACTCGTGCCCTAGTGGGCAGTGTAGGGCTAATAATAGATTGATTGATGTACCTACTTACTCTATTCACTCCTTTCCAGCCACTGCTTTATAACAAGAATAATGCAACTAAAAAAATATGTGTTTGTCCCAAAAGCAAATACCTAGGTAGGTACTAACAGCCTTTCGATAATAAAGAGTGAACTTTTTCAAATCAAACATTTTATACTATGTCATAATATCGTGTTTTTACAATAATAACTCATTACTTTATATAATAATATGTAAATATAAATAAAATACCACACACAAACTTTCTTATGAATTTTTCAAATTTTGACTACGCTTATTTTTTATGTATTTCTAATGTTTTAGACAATTGTCCTGAGAATGAAAGAGTCGCCATCTGTCCAGCGGCTTTATGCAGCCCAGTGAACTGTTCCGACGCAGACTCTCCAGTAGTCTGCCCAGACATTGACGCAAATGAGTGTCCTGAAGGTCCAGGCTGTGTCTGCAATGATGGCTACTTAAGAGGCGACGATGGCGTGTGTGTTCCCAGCGATCAGTGTCGTAAGTTTCCTACTTTCCTTCTTCCATTTTAGTTGGTATCGTAAGGGTCTACAAAGGGTGTAGATTTCATCTCCTTAGCCAGTGGAAGGATGTCCCTACATCCTAACGTACTAATCCTTATACTTGGCGAAACACCTGTAAAATGATTTTTGTTTGGTCGGGTCAAGTCCTCTTCCTCTTACACACTGAAGTCTCACTTTGGGCACTCATGTACCACATGGTGGGTAGACAGATATATAATTATTTTAATAAGTATATTTATTTTAGCTCCACCATCATGCCCCACAAACGAACGATATGTAGACTGCCCAGACTCTTTCTGTCAGGCAAAGACTTGCGACGATGCCGGCTTTGTTTTGAACTGCACAGTTTGTGCCGATGATCCTTGTCCTGGGGAACCAGGGTGCGTGTGTGCAGAGGGATACTTGAGGGATTCATCAGGCATCTGTATTCTTAATAATGAATGTCGTGAGTATTGACATTTGTATTTTTTTTAAATTAAAATAAATAAATGCGGACAATTCTCCAGTTCTCTTAGCTACTGGAAGAGGGAAGACGCAGCAGGGGACGGCCCTTACGAGATGGATTGACAACCTGATGGAAATAGCGGTGATTTTCTGAATACAAACCACCCAAGACTTGTCCATCACATGGACGTCATTAGGCCTATGTCCAACAAATGTTGTCTTCAGGCCGATGATGTTTTGAGACAATTTACAATAACCAACTAGTCTCGAACTATGTCTTCCCTTTACTGTGGTTACCAGCTGATGATTCAAGGCGTCTCATAAAAGACCCTGACCGAGAGCCGACCTCAGAGCCTTCGGATCGTCCGTGCTTCTGTATCCATGTACCACCAGGGCTGTTCAATTTTTGAGATATAATGCAACTTAGGCCATTACTTACTACTCGTATATGCGTCTGAAGGCCCCTTTGCATTAGATAATAATATAATATAGGGTTGCATTTTCTTAATTCTTGCGCACTGTTATTTTTGGCTAGTCCTCATAAGGTTTGGTTTTTGTGACCGAGATTTAAACAGGTCAATATCATGTGGTGGACGGGACTTAGAATAGGACCACCCCGTCTCATATTGTGGGTGTTGTAGAAGACGACTAAGGGACTATCAGGGCTGCAGTTTTTAGCTGGGTACAAATAAAACCTACTGCAGTCTCTATACCTTCATAGCATTTCTGTATTTGACAGCATCATGTGGAGGTGATGCCAATGCCACCTCGGGTTGTGGCGTCAACTGTGGCAGACTCTGTTCGAACTACAACAGTTCGGAACCAGTGGCATGCATGGAGATTTGCGAACCGAACGGTTGCGATTGCCGTCCCAGTTATGTTTTTGATAGCAACACCAAACAATGTGTGCTGCCTGAAGATTGCAGTAAGTATATTCGTTAATATTTTTACCGATTTTAAAATTGCCGATATATTTTTTTAATGGAGAGGATAAGTAGAAAAGAAATACTCCGACATTATTAATTTAAGCGTCGAGAGTGCAAAATCACTCTGGACATTCATTATTGTTAAAATTAATAATTACGCCTTTTGGATACTAAATCATAGAAACATAATATAATTTATAATTGTGATCATCTCGATTGCTGTCTTCGAAATCTGAATTTTTAGAGAATGCTAGCTCGGAAGGTATTTCAAAATATCGTCATAAAATTGTTCGAAGCAAGATGAAAAATTACTTATACAATCAAATAAAAAAAAAGTTACAACAACTTATTATAATTTTTTAGCACCTATCTGCAAGAAGAATGAAGTTTACTCAACTTGCGTTAACGGTGGCTGTGACAAAAGGGACTGCATCGATCTCAATAATCCTGACATTTGTATAAACCCAGGACAATGCATAGACGGCTGCGTATGCGTTCAAGGATATTTGAGAAATAGCGATGGACTTTGCGTTCCTATAGACCAATGTGGTAAGTTAGTTTATTATAAATAGGTATCATAATATGTGACGGAATGAGAAAGATCGTGAAACTGAAAATCCTACTAATATTATAAACGCGAAAGTTTGTTTGGATAGATGGATGGATAGATGAATGGATAGATGGATGGATGTTTGTTCCACTTTCACGCCAAAACTACTGAACGGATTTTAATGAAACTTAACAGGAATATAGTTTGTACATCAGATTAACACAAAGGCTATGTTTTATACGAATATTCACGCGGGCAGAGCCGCGGGCAGCAGCTAGTTTGTAAATATAGGAATCATTGTCCAAAATGTATATTGAATTCATAACCCTTTATAAAGCAGGGCCGGAAAAACTATACCGACTATAATAATTACGTATTGTACTTACATTTTGTCGTCATTGCTGTTTCTAATAAATTCAAATGAAATACAAACAATCAATCTGCCCTCGTATAAAAACGTCATTAACATTTTTCAAATGTCTACAGACAATTGTCCTCCGAACGAAAGCTTCAGTTCCTGCCCAGCTGCCGACTGCAATCCAAAGACCTGTTCCGAAGCTGGTTATCCAGTACCCTGCCCAGACATTGACTATGATTCCTGCCCTGGACAACCAGGTTGTGTGTGCAACGCAGGCTATTTAAGAAACAATGATGGCGTGTGCATACCCAGCGGACAGTGCCGTAAGTTTTTCAAAAGACTGTTAATTGATAATAAGAATATTAATCGATAAAAGAAAAACCTTTCAGGTAAGAAACGCTGCATAGAACCAGCGAGATAGGCATCCAACAAGAGAAGCTAGTGCGTATTGCATTATACGTAGAACCTATTTTAATATATCGCCTTATGAATCAACAGATCGCTATTTAAAACATGAAAGAATATTTTAAAATCTTTCGACAATCCGCATTAACTTCTAGGTTAATCAATCTAAGAATCATCTCGATAACGCTAGCTTACATTAAAAAAAAACACATCGAAGTCTATTAGATTGGGACATAATAATATCATACCTATGGTACCGTTCTTTTTCGTTAGGGGTTAAAAATAGTGGTAAATCAAGGGTACTTCATTTTTGAACTGGATACTCCATTCCTCGAACCTGCCATTAAAAAAATTCCGTAGTTCCTTTTTGTATTTCTGTCCTTAGTTTCAGGTATTACAAATGTTTATTTATTATTTTTTATTTGATTTTTTATATTTTGACAGCTTCATGCAAAGGCGATAACAACGCTACCTTGGGCTGCGGCATCAACTGTGGTAGACTGTGCTCTAACTATAACGACACAATTGATCCCGACCTTTGTCCTTTGATTTGTTTGACAAATTCTTGCGATTGTCGTCCAGATTATGTATATGACAGCAACACTGGTAAATGCGTGCTGCCTGAAGATTGTAGTAAGTATCATTTTGGTGTTGAAACTCGACATAACTAAATGGATGCGTTTCGACACAAGCGAGGCTGCGCAAAGCTAAGTGGAGGGTAAGAAAATTTTATCAATGATATTGTTAAAATTTTGCACAGTTTCACGCAATCCCGTTTCTGTGGAAATGCATCCTTATACTAACGAAAAATTCTGACAGAACTTGTAATTACTTCAATGTAAAAGAGGTAGGGCATAGCGAATCTTCGCTCGAATTGAGCCGCCCGTCCGGGGAAGGACCTCCACCCTATAGAATACCGCAGTCAAATGACCTCTGAGTCGTGTTTCTGCCGGTGAGTAGGGTTTCCGGAGCTCGTGAGGGGTTGATGTTGGGCCGGCATGGCGGTGGCAACTGACAGGTAACTTACCAGTTACTTGCCCGTTGTCACAGCGACTTGGGCTTCTCTTTCGCTTTCCATCAGGCGTAGGGAAGCTATTATGTCGAGCCACTATAAAAAAAAATGATCAAGAGAATAGTTATGAATATTGAATTAAAGTAATCTGATCTTTGGCACAAGGATAAGAACTCTAACTGAATCATAGAAGTGTCTACTATTTATTTTAACACGTAAAAATACAAATGAAAATAATTAAACATACTTAATATTTCACCAACTATTGAACCCAAAGCATTGGGATTATTTTAGCTGGTGATATGAACAATTTCGGACACAAAATACACACCAAATACTATTTTCGTATTATGGTCTGAAGTTATATTTTTGATCTAAGAATTTAAAAATCATACTTTCTTCACATTTTAAACTTGTGTTGACTGAAATTGATGGGGTGAGTGACTCAAAATGATTTTCAATGTTGCTGTAATATTTACCTAAAATAAAACGAACATGCGTTCTGCAGGCCACTACGCTATCGGAAACAAACCTGTAATCAAGTGTAATTCATAACGATCAGTTTATAACGACTTGAACTCTCAATTATTTGAGTAAATTTATTAGCATTATATTATGTGCTGAAGCAGTAATTAATACCTACTCTTTTTAAAATTATGATTAGCATTATTTAAATATTATCCCTTTTAGTTGTCAAGCTAGCATATCTTTGCTTTGCAAATATCTTACTAAGCTGATTCCCTTTCTTACAGCCCCAGTTTGTGAAGATAATGAGGTCTATACAAGATGCGTCAACGGTGGATGCGGCAAGAGGTACTGCTCAGATTTGGACCAAACCGATGTGTGTGTATGCCCCAGCAGCTGTTACGATGGTTGTATATGCGCCAACGGTTATTTGAGAAATTCAAACGGAACCTGCGTTCCTATAGACGAGTGTTGATTTTCTAAAACTACAACTTTTTTCATGATAGTAGACAGTTTGATGATAACAGCAAAAGTACTTATATTTTCTCACTTTCAAAACGACCACTTTCAAAAGACTTTCAGAACACCTAACCTATGTCAAAATCAAAATCAAAAATACCTTTATTCACATAAACTTAAAATAAGCACTTATAAATCGTCAAGTAAAAAATAATGTAAAAATGTAAAAAGTAATGTAAAAATGTGAATAAAAGCAATATAAAAGAAGCTACCGCCGTGTTCGGAAAGTAGATTTCTACCAAGAAGAAACGGCAAGAAACTCGGCAGTTACTCTTTTTAAATCGCCAATTGTTACATGTTTTAGTATTACAACATTTTTAAATATTTTAAAGTTAAACAATGCAAAATAAAAGTTGAGTCTATACAATGCAAAGTTTACTACTAAGCAGCAGTCCAGGAGATGTCGTCGTTGAGGAAATCTTCTACTCTTACACATTAAGGTTAGGTGTTTTGAAAGTCGTGGACTCTTTTTTATATGCATCGATAGTAAATATATTTTGTATGGTGCCTTACATCTCTGTGGTCAAAGATTATCAATTTGAATTTTTATGAATCCTTTTTAATTAAATATTCCACTTAGGACAAATGTTTTAGCACCCACTGTTAGCGACTAACAATTATTGTTCTTAATACATGCATGTTAATAATTTAGATTGAGACCAGATGGTCGATGCACACTGTATGGCGTATGTTTTATTGCTATTTATTTACTTAAATTGGAATAACATTACTGAGAAATAAGTATGCTTATTTATATGTATATTCGTTTGCATATGAATAAACAAAACTGTACCTAAACATGAGTTGAAAATTAACATTTAACTGAAATGTTACTTTGTGTATACTCAAATATTAAAAACAAAGAATTTAAAAGATGTAAACACCGAAATCATCAAATTTTCTATTTAAAAATAAAACTGCAAGAAAATCTATTCTTGTCAAACTTACATCTCTCGGAATTACAGAAATACGTCAATAATATGTTCAGGAAAATCGTATGATTTCAAATGTTGTTTGTCTATTATTTATTTTGTTGGATGATTTAACTGCAGTCTAGTTCGGCTCTAGTTCTACCTATTAGGTGATGATATCATGTACAAGTATCAATTGCCTGCATTATTCAATTTATTATTCTCCTATTAGGTAGTAACTAAGTAAATGTAATACTATACAAAATACATTTTCATGTAAAATATATTTATTTCAATATTTTATAGCCTACATAAAACGAAAACTGTTTTGAGTGAGCTAAAAATACGTTAAATATTGCATTACTTTCTCATTTCAATCTGTTCATTGTCATAATGTTGTTTGTAACTATCATGAACTAGGCATAAAAAGGGTTGAAGGCATCGAAAATTAAATGTATATTAGGGTGGTTTTTAAATATGAAATTATTTTATTCTAAATTTCTAATATAAAAGATTTTTTAGGTTAATTGATTTCTTATAATATTGTGTTATGGTATTTCACTAAATAAATATTATAAAGGACACAAACATTTTATTTTCATTTCGCACACCTTACACCCTAACATACCACAATAATGTTGAGATATATTGCATATTATGCCATTCTTACATAATCATAATCATCATACAGATAAATGTTGGTTGGTCTTGGACGGGAACGGAACGCCCTACTGTTGGCTTGAAGACGTGATTACTAACAATCAAGAATCAAAAAGCGACGTCTCAGTCGTCTATTAGAATAACTTAACGTACCTATACAAGATGATTTCTTAGTCACTATCCAACTTTTTTCTAGGCATTAGGTATCGTAAATAGAGCCCATTTCTGCAAAAAATATAAGTCATATTTTAACAACAAATTCATGATCCCGACCGAACCATTTATAAATTTCGCATGGTTACCATTTCGCAATACTCGCGGTAATACCGTCTTACCTTTAATTCGTACCATAGTTCATAATACCATTGATGTTCATCGTTTTGCGTACTTACTAAATATTTACGCTAGAAATGGTAACCATGCGAAATTTATAATGGGTTCGGGACAATAAATTTGTTGTGAAAATATGAACTATGTATATTTTTTTTTTGCAGAAATGGGCTCTATTAATGCCCAGAAAAAAATCGGATAGTGATTAAAAAGTCATCTTGTATAATGTTTAAAACAAATATCAAACAACATTACATACAATGCTCTGATCCCAAATTAAATAGCTTAAGCACCTGCGTCTTGGGTATCAGAAACAACAAAGGTACCAAAAATATATACCTAAATAGAAGTATCCAGACACGGAACAAACACAAATGTTCACCACATGAATATTTGTCCCTGGGGAGACGAACCGACGGCCCTTGGTTAGGAGCTGGAGTCACTACCAAATGAGTCGTAGATCGTAGAGCCAGTATAGGTCAGCCATATCTTCTTACACTGCATGTTTGTTTTGTTGGATAATACAAGATATCACAGTAATACGAATACTTATAAAGGGTATATTTAGATACATATTTGCATTTTACGATACCCGATTAATTAAGTCAGTCATTGACTACTTATTAACACAAAAATAACGGAAGGAAACAATTATCGGGTACTTTGTTTTTTTTTTTTCATAGTAGCTCGACATAATGGCTTCGCTACGCCTGATGGAAAGCGAAAGAGACTCCCAAGTCGCTGTGACAACGGACAAGTAACTGGTCAATTACCTGTCAGTTGCCACCGCCATGCCGGCCCAACCATAGCCCACCACGAGCTCCAGAAACCCTACTCACCTGCAGAAACACGACCCAGAGGTCATCTGGCTGCAGTATTCTATAGGGTGGAGGTCCGTCTCCGGACGGGCAGCCCAATTCGAGCGAAGTTACGCTATGCCCTACCTCCCTTCTACTTTCTCTTTGATTTTAGTTTTACGAAATTCAGTTAGTAAATAAAAAATACAGTAATCTCATTGGAACCGCACCCTTACTTGTCACCAATTGAGTCACCAGACCAGTTTCTAGATATTTTAGGTGTCTATTCTGCTTATTTCTTAAAATACCTACCCATTTTATATCATATCTTTGGATTGTAGGTAGGTATATCAATTTAATTAAAACAGTAAATCGGATTATAGGTAATAATAAAATTATTAAGAGGACCTCAGATGGTAAAGTCAAAAACAAGTAAAAACGTTAACCCTTAAACGGACTATCCGATTACCACTTCATTTCGGAAGTGAACTTTTATAGATTGTCTCGGGTGTAGAGGTGATCTGAGAGATGTCCTCAATCATCATCTAATATTCATAGTATAGGTAAGTGAAAACCTTTTTTGAGATCAGGTGGTTTGAGTGAAAGGCCTGGCACATCTATTTATGAGACCAATAATTATCGCATAGAAAATAAGCAATGCATTATTGTGAAAGGGTGTTCATATTATTTACAATAGCTGTTCACAACAACATACGTTTTTCTATAATAAATCGTTAGGCTGTTTATAAAAACAGTATTTGTAAAAAATAACATGTTTGGCTAACAATAGAGGGCACTTAACAATGACTAAAAGTTTATTAGTTTGCCTCCAACATTATACTTTGTTTTAACAAGTGTACGACGCCTCCATATAAAAGAGGTAAATGTTGTGTTTATTTCTAGACGGCGTATGGTGTTGTAACGATGATAAAGTTGACTATAACGTTAGTCCTTGTGACTAGCGTCTTACTTCAAGTATCGTTTGCGGGTATGTTCTGTTTTATAATAGTACTATTGTGAAGACCTTTGCACTTTGGGGGTGAAGCGCGCATCGCCTGTATCTCAAACTTACGCCTAATAGATTACTCAGGTGACAAAGGGGCTGTTTCCCAATTAAAAGTTTCCTTACAAAGAGGAAAATGACCAGCCTTTACAACACAATGCCTTTGGGCAGTGATTTCGACATATTTATTATTTTTTGCATAATTTTGTTCTTCTTAAAATTATATTCTGATTGATTTCTAATTTACAGTTCCGTTCCTAAGAAAGTATCTTTTATATTGTACATTTATTGATACTCGTTCTTATGCTTACCGAACAAAAGCTGTTGTAAATAAAGTAGTGACTCCAATAGTAGGTACCTATCGAGAGCATAATAATAATGTTTTTAACTTTTAATTTATTCGAAATAGGCTTGCATTTGACTGCAATTCTCATAATGGTTTGTAAGCGATTTCGCAATGTAGGTGAAGCGCGCGCACCCAGCAAAAACCGGTTCTCTCTCGTCTTGTAAATAAGATTAAATTATTTCAAAGCGAGTTTACCTTATTATTTATAGATAAAATTTTTATTACAGACGGTGAGGTAGATGATTCTCTTGAATATTGCGTAGATACAGTGCCAGATGAAGATGGTGAATGCGAACCAGAAGAACGTATGTCAATTATAATCATCTTATATTTATAATGGGGTTCCTTCTGAACATGTAAATAAAACAATTTCGTACGCCAGTTCAATCAAATTTTTATCTTGATATAATTTTAATTCCATTTATTTTTCTAGTTGTCAAAACATAACTGGCGCACATTTGGTAGTGGTCCCTGCCATAATGATTCAAAGATCAATTTCTACTCGGTATAAGTAAACATTCATGTGATGACCATTTATGTATTTTATATGTATGTATTTAGGTACATATTATTTGTGGTATCAACCGTAATTTTTCTTACATTCATAATACAAATGCTCAAGCTACTTTGGGGCGGAGCAATGCATGTGATGTAGTCTGATATATACCTATTTACTACTTTTCTAAATACCATTATTTAGTAATAAGAATTCAAATGTCCATACATTTGAATTCTTATTACTAATTAGATTGATACAGTTTTCATGTCCGTGCTATATTACCGACAATCTTACACTGCACAAGGATAAACATTGATATGATAAATACTTGAGTTTATTTTGTACCTAGTTGTTGATGTTAATATTGTACATCATCGGTACATATTGTTCAGTCGTCGTCGTGAAATCCATATTACGTACGCATAAAATTGTTTACTTTGGGATCGGATCAGTGATATTCTGATATTTATGCTGATTTCTACTTTATCTCGTCAATAACTGATGTAACTTTATTTTAGCGGTACCCACATGTCCAAGGAAGAATGAGGTATACGAAGCCTGCCCGAATATATGTCCATACCGGACATGTGGCATCGATGATCGTTTGATCAAGTGCGCTCCTACTACGACTTGTAAGCCGAAATGCCGTTGCAAATCGGGACTTTTCAGGGATCGCAATAAGAACTGTGTCCCGTGGGAAAAATGTAACAGTAAGTAACACGAATATTACAACGATTATCATAACAGTTTCTTTAGAATTACACATCTTATCCTGATCAGATATGTAATTGTAATTTTCCCTGACAAATCACAGACCTAAATACACTTTGCAGGCATTAACCTTCAAAGTTGTGCGCATTGCTTCAATACTGTCATAATAGGGATGTTTTAGGGGTCAAAATAATTATATTATAATATTTAGTCCGTATTTTAGATCAAAAAAATGTATTGGACACATATTTTTCCTTTTTTTCATTCAAATAAAAAATAGCAGAGTTATCATACAAGGCATAAAAAGTTAGGAGTGGGAGTCTTTGACGTCACTCCCTCCCGTAAAAATGCCTTACCGAGTGTCGTCACGCGTAATTTTAACGGGATAGAACTTTGTAATTTTTAGTCCAATTTACAAATAAAAAAATATCTGTCTTTTATTTTTGAATAAGCTAAAAAAGACGGACTAATTACAATTTTTAGCCATAATAACCTATTATATGACAGTATTGGAAGCAATTTGCACGACTATTTGTAAGCGCTACTCACTGCAGATGAGTCCTTTGCAAACTTGCAGCTTATAAGGAAAACAAAATTTAATCGCTTATTACTGTGGGTTCCTGATAATACAAAAGTTATCATTGTATGTTATTTCAATGTTTTCGTTGTCAATTATCACTCGGTATTTGTCAATGCCTACATTCTACGTAAGTACGTACCTACTCGTACTAACACACCGATTTCGTTTCTAGCAACATGCACCGGTGCCAATGAAATATACGATCCATGCGACAACCCTTGCCCGGCGAGGACTTGCGCATTCAACAGAGCCGTCGTGAGGTGCAAATCAACACCAGAAATCGGCGACGAAGAGTGTCTGATAGGCTGCCGATGCGAAGATGGATACCTTAGAGATGCCAAAGGAGTTTGCATTCCTGAGGATAAGTGCCGTAAGTTTTTTACTAGTGTAGGAGTACTGAATCTGCAGGTGAATAATTCTATCAATCAAGCAGCCGTCCACTGCTGAACATAATGCCCCTAGAGAACGCCAACCATCTCGACGCTGAGCAATCTGTACGAGTACATTTAGACGCCAGGAAACAGTCATGTATCTAGGAGGTCTATTTCTCAAAGGAACTGGAAGATAACAATCTTCCAGTACCTGTTTTATTAGATGGTTAATTCAACCTTTTCGTGTCATCTAATTCATCTAAAAGTAAATTAAACGGACTTGATAAACCATAAAACGCAGAGCAACTAAGAAATGAGTACCAAAATGATGGCTGCTAAATTAAGAGGCTACTAAGAAAACACAGACCAATTTATTGGATTTGATTTTTGTCTCTGACATCAGTTTTATTGAAATACTAGCTGTGCCCGCGACTTCGTCTTCGTGGAATAGAGTTTCATCCTCTATTTTATCCCCTTTACCACCAAGTTATTACCTATGTATATACTTAGATTTCTTTTTTATTCATTACTCATTCGCTGACCATTTTTTTTACAGCAAAGAAATGCCCAATCAACGAAATCTATGACCCATGTCCAAGCTGCGCTTCACAAAATTGCAGTACCATCGGCAAAGCATACAGCTGTCCAGCAATACCAGCTGACCCGACAGATCCAAGATGCAAGGGTGCTTGCAGATGCAAGCAAGGTTTCTTAAGAGACGACACTGGCACTTGCATACCTCAAGCTAGTTGCCGTAAGTATTCTTCACTTTTATCGAAGACCAGACACTCTAGGTCTTATCATACTGATTGCGAGCAGTTTGGAAGCGGAACGAAGCATAATCTGACATCAGATGAGAGACGTTGTAGACTTGCACAATATGCGCGGAAATGATGGGAAATGCTAGGCAGATCACATGTAATTGACTGTAGAGGTAGACAAACGTCAAGCTTGTGATACGATTTCTAAAATGGTATCTTGAGATTTATCTGTACTAAAATGTCTCATATGAGTTTTGTCAATAGTGCCTTCTCCTGTCTCATTCTCCATGTGGAGATCCTGTCCTCAGGTGGTGATCAGCAATTCCGCAGACTGTCCAATTTATAAGACTGTCCAAGTCATAAATGCACTTAAATCAACCACTAGGCTCTAAAGTACACACTAAGTTTTTTTCTGCTATTCATATATTTCGTCCACCTTATGATAAGTTATTAATCATAGGCCTATTTTGAGTGCACCCTGCCTGATGTCAAGCAGACGATAAAATCTCTAGTTATTCTGATTTCTTACAGCAAAACAGTGCAAGAAGAATGAAGTCTACGACCCATGTCCAGATTGCTCTCCACAAACATGTAGCAGCATTGGCCAAATATATCACTGTCCTCTGATTCCTTCTAACACCTCAGACCCAAGATGTAAAGGAACTTGTAGGTGTCAAAAAGGTTACTGGAGAGATAACAACGGTGATTGCGTTCCCGAAGAATATTGTTGTAAGTTTTTTTATAAATAAGTATGCACAATCCTCCAATACTGAAACTAAAATAGTTTTGCATTACCCACGACTATAAATTGTCGCGTTGCTGTTGTTTTTCAATTTCATATATCAATACTGTTTATGATTTTTTTTATTTATAAATTCCGTTCCTGAAAATATATTTTTTTAAGAAGAACATTCAGGATTACCTCACTTCACCTGATGGTACCTAAGCGTGAGGTCTAAATAATCGTGATAATTCCATGTTGATGATACCACATAATGTATTTTTGGTAGATAGGTGTACAAATAGAATGTTTCATCCAAAATATTACCTATTGTAAATGAATTATATTCTCTCATCAAATCTGTATAGATTAGAGAATATATTTCATTTTTATTTCATTTTAATTCAATATATTTCATTATTGATACCAATATCCGTCATCATTAGTACCTAATATTTGATAACATTATATGCACGGACAGCAGTGGAAATATAAAGTTTACTTTAAGGAAAAGCTTAGATATTAAAAAACAATCAATTTTTAATTATTTTGCAGCTAAATGTAAAGGATCTGATGAAGTATACGACCCATGTCCCGGCTGTTCACCTCAAACGTGTGAAACAAAAGATAAAGTTTACTTATGTCCACTGCTAAAATGTAATGGTACCTGTCGATGTAAACGTGGCTACTTCAGAAATAAAATAGGGCAGTGTATTTCTGCTGAAAATTGCGGTAAGAAGGATTAAATCTGTCTTAATTTACTTTATATTGATAGTCCTCACTAAAGTTATAATTGAACCAAACTAATAGCTACAAAGAAAACCTACATGAATATAAAAATACGTAAGGAGATTTATTAACCCTATCTATATGCCGACTTTGAAAAAGATACCTAATATACATGGGCTGTAATACCATAGAATTATTATTACCCCGCTAACAATATAATACCCTATTACATAGCTAAATAAGTATGTAATATTTAGTTGAGTTTAGTTTAATAATACTAGGAGGCTCTAAAGGAACTACTGTATTTCAACAGTAGCTAAGAAACTTGCCCATGCTGAATACATAATTCTTGTATTACAGATAAATGTAAAGGTCCTCACGAATATTTCTCATGCGGAAGCGCGTGCGACAATAGATGTAACAGTACATATGGCCAAGACAATTGCAATATAATAAATATAAAATGTAACGATATGTGCTATTGCGAGAAAAACTATTACAGAGCTACTAACGGAACTTGTATACCTAAAAAGGACTGCAAATGTAAGTACAAAAAGGAGGTATTACAATGGAGAGAATCCTTAAAATGTAAATGATTATTTAAAGAGATTATGATAAAATTATGTTAAAATAGAATAATAATATATTTCCAATTACAGATGAATGCCCAGTAAATGAGAGATACGATAAATGTCCAGCAAAAATCTGTGCAATTACGAAATGCTCCGAGGCGGGCTTTCCATTAGCTCCTTGTCCACCTACGAATGAAGGTGACCCTTGCCCTGGAAAACCTGGATGTGTATGTAACGATGGATATTTGAGAAACAGCAAAGGCGTATGCATACCTAGTGATGAGTGTCGTAAGTATGCAAAGCTTTATCCACATTGAACTTAAGTCGCAAAAGCTATGTACAAGAGTTTCATTCTCAAATCAGTAATGTTCATCATATTATTTCCAAGCAATTTTTTATGTCTGAATTCAATAAATAATTAATGGCTAAGTTATTTTCTTTATCATCAACTTTCTAATTGGTCCCTCTGTCTCACATTTGCCTTTCTAGATTGCTATTTATTACGGTCCTGCCTAGGGTAGCCTAACCCAAAATCTTACATTTAAAAAACATCAATCATCATCAAACATTAACTTTTATGTGATTTTACAGCGTCCTGTGGAGGAGATAAGAATTCAACCCTTGGTTGTGGTGTCAACTGTGGCAGACTCTGCTCAAATTATAAGAGGAAAGATATAGCCTGTATTTTAATTTGCTACGCTAATGCTTGCGATTGTCGCCCTGATTACGTCTATGATAGCAACACTAAGAAATGTGTGCTACCTAAAGATTGCAGTAAGTATTTGATCATTTTTAATAATCATTCAGCTAAATAATAAGATATTTAATAGTAAGGATGAGAGAAGTAAACTGAAGAAAGTAATGAGAGTGATGAATTCATGAGATAATAACACCGATTAGAGATTATTCCAACAAAACAATACTCATCTAATAGAGGCGTATGTGTGGGATTCTCCCAGCGTAGTTTTGATTAACCCTACAAAAATATATCGAAACATTATAAAATGTAGGTATTTCTACCTAGTAATTAGGTTTAAGATTTTTTAACCTTGACACAATGTAACTTGTATAATACGTAATCAGTAACTTGAGAAAATGACTTAAATGACCCTTCATTTAATTGTTTCCAAATGGTCAGACGTCAGACTTAGAACCGTAATTTGACTTAGTTAATCATTTTCACAGCCCCAGTTTGCAAACAAAACGAGGTTTACTCCACGTGCATCAATGGTGGATGTCAGAAAAAGCTATGTACTGATCTGAACAAGCCTGATAAGTGTGTACGCCCCAAAGAGTGCATAGTCGGGTGTCTTTGCGCCGATGGATATCTTCGAGCTAGTAACGGCACTTGCGTACCAATTGATAAATGTGATGGTAAGTATTATCTAACCTAAAAAAATTAAACCGACTTCAAAAAAAACACAAACGACCAAAACTAACAAGCGATAAATAACGTAAGTAATTCTATCCTTAATACATAATTATTTAAATATTACAATTATCACTTATTTTTGAAGTCGGTGCCAGCCTCTCGGTACCTAACGTAGACTGTTGTTGTATGACGCGCGCGGCCGGCAAATCCACACGACAATATACATTTATTTGTTTGGCTGGCACCGACTTCAAAAATAAGTGATAATTGTAATATTTAAATAATTATGTATTAAGGATAGAATTACTTACGTTATTTATCGCTTTTTAGTTTTGGTCGTTTGTGTTTTTTTTGAAGTCGGTTTAATTTTTTTTTAAAAATAATTTTATTTTTCTATTTTAAGTTGCGTTAATGTGCTGTGACGTTGAATAAAGGCTAATTAATGTCCTTAAGAGTTTTTCTTAGGAATGAAACATTTTGCTTTAAGTCAAGTGAAGACTTTGCGATCTAGAATCAAGCATATCACTTACCAAATCACCTGCCCTATTAGCCCTGCATAAGTACATACTACTACCTAGTTTAATATCGACCAATGTCAGTACTGTCCCCTAACTCCTAACCGTTAAGGAGTTCTGTGGCTTCATCATCAGCACCATATGTTGACGCCCGGAAGCATATACCTGAGTAAAATATGATTACGTAACAAAAACACCATATGAGCATACAATTTTCGGTTGTTGCCCTCAATTTCTCCAGGATCCCATCATCAGATCCTGACTTGGTGTTAATGGGACCACCTCGGAGGTGTCCTCTGTCGAACTGTCGAAAAATTTTTGAAATCCATCCATAATTGACGGAAATATCGGTGAACAAACATAAAAAAAAAAAAAATATTATACATACAGACGAATTGAGAACCTCCTCCTTTTTTCGAAGTCGGTTAAAAACAATAGCTATTACTACAATAACGCTTGAAACCAGAAATAATTTCAGTTCTTTTATACATTTAAAATTATATTTTATTTCTATAATTACATATATATATTTAAGTACATAAGAATAAGAGTATTTTAAGTAATGTTTATTTATTATTCCAAAAATATTTAAACATCCACAAAGAAATGCATTATTCATAATCATTACTTTTCCCTCCCACATTTCCCATATATGAAGATCATGCATCTGTCATACCAGCTATAGACCTATTCATTGCATAATAGGAAGGATATTTAGTATAGTGCAGTCAATGAAGCGAAAAATACGGGCTAACCTCCGAATTTTTTTACTGTGATCCGATTTGCATGAAATTTTGGAATTAGGCTCATCTTACCATTAACTTCAAAAGTGAAAATGATTTGAACTCCGCCACCACCATGGGGGTGGTTGCCACCCCTTCTCGGGGGTCAATGGTTGTTTTTTCAAAATAACCTCGGATATCGATTGAAGATCTAATTTTAAGCAAAAAAGTTTCTATAAAGTTTCTCGAAAAATCTAATACTTTTCAAGTTATTGGCAATTGAAAATTCGCAAATTTTTCACGATTTTCATCAGTTTTTTTCAAATATCTCCAAAAATATACGTTTTATCGAAAATTTTATAAGGAACGAAACTGTAGCAGGTAAAAAAATGAACAATTTGGTTTTTTACAAAGTATTCTAAGTGCAATATTAAGCTAGATATTAAAGATCAAAGCCGTTTTTTATTTTATCTGGAATTTCATCGATGTAGTCAATGCCATCTAGCAGCGAGCGAATGCATTTTATGCTTTCTAATCGAAAAGGGTTTTGTAGTGCTTGAAATAAGCTTTAAAATGAGCTTTATCAAAAGTCTTTTGCACGTAAAATAAGTGAGCTATATTGCAAATAAGCGGAGCATCGAATGTTTTTTCTTTTCAATCAATGGGTTTAAATAAGTGCCATTTCCACCAAAACTAAAATTAATCATATTCCGCCTAGAATTAACTTTATTATGAAGAGTTTTATAGATTGTATTAGTTTGGCTGCTTTAGGACACATAGTTTTCAAAAAAGTCACGATTAAGGGAGGCTGTGATTGCGCTGCCACGCGCTCTTTAAACAATCATATCTCCGTCAATTTTTATTTGATAGAAAAAACAAAAAAACCAAATTGTTTGTCAGAAAAATACCTAAATTTTTTATCCCTACACTTTTATACGTATCTGTCGTCATTTTTGAGATATTATGAAAAAGGGGTGGGATTTTTAAAAATTTGAAATTCTCGATTTTTTTTCAATCGTGACTTTTTTGAAAACTATGTGTCCTAAAGCAGCCAAACTAATACAATCTATAAAACTCTTCATAATAAAGTTAATTCTAGGCGGAATATGATTAATTTTAGTTTTGGTGGAAATGGCACTTATTTAAACCCATTGATTGAAAAGAAAAAACATTCGATGCTCCGCTTATTTGCAATATAGCTCACTTATTTTACGTGCAAAAGACTTTTGATAAAGCTCATTTTAAAGCTTATTTCAAGCACTACAAAACCCTTTTCGATTAGAAAGCATAAAATGCATTTGCTCGCTGCTAGATGGCATTGACTACATCGATGAAATTTCAGATAAAATAAAAAACGGCTTTGATCTTTAATATCTAGCTTAATATTGCACTTATAATACTTTGTAAAAAACCAAATTGTTCATTTTTTTACCTGCTACAGTTTCGTTCCTTATACAATTTTCGATAAAACGTATATTTTTGGAGATATTTGAAAAAAACTGATGAAAATCGTGAAAAATTTGCGAATTTTCAATTGCCAATAACTTGAAAAGTATTAGATTTTTCGAGAAACTTTATAGAAACTTTTTTGCTTAAAATTAGATCTTCAATCGATATCCGAGGTTATTTTGAAAAAACAACCACTGACCCCCGAGAAGGGGTGGCAACCACCCCCATGGTGGTGGCGGAGTTCAAATCATTTTCACTTTTGAAGTTAATGGTAAGATGAACCTAATCCCAAAATTGTATGCAATTCGGTTCACAGTAAAAAAATTCGGACCTATAATGCTTCATTGACTGCACTAGTAGTTCTTAGGTGCTAGTTAATCTTTCATTCTCAGAATTACCTACCTACACTTGCAGGTTTTAAAATACCTAAATAATGTAGGTAGGATTACAAACAATCGGTACTTAAGAGCGCGCATACAGAATTCGACGTATTTGCGGCGAAACTGGTATTTTCGGGCGAGCTATTATCATAGAAAACGATTTTTTTTAAATAAGAAACATAGTTTTTTATATAGATAAAGTCTTCAAGCAGTGCGTAGGCTAGATAAAATACAACATTTACTAGTATATTTTTGTTTATCAAAGATCTCCCTTAAGCCGATTCGCAAAAATGCGAGTCAGAGTTAATTTCGAAAGTCTTAATATCAATTGCATTACATACATATGTTTTAAATATATGTTTATACAATAGCTTATATGGTCTATTAGTGCACTAGACAAAAAAACTTTCAAAAATGTGTTATTAAATTGCCCAAAATAATTTTTCAAAATAAGCTCAATTCACACTTTTCAACAGTGTTTTTCTAGTAGAAAACACTGTTTCTTTTAGTTGAAATTTTGTGTAAATGTAAAAGAAGTCTTTCTTAAGTGCACCTAATTATTATTTTATTAATATTCTATGCCTCTTATTTTATACGATTTTTTTAAAAGTGACTATAAAGCCACGCGCGCGACGCTTGCCGATTCAGTCCAAATCGGGTCATCCCAGAGGGAGGACGTGCCGCTCGCTGCTCCGCTCACGCACACATACGCACAACCACTTTTATGAGCGTATACCTCTCTGCGCGAGTGCAACTCCACGAGTTTGATACTTTGTAATATTATTTTTATATGGAAAATTTATTAAGTTAAAATAATATACATACTAAATTAATGAAATGATTTACCTAATGTTTAGTCGTGAGTATCAAATACAAACATCAGGATTATTATAATTATTATTATCTACAACCACATTTGCTAAATATTTCAAAAAAATAATATGATATTTGTTTATTAGTTCACTAATGAAGTTACAAAGTAAGGCTATTCCAATGATTATTATTATGCTCGTTAACATCAATGGTCAGAAACAACTTCCATGATTAAACTGATAAAGAGATTCATTTGAGTTGGGAGCATTTAAGGAATCTACGTCACATGTTCACGACTATAAATAAAGGCATACAATGAAGCTGAAAGTCATAGAAATCCCATAGTCGAGTTATTATTAGTAAAATTATATGTGTAAAGATGGATGATAAGTATCTACGATTAAAATTAAATCGATCAAAGTGGTCAACAATGAGAGAGGCCAATGTCCAGCAGTGGCCTGTGAGAGGCTGATAACGATATGAGATTACTACTTTCATTCAGATAGTATTAGAAAGAAGTAAAAATTATATTTTATAGTTTCAAAATGTAAAACCAAAATGCAATATGATAGTTGTGAAATGTATGGTCATTACGGTTACTAGGGGTGATTTTAGCGAAAAGGCTGGTAAGATACGGATATGTTACGGTAACTTATTTACATACATTACGTTAAAATTACCGGCTACGTATGCTGAATGGTAGTATGGCGACGAGCAGGGCGAGCATGTAACTTGCAGTATGCAAGTCGCAAGGTGCAACGTTGCCAATGAGGGCTACCGTTTTTGTAATCACCAGAGGGTGCCACTGTATAGTGAGGTCTTCGGGCATAGCTGTTAAGGTTTGTTTTATGCATGTGATGACTGTTTGTTCGTTATAAGAAGGAGGCCATAAGTTTCCAAAAGGCAAAACTGTTTGTTAACGGTTAATAAACAAACCAGTGAACTAGCTTTTCTTTCATACCGCTAATTTTTATACCTCATTTTCTCGGCTCCGCTTTTAAAGCGCAGATAATCACTGAGCCGTGTCTCATATTTTCGAAAATTAATGCCAGCTATGCCAAAATTGCACAAAATTATTTAATTTTCCGAAATAAACTCGTTTAACCCACAGAACCTATGTAATTTGACATTTCGAATACCTCACGCTACACTAGCACCTCTGGTGGCGAATTCACACGCGATATGGGCGCCCTCATTAGTGCAGCAGTTTGCCATAATAGGTATTGTTAAGAAATAACATTATTTGCTTCGTTGCCGTCATTGGAATTATGTTAAATTCGAAATATTATTAAGTAATTAATTAATTCAGTTTAATTTCCAAAATGTCGATTTTGGGGGAAAAGGTAAGAGCCAAAATTGTTCGGAAATTGACTAGAGAGTCAATTTTTAACCGACTTCGAAAAAAGGAGGAGGTTCTCAATTCGTCTGTATGTATAATATTTTTTTTTTTTTTTATGTTTGTTCACCGATATTTCCGTCAATTATGGATGGATTTCAAAAATTTATCGACAGTTCGACAGAGGGCACTTCTGAGGTGGTCCCATTATCACCAAGTCAGGATCTGATGATGGGATCCTGGAGAAATTGAGGGCAACAACCGAAAATTGTATGCTCATATGGTGTTTTTGTTACGTAATCATATTTTACTCAGGTATATGCTTCCAGGCGTCAACATCTGGTGCTGATGATGAAGCCACAGAACTCCTTAACGGTTAGGAGTTAGGGGACAGTACTGACATTGGTCGATATTAAACTAGGTAGTAGTATGTACTTATGCAGGGTTAATAGGGCAGGTGATTTGGTAAGTGATATGCTTGATTCTAGATCGCAAAGTCTTCACTTGACTTAAATCAAAATTTTTCATTCCTAAGTAAAATTATTAAGGACATTAATTAGCCTTTATTCAAGGTCACAGCACATTACCGCAACTAAAAATAGAGAAATAAAATTATTTAAAAAAAAAAATTAAACCGACTTCAAAAAAAAACACAAACGACCAAAACTAAAAAGCGATAAATAACGTAAGTAATTCTATCCTTAATACATAATTATTTAAATATTACAATTATCACTTATTTTTGAAGTCGGTGCCAGTCATACAAATAAATGCATATTGTCGTGTGGATAAGCCCGCCGGGCGCGTGCGTCATACTACAACAGTCGACGTTAGGTACCGAGAGGCTGGCACCGACTTCAAAAATAAGTGATAATTGTAATATTTAAATAATTATGTATTAAGGATAGAATTACTTACGTTATTTATCGCTTTTTAGTTTTGGTCGTTTGTGTTTTTTTTTGAAGTCGGTTTTGTTTCTTTTCATTCATGCCGTAAAAAATACAACATAGGAGATAATGATACAGTTTTGAATATGTCGCGGTTTGCGAGTTTTATTTCCAAAATATCGATTTTAGGGGAAAAGGAAGGAACCAAAATTGTTTAAAAATTGATTTCCTACAAGTTTAGTCTTCTTAATTTAGACCGTAAAGTAGAAAATAAATGAGATAATGACAACATTTTTTACTTGCTGTTGTATTTAATTTTAATTTTCAAAATACCGATCCTAGACAATTTTTGAATATATACAAGAGGACTCACCATACCTACCTATTCAGATAGCTCGCCTTTGTAACCTGTCCATTGCATCTTAACTAATATTATAAAGCTGAAGAGTTATTTTGTTTGTTTGAACGCGCTAATCTCAGGAACTACTGGTCCGAATTGAAAAAATATTTTTGTGTTGAATAGACCATTTATCCAGAAAGGCTATAGGCTATATAACATCACGCTGCAACTATTAGTAGCGAAGAAATAATGGAAAATGTAAAAAAAAACGGGGAAAAATAACTATTCCACGCGGACGAAGTCGCGAGCACAGCTAGTCATTTATAAAATTGCGTAAAAGCAGTATTCTACGCAAGATTTGTGCCTTATACAAAAAACAGCGCTGGTCAGTCGTAATATATTCTTTCAGAATCAGGTTCAGGACACCTATTTAGAGAATGCTGCAGTAGTCAATGACTCCTTCCATGTAACCCTTAGGATTCGGGTCATGACGAATATTCATCCCGAGAATAAGTGATGGATTGGTCAAGCTGTATAGGAACCAGATTTTAGTTGTTGTAGGCCATTTGGGGTTTCTGCTACGAAACACAAGCACAACTTTCAGCACAAGCATCAGTAGGTATACATGATCTCTGTGATCAGTGCATAGAAGACTTAGGACCTTAATTCAAATTGACAAATTGTTTACAAACTAATCTTTTTTTAATGATGGCAACCAGCCTCTTTGTGAGATCCATTTCTGCCGAGTGAAAATGAACAAAGTAATTTTTACAAGTTAAAATATAAAACGGGTTAGAGTTATATCGTGGCAACCACGGAGACTGCTCTTTCCTTAAATAATAATACAAACACCTAAACACAGAACAAACACAAATGTTCAGCACACGAATGTTTGTTCTGGATGGGAATCAAACTCACGACCTTTGACTCATGATCAGAAGGCAAGGAAAACACAGTAGGGATTATTGATTTTTATCAAGCAACATTAATAATGTCAATCACTCACACAATACCTTTGGATAGGTAAATACCTGGTACATATAAAGATAGAAAGACAAAAATATTGTTATATTTTTCTTAAACCTTAATTAGTAAACACTTAAGAATAATGTACTCTAAAGTGTTTAAATCAATTTAATAAGTACGCACCTATACTACACTAATAAAATATTTAGCAATAAAAGAATGTTCAAATAATTTAGATGAATAATAAATTGTTAAGTATCAAAATATGTTCGTCCGCCGGAGTTAGCGTCCGACACGCCGCTCACCCACACAGACACAAATGATGTCTATGTGTGTTTCGGAATCGGCTCCCGCGTGCGTATCGAGTTGCTTAAAATTGTATGCGCGCTCTTAAATAATGTAATATAATCTCATCATCATCATCAGCCTATCATAGTTCACTACTGGACATAGGCCTCTCCAGTTGTTCGCCACAGGGCAAACATCTGGAGGATATACCCATAATCGCCACGCGGGGCAGGCGGGTTGGCGATCGCAGGGCGTAGCTTCTCGCTCCGGTGACGCTGCTGCCCGTCATCGGTCTGTGGTATTTAGCTACGCCGTCAATTGTGATGGTTATACCGCCACCAGTCAGTTGCTAGCGCCTCGTTTGTTATTCAGCAGGATGCACCACGGGCAGGTGAGGTTGGCTTGGAGCTAAAAGATGATAGGCCGGTCCCTTACATCTCCATAAATATAATCTAATGGTATCAAATTATGTATCTCTGATAGTACTGGTCTTATCTTAGATACATCATAGATCATTGGGGTCCCAGTATATTGTAGAATACTCAGACCTAAGCCAATTAATTACCGAGTTCCTTTCGCCTAACTCTACCAAGAATCAAATCTCTTATGTCGCTTACGAGGGCCACACTTTGAATGTTTATGAACTCTCTACTGATTTGTGCTAAAGACAACAGTAGGTATATTATTTCAATTTCACCTTCAAAATATCAAAAACACTTGAACCAACAGCTTAATTACTTAAATGATTTATGCTCATATAACAATTACTTGACATTATTTACGTCATCAAAGCAGCTGTATACACTTAAAAAGATAAAATAATAATGTTTTCTTCATAACAATGTTCACATAGTGATTAAAAGAATAAAAAACAAGTGCAATTTATTAAATGGTAACAATAAATTATTTGTTCTATACATGAGAATAAAACAAATACATATTTTTTTGCATTGTTGTATGTATAATATTTTTTTTCCATAAGAAGTTGAAATGAAATAAAAACATCTACTTTCATGATCAATCTAGGCGCTCACTAAGCAAGAGTGAATGAACACAAGCACAAGAAGTGCATGAGTAATTGCAAGGACTTTCTCAAGAATGCGTACTTTTTTATCATTCCACTTTGGTACCCGACTAATAGGAGTAGCTCGTTGCCAGAAGACATTATTGGTCTATAGTAGCACCTTAGGGGTAAGAGGGTCGGGCTAACTGGTTTTTTTTTGTAAAGAAACTAATCAGTAGCAACTCCGAAGTCATTATCCTTGAAGATTCGACGCTGTGGCCAAAAGTTGCTCAAAAGCGTATCGTTGTATGCAGAAGTCCAATATCATCCTCATCATCATCAGTCAACAGATCATCCATCGCACATAAACCATCGATTGTGGATACATAAAGAAGAATTAAATATGATGGCAGCACTGTTCAGTGACTGATAAAAAGACTAACAAAAATATTTTTCTACAGTACCACCTCCAACATGCAAAGCTAATGAAGAGTTTTCAAAGTGTGGTCTTGATGGATGTCTGAAGAAGTACTGTAGCGACCTTGACTTGCCGCCTCTATGCAGAGATACTTTCCAATGTAATCCTAGCTGTGAATGCAAGGAAGGCTACCTTCGTGTTTCGACTACCAACGACACTTGTGTACCCGTGGATCAATGTCCAGGAAGTATGTTACTTAATAATAACAGAATTTCGCCCTGAACGGCTAATCTCCAGGAAGGTGAAGGAGGAGAAGGGAGTACGCAGGAGATATTAAAAAGGACAAGTTTAAACGCAAGCATTTGTGTCCTTTCATTCTCAAGATCTGATAGGTCCATAGTTCGACATGAGTGAAGGGAGATAAATCCCAACGCCTTGAACTAAATATTCAATGAATTTTATACATAATTATTATTATTATATTTAAGCAAACTTTTTGCGAATAGTCTAATATAAATTTTCAATGGAAAACCATGACTAAATTAATTGCTTATTATATACACTTGTATAAACACGTAGACTCACATTGTTTTTATGTTATTATCGCGAATAATGATGTTCTAGAATCATTTAAGAAATGCCTTTTGACGTCTTTGAAAACAATAGATATTACATTATTTTTACTAACTAAATAATAGGTGTTGTGCTCAAATTTTAAAAACGTGATGATTTCTTACACAAAAGTACGATGCATTGTATTAATTGCGAATTAATTTGCATCGCGCTTTTCTACGATGTTACCCGAAACGTTAAAACGCCTGGATTGCGAATATGCATCTCATCTATACTATTACTATATTACTATAATTACTATTACTATATTACTATACTATATATACTATTACTATTTTACTATATCTTCTATATATATAAAAGGAGAAACTGACTGACTGACTGACTGACTGACTGACATATCAACGCACAGCCCAAACGGCTAAACGTAGGCACTTGAAATTTGGAAGGGACGTAGCTTAGGTACCGTAGGGGTGCACTAAGAAAGGAATTCCCGAAATTCCCACGGGAACGGGAATTAGCGGGAAAATCCTTTTGTATGAAAAATCTAAACCGCTTAAGTTAGACGCTTGAAATTTGGCATGCAGGTACCTTAGTAAATATAAAGTTTAGTTATGGCTGTATTTTGAGAAATTCCCACGGGAACGGGAGTTAGCGTGAAAAAACTTTTGTATGTATAAATTTAAACACGCGGACGAAGTCGCGGGCAAAAGCTAGTAATATTATAAAGCTGAAGAGTTTGTTTGTATGTTTGTTTGTTTGAACGCGCTAATCTCAGGAACTACTGGTCCGAATTGAAAAATTATTTTTGTGTTGAATAGACCATTTATCGAGGAAGGCTTTAGGCTATATAACATCACGCTGTAACTATTAGGAGCGAAGATATAATGGAAAATGTATGTTCGCGCGCAAGGTGAGCGCGGAGTGTTAGTCAACGCGGGGGGCGGGGGGAAACGATCCGCGACCGCGATGCCCGCGCTGCCCCGCACCGCCCCCTCTCAGCCGCCTGGAGCACTGGGACGCCGGGAAGCGGAGTCGACGACGGAACTCTGACGCAGACGCAGCTGCCACGTGCTCCGAATATAGTTAATCCCTTCACAATTATCAAAGTTTGAATGTAAAAACAAAGGGGAAAACTATTCCACGCGGACGAAGTCGCGGGCACTGCTAGTTGTATTATATTTATTAAATACTTTAAATGTATTTTTCAAAATGTTAATAATACCTGTGCTTTATTTCAGGACAATGTCCAAAGAACGAGATACTCGTGTCTTGCCCACAGGCACTGTGCGGTCCTCAAAACTGTTCTCAAGCCGGTAACCCCATCCCATGCCCGAAATATAAAAGATGCCCAGGAAAACCAGGATGTGTGTGTGCTGACGGCTATCTCAGGAACTCTAAAGGAGTTTGCATACCAAAGGCCCAATGCCGTAAGTTGCTAAAAATAACACAATGACATGACCTTTTTAGATAATCTTCACTTGATGCTATTAGTGGTAGGTCAAATTTCCACATCTATCTATGGATACCGAGAGGCATCATATCTATGGATACCGATGCTGCATGTTTTTAATTATAGTAGTTAGAAATTTGTAATAAATTAAAGGCCTAATTTAATCTCTATAGATACTAACGAAATATAGGAAAATTTGCGCTCAAACATCGGTGCACTACTTTAACTTCATTTTCATGATGCAATGCGACATGAGTTCGACACCAGCAGGCCAAGAATAAATGGCTTAACTTGCTAAATAAAGCAAGTCATGCCATTTATAAGCATGAAACCAACTTCGAGATTCTAGGCTGCTACCGAGATAATATTTCTTAAAGGAATAATCCATTAAATAAAGTTTCTTGGAATCATTACATCAACTTTTTAGCTCTAATGATATAAGTATCAATCGTCAATTAATACACTTGTATTGTTTTTGATCAAGTTGTTTTTTTTTCACAGCATCTTGTGGAGGTGACGTAAACGCTAAGCCTGGTTGTGGTGTCCACTGCGGAAATAGATGCTCTAATTACAATGAAACGGAACCGGTGATGTGCAACGCTATATGCGACCTCAACGGCTGCGATTGTAGAGATGGCTACGTGTATGACGATAACACCGAAAAGTGTGTCAAGCCACAAAATTGTAGTAAGTTTATTTACTTATTTACTTCTCTCAAAGTGGATCTTGATTTCTGACATTTACATTAAGAACAACGTTCTGATGCCAACCAAAAACCAAGAGGCTACTATAGTGTACTATTATAAAAAAAGCAAAATGCTATATGAAAGAAAGGACCTCATCAGCATTGAGTTACCCAAAAATTTGTAAGATAGACCTCCTTAAATTATATTACCATGCTAAGATATCTTCTAATAAAGAGTCCTGAGCTATATTGAAAATCGTGTCAAATTTCTTCTGTACTCAGTCCTAATATCTATTATTTGGTAATTTCCCATTCATTTTAGGTAAGCCATGTGGCGTTAATGAAGAATACTCGTCCTGTGCCAATGGTTTATGCCGCGTCCAACAATGTTCGGAGAAAGGTCAGTCAAGACCTTGCCCGCCAATGGTACCTGGATCATGTCGTGCAGGGTGCGTTTGTCCAGAGAAATTTTTGAGGTCCAAAAACGGCACTTGTGTACCTGAAGACCAGTGCGACGTACCACCTGGTGAGTTAACCGTAATGAATAAAATACCCAAGACAAGACACGCTGGGCCACAAAGCGCTAGTCCCAAAATATGCTAAAGCTTCCGAGTAGACAGATGACACTCGTAAGTATTATCGTCATCAGCCTAATGCAGTCCACTGCTGGTCATAGGCCTCTCCAGTAGCAGGCAGGTTGGCGATCGCAGGGCGTAGCTTCTTGCTCCGGTCGCTGCCTTGCCTTCAATTGTGATGGTTATACCGCCACCAGTCGGTTGCGCCTCGTTTCTTATTCGGCAGGATGCACCACGGGCAGGTGTGGTTGGCTTAGAGCGAAAATTAAAGTTCCGTGGCGAAAAGATGATAGGCCATTCCCTTACATCCCATGACAAATGTACTAAGATTTTTGTAAATAAAAACATATACTTTTGCGATAACTCGGTTGACAATTACGAGTAATGCTTACGAACTAATTTCTTTAATCTTTAATGATGTTTTCTGTATTTGTGATTTCAGATCCCATATGCCCAAGAAATGAATTACTAGTAAAATGTGCACAAACAATGTGTCAGCCAATGACTTGTAAAGAAGCCGGATTCCCAGTGCCATGCCCAATAGTGGGTCCAGACGGCCAATGCCCAGGAAAACCTCAATGCATTTGCGTCAGCGGGTATCTGAGGAATAGCAAAGGTGTCTGTGTACAAAAGAAAGAGTGCCGTAAGTAACCTTGTTTATGTAAGCGTGACTAGCTGTGTCGAAAATAATTACAATCAAATCTTTGACATTTACATAGAAGCAGTTTCTTAGGCCGTCATATTTCTTGGCTTTCATTTTCTACTTAACTCAAGCCTTGCGGTGAACGAACAGAATACATGTCACAGTTTCTTTCCGTTGATGTCGTAAGAATCAACTTAAAGGATTTCTTGAGATGTCAGTTTTTCAGTCGGTGGTAGGACTTAGGCACAGGCCAGTTATGGATGTTATCCAGGATGATATTTCTGTAAACCAGGAATAAATTTACATGCCAGAATGGCGGTGGCCACGGATAAGTGACTGATTTGGTTACTTGACATCAATTAATCAGGCGACCTTTATGCTGTGCACAGAACAAACACTAGGTACATATTCTGGATTTTTAACTAAACTTTTTTACTGGACTATTTATAAGAGAGATAGGGCATAGCGAATCTTCGCTCAAATTGATCTGCCCGTGCGAGGAAGGACCTCCACCCAATAGGATACCGCAGTCAAATGACCTCCGGGTCGTGTTTCTACCGGTGAGTAGGGTTTCCAGAGCTCATGGGGGGTTAGGGTTGGGCCGGCATGGCGGTGGCAACTGACAGGTAACTGACCAGTTACTTGCCAGTTGTCACAGCGACTTGGGCTTCTCTTTCGCTTTCCATCAGGCGTAGGGAAGCCATTATGTCGAGCTACTATAAAAAAAAAAAACAAACAATAGACCTTAAAATAAAATTTTCTTTTGTCCAGCATCATGCGGAAATGATCCAAACGCTTTTCCTGGTTGCGGAGTGAACTGCGGCCGTCTCTGCTCAAACTATAACCAAACAAAAAGTCCAATCTGCCCCCTAATCTGTAACCTAAATGGTTGCGATTGCAAGCCTGACTATGTATACGATGGTAACAGACGCAAATGTGTTCTCCCTGAAGACTGCAGTAAGTACTTTTTAGTAGATAAAATATGTGTCTGTATTCATTATCTGCGGGGTTATCCACAAACGTGGTCGGGACGATCTCTTTTTAAGTCTTAATAGATCGACGGTCCCTACGTATAAAAGGTCATGTCGAAAATGGCCAATTTTTTTTATTGCATATATGGCTTTAGATTGTCCATACGCTCATATCAATACATGATTTTTTTTTAAATTGTATGTATTTTACTACATACACAAACCGTATATGAGAACAAGTATTGTAATTTTATGGAATTGGTGCCGTAGACGCGGATATGTATACTTGTCATTTTTTACTACGTTTTAAAATGCGCGCCAATCGGTGCAAACGCGGTCATGTCAAACTTAACCTCATTTACGGGAGATTCCCCGGCAGAGACGTGTTGATTTGTCGTTGACGTGTCGACTTATATTTTTTAAATATAAGTCAATTGTACAAAGAAAATATAAAATTTATTTTTATAGAAGTATATCCAGTCATGACGTACAAGTCTGTATATACGTCCTAATATAATTATAGTTTTACGGATTTGTTATCATTTACTCGTAACTGTTTTTGTTGTCTGGCCCGTTGGTGCAATTAATAATAGTCCTGTTTTGTGCGCTATGGGTGCACTAACTTACAAAAGTTGGAATCCCACCCATGAATAATATTTGTGGTACAAATTTCTTTTTTTTTGTTCTATCCTTGCAAGTTAAATTATAATGTAAGTCAATAAATAAGTCTTTCAATTAAAATAATAATTTTGACCACTATTCCACCGACTAGTTTAGGGGCAAGTAATGTTTTTGAAGATGTCAAATATTAAAGTTGTTTAATTCATTGTTTGTCTTATAAACTTTTCATTTATTAGAGATACATGCACATGGAGAAGGATATGTCGCTGGACTATGAAGACCAGGCTTTAGAAGTTGCTGACAGCGTTAGAAAAGCTCCCGAAATACATAGTGATATAGAAAAAAATAACACATTTGATATAGTGATGCAGACCGATTTATTTTATTTAAATTTATATAATTGTGACAGTCGGTGAAATTTCAAATGATGAAATTTTATCTTTTGCTCCTACACCAATGCCTATCCCTTATATGGTTTTTGGAGGCAGTGATAATAATTATTTTGATTTTTTAAGATTGTAATGTTGTCATATTTGATACTTCTTTAGGAACAAGCCCGTTAGGTTCTAGTGAAATGTCTGGTTCATCAACACCGCAAAGAAAAAGGGTTCACCTTAAGAAGTCGTAGAAGTAGACCAAAACTTCATTTTCGATTTCAAAATTTGGCTACTTTCTAAGAACCGGCTTAAAGATACAACTTCAGATAAAGTATTGCGGAATAAAATTAAAGAAGTAAAAATTCAAGAAATGCATCCATATATTATTGAATTTATATACGATTTTTTAAAGATAATTACAGGAAATTAGACTGTACAAATAATTTGAAACTGACAAGAGGGAGAAAAAAGAAAGAGCAAGAAATAATACTAGAGAAGTTGTACAAAGGGCCACTTCCAATTGCTGAAGTAAAATACAAAGACTTAATTAGTGTTTGCGATACAATGATTATTCCAAAAAAGTATCACTATTTCTATAAGACTTTTTCTGTAAAAAATATAATAAGTCCGTCGGTCGATTGTTAAAAAATAAAACACACGTATTTTTTCATTTCTGAATTAGACCAAAAACGACAAAGATCTAAACCCGTTAAAATTACGCGTGACGTCAAAGAGTGGGAGTTTTTTCGCCACTGAGTGACATCAAAGACGCGAATGTATGACGGAAATGTTACTCCTAAATTTGGATGCCTTGTATCTTTATTATTTTTTTTTTCTAAATAAAAAAAGGAAAGATACGAGCCCAATATATTTTTTAAATCTAAAATGCGGACTAAATATGATGTAATTATTTTGACCCTGGAAATATCCCTATTGAGTTACTTGTTGTAATAAAAATTTATAATTTTGTATTAGTTCATTTCCTATTGTACAAAATAAATAATAATTCATAACAATGAATCAGTCTGAATAAAGCTGTGATTATAATAATTAAAATATATTATATAAAAAAATGTCCAATAAACTATATTAGATACTATTATTTAGATTGTTAAGCCACTATAAATAAGTTGTTGCCAAAAAAAAATTATAATTTTGAATAGTAGACGAAGCTGTGATTTTTATGTTTAGTTCTTAATTTAATTAGACTACTTACAAAAAAAACAATAGTCATTTATAGAAGACGATTACCGTTAAATTAATATTTTATTCAAGATACACAAAACTTGTTTAATTATCAAAATAAACCTGATTAATATTCATAATAGAAGACATGACTGTTTTTACATTGCAAGGAATTGTTCTTCCGACCGGATGAAGTAAAACCAAGTATAAAGAGATATGTCCTCATTAACTTATTTTTTATATTATTGCTTCAAGATCTAGAGATGTTTAAGGTACCATTGTAAACAAATAATTATATGTTTCTTTTTAAATAAGTAATACTAACATTTTACCATTAAAAATTGCATTATTTCTTCCTACGTACAAACGGTCATCTAAGATTTGTCCGATGTGGCTTTATTTCAATAACGGTGTAAAAACGGTCATCTGTCTGTTTTTTATAGAAAATGTACATAAATTTAATATCTTTGAAAACATTTAAAGAATGTCTAACTATAAGCGCCTGTTCATACTAGCGTTTATTTTCGTTCACACTAGCGGTTGATCCGCCCGGCGGCTACCGCAAATCGACCGCCGATCAACCGCAAAACGGCCGAGGTGTTCACACTAGCGGTCGCGGTTTTGCAGTTCGGCAGCTGGTAGTGTTGTAGATCGATGGTCGGCTAAAGATAATAGTTGATTCTTTAGTGAGAATAAATCGATTCAAGTACCAAATGATTTTACAATCTAAACATCGATAATCGCTTTAAAGATAATTTATGTGTGACCTTAATAACTCTGTTTTTGGGAATAGGATACACGACTGTTTACTGTTCTATATTACTTTCTGGTCACCTTAAGAAGAAGTACAATTTAACTTATTTGAGAGCCATGAGTACTAAATTGATTGCAAATGAGAAGTTTATTGACGTCTACAAACTTCAAATATTTCTACAAAAGTTAAGTTTTGATTAAATCATAATATTATCGTATTTTTATCTATAATAACATCTTCACTTAAGAAATAAATTTCATAAACTCACATTTAATACAGTTGTCACAATTGTCTATAGCGAACAGCAAATTATAAACGATTCCTAGTGATCGTTTAACTTTCTGGTGTCCAAATGCTGATTACAATTTGTACTATTCACATATCGATTAATCATTATGATCCATTAGCGTAACGATTAAATTGTAACAACACTAAAAATAAAACAATTACGTATCTACTAACAGAACGTAACCATTTTTGAAGCGCGTTGCGAAAAAAAAGAATTATTGTATTTACTTACTTCATACTAAAATTATGATGTTGTATTCTACTACCTGTTTTTACGGTAGATCTAATGGGAGTTTTCGTATCCACAATACTTAAAGACATTCTTATCAAATATTACAATGCTTCTTGAATAGGAATTGAATAATTTAAACTTCCTATGTGATTATGCACTCCTGGTACTTTCAATTGGAGAAGTACACATCAGTCATGTCGGTGCCATCGTCGACGCGCACACAAACAAATCTCACAGGGTCGATAACGGTTCAATTGGGGGTTTTCGTCCTCTTATTATTATTGTGTCCTCATAAACTTGTTTTTAACAAACAAGTTTATGAGGACACAATAAAAGATGTGTAATAAGAAACACAGCTTGAACATGGATACCACACTTGATGAAGCTGCTCAAGTGAGGGCACTGCTTCAATCGGGTATGCGGTGGGGTGATGGTGGTTGGCAACTGAACTCAAACCGTTTTTCGATTTGTAAAGTTTTGCCAGCGGTTCCTGGAGACCGGTGGCTACATTTATAGACAAGAATCAGGTAGATTTCGCTGCAACTCGGACAGACAGGACTGCTTTCTTGTTTCAATGTGTTTATGAAATCGGTTCTCAAATGTCATTGAGGTACAACAGGCAGCTTCAGACAGCACGCAGAAGAACCGTGAGTGTCTGTAGACACAGGCGAAGACTGAGGGAGGAGAACATCACGGTGCACAGAGCTGCTAGGGGTCCAAAATTAACAGCAGCCCATCGACAAGTCGCTTGTAATTTGCTCGCGACCATGTTGATTGGACTTTTGACCAATGGAGGGTTGTAGTATTCTCAGACGAGACGAAAATGTGCCTCATTTGCTACGATAGACGCAAGAGAGTATATCGGAGACAAGGAGGACGTTTCACTCAAGTTTACATCCAGGACTGTTAAAAGAACTGACTGTCCTGATTTTAATAGGAATTAGACTTAATAAGATTTAATTTAGTTGTAATACATATTTTTTTATGTTTATTTAATAATAAAATTAAAAAAACACAAATGTAGCAATTACAACAATATTTTTAATGTTCTTGCATTCACTTGTTACAGTAATGGTTTACGTAGAATGATCCGCGAATATAATAATATTCAACGCTTACAATATAAACCTATCTTTAATTTCACAAGAATAAAGTGGTAAGAAGCTTAATTAATCCTAATATAATCCTTTCCCTAAAGCCACATAAATAAGGTAGATATAAGTATTCATGAATTAATCATGTTCAGATTTCCATTATTTCGTATTTCATAGAAAATAATATTTGATTTTTGGTATAGAAAAATGCTAACTAAAAATGTATCCATAGTTTAATAACCATTTCTAAATAATTAGTGTGGCCTCATCGTGTACTTATATTTTCCACCATAATTTATAAATTCAAATAAATTTGTTTCATATTTTATTTTAACCGTGTAAAGTTACGTTCTATAAAACAGAAGAAGAAATGTCACTAGCTAGTGATGGAGGTATAGTGATATTAAAGTTTCGATAATATCTAAATATAATAAGCTGAAAAGTAAAATAATTTTAAATGGAAATGGATAGTTTCTTGAGAAAATATTTCGACAAAGAGTAAAGAATGGTAATTTTTTTTATAGTGCAAACGGGCCATTATTATCACTTAGAAAATAGTTAAATAACTTTCTCCTTAGCTGTTGTGTAATGGTCGTCGTGGCCTCTCTCATCCTTTCTTTCCTATTCTATATTACCTTCGAGTACTGTTTTACGTAATGGGAGTTGAAGGCACTGGCGGAGTTCAGGGAGTGGTGGATATTGCTCACCCGACAAGAGTAAACCTCTTTAGAATTAATGAATATGAAATTTTGCGACATTGACTTGTGGTAGAGTATATCTTCTAGCTAAAAATATTTAGTAGCTGAAAATTTTACCCAAAATATGGATAGTATTGCTGGCCACCAATTTTATTGTGAACCATTAATTACGAGAGTACCTACACTAAAGAACGTACGTCGGCACTAAGTTATTTTCCTAGTGACACTACGTAGTGCAGATACGCTTACTTTGCATATGTAAGATTCGCGATGGGCATTTGTCTTCTACTTTCATCGATATTCCCAATTTGACTATAGAGCAGCCCTAGCCCGCCGATGTCAAAACGCGGCCGCCGCCGCCGATAGTGTCAACAGGGGTAGCGGATCAACCGCCAAACCGCAGTTTGAACGCCGCGCCCCGCCGCGTTCGTAGTGTGAACAGGGGTAGCGGTTTGACGGCGGTTTGATGGCGGTTAAACGTCAATCTGAAGGAAGCCTAATAACACATTACGCAAACAATATATTCAAAGTTTAAAGTATTTTTATTTCTAGAGCGATTTGAACTTTCATTTCGCTCTCCTGTAAACCTTAGTTTTAGACTTATCCTCTTATTCGTAGGGACCGTCGAGATATCGGAAAAGATTTCGATGAGAACTGTCATATTTCAATAAACGGGCAAGAATCTCTCGTTTCCGCTAGAATTAATCATTCTACCCGCATTTCTGAATAGTCCAGCTGTTTCTGCTTAATGCAGATCGGATTATTAAAAGTTATTATTTATGGCGAACTCAATCTTAAAATTGTTTCTAGCAACGTTGGATTGTCCATTATATAAACAACATAATTTTTGTACAACGATATGAATTATCACTTATGAGTTATGAATTATCTTTGACTTATTGATTTCAGGCAGCAGTCATCTTCTTCGTCTGACCGGATATTTCATTTTCTGTTTCAGCACCTATATGCCAGCCTACCGAAGTTTTCTCCGAATGCCCACTTGCAATATGTCGTAACCAGAAATGTGCCGATAAAGGAAAGCCTGTCGCCTGTCCTGGATTACTTCCAGGTGCTTGCAAACCTGGATGCGTCTGCCCAGAAAAGTATTTGAGAGCTGCTAATGGCACTTGTATACCTGAGGACCAATGTGAACCGAGTGAGTCATTAAATACAATAATGCAGTAGCATAAGATTCTATTACAAGTTAAAATACCCTTGCTTTCGTCCCCACGCTTGAGTTGGTAACCGGAGTAGGTTTTATTTAGGTATAATAAGAATCGTTTTCTACTATAACCATGGGATGACATAGGGTGGTCTCAAAAGAATAAAGGCATATAAATAAAAAAAAAACACAGAAGAGACATTCACAGCATTACTAATTATGTTACAGCCTGCCCAGAAGGAGAAATACTGAGTACATGTCCACCACCAAAATGCGATGGAGAGTACTGTCCCAGAACCCGGGATGATCCACAAAGTTGCAAATACCCAAATAATAATTCATCCAACTGTAGCCCCCCAAGATGCGTTTGCAACTTCAACAGTCATCGTGATAGAAATACAGGAAAATGTATAGCAACGACGACATGCCGTAAGTTTTTATATAGCTTTTTCCCATAAAAATATATTCAGAAACGTAGATTGATCCCTATGGGTATTGCGATTGGTCAAAATTTTACAAATATGCCTAAAAATTATAATAAACGGTTTTGAGATTGAAACACAGGATTGTAACTAAGGTTGGTTAGCCGAATGTTGGCCAGCTCAGTTAGAGTAATAACTAACTATTTGTTATGTGCATAGTAACCATTTTTTTATTGACATTATAAATAAATAAATAAATAACCCAAGACATGCCACGCTGGGCCACACAGCGCCACCTAGCCCCCAAACTAAGCCGAAGCTTGTACTATGGGTACTAAACAACTGATAAACTTACTTAGATACTTTTTTTTTTGTAAATAAATACATATTATACATAGGAAACACCCAGACCAATACAAACAGACATGTTCATGAACACAAACATTTGTACTGTGCGGGAATCGAACCCACGACCCTTGGCTCAGAGGGCAGAGGTGACTACCAAATGAGCCACCGAGCCTGTCATTATATTTTTATATTTAATATATACCTATTATTATATTTTTTTATTTATTTCAGCACCATTCAAATGCGGACCAAACGAGTACTTTTACAACTGCGGTGCGGGATGCCCTGGCGATACTTGTGAAGACTACATTAACAACTCAACATGCCCTAAATTCAGGATCGGAATTGTTGTCCCATGCACAATGGGATGTCGATGCAATAAAGGCTACTACAGGAACTCTCGCAACATCTGTATACCTGGACCTCAGTGTTTAAGTAAGATTCTATAGTTTGTTAATCTGTATTTCTGTAAATTAAATTTATTTATTTTTAACAAATAGCAATGGCAATGGCTTGAAATTATGATTTTATGTTGAAATTCCAACTAAATGGCTGCTTTGCCCTTGTGGTGACGACGGTTCAAGAATACAAATGCCGCCCAAAATCCACAAACTCACATTTTTGACCTGGTTAATACACAGAAGATCCTTAAGTTCGGGGTTATTTTTCCGGACGAGTCATTTTAGATGACTACTTTTCTAAATTGGCTTGGATTGGCTTTTCTAAGTGTACTGACCACACTGAGCCTGTTATGTTTTATTTACATTAGAACTAAATCCAAGACGAGGACAACGATTCCTCCGGGTGTAGCCATATTACTCTCAATATCTCTCATGGTTGTGTTCGCCTTTGCTGTCCATGTGGATTCCAGATTTAGACTATGACCACCATCTCATATTGTTGGTATCGTTGAAGACGACTAAGGAAATATCACGAAACGAGCAGCCTTTACCTGGGTACAAATAAAACCTACTTCGGTCATCTACCCGCTAGCCAAGCGTGGCAAATACCTCAATTGATAATTATTATTGAGGGCGTTTTAAGTCCAGCCGTGGACGTTAGCAGGTTTATGATGATGATTTTAATTGCCTTTTCAGAGACATGTGGTACGACACCCCCTACAATTCCACCTACTACTGGACCTGTAACAGTAACTCCGGGTGGAAACTGTGATGCGGAAGCATCGCAAGAGAAACTGGAACAAGGAAATACAGCTATCTCAGGGCAAGTCTTATACGTAAGTAATCTGCTTTCTTGTCCAACTTAAAATAAATATCTTTACTGTACCATTAACAAAATTTTATTTTAATACGTAGGGCTAAAATCTAGTGCAAAATAGTTATACAGCTTTGGCCAAAATTCGAAGAAACTTTAATAAAAATAATATTTTTTACAGCAAGTAGCAAAGAAGAATCCTGGCAAAAGCGTGTTTATATCGTCATTCTCTTTGTTACCACTGATGGGAATAGTAACGCTCTATACTCAAGGCGCTACCTACAGTGAATTGGCAAAGTTGTTGAATATCGAGGATAAATCTGATGTAAGTGTGTTATCAATAAGAATTGTTCTACTTGTACAGTCATCACCAAATAATATGAATAATCAGAAACCATCTAGTGTGTAGTTGTCTTTTCGACCAGGTAAAAGGTAATGGAGGCGACCATGATGGTGGAAACTAACAAGTGATTGATTTGGTTACTACAGCGATAGCTCGGGTCTCTGTTTCAAATAAAAAAAGATGTTATTTCCTCTACCCACTAAAGTATTATAATGATGATAGTCATCTGTTAGAAATAAAGCAAATAATTTGTAGAATAATTTTGGATCAGATCATAATATCTATGTGTCTGAAATTATTCCTTTTCTTTGTTATCATGTAATATATATCAGACAGTAAAGCATCGGTATCTAAATTTGATTCAGTTTATAGTACCTTTGTGTGAGATTAGTCCTACTTTTGTTATCATCTAATAAAGCATCATTATCCTATCGCACTGCTGCACAAAGGACTCTCCAGTTGTTCGCCACTTTGGGAAAACATCTGTAGATTACAAAGTAACCAAAAAAAATATGCAGATCCGGTGCGGCTTCCCTGGACTCCTGGACTCAATTAAAGGAACAAACGGTACGGTTTTGGAAACAGCATCCAAAGCTTACGTTTACGATGGAGGCGAACTAAGTGAATCGTTGGAAAATGACTCGCAAAATGTTTTCAATTCTAAAGCCGAAAGCATCAATTTTAGAGATGGTGCTACTGCAGCCAAAATCATCAATCAATGGGTATGAAACTTTTCAATGTTGCTATTTTTTTTTGTTTTATAATAGACCTTTATATAACTTTTAATATATAAAAACAAAACATTCAAAACCACAGGAGAAAAGTTCGTAAATATTAAAGGCAAATTACGTATAATAAAATTTGCTTAGATGTGTTAACTTTATACAGCCCACTTTCACATGTAAATAAACCCACGTGGATGAAATCATTTTGTCATGTGTCTTTTAAGCAATTTGTAAAGAATGCACGAGATTACCAATAGATGAAGTACCTATATTAGAATCATTTTTGTACGAGTATCACCTAAATACCCACCACAATGTTACAACAATAACTTTGAGAATATCAATTAAGAAGAACACTTCAATTTAACAATGTAAATGTGTATGATAAAATGTTTTAATATGTTCAAATGTTAAAATAGGTTTCAGAGAAGACACAAGGTAAAATAACAGACCTGGTTAATGAAAATATGTTTAATGAGTTGACGCGCATTACTTTAATCGACGCCATATACTTCAAGGTAAAGTGAAATTTCATTATTCAGTTACACATTTATTTTTAATATTACAAAAGTTAATTAAGGTTTAATATTGACAACAATTGAATTTTCAGGGTCTTTGGAAATATTCATTCAACAAAAATGCTACCAAACCCCGAGATTTCTACGTTAGCAGTGAAAAAACTATCCAAATACCAACTATGACACAGAAAGGTAGTTTCGAATATGGAGAACTTTCAGATTGCCAGGTGAGAGTTGATTTATTTTTTAAACGACTTCAAAAAAGGAGGCTCGATGGCTCATTTGGTAAGTGGTGACCTCTGCCTTCTGGGGTCGTGAGTTCGATCCCCGCACAGAGCAAACATTTGTTTTACACAAAAACATGTTTGTTTGTATTGGTCTGGGTGTTTTCTATGTATAACTTTCTATTTATTTACCAAAAAAAAGTAAGTATCTAAGTAAGTTTATCAGTTGTCTAGTACCCATAGTACAAGCTTCGGCTTAGTTTGGGGCTAGGTGGCGCTGTATGGCCCAGCGTGGCATGTCTTGGGTTATTTATTGTTTTATATATTATATTGTTAAATTGGATAATACAATATAGTAATATATATATTATAATATTATATACTTTGTGTCAACTTCCACAACTGTCGGATCTGGCATCATTCTTTTGCCCATAATGTATAAGACCTAAAAACAGGACTGCGATTCGTCTCAATAAATAGATTTTCGGCACTGCAGCTACAAAAATTTGCCTAACATCTGAATATTTTTCTCATTCTACAGAATGAAAATGTCTTGTTAATGATATTGTGTTGTAACATCATTGACAAGACATTTTTATTACGACAAAAGTAATAGTAATTTTTAAGTCTCCATATTTTAATTTGATAAAAATAATTCGTTTCAGGTCCTAAAGTTGCCATACCAAGATGATAATTTAAGTTTATTGGTCATTTTACCAAAGGAGAGAGATGGCCTACCCGACCTTTTAGAAGAATTGCAAGCTCCAGAATTTTATGACAATATACTTGATAGCCTATCTAAGCAAACGGTTACGGTTTACTTGCCAAAAATTCCTGAAATATCTACAAGCACAGATATGAAAGAAATTTTGAAAGAGGTAAGTGCGGAAAAATAATAAATTGACGATGATCAATTAGCCATACCATACAGAACAGTTGTGAATATTGATAAAATAACAAATTGTACAAAATCGAAAGACAAGTTTTTATGGCAAGGTATTCTTGTTCATTTGATGTTATTTTTTACTACTTTTTCGCTCCCTTATTACTAAAGACTCACTTCTCCCTAACTGTGTGCTTCCATCGGCTACGGTCAGTTGTCTGGTCGCGCTAATTGGACAGTCGGTCTACTCTTAGATCTGGTCAGACCTGGGTGACGGTCAGACGTTTCAAGTTAGCCACAACTCTGCGAGCGATGCGGACAAAGTAGTGCATGTTTTTAATCATTTAAACATTTATAAAAGCCTTCAAAAATCATCATCATCATCACTCTCTCGCATCTCGCATTCCACTGCTGGACATAGGCTTCTTGTTGGTATAGCGGGTTCTGGAGTGGATACCGCTTCCGGCAAACATTGTGTAGAACGCCCTCAGGCTCGGGGGAGAGACCATTTGCGCAAGCTGGTCGGCAAGTTCTGGATGCGTGAATCCCAGTTACGAGCAAAGTGTTGAATAATGGGAGAGGCCTATGTCCAGCAGTGAAGTCTAAACATAATAGGTACAAATAGTAAGAAATATTAGAAAACTTATGGAAATATTTTATCCCACAGATTGGAGTGCAGACGGTATTCGATCCATCAAAAGCACAGCTAAGCGGTATGACGGATCCTGATGAAAATTTGTTCGTATCAGCAGTAGTGCAAAACGGTTACTTTTCATGCGATGAGGACGGATCTACAGCCGCAGCAGCAACTGGTAATAAATATTCTTATTAATAAAAAAACGATAAGGGAGTAGACAGGTTTCTTGATCCAATCGAAAGCCTTTAACTATTCTAGCCTAGAAAACATCTTTCTTAATGTGGCTTCTGATAGCTTTTCACCACTTTAAAATTAATATTACAATTATTAAAGAAAGAAACCATAAAATTACTTAAAATACAGTAACCATACAGGCACGGAACATAATTGGGCCAGGATTTTCGGATTAAACCAGTTTTCAGTTGAATAATGAGAAACGAATGTGACATAAGCACAAATTAAGATCAACGCTACTTATAGTTTCAAGGGTTTTGTAACTTTTCCTTGCAGCAGTTATTACAGCTCCGGGATCACCTGCTCCACCTAAAATACAATATGTATTTGATGCCAATCATCCTTTCATTTTCTTGATAAAACTTGATAACTTAATACTGTTCACTGGACTATTATGTGAATGAGGTTTGTTTTAGTTCAGAGAATAAAATGGATATTTTTGTAATTTTTTGTGATTTGTTTTCAATTATGTGGTATTGAGTAGAGGTCACTTACACTACTACACTATCACTATTTTTGTTTGCAATTTTTTTAGAAAACGTGTATTATTTAACGGTTTTGTTATTAATAAATTAACTAACAAACAAAGCTTAGCTTGTTTTGGTAGGATATCATTTAAATCTCAAAGTTTAATAAATAGTAGTCGAGTATATGAAATATTTTTGTTCAATCAGCTGTTAGAGGATTGTTTTTTTCGACCATTGCAACGAAATTAATTTTAAGGTAGGTCGTAGGTAGAATAAGATCTTCATAGGTAGAGCTATTGTTAGTACGATAAAACTGGAAAAGCTTATAAATACTTAATTATGACCCAATATAAATTGCGCAGAAGATAGATATAGATATAGGCGGAAAGTACCATAACGTCGCTGCGCGTGCAATACCGCGGAAGAGCACTTTGTTAATACCGCATAACAGCAAAAGGGACAAAATTGAAATATCGCACCAACAGATCATATTATCAGATAATATTATGTTTTTTCTTTCTCCTGTAAATTCGCGAAAACCGCAGATACGCGGTTTTTACAAACTGCTCTTTCGCGGTATTGCACGCGCAGCGACGAAAGCCGTTTGTCATGCGCCCACTTCTCTAACGTCCCATTGAATTACGGGAGTGTAGGAACAGATAGTTTACATGTGCTTGTGGATTTTAATAGTTCTTGCATTGGCTAGTCTCCTTGCAGAGCAGCGGCTGTGGAAAAAATTAGGTCAGGAGGTTAAATTACACGAATATTAATAAATTTGTTTCTTACAGGAGGTATAATACGGGGTCCAATGCTACCAGGACCACGTAAACTAGAATTTTTATTTAACGCCAACCACCCATTCGTGATTATGATAAAACTGAAAAATGTAATCCTGTTCACTGGATACTTTTGCAAATAAAGTTTGAAAATGTTAGTAAAATCGAGACTACTATTTGTATTCGATCATGGCTATAACTAACATTTAATGTAAATTCAGAAATAAATAAGTACAATTAAGTAAACACATTTATCAGGCAATACGGGAAGATCTGAAAATCTTTAATATACATAGGTACCTTTCGCATTTATAATATTAGAACGATGGCAATAACAGTTGAAGATAGATTACAGGTATTAACAGACAAGAAGTTGTATATTTCAACATCACAAAATTAAAAATAGGGAAATGTAGATTTACGTTTTGAGCCATTACTTCAAGACTAGGAAAATTATGAAGATGGAAATCATCATTAGAATAATAAATAAATCACATTCTAATCTTGGCCACACAGATCGATGAAATCCCAAACTGAGCCGAAGCTTGGACAAGGGGTTCTAAATATAATTAATCTAATCTAATTTTTCCAGCGGCTATAGTGAATACAAGGTCTTTACCATTACCACCTCCTCAAGAATACACATTTAGAGCAGATCATCCGTTTGCTATTATTATTAAAGGCAAAGATGACTTAATCTTATTTAGTGGCACCTTTGAAGGATAAGGTTTGAAAACAGTTGTAATACAATCATGAGAATTGGGTGTTTTAACAAATAACAATTTGCACTATTTTATATTTTTCACTTCAATTTCAATGTATTTTTACAATATTTGATTGTCTAAGGTCTGATTTTTCAAAAGACGGATAAAATATAGCAGCCTGATAAAAAGTAAGTTGATCAATGACACGAGTAGGACGGTAGGACCGTTGTCGTCATTTGAATTTTATAATCAGTCGTAAAACTTTTGCAGTATTTTAAACTTTATGTGGTGATTGAAAAACCAGCCCTTAGCCAAATTTTCACACGGTCATGAATAAAAGCACATTACCTAATATGTAAATACAAATTTATAGAGGTCTAAAAATAAGACAGACCGGTGAAAAAAATTGTCACTCAGCATTAATACGAGTTATCAAACTTTCGAAATCTTATATTTGGCCGAGGTCAAAAATGCATAAATAATTGGCACGGGATAAGATGCTTCTTCGGTAAATATAATCGTTTGTTTATGAATTTGATTTCATAAGTAAATATGCTTTGTAACATAGATTAGAATTTTTACGATTTAGATATAGATTTAGAATTTTTACATTAATTTTACTCTTATGAACTTTGAAGACATTATTTAGCAACCAATTTCAAACCGTAACTTTTAGATTAGATTTTACTTATTCTATCTGGTAAACATAAATAATACAAACAAAACTAACGACGACAACTTTGCACCTTCTTAAGAAATCACACTTTTTCTACCTAAAGGTTGCCTTTTTTTTTTAAGCCGGGGAAAATGCTTTTAGGCATACCCGCCGCTCGGGGGAGGGGCGGGTTATGTGGGACTCGCCCTGCCTCAAGATGGTAGGGAGGCAGGGAATACCCACTAAAAACCCCGGCCCTTTCGTCATGCGCCTATGGGGACGGTGCCAAGGGTCCTGAGGATGACTCATACAACCTTGACACCGCCAGCGCAGTCTGCCCTAACCGGCAGACTCCTACGAGCTCACCCCCCTAGGGGGGAGCGACGGGAGGGGTCCGAAAGGACAACCCACTCCCGTCCGACGGAGACGGGGACCCGTGCAAGGCGGGTGGAGGTGCCCCCGCACCAACCACCCGCTGGGCCCCGTCACCTAAAGGTTGCTTGGAAGATCTCGCTTACTAGCGGAAAGACCTCCTAAATTATACCACGTTATATCTGTTACCTTTATGCTAATGTGTAAATATGCAATAAAGAATATCTATCGAACATAGTCAAGCACCCAATGGCATAGTTTGCTAATAGTATTTTTTTTAACTTTGCAGCGGTAATTACTACTAAATTAACAGCTGTAGTTGAAGTACAGCCATTGATATTTGATGCTGATCATCCTTTTGCTTTTTGTATTAACCTTCACGGGATGCAGTTGTTCTGTGGAACGTTTTGTGGATAAGGTGAATTTTGTTTTAACTCAAGCTTTGTGTGACTAATCTAACATAGTTTAAAATTAATTATAGATCAAACGTAAATTGTACTTACTTATAAGAAACTTTACTTTTGAATTTATTTTACTTTTTTTTAGTTAGTATAAGGTACATTAAACTTAAAAAGATTTCTACATTTTTTAAACTAAATTTGAAACTCTGATGAGTGCCTAGAGAGAGAAAGAGATAGTTAATTTTTAAGGAATTTTCTATTTTGTTGAGTTTTGAGTCGAGTAGGTCGATTTAAGCTAGAAAGTACATCTAGTTGAGAATTTTGCTATCTAAAGTTTCAGAAGAATATTTATTTACTTTCGTTTGTTAACATTATTTATATGATTTCAGAACTTATCACAGAAGATCCAAAACGCTCAGCCTGCAAAGGAAAGTTAAAAATTAAAATAAACGCATTATTAAAAATAAAGTATTTTATTGATTGTTGTCCTAAGTTATTGATACAATTTCAAAAAGTTTGAAAAGAATGTCCTAAAATAAGATTAGATAATACCTATACCGAATAAGGGAAACAAGTAAGAAGTGTCTCATCTGCTCGTACTCGTGCATCCTGCCAAATAACAAGCGAGGCGCTGGCTACTGACTATTGTCGATATAACCACCACAATTGAAGGCGTAGCAAAATACCACAGACAGATGACGGGCCGCAGCGGCACCGGAGGGAGAAGCTACACCCTGCGATCGCGAAGTTGCCTGTACAGGCGTGGCGATTATGAGTATATCCTCCAGGTGTTTGCCCCAAGTGGCGAACTACTGGAGAGGCTTGTCCAGCCACTGCTGGACAAGCCTCTCCAGGTGTTCGCCACTCATCATCATCAGCCACTGCTGATGATGATGAGATTATATACCTACTACCACAGCATAGGGGCTTCCCTTTGCTAAGAAAGTTAAGCGGCAACGGACAAGTAGTCCTAATTAATTACTCTAAATAGCCATTGCAATTTCTGCCTGTAAGGTAGTTCTGGCTATAAGCTGATTGATCCTGAAACGGAAGCGAAGTCACTTAACTAGTATTTCACTCTGCACACTCCTCTAGGCGCGTATTTTCTACCACCGGCAGGGGCTGAAATCTCAAAAGATCCCTTGTTCAACTCTTACGACACCCACAAAGAAGAAATAGGGCCGTGATTTGTGTTCTTAATCTGTCACCGCACAAACTAAAACCATGAAGATAGCTCCAGCAACCGTTAACATATTGCATAAACTCTACTAATCTTGAAATTAAGGTGCCTACCGATATTGTTCAGTTCAGTCTTGACTGAGAATAAGAAATTATTCTTCAATAATACTTAATCATGGGAAATATCGATAAGATATTGATGGTCTAATGAGATCGTTATATTATACCAAACCATAAACACTCTCATTAAACCATGCATTCAATAGGGAAGCTAAGAAGGCTATCGACAATCAGGTTCAATCAATTTGATCAGGAGGTAAGTATACCTAGAATTTCCTGAACATGACTCGTGCTAGCATCGAGATTTGAAAGCTGAAGAAGATTTTCTAAACGTGAGTGATCAAAAGTAAGTAAGTGAGGTCCTTCCTACTAACATTATAAAAGAGAAAATTCGTTGGGATAGATGAATGGTTGGACAGGTGACACTTTTACAAAGGTACTAAGGAAAAATATAAAGATAATGTAGCCGAGCTGGAGCTCGTAAGTGAGTGTTGCATCGGCAAGCGGGGGTAGGGTAGGCAACGCGCGTGTGATGCCCCTGGTATTACAGGCGTCTATAGGCTACGGTAACCGCATAAGATCAGATGTGCATGTTATTACAAGAGAGGTAGGGCATAGCGAATCTTCGCTCGAATTGAGCTTCCCGTCCGGGGAGAGACCTCCACCCTATAGAATACCGCAGCCAAATGACCTCCGGGTCGTGTTTCTGCCGGTGAGTAGGGTTTCCGGTGTTCGTGGGGGTTAGGGTTGAGCCAGCATGGCAGTGCTAGTTGTCACAGCGACTTGGGCTTCTCTTTCGCTTTCCATCAGGCGTAGTGAAGCCATTATGTCGAGCTAATATAAAAAAAAGATGTTCGGCCCACCTTAGTGGTAACAATTTTATTTTATGCAAGAGGCCGCAGACGAGCCAGTGTGATGCGTGATGGTAGACAGGGTAATGGTAAATATGCTATAATCTATATGTATAGCGTGACACTTAAATGATTTAATAAAGAATCATTGAAGACGAATGAAACTCTGGAATGTGGTGCTGGAGGAAAATGCCTAGGCATTCCCTGGACTGCATATTATTATCATTCTAATGTCTTCCACCACCTCATAACGACACTGTACTATATCATGGAGAATCATGGAGTAGGTACTCGGCCACATAGTATGTAGATACTATGTGAATAGGACGCCGACAATATGGAGAGGCTAAAATTTATTGAAAAGTCAACGATAATAGACCTAAAGATATGAGTCTAACGCTATTCGCACTGCCCTCGAAACTTGCTATCCACTATGTTACAAAAAGGCAGGTGGCGGAAAATAATCGACAATAAATTACTTTGTATAGGTTACCACGACGTTCAGCATTGAAGAAACCGACAAGAGTAGGAGTTTCCTTTGCAGGCAAAATAAAATTTCGAATGGCAGTACAAACGAAACTAAACACAAAGCTGTACTTTGAGTGGAATCTTTGTAACCGATTTTCATTAAAGAAAACCTATCACCTAGTAATAAAATGCTATTAATAATAATAATATATGTACAAACTTACTGTAGCTCAAACAGTTATTATGTAGGTACAAATGATACAGTTTGGAACCAACCAGTACATTCAAATCGTATCTGCTAAGATTAGTATTTATTACAAAAGCTATAGTTTGTTTGGATGGATGGATGTTTGGCACTCTTTCAACGAAGAAAGCTACTATGTTTAAAATAATAATAATGATTTTAACACATAACCGCGGGATGCAGCTAATAAACTATTTGAATAAGTATTATTTGTTTGTCAAGTAAACAAATTAATCATTCTATAGGTAAGTTTAAAATCAATGATTCAACATCATTAATATTCATTCCTTCTATATTAAAGAGTTATTAAGTATCATCTTATTTGTTTAATATGTCTGTTTTATCATACCTATTGTACACATTTCTATTATATTTATTAATAAAAAAAAACAGGTCAAGTCTGAGTCGGTCTCGCGCAGAGCGTTGTCTTCTATGGCATCGGTTTTTGGGAAAAAAATTGGGTTATCTAAAAATAGCTGTACCCATTTTTGACTTACTTATGAACACTATAACGATCTCGATCCACAACCCGCCACATGTCACGATCCCTATACCGTTCCACCCCGTACATTAGCGTAACCTATTCTGTACTTTATCCCGTACCGTATTACCGCCCTGTAACAAACATTTTCTTTCTTTCTTTAATTAAGTACAAGAAACATAAATTATGTCGTGTTATTTTAAATCTCATCTTATGAAAATGTTGATCAGTTCAGTTCAATACGATACGACATACATATGTTTTTTGTGTCATAAAAAGCCCTAATTTGGTTCCAATGAACATAAATTACTTACATTTTTCTTGACACTCTAATGAATAAAACTTTTCACACATTTCCACTTATTATGATAGCTAATTAAAAAAACATCGTTTTTGTAATAAACAGATAAGCCGTTAACAATAAATGTGTTATTCGATAAAGCATCATATTAGTACAAGTGTGTCCTGAAGTCGTGTACAGGCTATAAAAGAAGTGGTATTGATATTTACACTAGTTTACGTTGTTCGCAGGTGAAGATGGTGGCGAGGCTCTTCCTTCTTCTATGTACAGCCAATGTGCTAGTTCTAGTCTCTTCTGGTGGTATGAAAACTATTTTCTATTTGCAAATCTCTTTTCTTAATTTTACAGAACCTTATAATAATAATATCCTTATAATATAAACGCTTAGGAAGAGTTTTCAAATTATTTTTAACGGACTTTTTTTGTTGTTTTATGATTGTTACCACATATTGCCGTGAATTGTGATTTGATTTTTTTTTTGTTCAAAAGTATGTACCTACTTTCGATTTAGTCCCATAATCACCATACTGAATGCTGTTATCATAATGAATAAAGTTAAATTTTTTTTATTCAGGGGTGCCTCCTCAAGATCCAAGATGTCAGACTGGTAAAAATTACTTATAATATATCCTATTTATAAAATTATTAACTTTCCTAAAATAATTGCATACCTATGATTCGTTATGTTCAAAATTAGTTAGCGTGTTTGGAAAGTGGATCCTACCGAGAAGAGACTACGCTTACGCCGTGTACAAATCGCCTAAATGCCTTTAGGCAGACAATAGATTAAAGCATTAGGTAATACGTTAAGCGGTGGATATGTTACCACAATATTCTAGGACTTAATGATATATGTAGTAGAATATTCATGACTTTTTAAGGACACGGTGGCGTTTTTCGGGACTCAACGCCCTTTGTATATAGGCTCTATCTTATAGATTATTAGCTTTAGGTACTGTCATTCGTATTTTTATGTTACTGTTAAGCATCTGTTAAAGACTTCCTTACTAATTTTATCTTACTTTTAACAACGAAAATAAGGCTTTACTGCTATTAGTATTTTTATGTCTGTAAGCATCTGGATCCCATAACGTGTTAAAGACTTCCTTACTATTATAACTTACTTTTAAGATGAAATAAAATGAATGCCTTTTTTCTCACTTCAAGTTCCGTGCAACAAAAATGAAAGGTGGGTGGAATGCCCATCGTCATTATGTGTTCCTGCCACATGCGATCAGCTGGGACAACCTCTCTCATGCCCAAGAATCATACCAGGAAGGTGCCCCGACAAACCAGCTTGTGTCTGCATTGAAGGCTATGTTCGCAACAGAAAGGGTCTTTGCGTCCCTAAGAAACAATGTCGTGAGTATTATAACCATTCAAGCAAAATTAAATATTGCAAATATAATATTATGGTTTCCGGACTAAGAATAGGACCAACTCATTTAGGTGTCGTAGAAGATGACTAAGGGAATATTAAGAAACGGGAAGCAGAGTTTACTTGGGTGCGAATAAAACCTACTGCCGTCACATGATGTGAATCATTATGACAATAATATAATAATTGTCATTGGGCCGGATGGTTTTTAAGAGAGGTAGGGCATAGCGAATCTTCGCTCGAATTGAGCCGCCCGTCCGGGGAAGGACCTCCACCCTATAGAATACCGCAATCAAATGACCTCTGAGTCGTGTTTCTGCCGGTGAGTAGGGTTTCCGGAGCTCGTGGGGGGTTGGGGTTGGGCCGGCATGGCGGTGGCAACTGACAGGTAACTGACCAGTTACTTGCCCGTTGTCACAGCGACTTGGGCTTCTCTTTCGCTTTCCATCAGGCGTAGGGAAGCCATTATGTCGAGCCACTATAAATTTTTTTAAAAAAAATGGTGGAGGCCTATGTCCTATGTAGATGTTTGCAGGCCGATGATGATGAAACTAATAATTTGTTCTCAACGCTTTTCTAGTACCCATACTACAAGTTTCTGCTTAGTTTGGGGATAGATGGCGATGTTTGGCCCAGCAGGTCTTATTCATTTATTTTCACAGCGACTTGCGGTGGTGATCCCAACTCTGAGGCCGGCTGTGGATACCTGTGTGGACCCAGGTGCGACGGTAAACAAGCAAAGCTGACTCCATGCCCTTGCGAGATAAACGGATGCCAGTGCAAGTCTGGATTCATTTACGACGATACAACGAGGAGGTGTGTGCCTCCCTGCGAATGCCGTAAGTTATTCTAACTTGTTTTTTTTTACGACGGATACCTTAACTTTACTTTATGTAGGTACTTATTTTACGTTGAAATAGATAGTTTTGTGGCTTATCCGCTACCAGTCGGTTGCCAGCGCCTCGTTTGTTATTCGGCAGGATGCACCACGGACAGGTGAGGTTGGTTTGGAGGGAAAAGATGATAGGCCGCTCCCTTACATCCCAAGTAACTACGTAGTAAAGCATTACTTTTCTATTGTTTACAGCTAAAAAATGCCCAAACAATGAAGTATGGAATACATGCGCCAACGGTGGGTGTAGAAAATGGAACTGTACACAGATCGATCAGGGAACCCTGTGCATAGACCCTATTAGGTGCATCGGAGACTGCATCTGCAAGAAAGGCTACCTGCGTTCAAAAGAAGGAAAATGTATACCAGAAGAAGAATGCCGAAGTAAGTTCGAACGCCAATTTTATTAATTTTGCTTTTATTTTGTTAACAACTAAATAAAAGATTATGCACCTGACGACTTACCCCGACCACTGGTCTCATACGAGAAATTTCCCTTTTACGAGATGTCTTATGGTGTCAGAACATCCAGAGCCGAAACAATGAAGAAAAGTTATTTTTCTAAAGTGACCCGAACGGGAATCGGATTGCCATAATATTGGCGAGAAAGCCATTGCGACAACCGAGGCCATCAAAAACTTAACTAAATAAGTAAACTTTATGTGACCACATCATACCCACACTTTGCCTGCCCTGCTCCCATTATCTGGGGTTGATGCAATGTGTTTTCTTTATCGAAATTTATTAAGAAACTACCACATTGCTTTATTCTATTCCAGAAAACCTCTGTCCAAGACCTAACGAAGTCTACGATAGTTGTCCACTGGCTTGTCCTCCAAGGAAATGTGGCATCGACGACCGTGCAGTCCTGTGCCTAGCTGACCAGCCATGCCTGCCTGCAGGCTGCCGTTGCAAGGACGGAACGTACAAAGACCCGACTAATAACAACATCTGTGTGCCATGGGAGGAATGCCGTCAGTATTTTATTGATGATACGAGTAGCTTTGCCCGCATGAATTTTAGTGTTATGTGCAAGTTCTAAAGACTCGTAAACTAGCGAGTAATGCAGCGTCTACTTTTATAATTATCGTCATCATCAGCCTATCACACTCCACTGCTAGACATGGGCCTCTTTTGTGGTTCGCTACGTTGGGCACACAACTGGAGGCTTTACCCACAATCGCCATGATGCTGGGCAGGAGGGTTGTTAATCGCAGGGCGTAGCTCCTTGCTACGCTGATGAACGTCATCAAAGCATCGTTTGTTATTCAGCAGGATGTCTACGGGCAGGTGAGGGTGGTTTGGAGCGAAAAGATGACACTACCTTACATCCCTTGCTTTTATCGAACGGCCAAACCATGGAACTTTGACTTGGAACCTTTCTGTGCCGGGGTCCTTGTTCTCCGAGAGATTTATTTGTCTTTCAAGGCGAAAGTAAAGCGTAATATCGCTTAGCATCAGGAGAATTACAGTCACTAAAGTACTTTCTAAATTTCCAGCCAAAAAGTGCCCGAGAAACGAAGTGTGGAGTACATGTGCTAACGGTGGATGCGGCAAATGGAACTGTACACAAATTGATGAGCCAATGTTGTGCATTGACCCTATCAAGTGCGTCGGTGACTGCATCTGTAAGAAAGGCTACCTGCGCTCGAAGGAAGGCAAATGTATACCACAAGAAGATTGCCGAAGTGAGTTGAACGTAAAATTATGACTACAAAATGAAATGCATTTCTGTTACTTGGGTTTTTCATCTTGCACTGATTGTTTTTATAGAAGCACGGCATAGTGGCGTCCTGTGATAGAAAGCGAAAAAAAGGCCCAAACCTTGGTGCTTGAATGAATCCATGATTGGTATCCTCTCGTTAGGCACTCACATTGACCTGAATCGAATCCGAAACTTTCTTATTGCCGCACTATTGACGAAAAAACTTAGCCATCAGGCCACAGAGGTCATCTAAAGTGAAATGAAGAAGTGGCGTATCGTGTTTCATGATTGTTTACTTAATAAAACTGTATTTTATTCTATTTAATTTCAGAGAACCTCTGTCCAAAACCTAACGAGGTCTACGACCGTTGCCCATTGGCCTGTCCTCCAAGAAAATGTGGAATTGACGACCGCGCGGTCCTTTGTAGAGATGATCAGCCATGCCTGCCTGCTGGGTGCCGTTGCAAGGACGGAACTTACAGAGACGATGATGACAACTGCGTCCTTTGGGACGACTGTCGTTAGTATTTCATTGGGTATTTTTAAGCATCAGATCTTCAAGATCATTCATTCAATTTAAGAGCCTCGCTTTTGTCGGTGGGGCAATTTCCATTCTTCCCTGGACTCCGCCAACACCTTCTAGTCCCTCTATGACATCAACTTTTTTCATCAATTCATCAACCTACATGTCCGTCTTGGCCTTCCTTTTCTTCTCCTGCCTTCTACTTTGCCTTCAAGTATTATTTTTATTAATTTGTCATGACGTATGATCAATCTTCATGATCACTGCACTAACTTTATGGAAAATTTTTGCTCCAACTGAGACATTCATTACATGAAATATTTATAAGTAGATATATTATTATGCATCCTAATTATGTAATATGTAATTATATTATATACTGATATATAATATTCTTGTAATTTATTATTTTTTTATGTCATCTTATTGTTTTGAGTCATCTTATTATCATACGTAGGTATGTTTATAGCACACACCACCTTTTAACTGTCCCTGCTTAGCCCAATGGTTGACTGGTAGAGAATTCTTACGCGGCATTAAGTCCGCCTTTTGTACAATGTTTTTATGTGCAATAAAGATTAAATAAATAAATAAACATTCAGTAGTCAGGTCTTCAGGTTATGCATTGTTAGGATTTCATGAGTCAAAAATATCTTTGTTAGTATAGACTTAGACAAGATATGTGCTAAATCGGAATTAGGAAAGTAACTTCTAAAGAGTAGAACCGGCAAGAAAACTGGATAGATACACTTTTCAATGCCAATTTTTCTCACATCACTTATCATTATTTACATCGCCTATATTTCATTAACATGGCATAATACAAAGTAAGCTTCTTAAGGTATCCAATGTAACGAGTGTTCACTTCATAACAGCCATCCAGGAGATGTTGTCGTTTAGGAAATCCTCAACTTTGTTTTATTTAGCACAATCATCTTACAGCTCTTAATGGAGACATTATGAGCTGGTTGGTCGACTTCATACGAACTCAGAAATTATTCACAGGTGTGCAGGTACCATAATAGTACGAAAACTTTAGTGACACAAAGTTGTAAAGTTATCAAATTTTATTATTATGTACACTGTCTGAGTTCAACACAATTTTGCTCTAGTATATTATTTTAGTAACAACTCCCAAATCGCATTATGAACTAACGTAATGTGAATCTATAAACTGAAACTTCTTGTACTTAACATACACCTTTCAAAAACTTTAGGGCAGACAGATAACTACGCCAACTGTTGCATACCCAACAAATGATCAGTTACAAAGAAAAATGAACCATACTAGGTTGACTTAAGGATCTAATCCATCATCTAATATTGTACTATGGCTGTAGTATCAGAATGACAAAGTTTTTCATTATCTTGTAGACTGATCGAAACTCCACAGACAGCATTATCAAGATTTTGAACCCCGATGCCCGAAGGACATAGAAACTTTACTTTCGACTCAAGATTGTAATAAGTTCTCAGTCGGTACACATAACTCTGCTTAAAGGCTTGCAAAATATATATCTAACTTCTTAGAGACAAAATTAATGCTAAGCCATATTAGTTTTGTACTTATTTACAACCTGATTTAATATTCTGGGTAGAGCTAGTTTCTGACCAAAAGGCACTACAGGCATCTATCTTCTAATGCAATTTAGGTGGTCTTAGTAAGCAAAACAAAACAAATATCAAGTTACAGGTAATAAACAAATAGTCTAAGAACTTTATTCATTTCGCACACGTTTTATTTCCCTTGAGGACTGTTTTAAATTAAATTTTAAATCAGCAGTAGTGTGTGACTAATGTCTCCCAAACCGTACATTATTAACGCAGACGTCTCAATTGGAGGCGGGATTTTTACATTCAAAACTCGTACTTAATTAGATTCGGAAAATTGCTTTTGTTGTTTGGATGTTTTGGACTAAGACAAGTAGTCCTAATACAAATAAATTATGAAATTCTTTATTATTTTAAAGTGATAAGGCTTACTTAGATATTTTCTTACTTACTTACTTACTCCGCTGGCTCAGCGACCCGTAGTGGATCTTGGCCTCCGACACAACAAGACGCCATTCTTCCCTATCTTGAGCCAGCTCAGACCAGTTGCTAGTAGTAGATATTTTCTATTTGTTTTTAATTTCAATCAAAATTATTCATAATTCATCATTACAAAAGACAGTTAAGTCTAAAAATTTACACCATAAATTGCCAAATAATACACACCAGGTCTAATACTACGATTTACAATACTAAGACTTGTGAATATTATAGTACAGTACACACAGACTCGACTCTATGACATAAAGAGTTTAGACCTTATAAAAATATTCTTTAATAATATTTCATTAAATATTTCAGCTCCAGAAGAATACTGTGAAGAAGAACCGACAGAAGGTACTGATTAATTTAAATATTTTTGTAAATGTACTTTCGTACCTTGGGTGTAGTAGTAGAAGACGACTAAGGGAAATCCGGAAACGGGCAGCGGGCACTCATCATCATCAACAGCCTTTTTCAGTCCACTGCTGAACATAGTCCTTTCCAATATTTCGCCACTATTATCGATCTTGGGCCTCTCGCATCCAGCACCAGCAAGCTGTCAAATCTTGCGCATATCGTCAACCACGTTTGCCGAGACAAGGTCTACACTCCAGAACTCTAATTTATCTGGGTGTAAATAAAACTTCCTGTAGTAAAGTAACCAACCTTATTATGGGTAAGTCCCCAGATGTTTGGATAAGGTGGCGAACAACTGGAGAGGCCTATGTCCAGTAGTAGACTGAGATAGGCTGATGACGGGGATGATGGTGACATTTAGGTAGCAAATTACTCAACGAGAAATCGAACACAGGATCGCCTGCACATTACACTTTGTCACGCTTTGGATCAGCTAGTGTACAACTAGAGCTATCTTACAAGTTACAAGCAAGCATGGCGGTGTTAGAAGTAATTGATTTGGTTACTCGTTCATTAGTGCAGGCTACAGATGCGTCTGTTGTGATTGTGGGGCACCAAATTAAACAATACGAGGAATATCCTCTACGCTGATTTCCTGGCGGACTGCAAAAGCTCCATGAACTCACTAGGGCAGCGTCAGCTTTAACAATTGGATACCTATTAATTATGAGGCCACGAACAGAAAGAAGCCATTAAAAAAATACATATAAACTTACCTATAATTCCTTTACAGAGCCAACCACTATCGCTCCAGGGGATTGTCCGGATGGCCTTGAGCAGAGACTTATTGAAGCAATTGTTAATCTTACTGGGATATTCCTTTCCGTGAGTTTCATGTTTTCTTTTTATTAGTCAAAGCACTCGAGTGGTCGTGGTAGTGACGTAGATAATGTCACTCGCCTCACGATATCGCGCCGTTTTGTCTCTGTGTCTTTAGATTTAATCCACCACAGAGTTACATGTTACCTACTTGCACAATATGGAATCTTGCATTATCAACAAGGAAAGCATGAAAATAGTTTTTTATAATCTTGAGAAACTGGAATATTATGAATTTCCCGAGAAATTCCAATTTCTCAGAAATGATTCAGTCTTCTAGATCTATAAGAAACTCAAATAATAAAAAGTCTAGCTGATGAATAAAACAACTAACTGAAAAATAATATGATGTAGTTATGTATAAAATATTCAACGGTCAAAGTCAACCAAGGATTAAATTCCAAAACCAATATTCTTCGCATGGAAGTTCACATACGAGAAAATCAATGGTCTTAAACTGACTCGTCTAAACTTGAGATTCTATCAATAGTTTATGTAATTGGTTATGAGTTATACACGTCTGTCTGGTTTACAGGATAGCATGAAGAGACAACCTGGGGTGAACTTGGTGATGTCAGCGGCTTCTCTGTTCACACCACTCGGGCAACTGGCAGCGTTCTCAGAGGGCAACACGTTAAAACAATTTTTGTCAGTACTCAACCTATCTTCTAAAGACTTTGTAAGTATCAATGTCTTCTTTCACTCATTCTTGATTTTCTTTAATTTATGTACATTCAACTTTATTTTTGTTCATGCTTTCGTAAATGGATCAAATAGTTCCATTTAAAGAATCAATAAAAACCTCTAATATTTTCTTAAATCCTCAAGAATTTACAAGTTTTTAATGTATATGTATAATGAGCTCTCTCCTATGACGATGGTGATTTTGAGGTTTTCGTCATGGTATTTATTAGATTTTCTTGTATTTTTTCAGATAAGGTGTGTTTTCCCACCTTTCCTCAAAAGTCTAAGCGGAGATACGAATGTTATTCTAAATCTAGCTGTCAGAATCTTTGCAACCGATAAATATCCATTGTCCCAAAACTTCCTTGATTACACTCGCGATGTATTTGAAGCAGCAGCCGAAAGTCTCGATTTCAGTAATGGAGAAGCTGCAGCGGAAAGAATTAATGAATGGGTTCGTTTTATCATACATTGTGTTAATGAAGCTTTTTACAATATCCTTACAATATTGTTTTGTAATTTTCATGACATTTTTAGCTAGCTGGAAAGTTATGTTAGTTATAGTATATAGTTAGTTATAAAGAATTGATTTAGTCTGCTCTAAATTATCCGGACTAAAATAACCATCATCAACAAATTACTAATTATAATGCCATTGTTCTTTACAAATTATAGCTTTTTTTTTCTTTCAGGCCGCCAATGCAACAAATGATCGTATCAATGATATCGCCAAGAAGGAAATGTTCACCCCGGATACGCGCCTTGTTCTAGCCAATGCCATGTATTTTCTGGTTAGCATAATTGTTTCTCATAGCTTCATTACATCTTAGGTGCTGTTACATTATTGCTCTAACTTTTTTTTTTTTTTTATAGTGGCTCGACATAATGGCTTCCCTACGCCTGATGGAAAGCGAAAGAGAAGCCCAAGTCGCTGTGACAACGGGCAAGTAACTGGTCAGTTACCTGTCAGTTGCCACCGCCATGCCGGCCCAACCCCAACCCCCCACGAGCTCCGGAAACCCTACTCACCGGCAGAAACACGACTCAGAGGTCATTTGACTGCGGTATTCTATAGGGTGGAGGTCCTTCCCCGGACGGGCGGCTCAATTCGAGCGAAGATTCGCTATGCCCTACCTCTCTTAACTTTTGAAATATTTATATCCTGACGACGCATTTTCATTGGTCCCGTATGTGAAGTGCGTGAGATTTATACCTAATGGATGATGATAACAAATCTGTCTAATATAGCCCATTATCTATTAAAATATTTTGACTGATTTAAATATTGCTTTATTTTAGGGTAATTGGGAGCATCAATTCAATCCAAATAATACAGAAGACAAAGACTTCCACGTCAGCAAAGATAAAACCATTCAGATTCCTATTATGTATCAACAAAATACTTTTAAGTATGGTCATAGTGACAAACTGAAAGCCCAGGTAAGTGACGTCATTATCGAATAAAAGAAGAGATTTAGTGTAATTATATTTGATCTAAGCACGAATGTTGGTAACGTTACTAATTTTGTAAAAGAGAATATTAAGCTAGTTGTAATGTATTTTTAAAGCGACTGTATAACACTATATGGTGAACTAAATTTTAATGAGAATACGTAACTGTCTAGAAAATGTAGGGTGAAGCTGTAGAATTTTTTTTTTCAGTTTTATCTACAGCTACAGAATTGTTTCTTTCAGTAATTGGAATTTACATAATCTGTTGCCTTTTTCTTTTAGGTCCTAGTGTTACCCTACAAGGGAGATAACTTTTCATTTGGTATATTGCTGCCTGACACAATCGATGGCTTACCAGGAGTAGTACAAGCAGCTCAAGATCCTGATACATTCAACGAAGCCTTTAATAGTACTACTCTACAAAAAGTTCAAGTTTATGTACCACGAATAAAAATTGATTCTGAATACGATCTGACGAATATACTAAAAGAAGTAAGTAATGTTTTTAGTCTATACTTAAGATTTTTGTTTAAAACACCTAGGGCTTTTTTTATTTAAAACAACAAAAGAAATACTGAACTTATTCAAAATACGACTAACTGTTTTAAAAATTTTAGGTGGGCATCACTGACGTTTTTGATGCCAGTAAGTCAAACCTTGACGGCATTCTACAGGAATACGAACCGCTGATCATTTCAGACGGAGTACAAAAGTGCTCCATAGATATGGATGAAACTGGCACCGAAGCTGCAGTTGTTAACGGTACGTATCATTGTGAAACTAAGACAACATACTCGTACTTAAAATTAGTTGGCAAACCATTTCAATCAGTACCATAAGTTAAGTAGCGTGCCGGCGACCGAATCATTCTATAGGTGTATGAACCACTTTTTATAATGAATATGTTTTAACCGCGGCTAAAACACGGTTCTTTATCTATTATTATAAAAACTTTGTCTACAAGCGCTCTTAAACTGTTAGTTTGTAAGCTTGTAGTAATATTATCAGTATCTACATTCTTTCGGAAGTCAAACTTATTATGATTTTCAGTTATGACTGGAGGTGCAACAGGCGGAATATATCCTCCACCCAAAATTTATATATTCGATTGTGACCGTCCATTCATATACTACATATTTTTTGGACGTATCCCTTTATTTAGCGGTATATTCCTTAAATCCACCAAATAAGGTGACTAGGCATCATCTTGATTATTTTTTAAAATTCGTTTTTAACCCACTGTGATGGGTTTTATCAGATGTATATCGATCACCTTATTTTCATTCTAATATTTCTATACTCAGAAGTATTTCAAAATTAATATATTTTCCTATCGCGAAGCTCACGTAGTAGTAGAAGTAGTATCTTTAAAAATTTGAACTGAAGAGTTATGTCTGTTTGAGAGCTATGTCATTTGTCAGACAGTCACGGAGATTTTTGTTTAGGTTTACGATAGTTACTGAATATATAAAAGTAGTAATTGAGTTTATAGTAGGCACATAATGGAGAATAAGGCAAAAGCCTGATGCAACTAATTAAAACTAATTCTTCCATCGTTCGAAGTCATTTGATCGATTGATTTAGTAACGTCCTACTGTTTTCAGTACTAACAGTGGGTACGACATCGGTACAATTGCCTCCTAACGTCGTCAATTGCGATCATCCATTCGCTTACTACATACTTTTCCAAAAAGTACCAATATTCAGCGGAATATATCTTACGTGAAATTCTTCTAATTAGAAGGTGATTTATTTACATTTTATTTGGTTTTTAATGTTTATTAAGAACATATCCGACCCGAGAGATTTTGTCAATGGAAATCAGTTTTCTAACCTTTAAGTGCGCACATTGTTATCAGGAATTGACCTCGTTCATTTACAATAATTATTATCAGTCGGTGTAATATAAGCTGCATAACTAAAAACCAAAAAACATTGCAATTATTAAAATATTCTCCCATGATCGGGGAAGGACCTCCACCCTATAGAATACCGCAGTCAAATGACCTCTGAGTCGTGTTTCTGCCGGTGAGTAGGGTTTCCGGAGCTCGTGGGGGGTTGGGGTTGGGCATCATCTGCGGCTGGCCAGGGCAGGCAGGGATATGGCCGTATGCTTCGGCGCTACCCGTGTCCCTGCAACTTGCTGCCCACTGGCGACACAGGGGGGTTTAGTGGGTATGCCCTTCCTTTTGGGAGGTGTGAGTCCCACACACCATGCCGCCTCCACCCGGAGACGGCATGAAGGTGCCTACTGCATTCCCCTCTTAAAAAAAAAAAAAAATGGGCCGGCATAGCGGTGGCAACTGACAGGTAACTGACCAGTTACTTGCCCGTTGTCACAGCGACTTGGGCTTCTCTTTCGCTTTCCATCAGGCGTAGGGAAGCCATTATGTCGAGCTACTATAAAAAAAAATCGTCTGTGAGTACAGCCTTCAGAAATATTAAAATTCCCCAGACAAAGTGTTAAATTTATTAAAAATATTTTATTTCAGTTCTTGGTTTGGAAACACTATCATTGCCAGCATCATTTAACTGTAACCACCCATTCATATTTTACATATTTTGTAAAAGGATTCCAATATTTAGTGGAATATTAGTTCAACCTTGAGGTGATTTTTAAGTTTATAAGCTTTTTGGCATGTTGATGGTCTAATGCAATGTTCACTTTAATCATCCAACATCAAATATTAATTGCTTCTGATGTAATTAATAACGAAATAAGATTATTTATAAATATTTTGGGGTCAATTTCACTACCACAGTCATCCCTTACGTTAAGGTGTTTCAAATTATATGAAAAACTAAGTTGTAGCCTGCAGTCGCCTGATGACAAGCAAATACGAGTAGTAGCATAAGTCGCTGCGACAACGGAAAATCCACCAAATATTCACTTGCAAGTTGCCATAACCATGCTGCTTTTTCTGAAAATCACTTTACTGGTGTACAGACCTTACGATCTTAGCTCGAAAAAGCATCAGCTGAGAAGCTGAAATCTCAAGAATTTAGTCTTAAGCCGACATTTAGGGCACCGACAAGACGAAATGGCGGTGATCTGTATTGTCTTCTTGTCACCGCATAGACAATTTTCCAATTTTTGTAATCTTACAGGCCAGCCATGGCGGTGCTAACGGAAAAGTGATTCATTCGGTTCCTTGTCTGTGGTCGTAGTAACTTGGACCTGTAATATATCAAAAAATAATTAACACTTTTCAGTAATCATTGGAGCAGTGCCGACGGCAGTCATAGCCCAACCTAAAATATATGTATTTAATGCCGATCACCCGTTCATTTATTACATATTTTGTGGAAAGACACCCATATTCAGCGGAATATTTGTTAAGGCCTAAGGTGATTACATTTTATTTGCATTTGAAAGATTTTCCGGAGAACATTGCGTTGCTAACTAATAATCACGGGATATTTAGTTTTACAATGTGTTGGCAATCAGTTCAGAAGGAGTGGGTTTGTGAAAATAACAATCAAAATACTCAAGATTTAATCACTTTATATTTCACTATATTCACTATTTTTCATACAAATAATACTTCACTAGTATACAATCCTAATATCCTAAATCCTATCCTTAACCTAATCCCTCATAATTCATATTCCTATCAATTCCTACCAATACAATCAATTATCCTACCAATATCCTACCAATCCTACCATCCTACCAATCCTACCAAAAATATAAATCTATTAACACTTACTGGTTACAGGTAATCCACATAATATAATGATGCACATAATCCACATAAAGCACTCTATACGTCCGTTCGGTCCGGCGTCTCGTAACAGAATGTCGATAACTGACAACTTGTCTGCCTTTTATACGCTTGGACGTCAGATGTCAATTGAGTGACTATTTAATTTAATTTCCTACTCGCACGCCGGATTTCAATTGAGAGACTATTTTATCAGAGAAATAATAAGCTATGCAATGTATTACCAACGTAAAGGTATAAAATGTATTAATGTGTGTAATAAACGCTAACAGCTCGGCCATCCTGTTCGAAGCGGGTCCTCACGCTTGCTACTAGAAGTTTCAGCTTGGTGTCTTCTTCGCCATAGTCTTCGCCTTAGTTTCAGCTTGGTGTCTTCTTCGCCTTAGTCTTCGCCTTAGTTTCAGCTTGGTGTCTTCTTAGCAGTTTCTTGAGATGTCCTCTTGTCCCATCTGTCCGGTCCGGTCCAGTCCGCTCCAGTCCAGTCAAGTAAAGTCTAGTTTGGCCCTCTAACCTGGGCTCTAGTTATGCCCTCTAACCTGGGCTCCAGTCCTGCTTTACCTGGACTCCACTCCTGCCCTGCCTGGGCTCTATTCCTGCCTTTCCTGGGCTCCACTCCTGCCCTACCTGGGCTCCATTCCTTCCTCACTCCTTGCCCTCGACTGTCCATCCATATCCATCTTCTTCCGTAGTAGTGGGTATCTGAAAAACTTTTAAAAGCTTAGTATTGTTATCGTAAAATACACATTCATTGTTGCAAACATGGACTACATGTACGTATATAGATACTATATTTAGCACCGTACTCGTTTGAAACATCATCATCATCAGCATCATCATCAGCATCATCATCAGCATCATCATCAGGTTCATCATCATCAGCCTGTATCAGTCCACTCCTTTGAATATCTACTTATAACGAATGTTTGTTTTTATAGTTTCAATTTTACCTGTACCGTGGTTACCTATAACACATGAAAGCTGTAAAAAGTAATTCAAACTTCCTCCACTTCGTATACAGTCATCTGGTCTAATAGGCATTTCAACTTAAGTATGTAAAGGAAACAGATCAGGTGTTGAATAAGATTCATCAAAAACATCGCGTCCTACAAAATCAATACAAAACAGAATATAAAATACTAGCAGCCCGCTCCTCGCTTCGCTTCGGATAAATCAATTATTTCAGCTAAACATTTCATACATTGTTGGTGTTGTGACGAGTTCCAAAACGAAGAAAAAGGAACACACCCTGGCCCTGAAGAGCCTCTCACCTCAACCATCTCATCGACATATTGCAACGACCACCATAGTGAATGCAACCAGAACTGTTCCCGCCAGCGTGCGATCATAACTTATAGGGAAAAAAAAGGCTTATGAAGTGCCTTCAATGTTCAAAATCCATTAACCATTCAAAATATTACAATGCTCGGACTGACCCACAGTGAGTGTCTAGCACGGACAGAAATGAAAAATTGAAATAATAGGTAATTTCATAAGAATGACTGCAACTCACTGACACTTAATGTATCGAGAGTCTATTTGACAAAAGACATAATATTCTATTCATCCGATTTCAATAGGACAAATAAGTAGTAATATCGCTATCACATTGTATGTGTTCAGCTAAGAATCTGGCCACTTAACCCGCTCTTACTAAGCAGAAAAAATCACACTGAGAATGCAAAAGTATTCCATTTTTAGGGTTCCGTACCTCAAAAGTAAAAAAAACTGAACCCTTATAGGATCACTTTGTTGTCCGTCTGTCCGTCCGTCCGTCCATCTGTCAAGACCCTTTTTCTCAGGAACGCGTGGAGTATGAAGCTGAAATTTATATCAATTACTCAGGTCTACTGTCCCTTGGAGCTGTGAAAAAATCAAACTTCAAGGCCAACGCAATCAAAAGATACAGCCGTTTATGCCGCAAATTTTTGACACTTGCAAGGGAATCAAAACCTAAATGGTAAATCAAATCAAATCAATTCATTTATTGTACTGTACTTCCAGCCGACCTAGAATCTTGAAATTTGGCATGAAGCAACGTTTTATAGCACACATGAAGGAAATATTCCGAAAACCTTAAATTTTTAGTTACATTACAAAATATATATATTTTTTTAATAAATATAAACTTTTTCTTTTTTTCCTCATGAACGCGTAGAGCTATCAAGTTGAAATTCATATCAAATACTTAGATCTAATTGCCTTTAACCCGTGAAAAAAAATGACTCGATTGTCGTAATGAACGAACTTTGTAAACCTTGCAGGTTTGTACGGAACCCTCGGTGTGCGAGTCCGACTCGCACTTGGCCGGTTTTTTTTTAATTCCTTCACAAAGAAATACAGGACAACTCCGGCAATGTAGACATTATGTCACCAAAGGGAAAATCTAACCAATAAAACACGTCCGTTCATGAAAATATTCAAGGCCTTCCCGACGAAGATCATAAATTATAATTATATTTAAATTTTAAGGCATGTATGAGAAGAAATCCAGTTCCTATAAGTTTCCTCCAAGTCTTCCTCATCTCTTTGCCCTCATCAAGTACTTAGTTTTGCCTAGTGGTTGTAGTGTCAAAATCAACTAACTTTGTAACTGTTGTACCAACTTAGTGTACCAACTCCCAAAAATTTTTATTATTCCTAAACTTTTCTCAAAAATCCCTAAAATCGCCTTAATTATATAGTTTTCTCCTAAAAAATAATTTTGTTTCCTTAAGGCATCATTGACACATTTCTTGTCGACATAGTACCTACGACGTAGATAGTACAAAATTGAATCGTTGAATCACTACCGAGTGTACAATCGTTGTTCAATTTTCTCAAACATTTTTTTTTTTTTTTTTTTTGCCGATTCATATCTGACATAGTTGGAAAATATGCACTAGATGTTGTTTTAAGACACTAGGTCAAGAAACTAGTATTGTTAGGATAAAATTCCATTTTAAACAAAACATTTGAAAGAGTCAGAAAGTTCCTGTATATACTCCTAAAAATTTCAGACGCCCAATAATAGTCTCATTTCACCTATATACCCTGGGAAGAAAACCCTTAAGTTATGAACCCTGTCCCTACTATAAGAGTATGTTATTTTATTTCTTTACGTATCGCATTTACATATTTATCAACACTAATGCCAGAGAGTAAATTTGCCCACACACCTAACAGACCCTAAAAACACTGATCCGATTTGATATCTCCTTCATGAATCTTATCCTGAATTTCGAAAACACTATTTCAACTAGAAGTCTCTTCGGACGTACGATGATTCCACAGAACACTGTTTCAACAAATCACATATTCGACAGATTTCTAGTCAGACAAAACACTAGGTACTCCGACAATATTCTATTTCGACAAGCCATATTTCGACAGAACACAACTCACCTATTCGACAGAATACCGTTCAGACAAAATGTTAAATCTTTTGTCAAAACCTAATCAGGAAGCTACACTATCTTTGGTATACACAGGTCATAATTTTTTTAATATGGGATTCATAATAGAATTTCACTAAAGTTACCCAAGTTTGAATTTTGCATTATATAAACGCAACTTTGCAGTGCATAATAACAATAAAATATTGTAATACAAAAATTGCCGATAGAAAAAGAGTAACATCTTGTTTCCTGCCGGTTCCCCCGGGCAGAATCCACTCTCCGAATATGGCGTTAGCATAACCCTTCCATATTTTACTTGGAGATTAATAAGTACCTCTATTTAAATCTATGTAATTAAAGCTTCTATTTTCATTTCAATTCAAGATATGAACAAAAATCGTCAAAACCCTTCTCTCATCGCGTGCGCGGCAAAACCCATTGATTATAGAACCAAAAAAAAAGTGTACTATGACTCTACAAAAAGCATGTCCGGACCGAATACTGCTATCTGTTCATCTGTTACAGCGTGGCTGTAACAGACAACCTTAAATACTCGAAGGGAGGGAAGGTCGCTTGCTGTTCACATTCATCAATCATCAATTGTAATTCACTCAGTTGATAGATCACCTCATCCTCATCTTTTAACTATCCTCTACCCCAAGATTGTCTGAAGAGACCGCTCACAGATGCAAGACCCCCTAAACTGCACAACAAGTTCACCATCATCAACATCAGCAGTGTCCACCAAATCACCCGTATAGGATACAGTAATGAATATCTATTCTAATCACAAAATCATTAGGTTAGATCATTCCCTAGGGGCACCGCAGACAGAGACGGGCTACTGATATCAGTTGAAAATGGTTCAAAGTCAAAAGATCGTAATAATGTGATATATCATCGCTCTTCGTTGAGTGCACCGGGCTATGCTCAGAGCTTGAGCAGCACAATGATGATGTAGACCATGATTGCCTATATATAGACCCCGACCTCCGATAATGAAAATTCATCCGAATCCACTATTCTCTCAGACTCCGACCAATTTCCAATGTTATCCATATCCCCTGACCCTTTTGATGAACCCACTTGAATATCACGCACTGGCCCGAAAATATAAATTTTTCTGTTACCTCAAACCTATCAGTAAGTCAACAGCAATAGACATTATAAACCCGAACCAGAGCGACCAAATGGCAGCACCTGGGCGCCTTCATGGGCGCAAACCTCACACATCGATCTAGCCTCGAAAATCGGACTGAGATATAGAAAAAAAAAGGACATAGAACCCCGGTTCATTACCACAAGATCTCTAAAGATAGTGACAATCGTCCCAATTCCGATGCTGAAGCAGCCACTCAATCCAAAACCCACTTTTCTAACATACCTACCCTGAATAACGAGCAAGATAAATCCTTAGCCGAAAACCCTAAGCCCAATCTCCTCCAAAAGCAAATGTGAAAGAATGTCTTCTTAGCCATTCCAAATCATATTTATTGTGTAATAGCGATTCTACAAACCCTCAATGAACTTCATTTATCAAAAATATTTGTAAGGAAATTTCAGCAGTGGTATAATTATTGTTTCACAGAATTTTGCAATTATATTTAACAAGTGTATAGACAGTCATATCCAAATCCAATGAAACAAGTAAGATTATTCCTTTATTTCATCGATTCCTAGGTCCATTTCCATTTTACCAGCGTTAAGTTTTAATCTTATCCCATCAACAAACAAGCAAAAATATGACTAAGCGAACAATACTCTCTCACAGTCTTACATTAGTTTACCACAATTATTTTCTTGTAAATTCACACACACAAATTTAATTTCAGACTCATTTTAATTCAATTTTTTTTTTTTTTTTTTTTTTTCTGTGAACCGATGCTTCGGTCAGTTTATACTACTACTTCACTTCTGTGGGACGATGTAAATATGAATGTGAGTCAAATAAATACTAACATAACCATGAACAGTAAACACACGGAACCCGCTGAATGCACGACCCTTCCAGGGATAACTGCGAACTCTCAAATTACAACGGGCGGACTCAGTTGTCATAACGTTACCTAATTAAAAAAAACTAGGGAACTGACATCGATACCTCAAGGCTAATTCAATCCAGTCACTTCCACAGCATCATATCCCACAGTTTGCCCATGGGAATCAGCCTCACAAACTAACCCTGTATCACAGAAGGGTGCTCCGGTCTACATTACAGACCCCAATCCCGTAAATCACTTAAAGAATTATCCAAAGAAATAAAAATCCTAACCGCGGTGCCCAATACACGTTTGACCGCAACATATTGTTGATCTAAGTAGGTATTATATCGATTTAAATCTCGCACAGAGTCATGTACAATTACCAATGGCTACCACAAAGTGCAAGATTACCTAGATCACCAAATCACTAGATCATTAAAGAAGGCCTAGCAGACTACACGTCGAAACGCGGTCATAAAAAGTTATGATATACATTGCGAATCCATTTAAAGAAACACGAGTAAACCATTTTATTTTTCTTGCATGACCATACCTAAAAATAGCTTTCCAGTGAATACATATTTAGCAAATATATGATCATTTATCCCTATATATCATTTATTATTACTTTACCAAGTCCTGTAATATATTTGAATACTACTGATAACCGTTAAATTTGTCCAAGCTCTTTTACTTATGTGATTCCTCAATGAATATTTGCACACGTACGTACCTATCACTAATTTTTGTTGTCTCCTATTCAATTCTTATTTTATAATTCTAGATTAGCTTATTAGGCATTCATTCATGTGACATTTTACCTTAAAATCTGTAACAACGGTATTTAAGAGCTACGCCCTAATCCCAGACTCCAACGACATGTATTCGTTATTGCGTTAAGAGTACATCGTATACACGTTGGGCGATAGAAAAATAAACCTATGCACGCACAACTCAACAAGTCTATAATATTGAGGTCCGTTTCAATTAGGAATCTACCCCGACTCCCATAATACGTGAAACAATATAATCTAATCTGTTATTTATTTAAGGAATTAAGGATATTACACAGCAAGCAACGAAGTATTGAGTATTTAGTTCTATTTGTGCTAAGAAAATGACTTTATTACGAAAATAAAATAATTGGGCGTGGTCAAAGAAAAAAATATTCAAACATGTACTGCTTTAGTTATTCTATTATTCACTACTGATTTTACTTCCATTTGCCAGTGGTAACTGAACAGCTATTCACTTTAAAGCCGTACATTATTGCTGAAAAAAAAAGTTCGCCCATTCTCGGTTATTGTGGACGTGAAAAGAAAATTAAGAGAATTTTCTTACGATCCCACTTCTGAACTGTTGGCAATCAGTTCAGAAGGAGTGGGTTTGTGAAAATAACAATCAAAATACTCAAGATTTAATCACTTTATATTTCACTATATTCACTATTTTTCATACAAATAATACTTCACTAGTATACAATCCTAATATCCTAAATCCTATCCTTAACCTAATCCCTCATAATTCATATTCCTATCAATTCCTACCAATACAATCAATTATCCTACCAATATCCTACCAATCCTACCATCCTACCAATCCTACCAAAAATATAAATCTATTAACACTTACTGGTTACAGGTAATCCACATAATATAATGATGCACATAATCCACATAAAGCACTCTATACGTCCGTTCGGTCCGGCGTCTCGTAACAGAATGTCGATAACTGACAACTTGTCTGCCTTTTATACGCTTGGACGTCAGATGTCAATTGAGTGACTATTTAATTTAATTTCCTACTCGCACGCCGGATTTCAATTGAGAGACTATTTTATCAGAGAAATAATAAGCTATGCAATGTATTACCAACGTAAAGGTATAAAATGTATTAATGTGTGTAATAAACGCTAACAAATGTATTTAACTTATTTGGAATGTTGAAAAATATGAAATGCTTAACTTAAAATAGCATTAGAATAGAAACATGGACTGTTATTTGCCTCCCAAACATTCGAATAATCCTACTAATAAAAATGCATAACTTTGTTGAGATTGTTTGCCCTTCATTATGCATAGAGAGAGTAATAGATTTTTCATTGTGTATCATTTCTCGGCGGTCAAAATATTAAACGAGATAATCATTCAAAGTCAAAGTCTAATTAAAAAAATACTTGCAGATTGTCATACCTACTACCACTGGTACGGAAAGCAGTATTCTACCGACAAAATACTCAGAAACTCGTGTCGTTGCTCTTTTCAATATACTTAGTGTGTTTACAATAACTTTATATCACATTTATACTTTTAACCACGTCATACAGTCTATACAACTAATAAAATATCTATATTTCAGTTGTTGGCTTAGAACCGCAGCTGCGCAGTCATTACCAGCCATGTTTAATGCTAATCACCCATTCATCTTTTATATATTTTGCGAGCGAGTTCCGGTGTTTAGTGGAATATTCATTAAACATTAAATGATTGTTAATGTTCTTTATATAATCTCCTTACTTATTAAAAGGTACTGTTTGAGTTTTGTTTAAGCACACCACGCTAATAATTGCATTTAATAATCAAGCTTCACTTAACATTAGTTCCTTCTATGTCAATAAAATATGCATGGCTTTAAGTGCACATGGTTCTATGAAATGATTTTGTTTTTATCAAACATTATTTTTAAACTCAAACATAATTACACACACCGTTGTCATCTGCATACCATACAGACAATAGTGGCGCGCACCAAGAGGTTCAGTTCTTCGTTCCTGCCCCGTGCCATTAAATTATGGAATGCCCTTCCAGCTCATGTGTTTCCTTCCTCTTACAATCCTGGGTACTTTAGGCGGGGCGTGTAACGGCATCTCAGTGGGCCTTCAGGGGCGACAGGCGCGGTGGGTTTGTTCTATTGAGCCTGTCGACATAACATTTGGACCCCACGACCGCTTACCTTCAGGTGGAGTGAGATCATCCTGAATGATAATGTGATAATTAATGAGTAGTTGTTCAAAAAATTAAAGCACCAATTTACTTTTCAGTAATCGGTGTTGCCGGCGGTGCAGCACCTACCCAAATGTTCACCTTCAATGCCAATCATCCATTCATTTACTACATATTTTGTGGAAAAATTCCCATATTTAGTGGAATTTTTATTAAAACCTAAGCACATCATCATATACTGAACGGATACCACTTCGGTACTAAAATCTATTTATTTTTTGAGTTTCTAAAAAATGTCCAAATCTATGTTTTAGGTTTTAAGTCCTACCTAACCCTACCCTATTTATAGTAAGTTTTTCTGTGTTTCTTTGAATGTACCAAATAGTAGTAAAAAGTACCAATTAAGTACATTTCTCTTATTTTCTATTCCATATAATCACGCGAATTCGAAAGTAAATTCTTTTGTAGATATAAATGAACTACAAGTCAATGTATCAATAATTATGATTCCAAAGGCAAAATCTCGACGGTTAACATTTCATGTTCTTTTATACTAAAATGTGTGAGCGTGTGTGTGTATGTGTCCGTTTTACAAATTTTGGATCTGGGGCAATATACGTCGTGGGATCACGATTTCTTTTTATGTTTGTTACTAACTAGATATACTAATATTCCAATTACAATACACGTACTTACTTAAATATTTATTATATGTACCTATATTTTAAAAAGTATCTAATAAAATATAAGGTGTTTGCAACTGAAATATGCAAATTGTACTTATTGTATAAACTAACCCTGTATGTATGTAATGTAATGATAAATAATTCTTTATTTCTATAGTTGCTTGTTCAAATTAGCTAAAAATAAAGTAATTTCCGCTAATACTTCAAATCTTAATATAGTATTTTCTGTTACAGGTTTCCTATGGAACTCCAAGAAGAACTTTGAGTGTTGGTTTTTGTTGGAAATATATTTTGAAATTTCATTACTCGTTTTTTTTTCATCTCTTTCAGTTTAATATTTACAAATAAGCTTAGAAAGTCAAGTCAGTCCGTACTGTAGTATGTGTATTTTATAGGTAGACGTACAGAAACACGCATCTATTTTGTATGAATCGATATACATACAGTGCCTCGTGTACGCTTTTGTTCATGACTCGTCTATCAGTTATCAGGTCGATAAAGTGAACTGTACTACTTTCTAGCAAACTACACAATATAACGTAAGTTCGGCATCCTAAAGATTTATTTTATCTTATTATACCTATTTTACGTTTAACTCCAGAATTCACTTTTTGTACTAAGGTCATATGTCAAAGGTTTGATTTTTAAATCGTCTGATAAATTTTATAAGTCACAAGGTTTATCTATTAACGAATATATCTTGACTTTTGTAACCAGCCGCTTTACCTACCTTGTAACAGTCTTAGATTCTTTGGCCATCAATTTAAAAATCCCACCTAATTTAATGAGATCAATCACTTGATTAAACTTTGAGAACCAAGAGTCGGAGAAATTACTTGTCATTATCATCATCCGCTTTATCTGCATCATCAGCCTACAAACGTACACTGCTGGACATAGATAGGCCTCAATGTCAATTGTCATTTCAATCACAACGCTTGGCAGGCAGAAATGGTTACCGCAGTAGGTTTTATTTGTACCCAGCTAAACGCTCTGCTGTCTGTTTCGTAATACTCCTTCCCTTAGTCCTTAGTCACATGTACAAAGTGTAATTGTCTTAAAAAAATCATTATTAAATTACTATTTATAGTCATGTCTCTGCCGCTGAGAGGATGCGTTTCTGACAGTTCGTGACCAAATGAGCGATTTAACTACGAATTGGCGAACAATTTACGGCAAAATTTCAAACAACTTTTATTTACGAGTGAAAAAATGAATAATTGAATAATTGTGCCAGCTTAAGATAAGCTATTAATTTTGGGAACATCTATTGACAGTTACAGACTGACAAAAATATTAATTATATGAATTGATATTATTGATGTGACAGATCACAATCGCATTCTTTGAGCGGCCGGACTATAGAAATTCTTGTCTTATACAACCATTGCATGAATGTTAAATAATACGATAATTAAAACACAACATTCCTCCGAAAATTAAACAATTGCAGTGTATTTTAAGTACATTGCACTTTTATGGAATTTAATCAACACAATTAACATTTAATTAAACGAAATGTTACGTGATAACCCTTAAATTATCACTAGATAATTACATTTGCATTATAAAAGCCAAAACAAGCGTATAAAAGACACATTTAAACAATAAGGTAGGTTCAAAATACCTAAATCAATTACTGTTTTTAACCATAAAATGTTTAACGTTTTTATTTTATAGAACTAACTTGTGTTAGACGATATTTAAACAACTGTTGTTATTTATATGTAGTGTTCTATTTTGTAGTGAACGGTATAAAAAGGTAGATAGCTTGTATAGTTTCCTTACTAGACAACAAGTAGTCATGTATAAGTCATGTATTCTGTTTATTTGCGGACTGATCATAACCACGTTGGCAAAAGGTAAGTGTGGAATTATTTTGTAGAGTTTTGTATAGATATATAACATGAGCAATAAAGTTAATCATTGGAAAGCCACTAAAAAGAAATAAGTCAATTATGTGTAAAACACTGTGGTGTTTTGAATACTTTTTGCTAATCTTACAAAAACGAATGTAGAAATGGTTCCGATTCTCACGTTTCTTTTTAATTTCAATATAAGTAGGTACTACTTAAGGGCTTTAAGAATACTAAACTAAAACAAGTAGTTATTTTTTACGTGTGTTCAGAATGGCTCTAATGTCAATATCAACTAGTACCTACTTTTTAAATGTGATAACTTACTTCTCCACATTAAGGACTACCTACAATAGGAACACATAAATCATACCAATTTTTTTTAATTTAAATTTCAGAAGACAGTAAAAATCATAAATGTCCAGAAAACGAAAGATTCGTACAATGTGATGCAATTTGCAATGCTCGCACATGCAGGGAGGCAGGTTATACGGTACCCTGTAACAGAAACGGAACATGTCCAGGAAAAGCCGGATGCATTTGTGATGATGGATATCTGAGAGACGACGACGGTGTGTGTATTCCAAAGCAAGAATGTCGTAAGTACCTAAATTTTGAATTATTTTGTCTCATGCCGTGCCCACCACGGTGCATGAATGTAATAATATATGTTTCATAATTTATTTAATTTCATCAATTCACGTAATGAGCAGTTTATTTGTCTAATAAAAATAAATAAATGATAAAACAGGTGGATGATTTTTCTTCCGCTTAATTTACAGAATTTTTATGATGCAAAAGGCACTCAAGTTAGAATTTTATATACGCTTAAACTAATATTTATTTTAAGCAAAAATATACGACAGTTTTATTTTATATTTTTTTTGTTTTAATTTTAAAGTTTAGGTTGTAACACATTGTATTAAATTGTAATAATAATTTATTATCAGTTCTGGTTACTAAGTGGTAACATCGTTAAGCCTACAGCGTGAACGAAAGTGCTGATTCGACTGGCAAAAACTAGAAAACCTAATAATTATGAGCATTATTATAAGGTAAATTACCTACAACTGAGTGACGTCCTACCATTCTTTAGTTCTCCACATTGTCATGCACTCCGCGCATCACACGGAAAATAAGGTTGAATAAACTTTTGAATCATGGAGTTTCCATCGGCGTAATCTCATCCATTTATCGCAATCACAGTGAGGAAATATTAATGTTTTTTTTGTACTACTGAGGTGGCAAACACGCTTGCGTCCCGCCTGATGTTAAGCGGTTATGGACGCTTGCAACATCATTTAAAAACCTCTTCTTAACCTTTTCGAAGAACTCTAAACGGAATCTCGGGGGAGAGCCTTGGCGGAGAGCTCGTATGTATTGTTATAGTAGCGAATATCCAAAGGACAAGTAACTAAATCAATAACTTGTCAGTTGCCACCTTCATATCTATACGCTTATTGGTGACTTTTTTTTAGAGCGGAATGCAATATGCACTTTGACGCCGCTTTCCGAGACAACGCCGCTCGGCGTGGTATGTGAGGCGCACACCTCACGAAATGGAAGGGCATAGCCACTAAGCCCCCCTGTGGCGCCAGTGGGCAGCAATTTGCAGGGACGAAGCATAAGGCCGCATCCCTGCCTGCCCTGGCCAGACGCAGATAACAAGTGGCCGGCAGTCCTGATCTGGGGAGAGCAAATACCCCTACCCCCGGCTTTCGGGGAGCGAATGCTCGCCTGGTTGACCTCGTGCAACGGTGTGGCTGCACCCATCACACCGTCAAGCCCATTTGTTTACTACAAATTTACACCAAGTGATATTCGGAATCAAGAGAGGTAGGGCATAGCGATTCTTCGCTCGAATTGAGCTGCCCGTCCGAGGAAGGACCTCCACCCTATAGAATACCGCAGCCAAATTACCTCCGGGTCATGTTCCTGCCGGTGAGTAGGGTTTCCGGAGCTCGTGGGGAGTTAGGGTTGGGCCGGCATGGCAGTGGCAACTGACAGGTAACTGACCAGTTACTTGCCAGTTGTCACAGCGACTTGGGCTTATCTTTCGCTTTCCGTCAGGCGTAGGGAAGCCATTATGTCGAGCTATTATAAAAAAAAACTATGTTACTACTTAAATTTATGATTCCCTTTCCAGCTTCATGTGATGGTGATGACAACGCTATACCTGGTTGTGGGAATCCCTGCGGCAAGGTATGCCACGCTAGTAAGAGGAAAAAGCGGTGCGCCACATACTGTCTAGCAAATGGATGCGACTGCAAGGAAGACTATGTATTAAATAAAAGCAAGAATAAGTGCGTTCTTCCCAAAGATTGTTGATAGATGAAATAAAATATAAATGAAAAATAAATAAACGGAGCCTCATTTAAAATGCTCAACACCCTATGCATATTTTTAAAAGCTGTAGCTCTAACATCCGTTTGATGATAAGTACGTTTAATGTATGTGTGAACAGAAGGTAGGTAGGTACACCATCATCATCAGCTTAGCACAGTCCACTGCTGGACAGAAGCCTCTAAGAGAGAAATAAAGAGATATTTACAAAAAGAGAGTGCGCGACAGATGCGATGAAATAAAAGGAAATAAACGTTACCTATTAATAACAATTTAAAGACGGTATAGAATATTACTACACGAATTTTCCGGTCTATCAATAATATCTTCAAGCGAAGCGAGGAGCGGGCTGCTAGTCTTCTATACTTATAATAAATCTGTAGAGAGGTCAATTCTGTACATGAAATATTTTTTCAAAATAACTATATAATAAATAATAAATATTAGACAACATCACATACATTGCTCTAATCCCAAAGTAAGTAGCTTAAGCACTTGTGTTATGGGGTACTATCAGGGGGTATAGAATAGAATATAAATAAAATAAAAATTTTCAATGACGAAATAAGTCAGACCTTGCCTGCGAGTACCCCTCTCGAGAGTATATCTCATCTGACCTGCTGTCCCACGTCTGGAGAAACCTGCTCACTAGCTGAGCTGATGTAGGAGAGCACTGGGTACAGCAGGTGTGATGTCGATGTGATATGAAGGTGAAATGATTAGCAACAGACATAGTAAATCAAACAACATAAGTATACATTTATCCGATCAAAGTAAGTAGGTATCAGTGAGGAATAATCGCATAGGATAGAGTTCCGTAGTCACCGATAATGGCACGCAAAAACTAAACTTGTGGATAAATTAATTTAGTAAGTATCAATTCCGAACTTATCAAAATTAGATCCCTATCACAAATTATTGAAATTCAAAAATGTATTTTTTTTTTATATAAAATAGTTGTGTATTTTTCTTTGGCATGTATTTAACGCTGCGACTAATAAATCTGATTTAAGGTATATAAAATAATTAAAGTGGATAGGAAATATAATAGGTTGGCTGCAACGGTGGAGTACATTATTATGTAAAAACTGGCAGCATTAAAAAGTAAGTTTAAGCTTTAGTTTAATTTACACTGGCATCGAGTTTTTCTTTTGGCAATTGAATTTATGGTTAAGCGGAAACTCGGAAGCAACTAAAAAGTACAAAATAGGCATTCATAAATTGTAAAGTAGAGGTATCTATTAAAATGATTTTAGGTAGTATTTAATAAGATTGAGATCTAATTAACATAATATGTGGTGTGACATGTAAGCTGCAAATAAAGTAAAAAATGGCATGCAATTTAAATATTGTAAGTTTTATTTCTTGACTTATTTTTAGGGTTCCGTAGCCAAAATGGCAAAAACGGGACCCTTATAGATTCTTCATGTCTGTCTGTCCCTTCGTATGTCACAGCCAGTTTATTCCGAAACTATAAGAGCCACATTATTGAAATATGGTACGTAGTACGAAAATGTATTTTGTAATCCGCATTAAGATTTTAAAATAAAATCAGAAAAAAAATACAAAATTTTTGGGGTTCCCCATACATAGAACTGAAACTCAAAAATTTTGTTTTCATCAAACCTATACGTGTGGTATGGATAGGTATTTGAAAATGATATTGAGGTTTTTAACATATTTTTTTTCTAAACTGAATAGTTTGCGCGAGAGACTCTTCCAAAATGGTAAAATGAGTGCCCCCTGTGTGATAAAACTGAAAAAATATATGATGTGTATTACTATGCAAACTACTAACGAAAATTGGTTTGAATGAAATCTAGACAGTAGCTTTTTTTAAGCGTCATAAATCAAATTACCTAATTTTGTCTTTCAATCAGTGGTACGGAACCCTACGTGCGCGAGTCCGACTCGCACTTGGCCGGTTTTTTATTTGTAAGGGCGAAAAATTAAAAGGCATTACTATTATCAATAATCAATCTTTATTTATTTGTTTATTGTTACGTAATTGTTACGAAATTATACCTAGGTATATACCTAGGTAAATACTAAAATTATCACTGGATAATTAGGGCCGGCTTCGATTTGGCGGGGCGTCCACGCTTTCTTTTTTGCCATATTCGAATCATATTTGCCTCCAAAGGCGGCGTTGTTAATTTTAACCTTAAGGCAAAGCCCAATATATGTTTACAGGTATAAACGCCTGCCGCCGTTTTCATTATATTATGATTTCCAAAAATAAAAAAGGATTCCCTAATATTTATTTTAGTATTCAATTTAAAATTACAGCTGCTCGTTAATTATAGCCAGAAAGTGTTTTTTTAGATGGAAGTCTACAGTAGCCATAATAATATTATTTGCTGTCCGACTGTTAATATTAGTCGCCATGTCATTATTTTTAGTACCCCACCTATAATTTCAATCGCCATATATAAAAAAATACTACCAAGAAGTCGCAGCCGTTATTTAGTTTTTTATAATACTTTGCAATTGCTGGCTATCCAATATAATTGAAGCCAAATTATTTAAACATTGCCCAATTATATTTGCAGATGCCAATAGGTTATAACCCTCTTAATTTTTCATTCGCCTCAATAATAATAAGCCTTTTTCTTTGCTGAAAAATTATGTAGGTAATTTTCAATTTCACGTCTCAGTTACTCGTGTACAGTAATAAATACCTGAACGAATTCTCACACATGAATTTCTTAAAATAATTAAATCATTATCAGCCAGTCCACTGCTGGACCTATGTCCAACCTATGTTCGTCACTTTGAGTTTGTGATCACAGAGCGTTGCTCGCTCAGGTGACGTGGCTGCCCGTCATCGGCATAAATGGTATTTCTACACTTATACAAATTTGATTTGTTACACCGCCGTAATTATTGATTATATATGATTATAATTTATTAAACTTTTAGTTTTAAACAAAATATCAGTAATTTGATATTAAAGCTAAGAATAATTCTTCTTCCTGTTTATAATAACTGAGTAAACTAATTAAATTGTTGTTACAATTACTTAGATAACAATTTGCCTCCAATGTTGAGCAAAATAATATCAATGTTGACAAAAAACTTGTTGTGTATTTCTGCCTACTGAATTATTTCTACAAGTTTGTCTGTTGCTACGTACTGATAAGTAACTAGCTACCCACCCTTGCTTCGCTCTGAGTATTTAAGATTATTGCGATGCAGGTACTCGTAACTTTAAAAGATATTCTGGCACGATTTTTTATATTATGTAGGTATATCTAATTCTATGCTCTGCAAAGTCGTAGCTTTTGACACCTTTTGAAAATATACAGCCTATGTTCACTGAATGTAGCTTCCTAGTGCTAAAAGAATATTTCAAGTAAATCAAGTAGTTTCAGAGATTATTTAATTCAAATAAATAAATCAAATCTTTCCCTTATCCCCAATAAAATCCTTAATTAGTAGGTGGGTATAACATTTCGGATAGAGACGGAGACGAAAAGACTAATAATACACAGAACAATTCAAATATCGCGAATTTAATATAACCGTAAGTGTTTGAACAGAGTAACACCTATGTAAATATCTTGAAATGAAAAAAAATAAATGTTATTTTGATTGAATGGAATAACGATATTATTCTGAATAAATGGCGTTCTGTAGAATTTGCTATGGCATATCTTCTTCTATACGTATAATAAATCTGTAACCTAGCGAGAGATGTATCGCTATGACATATTATGAACTAGCTTTTGCCCGCGGCTTCGCTCGCGTTAAATTCGGGATGAATGCTCCATACAAACTTCCGCCCCCCATATTAGGGAAGTGGGGGGTTAGAAAGGAGCAAAAAGTATGTTATAATATGTATGCAAAAAGCCTATGTTACTCTCCATCCCTTCAACTATCTCCACTTAAAAATCACGTCAATTCGTCGCTCCGTTTTGCCGTGAAAGAAAGACAAACATGCAGACACACTTTCCCATTTATAATATGTATTAGTATGGATAGTACATTATTTTGCGTAGATTCAGAACCGCTCACAATTCCTTTGCTCTAATAATTGATTGAACGGGACACAGTTTGACGTGGGGTAAAATCTTATGAACCATTTAAGTCGTAACATCATTTCTGATACAGATGTCATAATGGTCATTCTTTAACAAACTTACATAGCTAAATTACTTGCACAGAATAGGGGGTAACTTAATTAAAATAAATCTACTAAAATTATTTTAATAAAAAAATTCGCACTTTAGGTAGTAGAAATAAAAAATAAACGCAATGCCAATGAAACAAAGAAAAATAAAAAAACATAAAAGACCCGCTAAAACAATAGCAGACATTATTAACATACGACATTCTCTTGTAACTGTTGAAACAGGTGTATGTAATTAAACGTGGTAGGTACTATAAAAGTGGTGGTATTTCCGACAACACACCAGATATAATTTGTATTTCCTATCATGATGAGGTCTTTTTTCCTCATCGCTTTCCTTGTGGCTTATGCACTTTTTGTAGTGTCAGCTGGTAAGTTTATTTACTGTTAATTATAATCTCGTAAAATTCATAAAGCTCGAAATTCAAGTCAAAAAATATTTTTATATACATAATTAAAAGTAACACTTGACCCCAATTCGCCTGATGTTAAGCCATAAAGCAATCACCCAACAAAAAGCAAGTTACATACTCTAAAAAAAATTATCTATCTAAATTTCGGTCAAGAGATTAGTATAAAAATTAAAAATACAAATAGCTCTCCAAAGATTCTTTGAAAACACAAGTGTTTGTTGACTAAGACCAATCACCCCAAATGACAATTGTCATTACAATAGGCCTATGTCTAGCAGTAAGGGACCCCTCAGACCACAGACTTTCTATCGGCCGATAGTTTGGTCGGGCTCATAATCAGTATAAAGATCGGCCGATGCCAAATCGTTGTAGTATACTGATTATTATGAGCCCGACCAAACTATCGACCGAAAGAATGTCTCTGGTTTGCGGGGTCTCTAAGCCAATGCATGCATCTTCGACTGCCTCGTTGGTCTATTTTAATGTAGCATTTAGAAGCTAGTAAAAGTTTTACTTAAAACCTCGTTGTAACGAATATCTGTTGGTTTCAGAAGAAGATGATGGCGATACAGATGGTAAGTAAACAGAGTGATAAGGTAAAGCAGTATCACTTATTTTTCCTGTTAAGTAGCTGCCTAGGTCTATAGCCAATTGAAAAACATGAAAATCTATACGTGCATTACTTCTGACGTCAAATCGTAAAATATGCTTATCAGAACAGCTAATTTCGATTCGATTAGTTCTGGGCAATTTACTTTGTAAGCATCGTATGTTCAATTCTTCCTTATTTGTAACAAATACCTATTAATTAATAATAGCCTCCACATGCTTGTTTTGAACACTTGAATTGATAATGTAGAATTGAATTAGGTATCATATATTTTTTTTGTCCTCAGAATATATCTGCTCAAGTGATGCCGACAAGTTATTAGAACAAGGAAATGCTGCCTTTACCGGGAGGTTCCTTTACGTAAGTATTCATTTCTTAGTGAAGACCACCAAATCTCAAACCTTGGGTGACGTAGAAGACGACTAAGACCCCGCGTTTACGACAGACTTTCTATCGGCTGATAATTTAGTCAGGCTCATAATCAGTATGAAGATCAGCCGCTCTTAGTATGCAGACTTGCATACGTCTTCATACTGATTTATAAACCCTGTGAGGTTGGCTCGGAGCGAAAAGATGATAGGCCGCTTCCTTATATCCGGGTGGATGGGTAGACTGCAACTAGCTTAAAATATATATTATAAATGTCTTTTTTCAGGAATCGTACAAAAAGACTCCAGACAAGAATTTAATTATGTCACCTTATTGCGTGTTTGCTCCGCTTGCACAATTGGGACTGTATGCTGAGGGTGATACAAGGGACCAAATATTGAATGTCCTTAATCTTCCTAATAAATGTGATGTAAGTTTATCAATACCATTAAATAGTTCATCGTTATCGTAAATACTTACGTGTTTACACATTTATCTTGTTGCTACTGACAACATACGAGCAAAAGCTTTAGAAAATTGTATGTCTCCATTTTTGTTTTCAGATACCCTGCGTCTTTCCGAAATTAATCAGCGGCTTGAGAGAAGAACAAAACGTGATTCTAAATGTTGCCAGCAAAATTTATTCAACAGATATCTACCCTCTTAGCGAAAACTTTTTAAATGATACTAGAGATATATTTGACTCCAGCGCTGATAATATAAATATCAATGATCCGCAAGGCTCCGCTGACAAAATTAACAAATGGGTATACACTTAGTAAAAGTCAATTTATTATTTCAAAAAAGTGCAGTATCTATAAAATTAATAAATAATTTTATGGTTGTTATTCAGGTAGAAGATCAAACCAATAATCGTATAAAGGACATTGCTAAGAAAGACATGATCACGCCAGATACACGACTAATGTTAGTCAATGCCATATATTTTTTGGTAAGCGTATATTTAGTAATAAAATAAAATGAATCAAAAATCTTGGAATGTAGTGCCTTGCATTAGATAGTAGGTAGATTTTCTATATAACTTACATCCTGACTACATGGACGCTTTTTAGTGGCCAAATAAGCCGCAACAGACGGCCGCTAAGACACCAAAACTTGAAGTACGATTTAGATTTGGTTGATTGATTTGACTGTACTTGATTTCTTTTTATTGTGATAGATTGTAGTCATTTCAACTAGATAATTTTGTTTTTGAACTTGAGCTCAACTAAACAACGTAAAATCTAATTAAATTAAGTTCATAATAATATTTTTTTTTATAGTGGCTCGACATAATGTCTTCCCTACGCCTGATGGAAAGCGAAAGAGAAGCCCAAGTCGCTGTGACAACGGGCAAGTAACTGGTCAGTTACTTGTCAGTTGCCACCGCCATGCCGGCCCAACCCTAACCCCCCACGAGCTCCGGAAACCCTACTCACCGGCAGAAACACGACCCAGAGGTCATTTGACTGTGGTATTCTATAGGGTGGAGGTCCTTCCCCGGACGGGCGGCTCAATTCGAGCGAAGATTCGCTATGCCCTACCTCTCTTAAAAGTTATTTGCAAATTAGTTGCAAGATACATGTTATAATTTGTTAAATTAATTTATTTATTTTTTAGTCTGTTGTAGATAATACAATTAGATGTAGATAATATTAGATGTAGATAATACACTAACGATTATATTCTATTTTATAGGGTAACTGGACCCATCAGTTCAATGAAAAGAGCACAATCGATCGTGATTTTTACATCAATAGCAACAAAATTGTAAAAGTTCCAACTATGTATCAACAGAATACATTTAGATACGGCGAAAGCAGTGATCTTAACTGCAAAGTAAGAGTGCAGTAAAATAATCTAAATTACTCCAGTGTGCATCATAAAAAGAGGCTTTACTATTTATTAACGGTTTCAGGTATTAGAGTTGACTTACAAGGGAGGTAACTTTTCATTCGTGATATTCCTACCGAATGAAATTGAGGGGTTATCACCATTAGTCGACAGTCTTCAATATCAAAGTAAATTTTATAAAGCATATGACGGAGCAAGTTACGAGAAAGTTAACGTCTATGTGCCAAAACTTAAAACTGAATCTGAATTTAATTTAAAGGAGATTATGGAAAAGGTAAGTATTTATATTATAATTTTTTCGTGCTAATGCTAATGTTATCCTTTATATTTGTAAACCTTTCAATTCTTTAGGTCGGAATTGTGGATCTTTTGAGCCCAGCTAAGTCAAATCTTGATGGAATTTTGGAAAAATACGAACCTTTATATGTATCTACTGCGATAATGAAGGCTTTTTTGGACTTCAATGAAGTTGGAACGGAAGCGGCAGCCGCTAGTTGTAAGTTATGAAACTCTGTTGTTAAATCATCAGCGATAAAATAATGCTAGTAGTAGGTAGGTCTGATAGTGCTTTAGATGTTTAGAATGTACATGATTGTTTTCTTCAGAGATTACTTACATTACCGCGAGAAATATTACGCGCATATAGCAAATCTTCCATTATATCTTACAACAACATTTCGTCATTTTCAGCAGTTTCAATTATCAAATTGTCGAAACCAATCCTGCCAGTTCCCATTCGCAACTTTAAAGCCGACCGACCATTTGCGTATTATATTATGAAAAAAAGAAATATTCTTTTTACTGGGGCATTTGTGACCAATTAATAAGTACATGAACAGTGAGTTCGTTTGATAAGTGCAAAATATCTTTTAAAGTCATTGCAGAGGGTGATAATTTATTAAGCTTTTCACTATCATGCCAAATGGGGTAGAATTTTTTGCGTACTTACCTTTGAATCCACAACACCATGTTTTTGAAATTCACCACACATTACAGAAAAACAAAATGTAATGTGTGAAATACTTCACATTATTACATTTTGTTATTCTACTATTATTAATAAATCCATTAAATAACGGTCTTCTTTTGTTTCTTCCTCTATGACTACTATGTAGACAATTTATAATCTGATGCTGAATAAATCTTACAACATCATCGAGTTTAGGCTTGTTTGATTCATATTGACGAGAACTTTGATTATATTCAATTTGCCAGTTATAAGTTTTGAATTTTGTAGCAAAGTCGTATTTTCGTCAGTAAAATCTTAATCAACTCCAAACAATAAAAAAATATTTCCTATTAAAATTTCAGTATTCGGTGTAGGAGCATCGATTACCTCTGTCGGTGGCCCTCAGCCTCCAATTTACCTGTTCAGAGCGGACCATCCTTTTGCATTTTACGTGCTAAATAAAAGAAACATTATCTTCTCTGGCACTTGCGTCACCAACTAAGGTGAAATAATATACTATAAATGTTACAAATTAACAAAGTGGTTTAGATAAAAATTCACCAAACAGCTTGCTTCGACTTTCTTCCTAACACACAAATGTGAACTTTCAGTGTTACTTACTAATAATTTCACCTAGTCAATCAATGATATAGTTATTATCTTCTCTTTAGTGCTCTATTCGTTATTCATGAATCAATATTTGACCACGATATAAGCAAATGATTAAATGTTTAAATGGGGGTAAGAGCGTTCTATGTTCAGTAATCTCAATAGGAAACCAAATTGAAGTAATCTTCGTCACAGTTCCAGGAGTATTTGTGTGCGAATATTTTCTGTTCATATTTTCTTTTTATAGTAGATCATTTTCTGTCCATATTCTCTTTTTATAGTAGATTGATTTGAAGATATCACACTAATGTACTACGAGTACAAAATTGTCGTCTAGCTAAGATTTTTGTACAAAAAACTTTATCCTTCAATGTTACGCATGCTATATTTTAATTATAATGAAATTAATAGATAATATTCTTTATTTGAAAAGGTTCAAAAACTTTATAAAGATAAGTGCCTACGATACTCGATAGGCAATCCATAATGATATACATAATTCCAAAAATTTTGACATAGATATTGTAAAACTTTAAAACAGGCAATAAGAGTAGATCTATTATGTTGCGATGTTGCGGGCTATTAGGAAAATTATACAATTTCAGTGGTTGGAGTGAGTGCAACGAGTGCCGTAATTAATCCTCGACCCATAAAAACCTTCAAAGCTGACCACCCCTATGTCTACTACATTTTGAATAAAAGAAACATACTTTTTAGTGGGACTTTTGTCACAAATTGAAGCACACTTACTTGGTAAACCATTTGCCAAATTGACAATGGCAAATTCATTATGCTTTTTGAATATATTTTCAGTGATAACAATGTAATTAACACATTATGCACGTTTTTGTTCATTAAGAGCACAAACTTTTTGCTGTTTTGTTCTATGAGTTTGTCATCAAACTTTTACCAATTATTGTAAGATTATGTTGTTGTTCCAAAATATTTATGTATGCGCCTTTCTCCGTCTCATATTCTCTTCGCAGTGATTTCACCATAATACTTTCATGACGCATAATAGACCATGTTCTAGGTCTTTCGCATAACCATAATTTACAGAATAGTTATTACTCTACTGAAACGAGTATGGCACACAATTATCTAGTATGTGCAAAAAATTGGTAATATAAATTATAAATTCATATCAAAAAATACGTGTGCCTCATTTGCAATAATGATTCCATTTTGATGGATTCTTTTTAACGATAAAGCACCTCAATTTAAGTTACCAGTTTTAAATGGTGTTATTTTTTATACATTTCAGTATTTGTTGTTGGTACCAGAACTGCATCCATTCGACCACCGAACCCCATTTTCACCTTTAAAGCAGATCGTCCATTTGCATACTACATTCTGAACAAAAGACATATAATTTTTTGTGGGGCGTTCATAACGAACTAAAGTTCTTTGAAAATATAATCGCTCTCATTATGTATGTAGCTTACATGGTATTTTTCTGCTTGCTTAAAATATTTTACTAGCTGATGCCTTTGACTTTGTTTGCGTGGTCTTTATGATAATTGTTACTCAATCACGACTGATTGAGTAATAATTATTATCAATATCATTCGATTTCGAGCGACAAAATGTTCATTAGGCGGATTATTTATTATTTATTTATTTATTAATACTCATTTGATGGGACAATTTTTTAAAGGAATTTAAAAAATCATTACCTACACCATAAAGGGCATTCACTAATCCTTACCTTAATGTATTATAAATGCGAAAGTAACTCTTTCTCAACTCTCTCTCGTTCAAACTACCGAACCAGTTAAACTCCACCTTTCAACACACAGATAATATAGAGCGTGAGAAAGAACATATGCAACTTTTTATTTCGAAAACGAGCGCCCGTGCGAATGAAATCGCGATCACAGCTAGTAATTATACTAAAATAGAATTTGTGCCATACATATTAATGTATGGCACAAATTCTATTTTTAAAATAGTCAAGATGATGACTAAGATGTTGACGACAAATGCATTTACGGTAGTTGGGTATTCCTAGGTGGTGGTAATAAATGTTAAACTTTTAATTTGAATACATGACTCAGGTGAAGGTTTAACCAATATAAACATAGGTATAGATCTTTACGGGTACGTTTTGTTTTCACTATACTATAATGTACCTATGGGGCAGTTGAAATTTTTGTAATAATTATAAAAGTCCATACTTAATCCTATTTATATAGGTATAATTGAATTTATTATATTTTTGAGATAATGCTGTTATTATGTTTTAATTTCCTTTTTATTTCATTTAAATAAAAAGGTTTTTCATAACTTTATACCTTCGAGGTTAAGTATTAAAATTTATGCAGATATTTAAATTAAAAACTGTAGGTATAATTTATTTACTCATGCACAATAGGTACATGCAATTCTATTACATATTTAATTTTTCTCCTTCCTTATTTATAAACTCCTAAGTGAATTGCCATAGTTTGCTTATATATTTATACCATTACTTACTTTTCAGGTTCTCCGTGGACTGAAAACCAAGAGGTTTCGGACTTGTCAACTGCGTCAAAACTATTTAATAAAACATGTGATTATGACTACTGTGTTTCATTTTCTCGTGCATTGCTTATTTATTTTCCTATCTTAACTAGTATTATAAAAAGCTGAAGAGTTTGTTTGTTTGAACGCGCTAATCTCAGGAACTACTGGTCCGAATTGAAAAATTCTTTTTGTGTTGAAATGATCATTTATCGAGGAAGGCTTTAGGCTATATAACATCACGTTGCAACTATTAGGAGCGAAGAAGTAATGGAAAATGTAAAAAAAAAACGGGGAAAAAATTACTATTCCACGCGGACGAAGTCGCGAGCACAGCTAGTTACAGAATAAAGGTATGGCGTAATAAAGTAAATACATATTATAAGCATATAAATATATGTATATATATTTATTTATTTAATCTTTATTGCACAATAAAAATTAGAGCAGGTACAGAAACCTGCCATAAATAATCAATATCACGCAATCAAACACCGTGATATCGAAATTAGTGCAAGTCCGGAATGGATTTTCACAGATCAAAATCTATATATGGAAATTAACTTCCATACAAACTCAGGACCATTTTATGTAGTAGCCATGTTGAAATCACTACTTTTCCTCTCAGTTACGGCAGTTGTCCTATTCGAAGTCAATACAGGTAATCATGTCATAGTCACTTTCAAAGACTCACCAATCATCCCTAGTTACATAAACTAATATTATAAGATACTTTTTATTTAACTTCGTCATTCAAAGTCAAAGTCAAAGTCAAAATAATCTTTATTTGTATAGGTTTTTATGAAAAACACTTACAAATCGTCGAAGCTACCACGTTCGTTGTTTTTGTTCGTTGTTCGTTGTTTTGTTGGTATTGTGCGTTAATTAGAAAAGTGTGTGAGTGCTTACATTAATTTATCAAACATTGAGTTATACCACTGCAATGAATAAAGTGACTGAAGTTTCTGTAATACAAGCGCCGGAGTCGCTTAGTGAAGCTTAGAGGTTATGATGGAAAATAGGAATTACAAAAATAAAATCCACTCATTTCTATGAGCCAGCCAATATGAGTTTACATTTATAATCGTCCGAAACAAACTTGGATTTTTGCAAGGATTCTAAACACGGCACTGATGAACCAGGGCAGCTCTTTAGTACGAACGTCTCACTCTACATCATCATCATCATCATCAGCGTATTGCAGCCCACTGCTGAACATAGGCCTCTCCAGTTATACGCCACTTAGGGCAAACATCTGGAGGATACTCCCATAGTAGCTTAGCAAGCGGGCCAGCGATCGCAGGATTCGCAGGGCGTAGCCTCTGGTGACGCTGCTGCGATCTGTGGTATTTAGCTACGCCTTCAATTGTGATGGTTATACCGCAAACAAGAGAGAGAGGTAGGGCATAGCGACTCTTCGCTCGAATTGAGCCGCCCGTCCGGGGAAGGACCTCCACCCTATAGAATACCGCAGTCAAATGACCTCTGGGTCGTGTTTCTGCCGGTGAGTAGGGTTTCCGGAGCTCGTGGGGGGTTAGGGTTGGGCCGGCATGGCGGTGGCAACTGACAGGTAACTGTCCAGTTACTTGCCCGTTGTCACAGCGACTTGGGCTTCTCTTTCGCTTTCCATCAGGCGTAGGGAAGCCATTATGTCGAGCCACTATAAAAAAAAACCAGTCGGTTGGCAGCGCCTCGTCTGTTATTCAGCAGGATCCATCCCGGGCAGATGAGCTTGGCCTGGAGCGAAATGATGATGGCCTATCATTCCCGCTCCCTTACATCCCCGTCTCAGTCTACGCTTAGCCTCAACGAATAAACAACACCTTCCTACATCGTAATTGTAACCTGGAAACCAACCCTTTCTTGTAAATATTACAGTTGACATCGGTCCGTGCACAAAGGCATATGACAGAAAAATGCGTCTTGGAAATGCTGCATTCAGCGGGAGGTTCCTCAAAGTTTGTTATTTTAACTTTTAAGAAGTATCTTATGGGCCGGCTCTTTCGCTTTCCATCAGGCGTAGGGAAGCCGTTATACCAACTATTAGAAAAACAGTTTTTTGATAGTCTGCATATTCTGTGCCAAGCTACTTTGCGCCGAAAGCCTAAAGCGCCGATGATTCGACGGTTTTAGTTTCGACGACGACGTCCCTAATCATATGATTAGGATATTATATACTTAGTACAAGAAAAAACCTTAGAGGTTGGTGTGAAACGTATGGCGTATTAACGGTATAGAGTAAATACAATATTTTTAGTCCTTAAGCAAAAAGAGAGAAGATAATTAAGCTTATAAAAAAAAATTAAACCGACTTCAAAAAAAAACACAAACGACCAAAACTAAAAAGCGATAAATAACGTAAGTAATTCTATCCTTAATACATAATTATTTAAATATTACAATTATCACTTATTTTTGAAGTCGGTGCCAGTCTCTAGGTACCTAACGTAGACTGTTGTTGTATGACGCGCGCGGCCGGCAAATCCCCACAACAATATAGATACATTTATTTGTTTGGCTGGCACCGACTTCAAAAATAAGTGATAATTGTAATATTTAAATAATTATGTATTAAGGATAGAATTACTTACGTTATTTATCGCTTTTTAGTTTTGGTCGTTTGTGTTTTTTTTTGAAGTCGGTTTAATTTTTTTTTAAAAATAATTTTATTTCTCTATTTTTAGTTGCGTTAATGTGCTGTGACCTTGAATAAGGGATAATTAATGTCCTTAAGAGTTTTACTTAGTAATGAAAAATTTTGCTTTAAGTCAAGTGAAGACTTTGTGATCTAGAATCAAGCAAATCACTTGCCAAATCACCTTCCCTATTAGCCCTGCATAAGTACATACTACTACCTAGTTCCTATCGACCAATGTCAGTACTGTTCCCTAACTCCTAACCGTTAAGGAGTTCTGTGGCTTCATCATCAGCAGCAGATGTTGACGCCCGGAAGCATATACCTGAGTAGAATATGATAACGTAACAAAAACACCATATAAGCATACAATTTTCGGTTGTTGCCCTCAATTTCTCCAGGATCCCATCATCAGATCCTGACTTGGTGATAATGGGACCAACTCGGAAGTGTCCTCTATCGAACAAAAAAAAAATTTTTGAAATCCATCCATAATTGACGGAATAATCGGTGAACAAACATAAAAAAAAAAAAAAGTATTATACATACAGACGAATTGAGAACCTCCTCCTTTTTTCGAAGTCGGTTAAAAAGGTATTAGAGTTTAGGTCCGAATGTTGTTATAACAGTGACAACAATGACTTAGCCTCTGATTGCGCCTCTAAAATGAAAACAAGATTTATGAACAATAACGGTTCTTTGGCATTTAATTATATTATCATCATCAGCCTATTGTAATATACCTACTGCTGGACATAGGCCTCTCCAGTTGATCGCCACTCAGGGCAGACATCTAGACGATATACCCATAATCGCCACGCTCTGGGCAGGCGGGTTGGCGATAGCAGGGCTACTCATTCCGCTGACGCTGCTGCCCGCCGTCGCCTGCAATTAAGATTATTATACCGCCACCAGTCGGCTGCCCGCGCCTCTTTTGTGATTCAGCAGGATACACTACATGCAGGTGAGATTGGCTTGGAGCGAAAAGATGATAGGCCGCTCCCTTACATCCCTAATTATATTACATCTCAATTGCAGGAAGCTACGAAATTAAACCCGGGAAGATCATTAGTTATGTCGCCAGTAAGCGCATTAATACCACTTGCTCAACTAGCGTTGTACGGCGAAGGAAACACTTTAGCAGAATTACTGGACGCCATCCATCTTCCTAATAAAATAAGTGTATGTATAAAATCGTCATCATCAAACTGTATACGTCCATTGGTGGACATAAGCCTCCCACTCGGGAGGATTGGCCTTAGTCACTATGCTTGGCAGGCGGGTTGAGACCGCAGTACCCAAGTAAACGCTCGATTCCTTATTTAGTTAGTCGAGATGAGATAGGGGATGGACCTTTGAGATCTGCGGAAGATACCTACCTGGCAAGAGAAGCAAAGGATTGAGCAACGATTTTGTTATAAAAACTTTTAAATTTAGTTTTGTTGAATATTAGTAGTTAAGTAGGTATAATGATCTATCCACGTATCCATTTGATTGTTCAATAATAAAATGCAAAAATAAATAATAGTGTACCTTTGCATTGTAGCTATACTTACTTGGCTAACTCGGTGGCTCTAGTGACCCCTGCCTCCTGATCCAACATTCGTGTGATGAACATTTGTGTTTGTTCCGAGTCTGGGTGTATATATTTGAACTAGCTGTGCTCGCGACTTCGTCCGCGTGGAATAGTTATTTTTTCCCCGTTTTTTTTTACATTTTCCATTATTTCTTCGCTCTTAATAGTTGCAGCGTGATGTTATATAGCCTAAAGCCTTCCTCGATAAATGGTCTATTCAACGCAAAAAGAATTTTTCAATTCGGACCAGTAGTTCCTGAGATTAGCGCGTTCAAACAAACCAACAAACAAACAAACAAACTCTTCAGCTTTATAATATTAGTTAAGATTTAAATATATATTTGTGGTACCTTTCTTGTTCTGATACCTATAACACAAGTGCTTAAGCTACTTACTTTGGGATCGGAGCAATGTATGTGATGTTGTACGATATTTAAAAGGAAATTAAATATTTATATCTACCACCATTTTCCCATTAATTTTACGGTTATTTATTTTCAAGGTAATTATATAAATAAATACCTACATAGTTTTATTCTTTTTTAGATAAAATGTACTGTACCAAAAATAACAAACAGGTTAAAAATTGAAAACTATATCTCAGTGGCTAGCAAAACACTAGCTAGTAACGATCTTCAGCTTTCCTCTAGGTTCAAACAAGACACACTAGATGTATTCATTGGTACATCCGAAAATGTGGACTACAACAGCGAACATCTCCCCGGCGATATAAATGAATGGGTAAGTTTTGAAACTATGGAACTCTTTGCCGGGCTCCTAATTCCCCAAGAGATATAATCTCCCGACGTTCAAGGCGAGAGTGAACCGGTTTTTGCTGGGTGAGCGCGTTCCGTCGTAAACTACAGAAAACTGCAATACTATCAGGCGAATTGCAGTCAAGCGCAAACTCATTTTGAATAAAAAATTATAATAATCAGGTACCGTAAAAGTATAATAAACAATAACAACAGCCTATCACAGTCCACAGCTAAACACAGGCCTCTTCAGTTGCTCGTCTTTGGGAAAACACCTGAAGAAGGCTTTACCCATAATCGCCACGCTGGGTGGGTTGGCGATCGCAGGGCGTAGCTACTCGCTCCATTGACGCTGTTGCCCGTCATCAATTGTGATGGTTATACCGCCACAAGTAGGTTGCCAGCGCTTCGTTTGTTATTCGGCAGGTAGCACCACAGGCAGATGAGGTTAGCTTGGACCGAAATGAGGATAGGTCGCTCTCTTACATCCCCGGGCGGAAGAAATGGGAGAAATTTATGTTAAAAAACACGCGATCCGTTCATCAAAAGATCGCTTCCGATTGGTATGGTAGGGCCTCAGGTGCAGTGAACATTGATGCTAGATGGCTGGCAAGTGCTGGATGCTCTTTACACATCAAAATCTTGTCAGCAATACTGTGAGGAATTTTGTTTTCAGGTCAAAAATGTAACCAATAATCAAATAACGGATATCGCTACAGAAGAGATGTTTGGTAACGCAGGGATTGTCTTAGTTGATGGCATATATTTCCTGGTAATGTATATTTGACGACATCCTCAATAGTTAGAGTGGAATGGTTCGAACGTAAAACCTAAAACGCGGATTCCCAAGGTTTCGGGTTTGATTCCCTCTCTTCAATTGTCACTTATTAGCACCATGATCATCAAGCCTGCAAACCTCTACTCCTGGATATAGGCCTTCCCAATGGCAATAGTCATTTGGGGGGATACGCCTTAATCTCCACGCTTGGCAGGCGGGTTGGTGACCGCAGTAGATTTAATTTCTACCCCAGTAAACGCTGCTGCCCGTTTCCTGATATTCCCTGAGTCGTCTTCTGCGACATCTCCATAAATGTCCCATGATCCCATGATGATATGGGGTAATCTTATTCTAAATCCGGGATTCAACCTAAACTCTTAAACTTATTGTGTTGCTAACTAAAAGAACTAACCTGTAATTGAAATTCGGTCCTGATAATGCGAATCTAAAGTGAGTACCTGAATAGTAAGACCGAAGAAGTTGCCAGCATAATGTAATGTGATTTTTGTTATATTCATTATACTGGGCAATATAATAATTATTGTTTCGATTTTAGGGCTGACAGATAACCTATTTCCCCAACAGTTTGGTGATGATGATAAGAGCCCCTGTGTTGGAGCCCAGAAAATCTGTGATGATACAATAAATTTCTTGAAGTGGGCAGTTCATCTATATAGTCTTTTAAGAGGGTGCCAAAACAGAATTTCAGAAACATTTTGATGTTTATTATTTTTTTAGTAATATTAAAGCATCATCTTCTGCTTGGCATAAGCATGAATAAAAAGAATGTTGATTAAAATGGGCATTACTTTACAGGCGAAATGGGAACGAACTTTTAATAAGGCTTATACTGTAAATCTTCATTTCCACATTGACAGTAAACGTACGAAGCTGATGCCTATCATGTATAAAGAAGACGATTTTAAATATGGTGAGGACTCGGAATTAGATTGCAAAGTTAGTTCTATGATTTAATTAAATTTACTGTAATAAAATCAAAATAATGTACATATCTTACATACATTTTATTAACGTGTCTTTCTTTTAGTTTCCTTGTGAAGAAAAAATTATGTATCATTGTAATATTATTTATTTTCAGATATTAGAAATCGCTTTCGAAGGGAACAAGACATTTTTAGTGATGTTGCCGAACAAAATGAACGGTTTGTCCGAGTTGGTCGATAAGCTGGCAGATCAAAGTGTATTCTACAATGCTTACTTCAAAACAAAAACTCAAAAAGTAAATGTTAATTTGCCGAAAATTCAAGTTGATTGGGAGTTTAGTTTGAAGCCTATCCTGCAATCGGTAAGAACAATTTCTACACCTAACAGCCAAGAAGAGCTAAGCAACATTTTTATTTTATTTTTACGACTATTTTACATACCGTTGGAATCATCTTTTTCTTCTGCCTCAACGATGTAAATTAATCCATTTTGGTAAAAAAATACCTTAGCTTACCTATATTAAAACTTTTATAGTTTCGGAGGAAAGTTCAATGGAAACTAAGGTCGATCTATTTTATAGCCTTATCCTAAGCCTAAGTAGGTAATGGTGTATATTTGGGTTAGTGTGAATATTTGGGTTTGATGTTAAGTACTTTGTGCTCTTATTTCAACGAAGTGATTAAATTCAATTTAAAGTAAATTTTTGTGGTGTACAAAAAAGAGTATGTATCTATCTATTTAATACGAGTATAAATCATCTATCATTTGCATCACATTATCATTATTTACTTAAATCATATTTTAACAAGTAACGCAATTTATTTTCAGATGGATATCGAAACCATTTTCGATAAGCATAAAGCGAACTTTTCTGGTATTGATATTTCAGATCGGTTTACACCTTTGCAAGTTTCCTATGCGAAACAAAAAATATTTATTGAAATAAACGAAAATGGTGGTGAAGCCCGGACTAATACTGGTATGCACGAATTTGTGTTTGCTTTTAGAACAGTACAATATACGGTCTTCCTCTAAGATAAGCCGAAGTTACTGCAGCAACGGGCAAGTAAGCAAACTAATCAGTTGCCACCAAACATACAGTTGTCCGCCACTTAGGGCCTACACCTGAGATACCCCTAATCGCTGAGCATGTGGGTTGGCGATCGCAGGTCGTAGCTTTTCGCTCCGGTGTCGAGGCTGCCCGTTATCGACCTGTGGTACTTAGCTATGCCTTCAATTGTAATGGTCATACCGCCACCAGTCTGTTGCCAGCCCCTCGTTTGTTATTCGGCAGGATGCACCACGGGCAGGTGAGGTTGGCTTGGAGCGAAAAGATATATAGGCCGTATATATATAATAGGCCGCTCCCTGCGGCTATCGGTGACCACCGACTGAGAAGCCGAAATCAAGTCCCTAGTCGACACTTACGATACACGGTCTTTCATTGGATGAGAAGCTAAAATTTCAAGTATGGATTCGGTATGCGGTATTCTCTTGTCGCCGCCGGGATAATTTTTTCTTATAAATTTTAATTTTCAATTATTTTTGTACCTACAGTAAAATAAATTACTTCATGTTATTTACAGTGCTTGATCCTATTAGTACATATATTTATTATTTGGACAACAATTATAAAGAATTCAGAGCTGTCCATCCATTTGCTTTCTACATACTTTACAAAGGCAACATATTGATAAATGGGATTTTCACGGGAGAATAAGGTAGGTGCCTGAAGTTTAGATTTTGAATAATGTTATTTCTGTCTGTAATTTATTTTTTTGTTTTTTTAATAGTGTAAATAGATTTGCGATTTTTCAAAATTCATCTGAAGCATTCGATAGAAAGTATTTTTAATGGCATAGACGACCCAAAACTTCTAGGTTGATTACCGGTCAGGGAAATTTAGGAAATGAACTTTTCTAAATTGTCTCGGGTCAGGTGTTCAGGGAGACGATCCAGTCATCATCTGGTACCTACTCATAATACAAGGACAAAATCTTAGCTCAAGACCAGGGGGGCTAATTTCAAAATCGAACGAAAATCGACGAACGTTGCGGATCTTAAACTATCATCGAAGCTTAACCCTACTGTAGTCCATTTTCAGGCCCGAACAAACTAAGTGACAAAACCTGTCGGATGAACTTCAGAGGGCAATATTGACGTACCTCAACCGATAATCTACACTAATATTATAAAGAGGAAAACTTTGTTTGTTTGGTTGTAATGAATAGGCTCAAAAACTACTGGACCGTTTTTAAAAATTCTTTCACCATTCGAAAGCTACATTATCCACGAGTAACATAGGCACAATTTTATTTTGGAAAAAAAATCTTTACGCGGACGAAGTCGCGGGCGGAAAGCTAGTCAACAATAAAGCCGGAAATTCTTAGAAATTTGTAAAAAAAAATGGGACTAGATGATGGTGCCCAAAACACGATCCATCCATGAAATGATCGTTTTTTGTTCGTTTTCGATCCCTTCTATCTTGAAAGTATCTAGGTGGTTGGTGTAAATTGTCCTATTAATAAATTATTCCATAAGCACCTATTAATAAATTATTCCATAAGCTAGGGTGAACATTTTCAATTGCTGGATAAAGTTTCATAGACAAATAGAAGAGAGAATAAAAGGTGTGACGCGACTGATTGCATAAATCAAGATGTACCTATTCGGTTAAACATAATACGAATATAACATCCTGCCATACTATCTTACGTCATATCAGTCGTCGAACTTAGACCTTGATAAAACAAAAAACAATTTAGAAAAAATATTAATAACAAAAAATATTCTTTTAATTAATGACTTATTTTTATTTATTTTCAGATATATTTCAGCAGAAAAATCCTGTTTTTTATTTCTTTTTGGAAAATAATATAAACTTTGATATTCACAACAGGTGCGTTTTATTCTGCCTTAAATTATATCATAAATTGTAATAATATGATGATTACGACTCCAAAATACATTTTCTTCAATAGGTTATGTAAATGTCTTTAAAATAACCTAAGACATGCTATGCAGGGCCACACATCGCCATCTAGCTTCAAACTAAGCCGAAGCTTGTACTATGTCCATAGTACAAGCTTCGGCTGACAACAACAACTGATTTAAACTTACTTAGATACTTTGTTATTGTAAATAAATACTTACATATATTATACCTAGTAAACGCTCAGACGTTCTTCCTAAAATGTGATTATATTGAGGACGAAAGCTTAATTGTTCATCAAAATATACACCTAAGTCACGAACTAACCCTTTTTGCGTTAGTAGGGTTTTTCTTTCTGATGAAGGATAGAACAGCACTTACTAACATTGGGAATCATCTTATTTAAAGTACACCAGTCAGAGACAGTAAAAAGATCGCGAAAAAGAACTTCAATTCTAAGCATTGTGCTGTGTCAACTATATTTGCATAAAGCTCATCAGCATAGAGCAAAGATGTACAAACTGTCACGCGTTCAATTATCAACAGTTCCATTTTGAACGATCAAAATTTATCGAAAAATAGGTTAGGATGTTAGCATTGTGTTACAGTTCACAATCTTTCGACAGTTTACAATCTCGCAAGATGGATTATTATAATCTAACGATATTTACAATTTCACAATGACATATCTACTGATGACAAACTATAAATGTAAATGTCAACTCCAAGCATAATGATTGCGATGTTAAAGTCACTACTGTATTTTGCAGCTTAAAGAGTTTTTTGATAATAAGTAACTAAAGAGTAACAATTGAAAACCTTCCATAAATAATGAATATTATGCAAGCAAATAACATGATATTAAAATTAGTGCAGGTCCTTAATGGATTTTCACAGAACAAAACCTATAAATATTTGTTTCCATACAAAATTAGGACCATTTTATTTAGTAGCAAGCTAATACCATGATATTAAAATTAGTGCAGCTTCCTAATGGATTTTCACAGAACAAAATCTATAAATATTTGTTTCCATACAAAATTAGGACCATTTTATTAAGTAACCATGTTTAAATCACTACTGTACCTTGCAGTAACGGCTGTTACCGTCTTCCGAGTCAATACATGTAAACGAAATTGTGACAATTCAGGTGATATGATATTTTGTCCCTTTTACAAACACTCATCATCACCTTATCGCAGTCTATTGCTGGACGCCTCTCAAGCTTTTCGCCACTTTGGGCAAACATCTAGAGGCCTTGTCCACAATCGCCACGCTGGGCAGAAGGGTTGGCGATCGGAGTAACTTCTCGTTCCGATGACACTGCCACCCGTCATCGGCCTGTGGTATTTAGCTACACCTTCAATTGTGATAGTTATAGTACTATATAGAATAGTTATCCCGCCACCAGTCGGTTGTGGCAGCTTCGTTTGTTATCCAGTAGAATGCATTACAGTCGTCCCAGTCTACGCTTAACCTTAACGAAAAAAAAACACCTTCCTACATCGTGACTGTAACCTGGAAACCAATGTAATCTTGTGATTATTACAGTTGGCTTCAGTCCGTGCACAGTCGATTTTGACAGAAAAATACGTCTCGGAAATGCTGCATTCAGCGGGAGGTTCCTCAAAGTTTGTTACTTTTAACTATTTTCTGATAATCTGCATATTCTGTGTATAGTATTTTGTAAGCCAAAAGCGAGGACGATCCGGAGATTTTGGTTTTGTCACCTGGCCGGATCAAGGGAATTAGCTTTTCTAAATTGTCGCGGGTTCGTATTTTGGAAGACGTGCCCAGTCCTATTAGTATAAGGAAATACCTTAGTGGTAGATGTGAAATGTCTGGCGTATAAAGCGAATAAAATACTTTTACCTTTTAAGGAAAAATATCGGTGAACATACATAAAAAGAAATATTATACATACAGACGAATTGAGAACCTCCTCCTTTTTCGAAGTCTGTTAAAAAGAGAGAAGATAATTAAGCTGGAATGTTGTTATAGTCACAACCAAGTCGTAGTAAAATAATCGACCATTAGTATAACAATGCCTTAGTCTATGATTGCGAGTCTAGTAGTAAAAGTAGTAGTACTTTGGTAATTAAGTTAATAATACCTATGTATTATTGAATTGCAGGAAGCTATGAAATTAAACCCGCGAAGATCATTAGTTATGTCGCCAGTAGGCGCATTAATACCACTTGCTCAACTGGCGTTGTACGGTGAAGGAAATACTTTAGCAGAATTGCTGGACGCCATGCATCTTCCTAATAAAACAAGTGTATGTATAAAATCATCATCATCATCAACCTGCATACGTCTACTGGTGGACATAAGCCTCCTCTTATGACAATTGTCACCACGCTTGACGGAAAGATTGGTGACCGCAGTAGGTTTAATTTGTACCCAGGTAAACGCTTCTGCCCGATTGCTTATATTTACTTAGCCGTCTTCTACGACTCCCACGGGATGAGATGGGGGACAGTCCTTTGAGATTTTTTTAAAACAGCCACGCTAGGCCACACAGCACCACCAAGCCCCAAACTAAGCCAAAGCTTGTACTATGGGTACCTACTAGGCAACTGATCCTACTTAGATTTTTTTGTAAATAAATACCTATTATACCACGACCCTTGGCTCAGAGGGCAGAGGTCATTACCAAATGAGCCACCGAGCCAGTCGAAGATCGAAATTTGCGGAAGATACCTGGTAAGAAAAACCAAGGATGGAGCAAAGACTTTTAATGATTAATATTCTTAAGTTAAGTTTTGTTCAATGCGAATAATACGGTATGGACTTCACGTGTCCATAGTTTAACTTTGAATTTAAAGTTATTTAAACAAATACATACCTATACAATTTTATTCTTTTTTAGATAAAATGTACTATCCCAAAAATAACAAAGAGGCTTAAAATTGATAAATATATAACAGTAGCTAGCAAAATACTAGCTAGTAACGATCATCAGCTCTCCTCAAAGTTCAAACAAGACACACTAAATGTATTCATTGGTACATCCGAAAATGTTGACTACAAAAGCAAATATCTCCCCGACGATATCAATGAATGGGTGAGTTTTTAAATAATCGGGTAATAAGGTACCATAAAAATATAATCCCACCAAAAATATTCTGTAAAAAACCAGCCAAGTCACGATGGACCTGTTGTTTATGTGTAAAAAGTAATGAAATGTAGACAAAGTCGTGCCAAGTCTAAGGTTCCTTACTGCAATTTCTTTATTATTATAGTTTATGTATTACTTGGCCTAACACTACCTTTATTCATCAGTTGCCAACCACCATGCCGGCCTGTAAGATAACTTTGGCTACACCGACTGATCCCGAAATGCGACCGGTGAAGCCAATTTGACGTGGCTTGAGTGAGTTGTTGGAGCTCTTGCATATCTCCAGGAAAACAACATAGGGGACATTCCTTTACGTTATGTTGAGTGATCTGATCCAGAGCCCCATAATCACATTTTCACTATTCTTGTAGGAGATCATAGTCCGTGTGCAGATTGGGAACCGCTTCCTGTTACTTGCCAGCATTACAGTGAGGAATATTATTTTCAGATCAAAGATGTAACCAATAATCAAATCGCGAAGATCGCTACGAGAGACATGTTTGTTACTGCAGGACTTGTCTTAGTTGACGGCATACAATTCCTGGTAATGTGTATTTGACCATATCCTCAGTGTTAGAACGTTATAACTAAAACGCGGACGTTCCTAAGGTTTCGGGTTAGATACCCGTTCGAGTAACATTGATGGTAGATCTTCTTCCACTTCTTCTTCTTTCACTTCTTCATTTATTATCATCATCATCATTACCAGCATGCAAACCTCTAGTGCTATACATAGGCCTCCCCAATGACAATTGCCATTCAAAAGGATTCCCACTAGTCACCATGCTTGTCAGAGGGGTTCATAACACAGCAGGCAGTTTTATTTGGACCCAGGTAAACGCTGCTGCCAGTTTTCTGGTATTCCCTGAGTCTTAATCTAAATCCGGAATACATATGGATCCCTAAAACTTTTTTTCTTGAATAATGTTCTGGATGACCTCTTATCCACCTGATGGTAAGCAGTCATGAGGTTCAAATGTTAGGTCGACAGGCATAATACAAACCCACCGCGCCTGTCGCCCTCATCCTGAAGGCCCACTGAGATCACGCCCCGCCTAAAGAAACCAGGATTGTAAATTTATTGTATTGTTAACATAAAGAACTTATTGTAATTGAAGTTCGATCCTGATTATGCGATTTAAAAGATCTTACAAGTAGCAAGTGCAGTGAGTACCTAAATATGTTATTACTGTTTCGATTGTAGGGCTGACAGATAACCTATTTTCCCAACAGTTTGGTTATGATAATATTAAGGTCTCCAGTGTTAGGGCCCCGGAAAACCTATGATAATACAATCATTAAATGTTCACGATTTAATGATCTGGTTGAATTCATGATCTGGTCATGACGTGTTTGCCATTTAGCTATGTTATTTATGTATATCTTGAGATGAAATGTACTATTGCTGGTTAACCATAAATAAATAAATAAATATTATAAATTCAGTTGCTCACCTCATGAAACGGTTACATTCTCAAGCATTTCATGAAGTGGGCAATTTCTCTCTTCAGTCTTTTAAGAGGCTGCCAAAGTATAAACACAAGTTAAAATAATTTTGATGACAATGGACATTATTGTTAACAATTCTTACAGGCAAAATGGGAGCGAAAATTTGATAAGGCTTATACCCAAAATTTTTATTTCGACAAAGGCCGCAAACAGGCGAATTGGATGCCTTTTATGTATAAAGAAGACAATTTTAAATATGGAGAGGACCCAGAATTGGATTGCAAAGTTAGTTCGATGATTTTGATAAATTTACTGTAATGAAATCAAAATACTAAACTTCTATATCAGTATACATTTGTTAATACTGGGTATGTCTTTCTTTTTGTTTCTTTGTGTGAGAAAAAAATATGCACGATTGAAATATATATTATTTTCAGATGTTGGAAATCGGTTTTGAAGGGAACCATACATTTTTAGTAATGTTGCCGAACAAAATTAATGGTTTGTCTGAGTTAGTCGATAAGCTTGTAGATCAAAGTGTGTTCTACAATGCTTACTCCAAAATAAAAACTCAAAAAATAAAAGTTCATTTACCGAAAATGCAAATTAAATGGGAGTTTGATTTGAAGCCTATCCTGCAATCGGTAAGAATGTCTACAACTAACAGCTGCAAGTTGCAAGCCTATCTGTCTTCCATCGGTTCCCTACATTTTGACGAGTGTGCGTTTTACCACCGCACGAGTAGAGGTACGTCCAAGATGCACCGTTATTATGGTGTAGATCCCAAGGACTCGCACGGTGCGTTTTGCCTCTACTTTCTTAGTGCGAAAGGCCAAACTATGGAACTCATTGCCAGAATCTTTGTTTCCCGAGACGTACAATCTTCAGGTGTTCAAGACCAGAGTTTCTGGGTAAGCGTGCTCCATCGTAGGCTTCAATATCACTTAACAACGGGTGAATTGTGGCCAAGCGCAAACCTATTTAGAATATAAAAAAGTCGATGTGAAACGGGTAATAAATATGGTCGATATATTTTATTCTCTTAACTATATAATGGGATTTAGTTGGTGTTAACTAGATGTTATTTTGTGCTCTAAACTTTAACGAAGTGATTAATTTTTCATGGTGTACCTACATTAAAGATATACTATTTATCTTTTAGTATCAACTAGCGGCCCCGCGGTTTCGCTCGGGTGCAAAACTATATTTGTGTATTATACATTAAGGACAGACACGAAAGGCAACTTTGTTATATACCGTGTAGTGATCAATATTCAAGCGTGCAAGTGAGTGTAGGTATACTTATTTTAATAATATTTACTTTACGCGATATACTTTCAGATGGATATAAAAACCATTTTTGATAAGCACGAAGCGAACTTTTCTGGTATCGACATTTCGCATCGGTTTACACCATTGCAAGTTTCCTATGCGAAACAAAAGATATTCATTGAAATAAATGAAAACGGCAGTGAAGCCCGGACTAATACTGGTATGCACGAATTCGTGTTTGTTTTATAACAGTACAGTAATAGTGTCTTCCTCTTGTCTGATGGAAAACGCAAGAGAAGCCGAATTCACAGCGGCAACGGGCAACTAACCTAATTAATCAGTTATCATCATCAGGGCCGTCTCTACCAGAGGGTGCAAAGGAGGGGCCTGTCGAGCGCTTTGAGCAATTTTGGATTATTTTTAAATGTACTGTAAAGTGTAAGATTGCTATGTTATTTACAGTGGCTGATCCTGTTAAGAAAAACATTACTTATAATTTAAACAGCAATAGCAAAGAATTCAGAGCTCACCGTCCATTTGCTTTCTACGTACTTTTCAAAGGCAACATAATAATAAATGGGATTTTCAGGGGAGAATGCAAGAAAGGTGGTACGTGCCTATTTTTATTTTTTTAGAGGCGGCAGACGAGCAAATGTAATGCCTGATGTTAAGCAGTCAACACCGTCGATGGACATCCGCAACTCAAATAGAGTTCTGGGCAGCCGGTCGCTGCCGGCCTTTTAAATAGAAGTACGCTCGTTTCTTGAAAGCTCCGAAGTCGTAGCTGTTCGGAAAAACTGTCATAGAAAGTAGGTTCCCTCAAAACCTATGCGCGTGGCAAGAAAATCCTCATAAAGCCTACAGTAGAGGATCGCCAATCATTAACATAAAGAATCGCCTAAAGTGTAGCTATGAATAATATTTTATCTGTCTATAATTAAACTATCTTTTTTTATTATTCTAAACTAGCTGTGCCAGCGGCGTCCCACGCGTATATCAGGTTTCAAAAATAACGGACATCCATTAAATGGTGCCTAAATTTTACCTCTAGCAATACATTGGTGAAAACCGTTTATTCTCAACGAGTCAATCGGGTCACACTGTATCTGGTTGAGAAAAATATTCTATTATTGTTATTATTTATTATAATAATATCTACTAATTGACATCAATTGGCTATATTACATTTATTATCAGTCTGTTTAATTTTATCTAGCATTTGACAAACCTGGAAAAATATAATAAGTACCGACTTACATTTTATTTAATTAGTAATATTTTTCATTTCCAGGTTGTAAGCACAAGAAAATAAAATCTAATGTTTGATATGTTTTTGGATAATAAAATAAACTTTGTTATTCACAAAAGTCGCGTTTTATTCCACCTTCTTATACGTCATTGTCATGCGAAGTAAATAATATGTTATAAAAAACAAAATACATACCTACATTTTTTTTTTTGTTCGAAAGGGTGTACTTCCTAGTTGGTCCCATTATCACTATATTAAAGTTGATTTTTTTTGCTAAATATACTGTCATCACATATAATAATTATCTTGTGACCTAGTAAAAAAGTTGAGTACCGGTGACTTGATTAGATACAACTGATATAAGGTATCATTAACACAAAAATTGGGTAGTTGGATAGGAATATCTGTGACCTGATATTTCATGGACTTGTTTGCAATGAATGCTGAAATACCAAGACATCGTAAAACATTGTAAGAGCTCATAACATATTTTACGCAATACTAAATTGTTTCTAAAATACAAAGATGAGTACTGGGAACTACTTCTTAAGCAATATGGAAAACCGTAAGTACTATTTTTATGTCAGTATTTCTTGAGTGATAAACAGATACACATGAATATTACCTATATTCTCATCAGCTTGCTTAGTAGGTGTTTCTTGAGTGATAAATAAATAAATATCCCAAGACATGCCACGCTGGGCCACACATCGCCATCTAGCCCCAAACTAAGCCGAAGCTTGTACTATGGGTACTAGACAACTGATAAACTTACTTAGATACTTTTTTTTTGTAAATAAATACATATTATACATAGAAAACACCCAGACCAATACAAACAGACATGTTCATGCACACAAATGTTTGTACTGTGCGGGGATCGTACCCACAACTCTTGGCTCAGAAGGCTGAGGGCACTACCAAATGAGCCATCGAGCTTGTAAACTAAATAATAAACTGAAACACATTAATAACTTCAAGACGAGCCACGCTGGGCCACGCAGCGCCACCTAGTTTGTTTTGGGTCTTCCTAAAAGTCTCGTGTACCTTTGTTTGTAGCACACTACCTTCTTACTGTTTCTGCTTATCTAGCCCAATGGTTGACTGGTACAGAATGCCTCATCATCACCAGCCTATTGTAGTCCACTGCTGGACATAGGCCTCCCCAGTTGTTCGCCATGTAGGGCAATCATCTGAAGGATATACCCATAATCGCCACGCTGGGCAGGCGGGTTGGCAACCACCGGGCTAGCGGGTAGCTCCTCGCTCCGGTGATGCTACTACCCAAAAGATTGCACTGCTACAGAGTGCCTACGCAACATTAAGTTCGCCTTTTGTACAAATTGTATGTGCAATAAAGATTAAATGAATAAATCACATGGTTATCTAGATGTTTGCTCTAAGTGGCGAACAACTGGAGAGGCTTATGTCCAGCAGTGGACTGTAATAGGCTGATGATGATGATGATGTTGATTAATAAATCACCACGCCGTCTCATCTCGGTGTCGCAGAAGGGAATATTGGACAACGAGCTTCAGCGTTTATCTGGGTACCTACAAATAAAGATACTGCGGTACTAACTAATCTATCTTCTTCTATATCTTCTATACATCTTCTATATCTATCTATACATCTTCTATCTTCTTCTTCTATACATCTTCTATATCTTCTTCTATATCTTCTTCTATACATATAATAAAAATGTAACGAATCGCTGTCTGTACATGGAAGATATTTGTGAAAAAATATTATGGGAGGCCTTTATTAATGCAATAGTACCCAAAACAATGATTTTTGGAATTTTTGTCTGTTTGTCTGTTTGTCTGTATGTTTGTGCACGCTAATCTCAGAAACAACGTATTCGATTAAAATGCGGTTTTCACTAATATATTGCTGGAAGCTTCCCTTAACATTTAGTGTTTGTTTCATGTTAATCGGTCCATAAATAAAAAAGTTACGCCCATTTAACTAATCACGTCGAGCCTGCTGTACGTTTGCGCGGGTATATAAAGCGCGCCGAGATCTGCGCCGCGCCGCTGCCAGCTGCCAGGCACTGGGGGTCATTAAAATCACTACCCAAGAAACTATTCCACGCAGACGAAGTCGCTGGCATAGCTAGTAAAAAATAAAAATGTTTTAAATGTTGATTCATAGCATACATGGGTAAATTACATAATATAATGGAGATGGTGAAGTTTAAATGTTTAAATGTTTAAATGTTTATTTATTTCCAGTAATAGAGTACAATCGTTCCATGTACAAAAACATACGGTCTTAATTAAAATAAAAACTAAATTAACTACTACAGGAACCTTTAAAAGTTATCAGCGGTCGCTGCACTAGACTCGAGGTCTGTGTCGCAGGAACCACTACATTTGATATTATTTGAATTTACAGGTTAGGTTTTGTGTCAATGAGGGAGGGGGTGGAAAAGCTAGAATGTTTCATTGGTATGTTGATGTGCGAAAGAGTATATATATATGGTTTGTGTTTGTGTGTATGAGTGTGTGTGTATGAGTGTGTGTGCATGAGTGTGTGCAAATGTGATGTCAATTTAATAACTGGCCAAAAGTACATTTTCAGTATCTTGGTAGTTGAGACTCTTTAACCATGATTTTATAGAATTCTTCAACTGAGAAACATTTAGTTTTTTTATGTCCTTTACGTGTTTTACTATTTTATTATAGATAAAAATGTGAGAGTAAGGCGGAAGCCGTCTTGCAAAACTGGAGTGAGTATCAGGAAGAGGGATCTTAAAATTACGCCTTGCAGCCAAAACCGGAAAATCAGAAGAGTTAATAACTTTTTTATGCATTGTGGAAGCTACTTTGGAGATAAATAATTGTCGCACACGAAAAACATCGGCCTCCCTATACAGTTCGTTAGTGGGAAAACGAAAAGGTTTACGCAACATTACTTTCAGTACTGAACGTTGAGCTCTTTCGAGTTCTATTAGTGTTGTTTTACCTACACCTCCCCAAGATAGGATACAATAAAGAAGTAGCGACTGACAGATAGCATTGTATACCATGGTGAGTGTTTTTTTACTAGCAGAGTTTCGCAGAGATTTCATAATAAATATTATTTTCCTAACTTTACCTGATAGAGTCGTAACGTGTTGTTTAAAAGATAGAGTTTCATCCAAAATTATTCCTAGGTATTTGATAGATTCAACCCGATCTATGGTAGGACACTGACATTGGGTGTTAGAAGACGGAGAGAACGCACCGGTTCTACACGAGTGAATGGTAAGCGCTTCCAATACACGAGGCCTGGAGGCACGAGTTTTGTGAAATGACAAGTATTTTGATTTTTTTATATTTAAGGTGAGCAGATTTTTCTTTAGCCAGTCAGCAATAGTCGATAAACCATTATTCGCCAAGTTAAAAACGGACTCCCAAGATGCATCATGAAATAAGATGGCAGTGTCGTCGGCATAACAAATTAAGTCAGCTCCTTGTATCGGTATGTTTAGAATGCCATTTATATAAATGACAAAAAGTATTGGGCCCAAGATGCTGCCCTGTGGGACCCCGTATTGAACTGGGAGGCAGTCGCTCACAGTCGATCCAATTTTGACACATTGGCTGCGGCCTTTGAGGTAGGAGCTGAACCAGTTATAAGCCAGACCCCGCACTCCCATATATTCAAGTTTTTGAAGTAGAATTGGAATCGATACCGTGTCAAACGCTTTTGCGAGGTCAAGAAATACAGCAAGGCAGCACTTATTCTGATCTATTACAGAAGATACCGTTTTAGTAAGTAAGGTAACGGCATCTTCAGTCGATCTATAGTAAGTAAAGGTGATGTGAAGTCTTCCGTCATAGCACGGACGGATATACTTACTACATAATATTATTGAGCAGTGAATAATGTTTTTCCCCTTTTCGAGTGACATTACGCAGTGAAAAGTACCGAGACTTTTTTCAACATTTGCATGTATTGTCATTATACTTGTAATACATTCTGAGAAGTCAACAATGACGTTAAGGATTAGTTCATATAGGCACAAGATCTGGCCTCTTGTCATCTGCGGCTGGTCATGGCATGCAGGGATGTGGCCGTATGCTTCGGCGTTACCCGAGTCCCTGCAACTTGCTGCCGGCAACACAGAGGGTTTTGTGCGTATACCCTCCCATTTCGGGAGGTGTGTCACCTCCCCCCGGAGGAAAAAAAAGATAGGCACAATTCTACTACTAAGTACTACATGAAAAGATGATGATTATACCGCCACCCGTCGGTTGCCTTCGTTTGTTATTCGGCAGGATGCACCACAGGCTGATGAGGGTGGCTTGGAGCGAATTGCAAACATTCTGCAAAGCTTTTTGCGAAAATGCTAAGCCGGCGAGCTCAAGTGCAACTCACACTGCAAATAAATACAAATACCTACTTTGAAAAATACTTGACCTCTGAAATGTTTGTTTATGTTCAATTCACCAGCAAAAAGCAATAGTTATCGATAAGGAAAACGTTATCCCAACAGAAGCCAAATCCACGCGGACAAAGGCCAATAATATTTAAATAAGTATGAACATACAACAGAAACTAAACGTACTAGTATATAAGGCAAATCAGGTAGCAACAAATATAGTTTGACTTAAGCAGTCGTCATGTTGAAGTCACTTTTTATCTTCATACTTGCGTCTCAAGCCGTCTTATTCGTAACCGCAGGTATGAACAAAATCTTATTATTTGCATTTGCATTTTTAGTTAGGTACTAGCTGTGCCAGCGGCGTCGCACGCGTGGATATCGGGTTTCAAAACTAACGGACTTCCATAAAATGATGCCCAAATCTTAAGTTAGACCTCTAGCAATACATTGGTGAAAACCACATTCAATTCCATGCAGTACTTTTTGCGTGATGCTCAATCAAACATTCAGATAAAAAATTCTCCCGTTTTCCCAACACTTCCCTTCACTGCTCTGCTCCTATTGATTGTAGCGTGATGAAACGTATCATATAACCTGCACAGGAGTATGATGAATAATTGTACCAAGTTTCGTTAAAACCCGTTGAGTAGGTAATTTTTGTTTCTATAACGAACATACAGACAGACAGAAAGACAGACGGACAGACAGACAGTCAGATAAAAATTTTACTGATTGCATTTTTGGCATCAGTATCGATCACTAATCACCCCCTGATACTTTTTTTGTAAATATATTTTTGAGGCTGAAACGCCTGTGCAAAACTATCTACCTATACCTACTTCACTTAAAAATAAATACTTATAACTACTTTAATTAATAAAAGTACCTACGCTTAATAATTTTTAATTTGAACGAATATTTTACAATATAACAACAAAAGAAATTCAAATAAACTATTTAAAAACTAAAAGTCGCGCTGGCACGGTTTCTCAATATCAATTATTGTCTGTCAATAAGGTCGATCGCTCTGAACGCATCAACAGCCAAATATTGAATGAAGCTAGCTCTTTTTTTTTTTTTCTTTTTTTTTTTTTTTTCTAAATGACTACGATGATGGCCAGGACGGCCTTGTCATCATCACCGGACTGTTGGGGGAGCGGAAGGCTCTCACCCCTAGGTAAGCTAAGCAGCACAGCTAAGGGCGCCCCCTAGTGGGGCTCGGGCCTCGGCTTAGGGCGCTGCTGGGAGGGTCCCTACGGACGATATTTTGAGGAGAGGGGCGACCGGTTGCGGGCCGGTTTCGCGGGCGGGACGCGGAAGCTAGGGGACGACGCGGCGCAGGACCCCGCCGGCGGGGTCGGAACGACGGGCGTGATGTGTTAGATTGTGTCGCGAGCTGTTCGGCGGCGGCCAGCATGGCGAGGGTGATAGGATCGTCATCGTCCAGGAGGACGTGACGGGGGCGACGTTTCCTACTATGGGGGGCTTCGGGAGGGACGTAGTCAGCGGCGGAAACCACTAACGGGTTGGGATGATGCGGAGCAGAGTCAAAATATTTGGTGGAGCATCGCTTAAGGTACTGCGCGATAGTCGGCAGTTCTAAGTCGATGTGTAGGTTTTCGTTCCTAAGGAACCAGGGGGCGCCTGTTGCCTTACGCAAGAAGCGGTTCTGAACGACTTGGAGTCGTTTGATGTGTGACGGAGCGGCGTGTGCGAAGACAACGCTCGCCTACGTCATGATAGGGCGGATGCAAGTCGTGTAAAGTCGAACCTTATTTCTAAGGGACAGTTTACTACGCTTGTTCAGAAGGCAATGTAGGCGGCCAAGCGTAAAAGACGCTCGGTCGCGGACTGTCTTGATGTGATGTCGGAAGGTCAGTCCATTGTCCAGGTACACACCCAGGTAACGGACAACTCGTTCCCAAGGGATCGATTTGCCGAACATCGAAATCGGAAGGCTCCGCGGGAGTACCGCGTTCCTCCGGAACATGATGGCAGAGCTCTTGGCGGGATTGACTTCAATCCTCCATTTAGTGAACCAAGCGCCGAGGGAATCGGCGGCGTTCTGGAGGGTACGGATGATGGGAGCCTCAGTGCGAGACGTACAGTATATAGCTGTATCGTCAGCAAAGAGGGCCACGTGAGCCTGGAGAGGCTTGGGAACGTCGAAGGTGGGGATGTCGCTGGTGTACAGCGTGAACAAAATGGGGGAGAGCACGGAGCCCTGGGGGACCCCGGCTCTGATGGGGTGGGGGGGGGTGAAGCTAGCTCTCGGACCTCCCGCCTTTTTATACCCTACCGCCGCCGCGACCCGTGTCGAGCGCGGCAACCGTTACACAAAAATAATCCTTATAGCATGATTCAGTATTCACGTGCGACGGCGCGATGGCTTATTTCATGTATAAGTTTGGTGTTTCTATACCGATTTCTATGATTCTTTTTTTATTGAATAGGTAATAATGATAACTTTTTTAAATTAGGGATGAATGAGAGTATTATAAACGTAAGAGTAAACAAATATAATCAGAATGCTTATAAGCTATCAGGAGTTACACGTGTTATTGTGAGTCAACCATAAAAGATAGACATATGCTGTTGCGGGATAATTTTTAGTCAATTTTATGTAAAATATTTCTGTCATACATAATTTCTATGTAACTTTAACCATTAAGGCTGCACACGCGACGGAAGCTTAAAAAATGGAGTAACTTCTCCCGTTTTCCCAACATTTCCCTTCACTACTCTGCTCCTATTGATAGTAGCGTGATGAAAAGTACCCTATAACCTGCCCAGGAGTATGAAGAATAATTGTACCAAGTTTCGTTAAAATCCGTCCAGTAGTTTTTGTTTCTATAAGGAACATACAGACAGACAGACAGACAGACAGACAGACAGACAGACAGACAGACAGACAAAAATTTTACTGATTGCATTTTTGGCATCAGTATCGATCACTAATCACCCCCTGATAGTTATTTTGAAAATATATTTCATGTACAGAATTGACCTCTCTACAGATTTATTATAAGTATAGATGTAAGGGAGCGACCGATCAGTCCAATCCACCCTCACCTACCCGTGCTGCATCCTGCTTAGTAATTTGTTACTAGGCAGCTATTTGTTACGAGGCTCTAGCAACCGATAGTAGATGGTAGCGGTATAACCATCCGCATACCGCAGTCAAATGACCTCTGAGTCGTGTTTCTGCCGGTGAGTAGGGTTTCCGGAGCTCGTGGGGGGTTGGGGTTGGGCCGGCATGGCGGTGGCAACTGACAGGTAACTGACCAGTTACTTGCCCGTTGTCACAGCGACTTGGGCTTCTCTTTCGCTTTCCATCAGGCGTAGGGAAGCCATTATGTCGAGCCACTATAAAAAAAAATTTAAAAAAAACTATCACGATTGGACGCGTAACTAAATACTGCAGGCCAATTTATGGGCAGTAGCATCAGCAGAGCGAGGAGCTACGCCCGGTGATGGCCAAACCACCTGCCCGGCGTGGCGATTATGCGTAAACCTCCAAGTTTTTGCCTAAAGTGGCGAATAACTAGAGGCCTATGTCCAGCAGTGGCGTGCGAGCTGAAGATAATATGCATTTTTGACCCTCGAAATTATATTATTTCGACATTTACGTGGGACTCACAGGCTTATACTTATAGGACTTATACTTATACCAAGTGAGCCTCACTAGGTTAATGTTAAGTTATCAATGTAGAAGCATTTTCGAACGATTCGGCAAGAGTTAAGAATCGCAGCTTTCTAGGTACATGGTCATAATGGTACAAAATTCTGTAATAATTACACGATTTTATAAAAAAAATAAAATACATACAATAATTATTATTCCGTTAAAAGTTTTCATATTCCTTTAAAATATTTACTGTTATTTATATTAGCAAGATCTATTATTTGTTAAAGTGAGTCAGATATTAATTTACTAAAGTGACACCCAATGATTTATAATTAAAAATGTCCTAGGTACATCTCACTCTCATTGCTATATATTGTATTATTTAGGTAATTAAATGCACCTTCATAAAGTCATCTTATGTATAAGATATCTTGACTTCGTCTTCTAAGTCATTGTGGTGATAGGGTAAATGATACACATCTTGAGAGTATGGTGGCTCTATATTGAGTGTAAAATAAAATTACTTAATACAATTCAACTTATAATAAAACTACTGACTAAGCACAGCTACGCCGAACGTTACATGTGTGACCTGAATTAGGTATTTTATGTAATAATATGAAAGATGCAATCTATGCACTTCATCTCCCCCGAAAAGTAAAGGGTACCGGTCTACCTCCCCTTAAAAAAATAAAAAAAAAATGTGCATGTAACATTCAGCGGCTGGCAAAATTAATCTAATAAAATAAATTCTTATAAAACATTTTTTTTTTAAATAAACATTGATAAACGGTAAACAATAAAACAACACAATATAAAATTAACTATGAAATAACTTAGTATTATTTTTATGCAATACAATTTCTTTATTATTTTTACAAAATTTAACATTAGGAGATAAATCTTCAATAACCTTAAATGGACCGTTATAGATAGGATCTAATTTAGTACCTGTTTGATTTTTAATTAAAATTAAATCTCCTGGTTTGTATAGTATATTATTACATTTCTTATCATAATTATATTTTCTTAAATTTTTACATTGCAATAAATTCTCTCTAGCATCTAACTGAGCTCTTTGTAAGCGGTATTTTAGTTCTAATGCGTAATCATCTAAATTATACAATGGATCAATATTACTACTATTTGAAAGATTACTTGGTAAATTACAAACTTTTCCAAAAACTAGTTCGAATGGCGTATATTTCGTTTCTGAATGAACACTGGTATTATATGAAAAGCACCAGAACGGAACCCAATCGCTCCAATCTGTTTTGTTATTCTCACATTGAATCCTGAGATAAGCGCCTAAATGCTTATGTGTATTTTCTATACCACCTAAGGTCTCGTGATGATAAGGAGTAGAATGCAATTTCTCTATATTTAACAATTTGCAAACTTCAGACATTAAAGATGATGTGAATTCGGTTCCTTTATCACTAATAAACTGTTTGGGTACACCGTATCGCAATATAAAATTATTTACTAAACATCTACTAACAGTTTCACTATCCTTTCGTGGTAGGGGATAAGCCTCTACAAACTTACTTAAATCACACTGAATTGTTAGAATATATTTATTATTATAGTTATCTAAATCTAGTGGACCCATTATATCTAAGCTAATCCGTTCGAACGCTGAGTTAGCAGTTGACGTGATAGTCAACGGTTCTCTAATATTTTTATTTGAGAACTTTTGTATTTGGCAACTTCTACATTTCTTAACATAATTAATGACGTCATTTGACATTCCTGGCCAAAAATAATACTTTTTGATATTATTAATCATTCTAGTCATGCCTGCATGTCCACTTGTTGGAAGCAAGTGAAAATCATTTAAGATAACTAAGATTTCATCTCTATTAGTTATTCTTTTCAAGTCTTTAATAATTAAAAATTTCAATGACGCTATATGACATTTCTTTATGCTGCGCAGCAATAATTTAATGTACTTTTCATTACATCTATTTTTAGATATAAGTAATTCTTTAATATTCAATTTTAAGCACAAATTTTCTAAATCTCTCGCTAACTCCTCTGGTGTCGATAACGATCGAGAATAAAGAAATATGGTCGACTCCGATGGAGCGAACGTGCAAAATTTAGCGTCTGATAAAACTATGTTTGTATTACGTAAACATTTTTCATTGAAATTATCTGAGAAACGTAACTCTACTACATTACTTGGTCTTTTCAGTATCTCCACAGCCGTAGGTTGATCAGACCTATTAGCCGAAAGAGAGTTGTCTGTCTGTGGGTCACTTACTTGGGGCTTTAAGCGTTTGCTCTGAGCTCTGGTAAGGACTGATACGACTTGTCCGTGTATATCTTTTAAATCTTGTGACGTCACCGAGAGTCGACTTAATGCATCTGCAGCTGCGTTATTTCGACCTGGGACGTATTCTACTACAAAATCATATTCCTCTAAATATAAGCGGAATTTGGTTAAGCGACTAGAAGGGTCTTTTAATCCGAATAAATAAACAAGGGGCCTATGGTCTGAGAAAATTTTAAACTTCCTACCATATAAATAAGGCCTGAAATGGCGGACAGCCCAAACAATTGCTAGTAATTCTAAATCGATTACTGGGTATCTAGTCTCGGCTGGTTTCAAAGATCGACTAGCATATGCTATCACTTTTCCATTGCTATTCGAAAGTACTGCTCCTAAACCTAATTTTGATGCGTCCGTATGTAATTGAAAAGTATTATCTTGTGAAAAATCTGGGTAATCTAGTACTGGAGGGTTCATAAGGGCATGTTTTAAATTATTAAATGAGGTTTCGCAATCTTTTGTCCAAATAAAAGGAATGCCTTTTTTACATAATAGATTTAACGGGTGTACAATATCGGCGAAACATGATACAAATCGACGGTAATAGTTGGCAAATGCGACGAAGCGCTTTACTTCGTCAGCACATGTCGGCCTTGGGTAATTACGTATGGTATCAATTTTGCTTGGATCTGGGAATATGCCGTTCTGAGTTATTTTGTGTCCCAAATAAACAATTTCTTTGCGTAAGAATTCGCATTTAATAGGATTCAATTTAAGATTTACCTCTCTCAATCTGTTAAGTACGCTAATTAAGTTATTATTATGATCTGTCATAGAATTTCCTATGACTACGCAATCATCTAAATAAATAAAACATTTTTGATAATTGAGGCCTGCCATTGCTATGGTCATAAGCCTGGAAAACACACTAGCGCTTGTCTTAAGCCCCATAGGACAACGTTTCATTTGGTACTGTTTGCCTGCGGTAAAAGTGGTATACTTTCGAGACTCGTTATCCAAAGAAAGTTGGTACATTTTATTTAAACTAAAAGATGTATATTTTCGTGAATTTTCATTTAAAGACAACTGATAATATGATTGTGAAAGATCTAATTTTGAAAAATAAATGCTTCTTGATAAGGAATCTAAAATCTCTGTTATATTAAGTAAGGGAAATTTGTCATCCTGTATTCTATTATTTAAATGTCTATAATCAATGACTAATCTCCACTTCTTTTCATTAGATTTATCAACTTTCTTGGGTACTAAAAGGACTGGACTGGACCACTCGGAAACTGTCTCTTCTATAATATCATTATCTAACATTTCCTGTACTTGTCTATCTATCTCACTCTTTAAAGCCTGGGGAACCCTGTACGGTTTTACATAAACAGGCGTCACGTTATCCTTTAACACTATATTATGTTCCATTAAGTTTGTGACTGATAAAGAATCTCCGGGCAAATGAAATACGTCAGCGTATTTTGCACAAATTTGTTCAATGCTAAGCCGTTCCTCTTTATTTAAATAGTTTAAATCCAGTAAATTAAATAAAGACTTAACTCTTTCAACAGATTTCTGTTCGCTATTTAAATGAGCCACTTCAAAGTTATTAATAGACTCTACTTTAATATTGGAAAAATCTATCTCTATATCCTCATCCTTTGTATTTAAAATCCTTAAGGGAATATAGTTATCTAAAGGCTTGGAAATCATTCCAGCGACAAAAACTCCTTCTCTAACTTCCTGTGCTAAGACTACTCTGTCTTCTTTTAAGCTACAAGGTATGTGTCTTATTACTTCGCATCTCGCAGGTATCACATGGGTGTACCTGTCGTTGCTCTGTCCTATATCCAAGGTAACTACTGATGCGCTATTCGATAAACGTAAAGTTCTCGATTCGTAATTAATTATGGCCTTGTATTGTCTAAAAAAATTATCACCTAAAATTCCATCTGCATTACATGACAGATTCTTAAAAACGTAAAACTTTTCCCTAAAATTAATGCCTTTGCATAACAAATCTAAATAGATATAACCTTCCGATATCAATTTACCACTAACACTTTTTATTGTAATTGCGTCATAGCGTAATTCATTCATATACTCTGGATGGTCAACTAACCACTCGTATTTCACGACGCAGATACTTGCGCCACTATCTACTAATAAGGCTATATTATCATTTATACCTATGTTTAAATGTACGACGCTATTTAGATTATAATTTAAAATGAAATGTTCACTAATTGTAGGAACGAAAAAACTCGCTACTTGAAGCAGTATTAGGGTACTCCGGGGTCATAATGTGTCCTGACTGTACCTGGGCAACTTTTGCTACTTGCGCATTAGGGCGGGATGGGCCATATTGACCTCGAGGGGTACCTCGGTGGGGTCTACCACCTCTAAAATAACCTCTACCCGAGTTAGAAAACGATCGAGGTTTCATCTCTTGCTGAGAATTCTGGTACCTATTGCCTCGATATTGCCTATTATTAATAAAACCTTGTTGGTGGTGGAACCTATCACGGCTACCAGAGGCACGGTTAGGCTTGAAGCTCATGACAGGTGTCTCTTGGATAGATGAAGAATTCTCATCTAAAGCGGTTTGTATTGCTTCAGGAAGAGACTGAAACTGGCGTGAAGCTATGATAGTACTGAGGCGCTGATCAGATAACCCGTCAGCAAAACGCTTTATAGCTGTTTTCTCGTTAAGCGGACGGAGGATGTCGAATTTTTTGTCGTCTCCGTCGGCTTGGGCTATAGTAAGGTCGACAAATAATTGTTCTAACTCTGACCCGAACTTTTCTATGGTTCTGCGACCTTGACTTGACCTATACATTTGCGATTGTAAAGCAACCGCAGACTTTTTCTGCAATAAATGTGTACGCATTTGGGCGATCATTTCGTCCACAGATGCGTAACTAGATTTTAACCTAAGTTTGGCACTAGCGGAAAGTCTAGTTTTTAGTACAAAATCAATAAGCTGTTTCGCACCGTCGCTATTCAACATCGTACTGTAAAGCTTTATACTGTCAATCAATTGGACTGTGACATTCTCTTGGCCGGTCATTATAGGCAACAAGGCTAAAGCCGTTTTTATATCAAAACTATTGGAACCCATCTTGTCAAAAGTATCCTCGAACTCTAAATTGTCAGATTCGTTAAATAAACTCCTAATTCTTTCGTTTAAACTATGAATACCATCTATGCACCTATTAATTGCCTAGTTTACAGGCATCATTACTTATCTCAGAATTTTCTATCTTTATCCCTATACTTGACGAAATATACTCCAAACGTAAGTACAACTCTTTGGCCTCCTTATATTTAAGCTGAGCAGTATCTGATGACTGTCTACGAGCTGGGCCAATTTTTATAAGATAATCCCTAATATCTTTTAAACTTCTATAAATATTCTCTAAATCAATTAATGACATCACTTAAGAAAAAAAATGGTACTTATTAATTAATATTTGAAAAGGATATCATTCCGTGTGGTGGCATGGCACGCGGTGAGCAGGGGCAGGGGCGCGCGGCGTCCGATGAGCAGGGGCGGCGCGGGCGGGGCGCTGGCGTGGCGGGCACATGGTGTCATCTGCTTGATTGTCATCTGCTTGAGTTGGGCCGGGATATCCCTGGACACCTCTTGCAGTGTGGGCCGGGTCCACCCTGGACACCACTCTTCTTTCTTCTTATTGGGCAGCGGGACGCGCGAGATTGGCAGCAATCAGCAGGTTAGGTGTTGTGACTTGGTGGTCGTGGATGCTTCTTCGTTTGTTTTGTAATCCCATATTTGACGATGATAGATGGAATGAAGAATGGTCCGGATCTTCAGCGATTTGGCTGGACTGGCATGGTCGCCATAAGATATGTTGACTTCGTCTTCTAAGTCATTGTGGTGATAGGGTAAATGATACACATCTTGAGAGTATGGTGGCTCTATATTGAGTGTAAAATAAAATCACTTAATACAATTCAACTTATAATAAAACTACTGACTAAGCACAGCTACGCCGAACGTTACATGTGTGACCTGAATTAGGTATTTTATGTAATAATATGAAAGATGCAATCTATGCACTTCATGTAATACACGGCTACTGCTCTCGTAATCAGTCACATTTTTTTTTTCAATTTGTTACCTAAACTTTATCCGACGATTCAAAAATCGACTCTAAAGTAAATCTACTTAAATTCTTTTTTAACATTGATAAATCAATGTTTACATATTAATACAATCAAAACAATTGAAGATAACATACGAGTACAAGGAAAACAGCTTCAAAATACATAGTAACACAGAGGTAGCAAAAACATGTTATTATATTAGTCCAACAATCGAATATTAGCCTTTGGAGTAAGCAAATAAAGTACAATATTGTATTTGCAAAGTATGCGAGCAAAAACTTTGAGAGATAAAATCAATATCTTCAATTCTTGAAACTATCAGCAAAAACAGATTAATGGAGCTTGTTAGTTATAAATGCAAGATATTTTTAGAATCTAATTTTATTACTTAATGGCAGTTATTAATAACTTATTGATAGAGATCGATGATAATTGACTTTACCTTTGGTATTGATACTCATTTGTTTAAACTAAATATGCACATAAATAAATATCAGACAACATCACATACATCGATCCCAAAGTAAGTAGTTTAGGCACTTGTGTTATGGGTAGGTATCAGTACAAACACAAATATACTTACATACAATAATATAAACATCCAGACTCGGAACAAATACAAATGTTCATCATATTAATATTTGTCTCGAGTGGATAGAACCCACGACCTTTGATTCAGAAGGCAGGGTTCATTACTAATTGAGCCACCGGGCCAGTAAATGAGCCAGTCAGTTAAAACTAAGTTGGAGTACCTACTATCTTATACACTTCTTGTTTTATATTTTCTGCAGATGATGGAAAAAGTGATGAACCAACTGAATGTGATGAAGGCGTCACTCAACTACTTTACAATGCCAATGCAAAGTTCACTGGGAGCTTCCTTTATGTGAGTTATTAAGTTCATTTTAGCCCAAGGTCCTAAGTCAAATACTAAACTTGTATCGAACAAATCATAAAATTTCAGCTATTCTACTTACCCTGTGAAGAAACAGATCATAGGCTGCAATATAATTTAACATCATGCCAATTGCAATCAAGCCTGCGCTTTACCGACCATGTCATTAAATAGTATAATAAAGCCCCTATATATGATCTTTACAACTACGAGACGGATTTAGATGCCTTTTTTTATTAATAGATTGAGTAATTCAGAGGAAAGCGTTAGTAAACATATTAGAGGAACACTGATTGTTTTGGAGGTTTCTAATGTATTTTTCTAAACACCCGAAGCGAAGCGATTCCGTATCACTAGATGAACACCATTTTCTAATTTCAGGAAGCAGTAAAGAAGAATCCTAGCAAAAACACGATCATGTCAGCCTTCTCAGTACTCGAGCCAATGGCTCAACTGGCACTTTACTCTCAAGGGGAGACCCTATCGCAGTTATTGAAAGTACTTAATGTACCCAACAAATTCAACGTATGTATTATCCAAATTATACGCTTTTTCGTCCGCTACGTCCGCTATGTCCTGCGATCGCCACTCCGCCTGCTCAGCATGGCGATTATGGACATATCCTCCAGATGTTTGCCCTGAGCAGCGAGCAACTGGAGAGGCCTATGTGCAGCAGCGGACTGCAATAGGCTGGTGATGATGATGATGATAATTATACGCTTTAGTTAATTAGGGATGTAAGGGAACGACCTATTATCTTTTCGCCCAATTCATCCTCACCTACCCGTGGTGGATACTGCCTAATAATCATCACGATTGATGGCGTAGCTAAATACCACAGGCCGATGATGGGCAGCTGCGTTCGGAGTGACTTTCTACGCCCCGCGATAGCCAAACAGCCTGCCTATGGTGGCGGTTATAGTTAAAACCTCCAGATGTTTGCCCAAATTGGCAAACAGAGGAGAGGCCTATGTCCAGTAGTACTTAGACTGCGATAGGCTGATGAAGAAGACAATATTGCACACACATTATTTCAACAACATTAGCTGCGCTTATAAAGTAATTTAAAAAATCATGATTGAAGGCGTATTACTGACGCTATTGTTAAGTCGTGTTGTTACTTTCTTTCTAAATGTTCTTCTTTTTCATTACAGCTGAGGTGTGTATTCCCATCATTGCTCAGTAACCTGAACAATACCGATCATGTAACTTTAAGTATGGCTGCCAGAATTTTTGCAACAGATGAACATCCGCTTTCCAAAGCATTCAAAGATGACCTAAAACTAGTATTTGACTCGGAAGCAGAAAGTCTTAACTTTAAAAATGGTCAGGTTGCAGCTGATCGGATTAATGAATGGGTGAGTGAGATTACTCTCTTACTCTGGATGTCGCAACAACATGTCCGGTCTTTGGTTTTGTGTACTTTTTATTGTTTTATTTTTTTTCAGTGCATTTTGGTTTACGTTTCTATTATAATGTTTTGTTGATATAAATTGTTGTGATGTCCTTGTGAGTAATAGAAAATTTCTTATGTCTTAGATTATTACCTAACGACAAGGAACCACTGAAAAAGAAAGAATAATAACCAGATAGTTTCTTCGAATGAACTGAACTAGAATTCTAGAATCTGCTACTACATTTTTTTAAATAACTAACTTAATTAATTTCAGGTGGAAAGTAAAACCAACAAACGGATAAAAGATATCGCCAAATCCGATATGTTCGATGAAAATACCCGACTTGTGTTGGCCAATGCTATATATTTTCTGGTAATTATAACTTTTAGTAACTTATACGATACATTAGATTCCCAGTCGGGTCAGTTTAAGAAGTGAACTTCTCTAAATTGTTGTGTTCTTCAATTGGAAAATCTTTGGTTTGAGACCATGCGGTGTCGGAGTCTATGAGTTGAAATGCACACTTTCACCTTCAAGACTTTTCGTTTGCTTTCTGTGTCATAAAAAAAGCGGTGATCAATGATCTGGCACAGTCATTACTTACTGTGTCTTTAATTATACATGTGCTTGTAAATATGAGATTTAATGGAGAAACTTATCATCTTTTCGCTCCAAACCAGGGTGGTTCGTTCGAAATGCATCCTGCTGAACAACAAACGAGGCTCTGGCAACCGACTGGTGGCGGTATAACCATCACCATTGAAGGCGTAGCTAAATACCACAGACCGATAACGATGCAGCAGCGTCACCGGAGCGAGGTGCTTCGCCCTGCCTGTCCTAAGTGATAAAAACTGGATAGGCATAGGCCTGGACATAGGTCCAGCAGTGGGTTGTATAGGCTGATGATGATGGTGATGACATGTGCTTATTTCTTTTTTTTTTCAGGGCAACTGGGCACATCCTTTCGAAAAGTATTCTACCATAGACAGACCATTTTACACAAAGAGTGACGAATCCAGTAACATTCCTACTATGTATCAGCAATCTTTCTTTAAGTATGCAGAGGATAGTAACTTGGACTGCAAGGTAAGCTTTACAAATCCTTTCCAAAAAGTACAAAATTAAATTTGAAAACATTAGCAGTAGGTGGAATATATTGATCGTAACCCATAGACGTGACGAAAATTCGCTTTGAATATTTTATTATACTTCCTTCAATATGTATCTAAGTGAGTTTATCAGTTGTCCATAGTACAAGCTTCGGCTTAATTTGGGGTAGATGGCGCTGTGTGGCCCAGCGTGCCACGTCTTGGGTTTTTTTAATTATATATTCATCTTCATTTATTTATTGCATCACATTGTATTGTGTTAATATAGGTTAGGGTTTTAATCAAGAATAGAACCCTACATGTTACTGTTATATATATTTTTTTAGTTTGACTTTGTTGTCGCACTGCTGAGCGAAGGCCTCCCCATAAGTGACTAATAATACTAAATAATAAAAATAATTCATTTATTATAGTATTAGTAAACACAAAAACCTACACGTAATAAAATCAAATAAAATCATAATAAATTCAAATAACATTACACACGATACTTAATTGTGAAAAGCCTATACTGGCATTATAACTCAATCAGAATTTTTTGCTTGTTTATATTTCGACACACCCACTAATAGCAATTTTAGTCAACTTTTCTTTATCATTATCATTACATTAGACGTAGGATTTGACTTGATCACCACGCTTGGCAGGCGGGTTAGTGACCGCAGTAGGTTTCGTACCATATATCTTCCGCAAGTTGCTAATAGTATTTTTGATGTGCGTTTCAGGTTCTAGAAATGATCTACAAAGGAGGAAAATTCTCTTTCGTCGTATTCTTACCAAATAAAGTCGACGGGTTGACTGGTATGCTTGAGAAACTTAAAAATCACAACGCTTTTTATGATGCTTATCACAAAACAGAGAGCACACAAGTAAATGTTTACCTTCCCAAAATGAAGGTCGAAGCAGAATTCGATTTGATACCTTTCTTGCAATCGGTATGTATTTATCACACTTACATCCGTATTCACAAACGTTACTATGAGTTGCGCGGACGCACAGGTACCCAAAACTCTACTCATAGACAATACTTGAATACCGGTCACCATTGTAAATGCCTCACTTCGCATAGTGTTGTTAGTTTCATAAATAAGTATCGTTTGTCAAAACGGCTATTAGAGCCAGCCGAGATAGAGGAGTCTATACAGTGGGGAATGCTCCAAAGAGTTATTTCAACATATCCCATCCTCTCCTTTTCACTCCCGAACAACACGTGCTGGACAACGTTGTCATACTATTCAGAAGACAGTGACGCACACCAAGAGGTTTAGTTCCTCGTTCCTGTCTCGTGTCATGAAGTCATGGAATTATTCTTTCCAGTTCATGTGTTTCCTTCCTCCTACAACCCTGGGTACGTAATAAAATTTATATTCAAAAACCCACGCTGACAAAATTAAAAAAAACATTTCCTTTTACAGGCTGGAATCGAACATTTGTTCGATAAAGATAAATCGAATCTTAGAGATATACTAGAAGAATATGAGCCACTATATGTTTCAGTCGCGAAACAAAAAGCATTTGCGGCTGTTGACGAAAAGGGGACTGAAGCTGCAGCAGCTAATGGTACGTAGAAGATACTAATTAATTTTGTAAGTAAGTTTACGATGTAGAGCGACCTATTATCTTTTCGCTCACCTGCCCGTGGTGCATCCCGGTGAATAACAGACGAGGCTCTGGCAACCGACTGGTGGCGGTGCTCTCAGACGCAAGAAAATGTAGAAAAAAACATATGTTAAAACGTAGGTATTTGATTTTCTTTTAAATTTTCAAAAAGGTTTTAACCTTTCTCTGTTCACGGGCCAGACACAATAGATTTTCAATTGTTATGTATCATATGTGATACACTCGACAGGGAACCTGTTAAGAGAGGTAAAGGGCTTAGCGACACTTCGCTCGAATAGAGCCGCCCGCCCAGAAAAGTACCTCCATCTTATAGAATACCGCAGCTAAATAACCTCCGGGTCGTGGTTCTGCCAGTGAGTAGAGTTTCTGAAGCTCGTGAGGTGAGTGCCGCATCGGTAGCCGGGTGGTGAGTACCGCGCTCGGGATTCCCCTGGAGTTGCAGGCGTCCTTAGGCTGCGGTAACCGCTTAATATACAGGCCGTAAGCTTATTTGCCACCTGAGTGGCAGCCAAAAACGTCTAGTTTTTGAAATATTTTTAAACGGCTTTTTTATTTCCAGTTGTTGTCGTCGCCGTCCCCACGTCAGCCCTCGTGTACTTTGGCCCGACCGCAGAATTCAAGGCGGATCATCCATTTGCTTTTTACATAATGAATGAAAAGAATATTATCTTCAGCGGAGCGTTTGTTAAGAACTGATTAAACTGATTCTTCATATATTAGCACGAGATTCGTTATTAATTTATTTATTAATCTTATCACACGTAATATATCGAATATTTTGTACATCACTATACATTACTAGGACATTTATTATTTTGCTGAAGAGGGAGGTCTCTTCAGTACAGAAACTGTCTAGAGCAGGAGTATTAATAACTGTACAGCTATTTCACCAAATAGGTGACATAAGTGCAAAGAGCCACATCATAATGTGCGATTGTAAATATTTAATCAACGATATTACTTAGGATGTCATAGCCCTAGACCAGTTACTCAATAATACATTGACAAGATGAATTAGGGGCCATTATGATATGATATTAAGACAGACTCCCGAGGGACTAGTTTCCAATTAACAGGTATTAGTCAACTCCCCGGCCCAGGAATATCGACAGGGCGGGATCAAATGAAATTACGAGTTAGTTCGTGCTTACTTATCCTGCAAAATCCGGGATTATCTCCAAAACTGAACGGAGACGGAACAGATCGATCCCAGTTTCACGTTGAACGTTTCTTTCAAGTTGAAACCGCGGTGTAATCCACTACTAACTTAATGTAAACTGTATTGGGTCGTATGAATTAAGTAATATTGTAACACAACCCAATACAAATATATTGTAAACACTCCAATGTGTACATTACTATGGGCGAATGATAATATTTCGAGCCTTTAGTCCCGCAAAGCATCACTAGATGGCGCGCGGTGTACGTTACATCGCGCGGTCGTTGCGATTCCCCAGTTACATATGGTCTCGCATCATTCATCAACATTTCAAGCCATTAGTTCCGCAAAGCGTCAATAGATGGCGCGAGAGGTATATTACATCGCGGGGTCGTTACGATTCTCCAGCTATATAAGGTCTCGCATAGCCACCGTGTAAAATTAATTCCTAATTCCGAATTCCTAATAATTCAATTCATTCCCTCATCCCTCATACTTCGACCACTTAGCATCTGTCCGTCAGAACTCTGTGGAACGTTTGGGAACTATCTTTATTATATCATAATTGTGCCTTTGTAACTGGCACTCTGCTTCGTGCATCGCCTACGAACACGATTGCGGGGACCGGATTTCATCATTATATTGTAATTACGCTCATCAATAAACTTTGACCGAACTCATCGTGTTTCTTCTGGCGGTGACGTCATCGGGACCCCCTTCCGTCATCTTCGTGCCTACCTACTACAATCCGATTCGCGTGGGTCAGAACCCGAGAGAAATACCTATCTCTCATCCTACAATCTGGCGCCCAACGTGGGGCCAACGCGACCAGAAGTTCGTAGTCACGAGATACGGCAGGACGACTACGTGCATCGACAACACTGAGAGGAGCAAAATGAGCATCAACTTATCACATGAGCAATTCACACAGCTGCTAGCAACAATCGGCAATCGACGCAGCAGCCTGGCAGCATGTAAGAATTCGTACGATGGCGCGAAAAGAACCGAAGCTGTGGAAGCGTTTCTTGCGGGTCTCCGTGTCTTCAAGAGGATTGAAGCCATCTCCGACGCGGATGCCTTGGATGGATTACCTTTGCTTCTGCACGACGAGGCTGCTATTTGGTGGCAAGGAGTGAAGAACACTGTTACTTCCTGGCAACAATTCGAAGAGCAACTCCGTCATAACTTCGCACCAAAGAAGCCTGAATACCTTATCTTTCACGAGATAATAAGTGAAAGACAGGAGAAGGAAGACACAGCAACTTTCATCGCCAAAAAGAGGATGCTGTTCTCGCAACTTCCTAAAGATGAACAGATTAAAGAAAAGCAGCAGATGGACATTGTCTACAGTCTATTAAATCTGTCTATCAGAGATAAGGTACCCCGATCCAGTGTTAGCAATTTTGAAGAGCTGCTACGCGACGCCCGCGATGTCGAATTAGTTTTCAGCGAACAGGAAGGAAAACTGATACCCACTATCCCGGCTCGCAAACAACACAAGAAGAGTAACATCCGATGCACTTATTGCAAGTACCCCGGACACTCTTATGAACAGTGTCGGAAGCGACAAAATAACACCTCGAAACCAATCTCCGAAACACGATCAGAGGTAACCAATCCGCCAGTCAAACAAGAGATTGTCACTAAGCTGTCGTGCTACGGCTGCGGTGCACCAGGCGTTTATCGCAGCAATTGCCCTACGTGCAGCGGGAAACCGGCCAGTACCACCAATTTGAATTTCTGCGCAGTCAATGCTCAAATTATAACGCATGCGCGTCCTGCGGTATTTATCAAGGTCGCTGGAATAGACGGTACCGCGTTCGTGGATACTTGTGCGAAGTCAAGTATTGCGTCATACCAACTTTATAAGGCACTGGAACAACAGGGACATTCTTTCTCAGAGCAGAGCGCTCTGATCACATTGGCAGATGGAATCCCTCGCCTACAACAAGTCCTTACTTTCACCTCAACTGTAGAACTCTGTGGAAGGAAGATACGGACGAATTTTGTAGTCTTGCCTCAGTCAAAGGACAACCGCACGTTGTTGGGAATAGGATTTCTCAGAGAAGCAGGTATCGCTTTGAACATAGCCCAGTTCACCTGGAACTTTGTTGATGACCCTATGCAGGAGTACGAATTATATACGGAGGACTTTGTCAACTTTAAGAACAAAGCCACCCCTTCAAGGATGGTCGACATAAATACAGTGGTGCCTAGGATCTTGGAAGAACCTGTCGCCGTAGAACCAAACCTTCCGGTATCTTCAATTTGTTCGACAAAGATACCACAGATGAGACATGCAGACCTACCCGTTGGGGCTACTTCTACAGAATACCGGCTTATCCCTATTGACCTACCTCCACATAATAAAAGACCTCGAGACACTATCTTTGATGGATACTCCCCTAGATTGGACTACATAATGAAGGACGCCATTGCCCAAGTTAACAAGGAGGAAGCGAGCCTTTCCCCTCATTCTGATAGTTTGTTTCCTAATAATATTGGTCTAAACTCTGTAAATATAGAAACCGCTCTTGATCAAGGTCAGGTGACCAGATTAAATAATTTGTTGGAAGAGTACAATGATGTTTTTGTTCCTAAAAATACCCCGACACACGCCATTGAACACTGCATACAGACACTAGATCATCCACCCATATCAATGCCACCGTATAGGTTGTCACCACCACGCAAAGAAGCTCTTAAGACTGAACTAACCAAAATGCTAGCTGAGGGTATCATTGAGCCTTGTACCTCATCCTGGGCTGCACCAGTGGTTCTAGTACCAAAACCAGATGATAGAATTAGAGTGTGTGTGGACTATAGAAGACTAAATGAGATAACTGTACCTGATGTATATCCGATACCAAGGATAGACGACTTACTACACGAGGCCAAGCCCACTCCGTTCATGTCTGCACTGGATTTAAAAGCTGGCTACTGGCAAGTGAAGGTCCGGCTAGAGGATCAGGAGAAAACTGCCTTCATCACGCCCTTTGGAATTTATAAGTTTAATCGAATGCCGTTCGGATTGCGAAACGCTCCTGCTACTTTCCAACGAATGATCGATAGATTTCGTGTCAGCCTAAGTCATGTAAAGCTACTAGCTTATCTTGACGATTTAATTATCTTATCTTCTAGCTTTGATAGCCATCTTGATGATCTTAAGGCAGTATTCCTAATGCTAAGAGAATATAATCTTACTGCAAACAGAGATAAGTGTCGTTTCTGTTGTTCTACGTTAAAGTATTTGGGACACCTCATTACACCAAATGGGCTAAAAGTTAACATGGATAAAACAGCCGCAATACATGATTTACCTGTACCTTCTAATCTAAAACATTTAGTTAGCTTCCTACAGACTTGCTCCTGGTACCGTCGATTTATAAAGGACTTTGCCAAAATAGCGGAACCGCTCACCCACCTCACAAAGAAAACCACTAAGTGGGTATGGAGTAACGAGCAGGATAAGGCATACGAGGAACTAAAAAGATTACTTACTTCGGCTCCCATACTAAAACAGGCTGATTCTTCAAAACCGTATATCCTGAAAACAGATGCTAGTGACTATGCTCTTGGAGCAGTTCTAGTACAGGGGGAGGGAGAGGAAGAACACCCTGTAGAATACGCTAGTCGACTGTTATCCCCAGCGGAAAGAAATTACAGCACAACTGAGAAGGAAGCACTAGCTGTCGTCTGGGCGGTCAAAAAGTTCGCTGGATATATAGATGGCTTGCCAATTACAGTCATAACTGACCACCAAGCATTGAAATGGTTGATGTCACTAAAAGCCCCTTCTGGCAGGCTGGCTCGTTGGGCTTTGTTATTACAAGGCTATGACATTACTATAAAGTATGCACCAGGCAAGACAAATGTGGTAGCTGACACTCTTTCTCGACCACCTTGCACTGGCGCAAATGTTGAACATTGCGGCATATGCAGTGCTGTAATAGACATGCCTCTGAGAAGTACGGCTGAAGTAAGAAATGAACAAATGAAAGACAAGAACATTCTTAAAATCATACACGCATTAGAAAGCATAAATGACACTGAGAATGCCTTCTACTGGAGTAACAAAGGATATTTCTTAAATAATGGGCTTCTCTATCGAAACAATCCAAATATCGAGGCTGATGACGCTCAGTTAGTAGTCCCTGAGCACGAATGGGCAAACGTCTTGGCAGTATATCACGATAGCCCGCTAGCAGGACATTATGGAAGCGAGAAAACGTTTCAAAAGGTGTCTACACGGTATTTTTGGAGCGGTATGCGTAAATACATTGATAGTTATACAAAGAATTGTGCCGCCTGCCAACGGTATAAGATAAATAATCAGAAACCGGCAGGATTATTACAGACAACTGCCATGAATCAGCGTTTTGAGGTCTTGTCATTTGATTTATTTGGACCACTGCCAGCTTCATCTGATAATATGACATGGATCCTAATCGTTGAAGACGTAGCATCGCGGTGGGTTGAACTCTTTCCTTTGGTCACTGCAACCGCTGAGAATTGTGCTCTAACTCTAGTGAACGAAATATTCCTGAGATATGGTTTCCCGAGACGCGTAATAAGCGACAACGGCACACAGTTTGTTAGTGCTGTAATGCAACAAGTAACGTTTTCCATGAAGATCAAACATGCTTTTACTCCTGTATACCATCCAGAGACTAATCCTGTAGAGAGGAGGAACAGAGACCTGAAAACACAGTTGGCAATAATATTGGGAGAAAATCATCGTAACTGGCCTGAGCAACTACCCAGTATAAGATTTGCAATGAATACAACTCAATGTAGCTCTACCAACTATACACCTGCTTTCTTGACTTTCGGGAGGGAGTTAAAAACAATAGACGATGGATTACACAACTTCAAAGAGATAATTGTCTCTGAAAATTTTATTCCGGAAATCACACCGAAGTTGCTTCTTATATCAGAAACCTTAGAAAAGGCAAAGGAAGTTCAGGAAATGAAAGAAGAGAAGAGAAAAGAGTATGTAGACAGAGCAAGACGAAGCCACGAAGGCTACAACAACGGGGATCTCGTGTTGGTTACTTTACATCCGGTGAGCAAAGCAGCCCAAGGTCGAACTGCGAAGCTTGCTCCACGTCGTGATGGTCCCTATGTTATATGCAGAAAACATGGACCTTCTTCATATGAAATTGCAAACCCACAGGACCCAGGAGTTCCTCTTGGGGTTTATCATACTTCGGCACTAAAGCCCTATCGAAACACCGATAATGAAGTACCTGAGCCAGTCAATCCTCTAAGAAGGAGAGGACGTCCTAAGAAGACGAGAGTAAATGAACAAACTGAACAACAAGAGAAGCGCAGACGGGGGCGACCCAAGAAACTCGCTTAATAACTTTTCTTATTGTCCTGTCTCCTGGTCGGGACGCCTATCGGAGACAGAGGGGGAGATTGTAACACAACCCAATACAAATATATTGTAAACACTCCAATGTGTACATTACTATGGGCGAATGATAATATTTCGAGCCTTTAGTCCCGCAAAGCATCACTAGATGGCGCGCGGTGTACGTTACATCGCGCGGTCGTTGCGATTCCCCAGTTACATATGGTCTCGCATCATTCATCAACATTTCAAGCCATTAGTTCCGCAAAGCGTCAATAGATGGCGCGAGAGGTATATTACATCGCGGGGTCGTTACGATTCTCCAGCTATATAAGGTCTCGCATAGCCACCGTGTAAAATTAATTCCTAATTCCGAATTCCTAATAATTCAATTCATTCCCTCATCCCTCATACTTCGACCACTTAGCATCTGTCCGTCAGAACTCTGTGGAACGTTTGGGAACTATCTTTATTATATCATAATTGTGCCTTTGTAACTGGCACTCTGCTTCGTGCATCGCCTACGAACACGATTGCGGGGACCGGATTTCATCATTATATTGTAATTACGCTCATCAATAAACTTTGACCGAACTCATCGTGTTTCTTCTGGCGGTGACGTCATCGGGACCCCCTTCCGTCATCTTCGTGCCTACCTACTACAATCCGATTCGCGTGGGTCAGAACCCGAGAGAAATACCTATCTCTCATCCTACAATATTCTATTTTGAGGAAGTTTTCTCAATGCTGTATGCTTAAATCTGTTTAAAAGTTTAGAGAAATCGAGACAATCTACGAATCGAGTATGATTTAATATCAGACACTGCTCTGATCTCGAAGTAAGTAGCTTGAGCTCTTCTGAAATGATAATGCTTAACGGCCGGCAACGCACTTGTGACTCCCCTGGTATTGCGGTATCTATGGGCTGAAGTGAACACTTACCATCAGGTGACCTTCAAGCCCGTTTGCCCCATCTGTAATGGTGTTCGTCATCCCTAGCCTTTGCGGCGTTTGGACTTATATAATATGTATAACAACCTCTAGGCAGTGAACTAACATCCAAGTATGTGCCCATGTCCACCTTTAATTACAAAATCGAAGCAAACAACACGAGCAAGTTGAACTATTCCAGTTTCCCACTCGCGTGGCTGTTGCGCCGAACCGCGGGAGATAAAATACTTGGGCTTACTTCGTAAACAGATTTTGTTCCAAGACGTTGTTTCTTAATTACAAATTCCTGTGTAACGGACAACATTCCCTTACGAGGAGACTAGCGCCCCAATATACAAGTTTGGGGGCAAGTGCTTAATTAAATCATCAATATGGGGTCCCGTGGGAGACGCGGTCGGGTCCGCTGATGGATTGATACGGGTCGTTGTGTTTGCACTATTTGGCATTTTTGTTTACCAAGTAGATAATATGTAGGTACTTACAATGCTAGTCGCTTTCTTAGAAACAAGCTTCTCTAAATATGTATATCCAAAACCATGTGATTTATGAAGAAAATTAAGAATAAAATGCTTATGCTCTATAAGTCGTTTAAAACAAATATAATTTCCATCTGAAATATATTTTGGTATGGAATTGTATGGAGCAAATGACGTCATCTGTGACATCGGATTTCTCTGTCTAATCGTACATCGGATTTCCCGGTCCAATCTTGTTTTCTTTGTAAAAAAATATTTGTGTATGGACTAGTCGATAAAAGCTTTGCATATTCCCTATTATACTGAAAGAATCCTAAACTATTGGTTCTAATGAATCCTGAGTTCCAAAGATTTGATTTGGTTGAGTGACAGATGGTGTCTCTCTTTTCCCCTCAAAGTCGTTGACAAAAGCTAGTAATGCTAAAGAGTCACATCACCTAGCCTTTGAAGTTAATATTGGCTAAAACTACAATGTACGTCCTACGTTACAATTTTACATCACAATATTAACAATGATACAAAGTTGTATACATCAAGCTACCTGGCTCTATATTAGTTTCTGGTCACGGCATTCTCCGTGTGGAATTTGGAATATTCCAGAAAGTAATCATTGTATCTTCATTGTATATTTCTGGAATGGTAGTGGTCTGAACTAGTATTTAGGTCGACAACTTTAGAATAAAATTCTAACGCTTAATGCAATATACGTAAGTAATGATTAGTGTCACAAAAAGCTACACCCAGCGATCGCCAACCCGCCTGCCCAGCATGGCGATTATAGGTATAGCCCAGGTGGCTTGGAGCGAAAAGATGATAGGTTGCTCCCTTACATCCCAAGAAAAAGCAAGAAATTCGTTATGAAACACTTATGTGTTCTTATTCAATACAAACCGCTCCTTTCGTTATTCCTTATTCAAAAATCTTCCAAACAATTACCCGGATAACAACCAATAATAGCTTAACAGATGTATCCAATAACAAAGCATTATCTTCAAACAATAGAAGTTCAAAAAAACGTCCCAATTTCACGAGCTCACAGAATCGGATCCGCTTAATCAATGACGTAACGTCAGGCGAAATATTGAATTTCCTTTGCCGATAAAAACCGTATAAGAGCGATTCCAGTTTGCATGTGAAAGGTTCTGTACAATGCTGTTTGCTATGTAGATAAATGGTAATAGAACATTCACACTGCAGTTAATCTTTCGAAAGTCACACTGTTGAATAAGATCACATTAGGCCTCATTTCTATTGAGAGGGGGCTTCGAGACCGAGCATGCTCCCTGGCCGGCCTTACGAACGCGGTGGGCGAGTATACATACAGCATAGGTACCATCTTACCGGACTAGTTGTGACAAAGTCTCTTCATGAGGATCCAGACTCCCTGAGCTTGGCGGCGATGGTGGGTTACCATGGGGTTTGGCAGGACAACTTGGCACCGTAAACCGGCATTTGCATCCCCGTTAGAGACGCAGACGTTCGTAAAAAAGGACTCGCTGAAGAAAGGATTCCCCAAGTAAAAAAGGCGTCGTTTTAGCGCGGCTCAGCGCCCGTCTTTTTAAAATAAGCTGAGGAAGCCCAACTAACATACGGCGATGTATGGAGAAGTTCCTATGCAGTAAACCACGACTCTGGTTTTCGGTGTGTCCTTCTGAGTGAAGCTCCTGAACGAATGTGTTGCACATGAAAGGCATATGTAAAGGTACACAAGAAAGTATTTCTATTTGGAGCCTGGAACCCCAAAAAGGTAAAGAGGGCCAAATTAGCCGTAGCACAAAGTTCCCTATTCAGTCTTGGATTTTAAAGACCGACCGGCTCTCTAGTAAATTGATCTTATCGGGGGTTACTCGATGTTCATAGTTAGTGGTTGGTAGCTCGAAATTTGCTTGCACAGCCGAACTTGGCCGGTCAACTAATTTGCCGTCGGACCAATCTTTACCTTAGCTAATACCTGCAAAGTGCGGTATGTACTTATAGCAGACTTCCTTACGGCGAAGTTTGGCTTGCAAAGTATTCGCCGTTGTAGACTTGCCGGACTTTGAGACTTTGGACAGAGAAGAAAAATGAAGTGGAAATGTGAAGTAATGGGCGCTTGTGCCACAGTTGAAATGTGGAATGTAATAGAGGTTTCAGTTTAACGACATAATAGACAATACTACCTAAATTTTAAAGCAAACGTCTATTAGACTAAAGGACATAGCACATTTTGACTGGCTCGGTGGCTCAATTGGTAGTGACCCCTGCCTTCTGAACCAAGAGTCGTGGGTTCGATTCCCACTCGGGACAAACATTCGTGTGATGAACATGAAAGAATTTTTGAAATCGGCGCAGTAGTTTTTGAGTTATTCGTTAGGAACAAAAAAAAACAAATCTTCCCTTTTTATAATGTAAGTTTAAATTATCATAATCTTTAACAAGTCCAAGTAGTTGTGTAACGCCTCGGTAGTTCTAATCTACTTTAGCTAGATTGTAATAAATCTATCAGTGTATTCTTTGTCAGTTACTTTCCACACTTTTGAAGCGAAATAGCTCTAGTCAGAGGACGGAGATCACTTTCAAACTGTCGAGAATACCATTTTCGGCAGCTCAATTTGAAACTGCATATTTCAAGAACTTTTTGCACCGAAACTTGAAATTCTATCAGCTTTGTTGAAAGCAATGAGAAACTGTGAGAGCTCCTCGTTAAATGACGACATTCACATCACGTTTTGAAATGTGCTTTATTAAATTTATGTTAGCTTTGCCATCTTTAATACTTATATAGCATTAAGGCAATTGTTTTACTTATCTGACTATAACTATAGCTAGACTGAGTAAATACAAACCTACAAACTGTAAGTAAATTCCACCATCCAAGCTTTATTCATTCTTTAATTTTATTTACTAACTTGTAGATAAAACCTTATATGTCTAAAATGATATGTCATTGCTAGAACTTTGTCTGTTTTATGTAGGTATACTTAATTGTATTTCTGGGAAATCTACGTAAAAGTGCAATAAAGGTGCATTTAAGAAGAAGCTAGCGTCAAAGATTTATCAAAGAAAACTATGTAAATTTTCACTCGTCATTGGTAGAAATGGACACCATGAAGAGGCAGTTTTCAATTAAACAATAAGAATAGGCCAAATTGACTAACGCCAATGTTATCATTCCTATAATGTCGAGCGACTAGTCGTGTGTTCTTTGTATCCAGTGAAGACAGCTAAACCTGCTTAAGGAAGGACTAATTTCCAAGAAATCCATGATAATATATAACTATATTGCATAATAGTTGTAACTAAACACTCGGTTGAATTGAAAGGTTGTCGAAGAAACTTTGTAAAAGTTCCTTGACAATGGCAAAAATGGAGCTTGTAAAGAGGCCGGTTGCCACTAAATAAAACAACTTTAATGTATAGCTCAAATTGACTAGCACAAACGTTAAAGTAGTAGCAGACTAAACTAACTCTAAAATTATCGTTCCGATAAAGTTGAATCGGCTCGCATTCCGGACAAAGTCGAGCCACCTGCCCACAATCCGAATGATCGATAGCAATTCTACGACTAACGCCATCGAGTTCGGTTACTCAGCACCTTATGTGGGTGTGATCATAAGTCGTACGTGACTTTGGCCGGCGGTGTCTGAGCGGGTGTCGTCCTGTGGTCCTTTGGTCATTTAAATTTTGTCGCATCTGCTACGATATTCGCTGAGATGGTTATTGGAAGATATTTCCATTAGTGATGTTCCGCATATCCATATCTGTGTATCAGTCACTATATACAAATATATAAAAACTAACATATACAACAAACGAGTACAGCAAATATAATTATACATAAGTGATTTACAACGTGCATAGATATGGGCATGTGTGCAACAGCAATGCAAAAAGGTAATGGCTCATTTTGTTTAGCACTTTTCTGGTGTGAAACACCAGAAAATCGCCTGCCTTCTGAACCAAAGATCGGGTTCAATCCCTAGCCGGAGCAAACATTTGAGTGATAAACATTTAGGTATGTTTGTTCTGTGCCTGGATGTTAGTGGCACGAAATTTGGTTCAGGAGGCTGGGGTCACTACCAAATGAGCCATCGAGATAGTCAATTCAAAAAATTAAGATCAAAGAAGGTTTATATTTATAAACTCGCTTGTATAATACCTTGAGTTCAAAGTTTGCTAGCTCATTATTACTAAATACCGCTTCAACCAAAAAAAGCTTATCCTTAAAGTTTTCACATCCATTTAGACAATCGCTGAATTAGGCTGCTGTAGATCCGAGGAATGTGTGTTATCCAGAATCTTGAAATATGCATTTCCAATTTTAGCTGCCAAAAACTGCTATTCACTGCACTTGCTTTGAGTTGGGCGGTAGAAGCAATTTGTCTGAGGGTCGCAGACGTCACGACTAGGAGGTAGCTGTTGACTCAGCCCTCTAATGTGTCATTTTATGCGAGAGGTATTCCGTGTATGTTTTGTTTGTAATGAAATTTAGATTCTGCTACGCTTTTCCGAGACTGTTTAGGAAAGAGGTTTTGGTTCATTTAACATTTCAAGTACCTGCATGCCAGATACAATGGAAAATCTAATATGGGACGTAAGGGATTAAAGGAGTGCACTGTACGTGGGATTTTCGTAGTATATTCTGTACCATTTTAATTTAGGGGATGTAAGGGAGCGGCCTATCATCTTTTCGCTCCCAACGGAAGCTGCTGTACCACGGTGGGTACATCCCGTGGTACATCCTGCTGAATAACAAACGAGGAACTGGCAACCGACCGGTCGGTGGCGGTATAACAATCACAATTGAAGGCGTAGCTACCAGAGACGGCATGGCGATAGTGGGTATATCCTCCAGATGTTTGCCCTAAGTGGCGAACAACTGGAGAGGCCTATGTCCAGCAGTGGACTGCAATAGGCTGATGATGATAATTTTTTTTAAGAGAGGTAGGGCATAGCGAATCTTCGCTCGAATTGAGCCGCCCGTCCTGGGAAGGACCTCCACCCTATAGAATACCGCAGTCAAATGACCTCTGGGTCGTGTTTCAGCCGGTGAGTAGGGTTTCCGGTGCTCGTGGGGGGTTAGGGTTGGTCCGGCATGGCGGTGACAACTGACAGGTGACTGGCCAGTTGCTTGCCCGTTGTCACAGCGACTTGGGCTTCTCTTTCGCTTTCCATCAGGCGTAGAGAAGCCATTATGTCAAGCCATTATAAAAAAAAAATTATCAAGTCCTATCAACCGCAACGATCAACCTCAATTGACTTCTAGCTTCAAGAATTAATAGATTTATGTACGCTCTCCACAGATGATATCTATTGGCGACTCTGCAACCCGGAAATTTTCAATTACCATTATATTTGCATATAGTTCGGAGGTCTTGATTGGTTTAGGGCTTGGCAGACGATTAAGCCCGACTTTCGGATATGTTCCGAAAGTTGAAATTAATAACTGATGTGTGCGGCCGCGGTTGCGGAATTCGCCAATAGTTCCGTGCAAATAGTTCGGGGTTATTAAATCGGCCCTGTTATGGGGAAAATTGGAAAATGTACAGTGTAACAACTCCCACCGATTTTTCGTTACTGGACAATCTCATTCGCCTAGAATTGGCCAATTTTGACAATGGATCGCGAAAATAAATAACCCAAGACATGCCATGCTGGGCCACATGTGTGGCGATGTCGCCATCTAGCCCTAAACTAAGCCGAAACTTGTACTTACTATGGGTACTAGACAACTAATACTTAAATACTTTTTTGTTTTTTTAAAGTGAATTTACATATTATACATAGCAAACACCCAGACCACACAGACATGTTCATGAACACAAACGTTTGCACTGTGCGGGAAGCGAACCCGCAACCTTTGGCTCAGAAGGCAGAGGTCACTATCAAATGGGCCATCAAGTCTGTCAAACGTAAGCCAATTAAACGAAAAGTGGAGGAACTTGGAAGGGGGAAACCCTGAACCCCTCTTGACCGAACTGAGCTCTTATACTGATATGCTTTGCTCGCACACATGGTAGGTCTTTAGGCAGAACCGGGGTTTCGCCTGATGTGGTTTATCGGCAAAATCACTGTGACTCATATTCGTACTTTTTGCCGTATTATTTGTTGCCGTTCTTTTTTCAAATAGCTCTAATTTTATAAAAATAAACTAAAGAGATACTTACGCTTGTAGGCTTCCGTTTTGTTACGTACTGTTGTATCACTTTATTGTGACGTTGTGAAGCAATATTAGCGTGCATCGTGGATTTGCAGTTTTACATGAGTGAAATCGTTTTAATTACACCGCTAAAATTGGTCCCATTGGAGCGGAAGGAATTACCTACAGTCGATCGGTAGTTTCTTCGTAGATAGATACGCCTGCCCAGAGCGAGGTGATTATGGATAAAGCCTCCAGATGTTTGCCTAACAGTGGCGAACAACTGAAGATGCCTATACCCAGCAATCATCATCATCATCAGCCTATATTAGTCCACAGCTGGACATAGGCCTCTCCTAATGCTCCAGCAGAGAAATTCTCAAATTAAAATCTGTCGCGCGTTAAATTATTAACAGTTCCACTTTGATCGATCACAATCTACCGAAAAATAATACATTTAATTGTAAGCAGTTGTTATAGTTCACAATCTTTCGACAGTTTACAATCTCGCGAGATGAAAAACCAACGGTATTTACAATTTCACGATGCCATTAGAATACAAAAGCTACTACGTCAATATAGAGGTCCTGCAAACGTAGTTGGCCGTTATATAATGACTCATACAAAGGTGTACGGAAAAACAATAAGAAAACCCCAGACATGAAGATTCCGTTAGTAATTTTCCTCATGAATTACGGTTAGTAAAGTGACGGGCTTGATCATTAAAAGTCACCCAATCTATCTATATCTTCTATACTTATAATAAATCTGTAGAGAGGTCAATTCTGTACATAAAATATTTTTTCAAAATAACTATCAGGGGGTGATAAGTGATCGATACTGATACCAAAAATGCAATCAGTAAAATTTTTGTCTGTCTGTCTGTCTGTCTGTCTGTCTGTATGTTCGTTATAGAAAAAAAAACTACTGAACAGATTTTGACGAAACTTGGTACAATTATTCTTCATACTCCTGGGCAGGTTATAGGATACTTTTCATCACGCTACAATCAATAGGAGCGGAGCAGTGACGGGAAGTGTTGGGAAAACGCGAGAAATTTAAACCTGTATGTTTGAACGCGCATTACGCGAAAACTACTGCATAGAATTGAATGCGGTTTTCACCAATGTATTGCTAGAGGTCTAACTTAAAACTTAGGCACAAGGTATAGATGGGTATTATATGGAAGTCCGTTATTTTTGAAACCCGATATCCACGCGAGCGACGCCGCTGGCACAGCTAGTAAGTAATAATATTAATGTGTATGTTGCAAACTAAATAAGTAGGTACCAAGATGTCTTACATGTGGCGAACAAGTGGAGAAGCCTATATCCAACAGTGGACTGCAATAGGCTGATGATGATGATAAAATGATTTCTCGCACCGGGCATGATACCTATTTCGGTTATTCGACATAATCGGGAACTAAACATTTTGAAATTGACTTGACTTTTTAATGAATTTGACTCGTATTACCATCTCACCTGGATCGAATTGATGTTACAAGCTGTTACAATAACTCAATAATAAAATACAATTTTCCAAACAACAATTTATTTTTAGTAGGTACTCTATTACTCGATACGAGTAATCTATGAGAAACATTTATTAAAAACATTTGATAAAATTATCCCAGTTCAGTGTCAGAATCTTATTCTTTTAATCCGGGTCCTGGACCAAACCAGTTATCGCCTAGGCCCTAAGTTGAGATACAATAATTCAAGTTATTGTAATGAACCCATTGGTATGTGACCTCTACTACCGTCTGCAATCCGGTAGAGCAGATACAGCGGTTATATCAATAAATATTTTTAAAGTTATCACACAAAAAGCGCTGAGAAATCGTTATAATTCTGCAAATCTGTTTATCGGTTTGTATCACTATTTCATCGAGAAGATGCCTAACAGAAACTCTTTAATTTCACACTTCAAATATAAACATCTATACTTATAATAAATCTGTAGAGAGGTCAATTCTGTACATAAAATATTTTTTCAAAATAACTATCAGGGGGTGATAAGTGATCGATAGGTACTGATACCAAAAATGCAATCAGTAAAATTTTTGTCTGTCTGTATGTTCGTTATAGAAAAAAAAACTACTGAACAGATTTTGACGAAACTTGGTACAATTATTCTTCATACTCCTGGGCAGGTTATAGGATACTTTTCATCACGCTACAATCAATAGGAGCGGAGCAGTGACGGGAAGTGTTGGGAAAACGCGAGAAATTTAAACCTGTATGTTTGAACGCGAAAACTACTGCATAGAATTGAATGCGGTTTTCACCAATGTATTGCTAGAGGTCTAACTTAAAACTTAGGCACAAGGTATAGATGGGTATTATATGGAAGTCCGTTATTTTTGAAACCCGATATCCACGCGAGCGACGCCGCTGGCACAGCTAGTTCCAAATAAAATAGTAAAATAATTGTTGTGTGTCCGAATTCTAATCGATATAGGTATTATTCGTTTAACAAAACCGGCGAGTTTAGCACTTCACTTTTATGACTAACATGCATTAATAGTAGGTACTATTAAATCATGACTATGAGATTTACATTTTATGCAATGTCTAGGCCGGTGATACGATCTTTACCAATGGACCATTATACTAGCTTTGCTAACTCTGATCTAATCAACGTTTGATTAGTTATAGAAATAAGGAAACACTTAAATACAATACATTTGAATATACAATAACCCCGGCCAATTAACAAAAGGTCACTTCTTTAATTGACTTTATGAATGCTTCCGGGTTCTTCCACGGGACGATTGCTGTAAGCGCATCGTCGACATCTTCAAATCGGTTATCAGGATACTCTCGACAACGGTCACCATTCAGGATTGATCCCGGTCTGTTCCGTGTAACATTTCCATTCCGGGTTTCCTTGTGCTAAGCATTCTGCCACGCCTTTCTCGCCGTTTGTGGTAGTCGCGCCGAAGTTGGTGGAGCCAATAACTAGAAATTAATAAAAAACTTGTCAAGGTTGAGTTTACTACAAGTAGCATTTTATAGTAAGGTACGATTTTATTGATATTGCTTGCAAATTATAGAATGTGTGTGAATAGTACTATTTCAATTTAATAATTTATCTGGTGTGAAAACGTTTTCCAATTTGAGCCGTGTCAAATTTGATTATAAAACAACCATATTCTTGAGAGACTGTCGTAAATATTATATGTATAGGTACGTTTTGTTTATACATAATATATTACACATTGGATGTTAGTTTAACCAAAACCTCTCTAACAAAGGGGAATGATGTACTGTGATGACTAGGGGCGTCTCCCAGAACACCCGAGACAATTTAGAAAAGATAATTTATTTATTAACTTGACCCGGCCGAAAATCGAACACCGAACCTTCGGATCACGCTTGTAGACTTAACGCTTGCTCTAACCATTGGACCACAGAGGCTTTCAATAATCTAGCAGAAGAAAGGAAGAAGTACCCACTAAATTTCTTATTTAATAAAAAAACAATACTTACGATGGTCAACGCTACGCTTTTCCCGTAATATCTGGAACAGAATAATTAATTATTGCATTTAATTCTGTATTGCCCACTCTTAATTCTAAGAACACAATCCAAAATTCCAAAATAGCGAATAAGGTAATAGACACAATAATTCTGCCGCAGAAACTAAACTCTACTGCAAGCAACTAAAGAAATATAAGTAAGTGATTGAATAGTAAAACTATTTATTCCTTCGTTCCCTTAATCGGGTCGATGTTTTTATTATAACACTAGAGACATATCAAACGAATTTTCGTTCCAATAAACGGGGTATTATATATATATTGTATAGTAGAACAGCATAATGACACCCTATTGCCTCATGAAAAGCAAAATAGAAGCTCAAGTCGCTTCGGCAACAGACGAGTAACCAAATCAGTCAGTTGCCACAGCCATGCCAGCCGGTAAGATTGATAATTACACCGACTGTTCCCGAAACGTGAACGAAGAGACTACACGGATATTTCACGCAGTGTATGGTATGTTCGATACTCGTATATCACAACTCTCTCCCCACTCCAGGCTTCTTCATCATCATTATCGCTGGACATAGGCCTCTCCAGGTATTCGCCACATTGGGAAAATACCTGGAGGGTGTTCCCAAAATCGCCACGCTGGACAGGCAGGTTGACGATCGCAGGACGTAGCTCCTCGCTCCGATGACGCTGCTACTCGTCATCGGGCTGTAGTATTTAGCTGCGCTTTCAATCATGATGGTTAAACCGCCACCAGTCGGTTGCCAGAGCCTCGTTCGTTATTCAGCATGATGCACCACGGGCAGATACTCTAAGCCACCCTGGCTTGGAGCGAAAAGAGGATAGGCTGCTCCCTTGCATCCAGGCTTCTTAGTAATTTCCAATTGGAATAACCAAAAATGATTATCACTTATGGAATTCAATAAGTAGAACGAATCAACCAAAGATGATCACCAATAATAACTATTAAACGCACAATCCACATATCATTATAAAACTAATATGATGCATTTGTTGCCGTTCCAAATTGTGATTAATACGTTAGAAAGCTAAACCGTAAACCACACTCACCGCACAGTGTGCCAATTCGGTCATTATTGCCAGAATGAACAACATATACATTGGTAATCTCATTTCGACGGATAATCTGAGGCGAACCTAAAAATTCGTGCAATTTTTTAAACACTGGCTAATTTTTATCGACGACAAAAATTGCGATTTTACTCCAATGCGCGTTTCTAATGTTATTCTCGCGACTATTCGGGCACAAGTGGATACAAATAATGTTGTTGCTGCTTTATAATCGTGATAAAACCGTTTTTACCTGGACGAATACCATGCTGATGATTGTATTTTGGGTTTCTCGTAGGAAAGTAAGAAGACTTTACGTTACTTAGGGGTATTTCCTTATGGTAATGGCCACGTGCCAATTGTGTATGCGGATAAGTCCACGCAGTAATGCATTATACATTGATTCAACTAGTTTCAACAATTCTACACATACAGGGTGGCCGAAACATGGGTCGGTCAAAAAAAATGTCCATGTTACCTATCTCCAAAATATGAAATATTTTGGATTTTTAGAATTATGTAGTATGTAGTTAAGCAGTACTTCTTTGATTATGAACTCTTTATATTGATTATGAACTCTGTTAAGTCTTGTATATTCATGAGATTTATTTAAAAAAAACCTTGAAATCCGATCCTTTATTCTTTTTGAAAGTCATAAAATTCACCCAACGTTTACCTTTATACCAACACTTTAATAATTTTCATCAAATTAGGTGGTTAGAGCGTTAACGCGGACGATCCAAAGGCTCCAGGTTCGATTCCCGGTCTAGTCCAGTTAAGAAATGAACTATTCAAAATGTCTAGTTCTGTAAAACACCAGTGGACGACACACGTAAAAATCACAACATACAGTTAAATTGTATTAGAATTAGTATAGACTGGTGACCAAATAAAAATCTACCTATTTTTAGATTAATTGATTAAACAATTTTAATTTGCATGCCGAAAGGCAAAATATGGTAAATACCACAACGCTATTCAAATAAACATCACACTATATGTATAAACCTTATTTGCAAAATAAATGATTTATGATTATTGCGGTTATAAAGTAAATATCGTACTGTAAACTTATCAGGTGTAGTTATTTAAATTTAAATAAACGTAATTTATGTCACATTAAATTATGTTAATATGCGAAATGTGTGGAATGTTTTTTCTATATTTAGAACAGATCAGTCAGTGTTCTTATCTACAGTTCTATTCTTTTTTATGCCCATAAGACCCTTTTTTTAAGCCCTCAGGCCAGGTGGAGTGACGATTTGCGCAGGACGACTGGCAAGTGCTGGATGCGATTGGCCCGGGACCGATCGAAGTGGTGAGCATCGGGAGAGGCTTATGTCCAGCTGTGGACTGATGTGGGCTGATGATGATGATGATGAAGACCCATTTTGATCTCGCTTCATTGTATTTCAATTGTTAGTTATGGAAATTTACATAATCCAGAAAAGTACATGTAAGGGAATGAAGGAAGCTACTCTCACCTGCTCTGATGCATCCTGCTTAATAACAGAGGAGGCTCTGGCAACCGACTTGTGGCGGTATAACCATCACGATTGACAGCGTGGCAAAATACCACAGGCTGATGACGGTAAGCAGCGTCACCGGAGCGAAAAGCTACGCTCAGCAATCGCCAATTATGGGTAAAGCCTCCAGGTGTTTGCCCAAAGTGGCGAATAACTGGAAAGGTCTTGGTCCAGCAGTAAACTGCGATAGGCTGATCATGACATAATTACGTAGGTAGGTAGGTTTTTTTTTTATAGTGGCTCGACATAATGGCTTCCCAACGCCTGATGGAAAGCGAAAGAGAAGCCCAAGTCGCTGTGACGACGGGCAAGTAACTAGTCAGTTACCTGTCAGTTGCCACCGCCATGCCGGCCCAACCCTAACCCCCCACGAGCTCCGGAAACCCTACTCACCGGCAGAAACACGACCCAGAGGTCATTTGACTGCGGTATTCTATAGGGGGGAGGTCCTTCCCCGGACGGGCGGCTCAATTCGAGCTAAGATTCGCTATGCCCTACCTCTCTTAAAGGTAATCATGGATATCAATTAAATACGATATTTAATAAAAGTTTTACCCTCTCGATGACAATCTGCTTTTAAGTCTGATGCATTGCAATATTAATCTACTTATAAATTATCTTAATGCACCTGTGAAATAATCATAATTAAACCAGAGTTCATTACAGCTATAAAGTGAATATCGTAAAGCTACGGTGTTTTTAATGAAATTGATATTTAAACGTTATTTATGTTATAATAATGTGTTAATGTAATTTTATGCGAAATATGCGCAATGTTTTCCCTATATTTGGCACAGCTGCAAACAAATATTTCGCAATCGCCTTCGAAGAAATGACTTAGTAATGTGAAGCCTTTACTTTTAGGTGCACTACATTATTAGTATACATTGCATTTTTTTTGTACTTTGCCGTCTGCCTAACATCAGGCACGATGCAGTCAGTTTGACGTATAATATAAAAAACTCCCTCCTAGGCTAGTCCAAACTCTATCAAATGGACTAATGGTGTTGCTGCGGTCCTTTTTTGTTTTACCGGGGGAAAATGCATTTACGCATCCCCGCTTCTGGAGGAGCAGCAGGGTATGTGGGACTCACTTCGCCTCTAGATGGAAGCGAGACGGAGAATACCCACTAAAAACCCCGGTTACACCGCAAATGCGCCTGGGATGCTGTATGGTGCGTAAGAATACTACCGAGTTATGTCTACACTGCATGTCGTAAAGGGGAGGGGTTGCGCTCCGATTAGCGACCCCGAGGAAGATAAAGACACGTGTCTCCGAATACACGTGGTTAGTGACGTCGTACCGGGCACCACTTCGTCCTCCCGAGGTGTGGCGCCAGTCTTTCGAGCGGCGCAGCGCTACTGAGCTGAGGAGGGGTTGAAACGAATCCCGTCAGGCATACCGACCAATCAAATGAGCGCTCGTAGCCGACCACCGGTTTAGTGGGTATTCTCCGTTTTAGGAGTGAGTCCCACATAATTCAGGTGTCCCTTACCTAAGGCCCTGGTGTATGCGTAAAAGCATTCCTGACGTAAAAAAAGACCCAGACCATAACCTTTTTTGGACCCATGACAACACCCACAGATTATCTGTGGCACCACCTTAAGGGCGCTAGCTGGGTAGACTGGGGTATTTAAATGGGCATGTCCTATCTTACCACCATCTTTACGTAGAATGCCGCTCCCCCATTTTTAGGGCAGCATGAGTCCCACATATTATGCGCCGAACGGTGGGGATGCGCCTTCGCATTTTACCCAGCCTAGCAAAAAAAATGCTAAGTGTACAATATGCAACATATACTTACTCGTAGACACTGCTATTACCACTAGAACAATTAATGTCTAGTTAAGTGAGATAAAGAACGAACAAAATAAGACAGTTGATAGTGATAATGGGCACAAAACGGACGTCGAACACTTAGTGTAGCTAAAGAAAGATCGTTTTCTTTTAAATTTAACATATAAATTAACCGAATACTAGGTTATCAACCTAAATGAGCCCATTTCCGTTTGTTCATCCGTGTCATTATCAGACTTAGCGGTTGTGAAAAAAAAAAGATAATAAGTAAGTATTACAGCCTTCCACGAGATTAACCAGAAGCAAAATGAGGCTTAATCCCTACTAATATTATAAATGCGAAAGTAACTCTGTCTGTCTGTTACGCTTTCCCGCTTAAACCTCTCAACCGATTTTGATGAAATTTGGCTCAGGCAATCTTTGGACCATGAGAAAGAACATTACCTTTTATTGAAAAAGGGAAGAAGAAATACCTTTGTGACACACCTACATGAAAGCGGGCGAAGCCGCGGGCACAGCAAGTTATGGAGATAAATACTTACGCTATAATAAGGAACTTAATAAAAACTCTAACGCGCACCGAATATAAATAAATAGAAACAGTACTCTTTTCATAAAAAAACGTGTTTAATGATTGTGCAATAACGACGACGATTCTAGTGTGAAAGTCGATTTCACACAACCTTAGAATTTCTTCACAGGTGTGTGTCCTAATTCCTTCACCGTATCATATTATAACCTAAGACATGCCACGATGGGCTACACATCGCCATCTAGTCCCAAACTAAGCCGAAGCTTGTACTATGGGTACATGGGGAGCATGAGACAACTGATAAACTTACTTAGATTTTTTTTTTGTAAATAAATACACATTATAGATACAAACAAACATCCAAACCAATACTAATAGACATGTTCATGCACACAAATGTTTGTACTGTGCGGGAATCGAATCCATGACCTTTAGCTCAGAAGGTAGAGGTCACTACCAAATGAGCCATCGGGCCAGTCAAATTAAGTACTTCATAAAAGTATTACATATAACTTCATAACATATAATGGCTCTATTAACCACTAGGATGTAAGCTTAATATATAAAAGGAGAAACTGACTGACTGACTGACATATCAACGCACAGCCAAACATAGGCCCTTGAAATTAATTGACGGGACGTAGCTTAGGTACCGGACAGGTGCACTAAGAAAGGAATTCCCATAATTCCCAGGGGAACGGGAGTTAGCGGGAAAAAATTGTATTGAACGCGTGCGAAGCCGGGGCGGTTCGCTAGTATGAAATATATCTTGTCCAGGTCTGTCACCAACTTAAAAACACTCGTAAATGACAGGTAACAGCTAATCTTAACCATAAATCTCACATAAAAAAAAACCTTAGACGTTTCATACGAGAACTTATCAAATAACAGGCCAAGTTGTAAGAGGCATAATTGAGATAATTTGTGAGGCCAGCGGATCGTCATAAACGGCGAGGGCCGTCGTCAAACAATCTACAGGACCATATAAACTTATCCAATCTCTCTAACACACCTACGTATATCTACCGCTTCAAATTTATTGACTGCTAACTACTTGATACGTTTAGTTTTCTAGATTGAACTACAAGATCTTGATAATAAAATTAACGCTCGAGTTTACGGGCGGGGCTGTTAAACGTTTGTTTTACTGCAAATAGGCTGTTTTGTCTTATTTGTGTGGGGATTTATAAAGTGGTAAAGATTTTGTGGGCATCGCATTTACCATGTACTCAAATGAAGAGTTACAAACATTACTAGCTGTGCCCGCGGCTTCGCCCGCGTTCATGTAGGTGTGTCACATGAGTATTTCTTCATCCCTTTTTTCGCAATAAAAGGTAGCCCTTTCTTAGAGTCAAAAAATTGTCTGTGCCAAATGCCATCAAAATCGGTTAAGAGGTTTAAGCGGGTAAGCGTAACAGACAGACAGACAGACTAGAGTTACTTCCGCATTTATAATATTAGTAGGGATTTGTGCAATTGCTGGACAGAAGAAGCTCAAAATCGAGATATTGGATAGGCCGATGTCTAGCAATGGACAGTGAAAGACTGAAGACGTTAAAAGATAATTTATTCAGTGCCATACATAACAATCAGATTGTCAAAAAAAATATCGTAAATTCACGCAATACATAGACTGATAAAAGTAGCTACTCACAAAAACGAACTCATATAAAAACGGATTAAAATTACTATGATTACCTACATCAAAAGTAGCATCAAAACATTGTTGTCAACTTACCTATTCAAGTTAAAGCGATACTCAGCTATTCGCTTAATAATAGTATAAAACCAGTTGAGGAGCAAGGCATTGGAATTTAAAAGGCCTTTGAACGTCGCGTCGGCAAATATAAACATTTTTGGCGAAACCTTTGCACGGAAGGAATTCGAAAGCATTTTTCACGTGTTCCCAGAGTACAGAGGTTTTCCGGGACCAGCCATACTTATTTCCATAGAATCGAACATAAAAAAGGGCGTAAGACCTTATAAATATTAGGGACTCCTAATAATAATATCATGTACAAGACTACATGACATTATAACATGTCTTAGTCGGAACCACTATACTCGTATAAGGTAATAGCAACTATTAAAAGTATATTTATCATAATCAAGATTTGGCATTTATCGACTAATTACACAGAAAACCAGCGTTATAGCAAAGGTTCGCTGTAACAAATAGCTGAGTGAGACATCAGTAGACTTTTGTTGTACAATTAGGCAATCTTATCTCTCTAAGCGATCTCTTCCAGACAACCTTAGGGTAGAGGATATATTATTAAACAAGAAGGGTGAGGTGAGCTATCGACTGTCGTTATGTGTCCAAATAAATATTTTTTTCTGTTCTATTTTATTCATCTCGGTATCAAACCCGAACATGGTCCTTCGAGCCGGACCCTTTACACCTTTGCCATGTGAAAAGTGTTGCAGCTTCGCTTCGAATGTTTGCGTTGACACTGCTAAGTGCTATACTCCTTGTAACTATGTTTGTTTATAACACGCTACACGGCATACGTGCTCAGAGTTTCATCAAACTTACGTCCCACCGCGGCGCGCTAATATATTTATGGGCAGGTAGCAACTTGTTGGGTAAAGAGCACTACAAAATTAATAGCGTCCTTTGGTTTAAGAGCTGTAAGTTTGTACGAGCCAACTTGGTGAACTTATGATTAATGTTATCGAGTAGTCCGCGCCATTTGGACTAGCAGTGATAGCTGCGAATGTTCAGGATTAATTGTTTGGGGATTAAAATTTGATACAGCTGGTGATTCGGTGAGCGGGCTGCGGTGGCAATAATGTGGTTTTCGGTTCGATGTCTTACTCGTATATAAGTTATTGTTTGTAATTTTTGGAACAGTGTATTAAAAACAGATTAATAATTAAGCACGAGCACTTTTTTCATCAGTGGATAATATACCTGCCGTATACAGATTCTTGTTCAGAATCCTTAAAATAAATAAATCTGGCTGATCCTGAACTGACTGGCCACGTTTCGGGATCATATGATGTATGCCTAGCCAAAGCTACAGGCCGGCAAGTCGATGACAATTGAGAAGTTACTGATTTGTTTACTTGTCCGTTGCCACAGGGACTTGGGCTTCTTTCCATCTTGTGACCTCTCACTTCCTCAAACCACTATACTATGCCACTATAATAAAAAAATCCATTCAATACCGCAGAAACCCCATAAACGCCAATAAAATAAAGCATCATGGAAGTCACTGAAATATAAACTGAATACAAATATTTATTAACTAGTTTTATCCTTTGGTACAGGAAATTAATTAAAAGCGAACTCCAGAATCAGATCGGAGCGAGACAAGAAAGTCTCATAGCAACTTTATCTTTGAACTACGGACAGCAAACAGCAGTAGTTACGAAATAACAACATCTGCCATCGACACTTGTATTTCCAAGTCATTTCAATTTCGTTTACCTGTTATTGTTTTCGTAACCTTTGCTCTGACACAATTACTCGTTATTTAAACATAAACACACCGACGATTACAACCAAGTCAATATTTATGTTTTTCTACAACATTTTAAACTCCATTTTCGGCTATTGTAAGCCCGCTTAATCGCCCCAATGTTACGGAACTAAAAAAAATATTTGTGTAAAACATGAAAAGAAAACTCGCGTGCTGTTCCCCTATAAAAAACTGTAATTAATAACCACAACGCTGGTCGCTTATGGTAATATAGGCAATTTTTCTTTACTCTAACGCGTCTCTAAGTTCAATGTGCTTCAAACCCCACTTTGCAATTTCAGTAGCCCTAAGATGTTATCTGTATCAATTATGGCCCATAAAACGTAATGACTTCATCGTAAATCTTCAGCTTACACGACACAATTTTACTTGGTGTTGAATAAATGAGGTCAAATTGCTTCGGGTATTAATGACTCGTTGTCCCAGCGAAAATGTCTACAGTGGCGTGAGAAGTGGAAAAATTGGCCAAATTAAGGTATTTCTGACAAAGTGTTCGGTGTTTATCCTTGGTGATACTTATGGTGGTAGTTAAATTTTACTGTGTACGAGTTTTTTGGAATTTTGATGGCGAAATTATGGTGCATTACAGTGATGGATGAGAGGCTCCCCGACCTTCAAGTTTAAGTATTTTGTACTTTGGTCCTTTTATGCTTTAAGACAGACCACTTGTAATTTTTATGACTGACAAGGGGAGTGGACTGGCCTGAAGAACATATGATGATAAATGCAGTCTTTGCACTCACACAATCAAAGATGAGTTGTATGCTTTCAAGAAATTTGTAAAGCTTGCTTCTTAAAATTTCAATACATACATCCATTCAAAATTGTTAATGGAAGCCGATAATTTGAGTTTTGGATCAAGAAATTGACTAAATAATGAAATGAGTTTCCAATTCCACCGTTATGAACTACGTATCAAAGTGAGATTGACTAAATTATTTTTCTCTTAAAATTGATAATTATTAAAGAATCCTTAAAGATTATATTGATCCAGAACAAGAGCAACTAAGAAATTTAATGTGTGTAAATAAGACCAAACAACGTTAAATTATTAACTTCTAAAAAATAAAAGAGACAAATATAAATATCATACCTGGAAAACAGGACAACGTTTATGCAGATGAAGGTTAATCTAAAGAAACCAACACACAACACAGAAATTCCACTTTGGAACAATTAATTTATCGAATAAGTTACTCCAACAAAGACGACAGCGAAATTCTGTTTCCAACGTTAGGGAAAATTAAACACGATTCCACCATCTACCAAGACCACTTAAGCACTTAAAATGTCGCCGAGATGAATGGCGTAACTTTTGACACTGAGGAAACTTTCAATTTTTGTTTAGAGAGCCAATACAGCCACAAACGAAAACAACGTACAAATTGACTGGCTCGGTGGCTCATTTGATAGTGACCTCTCAATTCCCGCACAGTACAAATATTTGTGTGCATGAACTACGTAACTTAATCTAAGTAAGTTTATCAGTTGCTTTTATAGTTAAGTATAGGGATGTATAGCCCAGCATGGCATGTCTTGGGTAATTTATTTATTTAAATTTTGTTTTAACGGCTGCTATTTTCTTCATCGTATATCTCTTACCAATTCAAGAATTCATCCTAATCATCTTGATAGTTCGTAGTCTTGCGTTTTGTGCGCAATACTACCTCGTGTCATGGTTTATTGGAATCAGCTTTTAGCTGCAACTTTCTGAATAGATACAATTTTGAGACCTTCATAAGCGCGCCTTCAAATTTCTCAAGGGCCTTCAACGCACCTGTCACTGGGACCCTGGTGTTGCGGTGTCTATGGGCTGATGTGGTCACTTATATGGTGTAGGTGACCTTCAACCTCGTTGGACACTCTATCATAAAAAAAACAACATTTTTATTTCAACTGACCCGGTGGCTGATTTGGTGGTAATCTTGTGAACCAATCGTGGGTTCGAGTCTTAGTCAAAAAAAACATTCATGTGATTAACATGGTGTTTAAGTATAATATATTCGTGGTACCTTAGCTGTTTACAACTAAGTAAAGCCACATGAACCCCTTCAAAAGAAAGAAAATACAATATAAATTTTACCTATAATTTCTTTACTTTTTTCATTTCTAAAAGCTTTTGTCTTGTTATGTCTTTACTCACCGAAAAGAAATAATAAAATAAATATAGTTAAATCGCACCAGCCATCTACAAGACGTGCATTGCAGTTTCTATATTATGAATATGACTCTTAAAAGCAAACATTTCGAAGAGTTATAGCAATAGAA